>JAHTLZ010003518.1:6110991-6139297 GCA_023846285.1 Phrynocephalus versicolor | reverse complement strand
GTTATTTATTCCATCAATTCTTCCTTTATTGGGATTTCAAAAATTTTACTCCATTTCCCCTTAGTCATCTTATTACATATTACTAATTTCTCTCATTTTTTGCCTTGTTTTCCTTGTTTTAATTGGTAAGTGTGATTCGGCTCTTCCCCACTAGGTCTTCTGTGTGTGGTTCCTCTAACTTAATTTTGCTCATCCTCTTCTCCGTTCTCTGATATTATTTCATCTGTTTCCTCCTCTTGGTCTCTTTTTTCAACTTCTTTTCCTTTCTCTTTCCCCACCATCTTAGTAGTCATAACATTTTCTGCTTTCATTGTTGAATTTATATTATATCTCTGTGCTTTGTACTGGAAAGGAACACCCTCAGGTACTAACCATCTGTATGGAATTGCATTTGCCATTAGAAAGCTCACCAAACTATCACATTTTCATCTTTTCTTTCTTACATGCTAGGTTATGCATTTAAGTATGCTTGTATTTTTTTCTAAAAACAGGTCTACTGCTTCTCTTGCATGGTTTCAATATCTTATTCAGGTACATATTCTGGTAAATGTTATGTGCATTTCTCTTGGCATTTGGCAAGTCAGCCATCCTTGGATATACTGAACTAATCCTCCTTGCAATATCGGTCTTCTAAGATACTTCTAGACCAGAGATACACTCTAGTTATGTTGCTAGCAATTCACACATAATCTCCATTGTCTCTTCACCTTTCTGTTATGGACTCTTAGAATATATTCTGCTTTCCCCATTTGATGCTCTATTACAGTTCTGGCAAACCTATGGCACAGGTGCCAAAAGTGGCACTCAGAGCCCTTTTTGTGGGCACCCGACATCGTCCCTTCACAGCCACCTGTATTCAGGTTAAATTGCTCTAGTGGCACTTTGTGAAAAAATAGTGGGTCTTGAATTGCAGTTTGGGCACTCAGTCTCTAAAAGGTTCATCATCACTGCTCTATTAGGGTGTCCTCTTCTTCCTGCAGCTTTTTCCCCCTGTAGCAATTACTTTTGTTTGAATTTTTCCCCACATACTTTTTTAACTTTTTGGATTTCCTGCTTATTTTTCTTTGTTTGCTGCTTTGTCTCCACAATTTGTGCACTGAGGTCCCTGGTCTGTTGTGTTAATGTCCCCAAAGTGGTTTGGATTTGTTGTGTTTGCAATGCCTGCTGTTCTCCTAAGGCAAGGTGCCTATCTGTATTCTCTCGCACATTTTACTGCCAATTCCTGCCTTTGCTATCTGCTAATTTAGCAATCCTTCATTCTAGTGCAGGCAATCCATGTACTAATTTTGCCTCTCTACCTGCCATTTTTCTCCTCTCAGTCACTTAAATTCAGTTATTTATGCCTTCCATCAAATATTCATCAGTCAGACTTTAACCTTTAACAACCTTTAGCAGCCTTTTAAAGGGGAGGAACTGAATAGTCAATCTTTTCCTTAATCAAACTGTACTTATTGCAACATTGTAAAATACCTGTACTTTTGTACTTTCTTCTTCATTGGTGGAATATTAATATATAATGATTGTGTTGCAAAATTCAAAATGATCTTGATAGGCTGGAGCACTGTACTCAAACTAACATAACTTAAGAGAGCAAAGTACTGCACCTAGGAAGCAGGAGCAAAATAACAGTTACAAGATGGAGGTCATCTGGTTCAGTAATACTCCAAGAGAGAAGAATCTTGGACATGTTGTAGATCAGGGCTGCCCAACTTCAAACACCCCGCGGGCTCCTTTTGCCTCCTCCGCACATCCCGGCGGGTTCCTTTGTGAAGTGCTCCATCCCCCAGGTCATTGGCGCTCCCCATGCTCTGCGTATGCACTTCCACAGTTGTGCACACGCGCACACACACAAATGCTCACCCCCCATGCAGACAAGGAGGAGCGGCAGCGGCCATGAGGAGGCTAATGGGACTGATACGCACACAAATGCTTGCTCCCCCCACAGACAAGGAGGAGCTCCCTGTCTGATGGCTCCAGCTGCCTCTGCCTGGCCCTGCCATTCCAGCCGTGTTGGTGTTGGAAGGAGGGGTGGGCAGAGGGTGGAACAGGAGGAAAAGGAGGAGGGGTAGCTTCCTCTCAGAGTTTCCTGCTTCATCCACCCAGCGGGCTGGCTGATTGGCCAGGCTACCACTGCTGCTGCCTTTACCCCAGGTCCCTGGCACTTCCCACCTGCCCCCCGCCCCAAAGGTGTTCTATGCTGGCGGTGCCTGCCACTGCCACCTCAGCCCCAGGAGCCACCAGGCTCAGGGGCATAGCAGGAGCCCCCCCAGGGTGCGGAGGCATCACTAGTCAACAACAACTCCTGGGGGCCAGGTTGGCATGAGCCAGGCTGGGCCCCAGCTGCCAGAGGCTGAGAAGGTGCAGGGTGGGTGGAGCTAGGCAGTGATGGTAATCCCCCTCCTGCTCCGCCACCTCCCCAATCCTGGTGGTGGTTGCCTCTGCCGCCAGCTGCCCCTCCCAGCTTGACGGAGAGCCGAGGATGAGGCCAGCCGGGATGAGGCACCTGGCCTAGAGGAATCTGGTGGCTTCTGTGAGTGTCACCAGCGCACGAGTGGGGGGAACTCTCCCAACACCCCCAGGAGCACTGGGAGGCCAGCAGGGACCCAGTGGGTGCCCTGCCAGTGTGCGATGTGGGGAAGAGGCCGAGG
This sequence comes from Phrynocephalus versicolor, assembly GCA_023846285.1. Taxonomy (NCBI): domain Eukaryota; kingdom Metazoa; phylum Chordata; class Lepidosauria; order Squamata; family Agamidae; genus Phrynocephalus; species Phrynocephalus versicolor. Next base: position 6,136,649 of record JAHTLZ010003518.1, on the reverse strand, counting down.
CTGGCAGGGATCTGGCGAGCAACCTCCAATGGTGCCGCGTTTGACTCATCGCCCATGGTCGACGCGTTGGGCACCCCTGTTGTAGATCATAAGCTAAGTATGAGCCAATAGTGTGATGTGGCCACAAAAAAGAGAAATGCTATTTTAGGCTGCTTGTCCCCTTCTATTTAGCACTGGTTAGGCCTCAACTTGAGTATTGTGTCCTGTTCTGCATACCACACTTCAAGAAAGATGCTGACAAATTGGAACAAGTTCCAAGGACGGTGCCAAGGATGATCAGGGGGCTGGAAACCAAGCCCTATGAGGAAAGACTGAAAGGACTGAGCATGTTTAGCCTGTAGAAAAGAAGACTGAGGGTGATATGATAGAGTACCCCCCCCCCACCGATTGCGGGGGTTAGGGACCTGCGATGCCTGGAAATCTGCGATATGTGGAAGTGGGTCGGGTGGGGGCAGGGGTCAATCAGGAGGGTCCTGGGGGGGGGGGGTTGAGGCAAGCAGCGCACGATTAGCCAAAGGGAATTTGGCACGGAGCCCAGCGCTGGGGCTCTGCAGCCAAAATCCCCTTTGCAATCACGCGCTGCATGCACAGACCTCCCAGGAGGTTGGGGCAAGCAGTGCGCGATCGGGCAAAGGGACTTTGGCCACAGAGTCCAGCGCTGGGGCTCCTCAGCCAAAATCCCTTTTGCAATCACGCGCTGCTTGCCCCAACCTCCTGGGAGGTTGGGGCAAGCAGCGTGCGATCGGACAAAGGGACTTTGGCCATGGAGCTCAGTGCTGGGCTCCGCAGCCAAAATCCCCTTTGCAATCGCATGCTGCTTGCACAGACCTCTAGGGAGGTCAGGGCAAGCAGCGCACAATCGGACAAAGGGACTTTGGCCACGGAGCCCATCGCTGGGCTCTGCAGTCCAAAGCCCCTTTGCCATCACGCACCACTTGCTCGGACCTCCTGGGAGGCGCAGGCAGGCGGTGTGCGATCCCCCCTCTGTCAAGCCCTTTCCGGGTACTGTGGTCCCACGATATAGCAGGACCGCATTATGTGAACTGCGAAAGAGTGGGGACCACTGCACCACTTTTCAAATATTTGAAGGGCTTTCATACAGAGGATGGGCAGGATATGTTCTCGATCATTCCAGAATGCAGGATGCACGACAATGGGTAGAAGTTAAAAGTGCGCAACTGTGAGAGTTTTCTGGGAAAGTTCCAAGCAAACTAATCTTAGTTACAGAAAGAAAGAGACAGAGACAAGGTGCTTTTCCACCAGCCAGCTGGAGAGAGCTTTGCACAGATGAAAGGGCAAAGAAGAACTGGCTGAGCTCCTCTCATAGACTTGTTTATTGCATCTACTGTTCATGAGCAGAGATTGGAGCATTTTATGAAAACATTGCTTCTAATAGGGAGCAAGTGCTCTTTAGCCTTTTAGTCCTACCTCAAAGCAAAGGTGAAAAGGAAGTAGAAGGTCACTTCCCCTCAGGGATGCAACGTGGCAAAGTCAGGAGAGTGTGCTCTGCACTGAAACTCTTCCAGGAAACAAGAAAAGTTCCAACATCTCTCCTTTCCTTTGTTATTCATTCTTTCCCCCCTCTTTTCCCCCAAGAAAAGCACATATACTGCCATATATTTACAAGATACATATAAGTCTTTTAAATCTAAAAGAGCAGTTGTGAGGCAGGTGATGAATGCATAAGAGAATGTAGGTATGCACTGAATAGCAACTGATAACATCAAAACATTTCCATAGCAAGGTCACATGTGTAAAATATAGATGTTCTACAATAGGAAGTAAGCAAATTCTTAATAGATCAGACATATGCAAATTGCTATTGAGTTCTACAATGCATGCATTGTTTATTGCATCTACTGTTCATAAGGAGAGATTGGAGCATTTTATGAAAACATTGCTTCTAATAGGGAGCAAGTACTTTTTAACCTTTTAGTCCTGCCTCAAAGCAAAGGTGAAAAGGAAATAGAAGGTCACTTCCCCATAGGGATACAGTGTGGCAAAATCAGGAGAATATGTTTTGCAATGAAACTCTTCCAGAAAATATAACCCTCAAAGAAAGGTTCCAACACCCAACTTTTGGCTAATATCAGGAAAAACTTCTTAACTGTTAGAGCAGTACAGTAGGCCCCCTGTATCCATGGGGGATTAGTTCCCACCCCACAGATAATGAAATCCATGGATAAGAGCAAACACTGTTATCCTCGGGTGTCAGGGGTGAAAGTACTGGGAGAGCCCACCACTACCCTGGGGAACTCTGCCATGGCTCTGTGCCACGTCCAGCACCTCTGCTGACTTTGCAGGCAGGCAGGCTGTCCCTGGGTACCCAGGGCTGCCTCCTTCTCCTCCTCCATTGCCACCACCAGGCTTGTAGGAAAGTGAGCGGGTGCTTTGTCATCTGCTGCCACCACCTCCACTGAGCTTGCGGGCAGGCAGGCTGTCTGGTGCTCGTTTTCCACTGCTGTCAAACTTGTGGGCAGGCAAGTGGGCAGGCGTTCTTTCGCCGTCGCCACCACTGCTGCTGCCAAACTTGCAGATGGGCAGGCGAGCAGGCTGTTCTTTGCCACTACTGCAGCCAACAAACTTGTGTGTGTGCATGCAGGTACTCATCCTCTGCTGCCACTGCTGAGCTTGCAGATGGGTGGCCGCTCCTCCTCCTCCTCCACTGCCGCAGCCAAGCTTGTGGCTGGGCGAGTAGGTGGGAGCCACCACCTAGGATCCTCTGAGACAGTGAGTGGGTGAGCAAATGGGCGGGCCGGCGAGCAAGCGGGTGAGTAGGATCTCCCAAGCTGCACAGTCTCCTCACTGCCACTGCCGCCGATCTTACAGGCGACTGGGTGGGTGGGAACTCTGGAGCTGTGTGGTCTCCTCCTCCTATGCCCCCGATTCTGCAGACCCTTGCACCACCGATCACCATCTGTGGATAACTGAATCCGTGGACAATGAATCAGTGGATATGGGGGTCCTACTGTACTGCAGTGGGACCAATTACCTAAAAGGTGGTGACTGCACTGGAGGCATTCAACAGAAATTTGGACAACCATCTGGCAGATATCATTTTATTTGTATTCCTGCATGGAGAAGGGGGTTTGACTTCATGGCCTTATAGGCCTCTTCCAGCTTCACTGTATTTTGTAATCCAGAACTCTGCATACCCCTGCCTTAGAGAGAAATTGCTTTACAAGAGTGGTGTATAAATTTTCAGAGGCATCAAATTATTTCCTCATCAGATTTAGAACTCAGAAATCCCAGAAGGATTTCTCATGATGGAGCCCATATTGTCAGAAGAATAGTTTAGTAAGTTGATAAATATAGGTGATGGATTTCAGTTCATCCAGCTAAATCTTATATCTTTCCAAACAATGAATTCCAGAATAGTTAGTTCCATAAGCTTGCAATTCTAGGCACATACCATAAATGAAATTCAGGTGGTTTTAGTTACTTCTCAGTACACTTGCATCTTCCAGCAAAACATAAATAAGGGCATCCTGCAGCTTCAAGCTCCTAAAAAACCCTCAGTCAGTGTGGCTTTGGCTAAGCTGGAAGAGAATTCTGGAAACTGTAGTTCAAACAAGACAAAAACTTTCCAAGTTCCAGGTATTCAACTCTGCCAGTTATTCTTGTGCCAATGGGCATTTCGCAGGACTGAAGATTCTAAAATCAGAAATAAATAATTCCTTATGATAAGCAAGATTGCCCTTCTCACTGACCCCTTGGTGATCTTCTGCAGAATGGTGAGGGTGACATTTGCATATTTTCCAAAGAAAGAGAAGTGTGCTATCTTGCTTCTCAGGTATCCTGTACCCTCCCTCAGCACTGAAATGAGCACATAGATTGGTGATATCAGTACCAAACAGCTGTAGGCAGCTCACATCAGTAAGGAAACAGGGAACATAATTCACCTAATGCCTGCGGGGGAAAGTCTTTATCACATAAAGTAGCCCTTCACCTCATCAAAATTCAAAGCAGCCCTTTAATGGCTATTGTAAACCAAATCCACTCACTGTGACTTATTGTCAGTTACTGAAAGCAGATGGTAAAATAGTGGTGCTTGATGAATATTATTAATTGCACTGTAGCCAGAAGTCAAACTACATGAAAGTTCTACATTTTTGAAAGCATTATCAACACTTGAAAGTCAAGCCCTTCAGCTAACTGTGGCAGTGAAGCTGGCCACCAGATGGCGATGCCGCTGTGGCAAGACTACACAAGTGCCTCCCGAACACAAGCAAATCACAATAAAAAGACACTTGGGTGATTTTCCCCCCATGTCATACTGTGCCTATAAATGTGTCTGCCCTCAGGCACAGTGGCCAGCTACTTCTTCTGGAGGGGGAAAAGGTGATTTCTGAAGAACCTCATGGAGTAAATAAGGTTTTAATTCCCACAAAGGTTTGTTTCTGTTCCTTGGTAAATTTGACGGGGAAATGTGTTTTGTTACTGAAGGAAGGAATGGAGGAGCATGGGCTGGATTACACTTCCAACTGGTCTGTCCTGGACACCTGTTGTCACAGAGGTAATTTCCTTTTCACACCACATGGCTTGTTTCCATTCATCTCAGGGGAGGCACCTCTCTCTCTCTCTCTCTCTCTCTCTCTCTCTCTCTCAAAAGGAAGGCCATGTGATGCAGATGCCTGTAGTTGCTGGTATCTGATGAAAAAGACTGAATGTTAGACTTAAAATGAGAGATTCAAATTTCCGTTCAGCCATGGGATTGGTTGATACTAAACATTTCCTTTCTGTTCACTTGATCCACAGCAAAAAGGTAACCTGGATCTTACTTGCTTCCAAGAAGGAAAAGTGCATTTGGCTGCCTCGGGCAGCGCATGTGCCCCCCCGGAGCTACTTTGCCCTCCCCGCATGAACACCGCGAGATGGGGGAAGGCAATATGGGATTCAGAGACGGGCGGGGTGAGCCTATAAAGGCTGCAGCCGCCCCGTGCCCAAGCCTCTTAGTTGCAGTGGTTGATGCTTGAGTTAATGTTGTGTTAATAAAGTGTGGCCCAGTTTCAAACCCAAGAAAGTTGTCTCGTGTCATTATTCGCCATGGGAGGGCAATGATGCTTTGTGGAGGGGAGCATACTACTTTTGAAATTGGTTATAACTGTCCCTGGTAGCTTACAGCTGCCAAATTAGAAAAAAAAAAGTTTTGTAAATCCTAGTAGAAGTTGACACTTGGAGTTCAAAGTATTTTTATTGTCATTATGGAACAATTTCCCCCCTTTTCGCTTTTCCTCCCACTTGTGGAAGCAGTGAGGGAATGAGTGATTCAAGTGATTCAAGTGATGTGCAAAATGGCATCATTCTTGTAATTTAATGATGGCATTATGTATTGCTTCAGTTGTATCTTGCTAAATAATCATTGTTTGAAATTCTGTGTAAATAATAAACGACAGACACAATTATTCCCTAGTGAATATGCAGCACAACATGTGATGATGTGTTCCGTTTCTACCTGCCAAAGAGATGGAAATAGGACATGATTCCAGTGTACATACATATTTGCAGATATGTTTACCTTACGTTCTGTTGTGTGTTTGTAATGGGAAGGGAACCATGTAGAAGCTCACCATGTATAGAGAAGGTCTAAACGAGTAGTTAGGTTCCTTCCCAGGGACTGCTGGTGAAATTCAACAGAATTTGCAGCAATTCCAAAAGAAACGAACACATGTTCTAGAGCAGTGGTTCTCAACCTGTGGGTCCCCAGATGTTCCTGGACTGCAACTCTCAGAAATCCTAGCCAGCTCAGCTAGTGCTGAAGACTTTGGGGAGTTGCAGTCCAGGAACATCTGGGGACCCACAGGTTGAGAACCACTGTTCTAGAGGTTTCCTGAGACACAGGGAGTGACAGGAAAGAAGGGGCAGCAGGAGAAGTAGCAAGCAGAAATGTGGTTTCTTCTCGGGGGTGGGGGAGGACATAATGGACTTTCAAAGACTTTCTCCAGTTTTGGTAACAGATGTGGCAGAGTTTTGAATTTTTCATAAAATTCCTTTTGTTATGCTCTAGATTAAGTACAGAGTTCCACAGACAAGCTTCATGTTCCTCAGATACTCCACCCTTTTCTCATCAACTGGCATTTAAAGTCTCAATAAATCACTCTAAGACAGTTGCAGAAGAAAGACTAGAAATGCCTAATTACTTACGATTGTAAACAGATGTACAGCCAAGAACAAACAAGCATCAGACCAACAGAATAAAGAGAGGGAAAAGGAACAGGGCTCTTTTTGATCACATAGGTGGGAGGGAGTGATTAGTTAGTGCTGGATAGATTGACAGTCACTTCAGGCCAGATAAGTCACTCTCAGTCACTCAGTCCACAAGCTGCATGCAAGGATGCAATTGAAACTCCAAAAATATTTTTGGGAGGGCAACCAAGCGGGTGCCAAATGTTGCCTACCCCTTGTGACTAATTGGGAACAGTAATTTATCAAATTGTGGAGCTCATTTCCCCTGACTACAAAGAAGGACATGAAAACCAGCATGTGAACAAACCATCCTTTCCAAGGAACCAGCTGCACAATACGAATCAAGAAAAGCAGCACAATTGATGGGATATATTTCCATTAGTAAATGCAATATAAAGATTTGAAGTCTTCCTCTCAGAATTTTGGTTATACAGTGGTCCCCTGCCTAATTGCAGTTCATATACTGCGGTCCCGCTATATCGCAGGACTGCAGTATATGAAAAAAGCCCCCCTAGGGTAAGGGGGGAAAGGCCTGTTTCAGGCCTTCCTTCTTTACCCCAGGACTGGCGCTGCCCGAATGGGCCTGCAAGAGCCTTTCTTGGCCTGTCTGAGGCCTCAGAAATGATTTTCGACAACCCGGAAGTGACCTACAGTTTACCCGAAGTCACTTCGGGTTCACAGGGAGGCCCTTTTTGGTGCTTCCAGAAGACCCAGAAAGGCCCTTGAAGGCCTGTTTGGGGCTGCGCCAGGCTGGGGGTAAGTACAAGAGCCCCCAGCTGGGCACCCCAGGCCATACCCGATGTGGATGCTAGACACCCCAGGCTGTACGCGATGTGAATGCACATCGGGTACAGCACATCGGGTATTGTGGATTTTCAGTTATCGCGGGTTGAGTCGGATCCCTAACCCCTACAATAGGCGGGTGTGTGTGTCACTGTACCTAAATGTTCTCTACATAAGCGTTTCCCTCCTGGGCTCCAAATCTCTAGAAATGTAATGTATAGTTGCTATAGCAGCATTGCACTCATGAGACTATGGAAAGGCAGGTCAGGGTACAGTCAAAACTGCTAAGGGGTCAGCAAGAAGTCACCCCCCCATCTTTTATGCTAAGAGTATATTATACTTTTGGTACCATATAAATGAGTCAGTGTGTACTCAAGAACCAGATTGTGGGGCCTTGAAATCATATTTTAAGCATGCTTGTGTATTTCTATTTATTTAGTTATTTTTAACATTTACAAATTGCTCTTCTGCCCAGTACACTTTTACATGATGCTGAATTTAAAGAAGCAACACATTAATAAAGTCACAGCCGAATAAAAACCAAAATACAACTATAAAAATTGTCATCTTTTTAAAGCATGGAAAACATTAATATACATCACAGATTTGTTAAAAAGCACTGCAGTTTTTACTGCCTGACTTGACCTCAGTACTTACGAAATCCAATTCAATTATGTTAGAAAGGGATTACACAGATCAGGATTTTTGGATTTTACCCTGCCCCCAAATAATTACAGCTTCAGTCTCATCATCATCATCATCATCATCATCATCATCATCATTTAAACCAGCTCATTTTCTGACAGGAAATTTGTGTAAACTGTACTTATAGTTGACAAAAGGACCAAGGAGACAACACACAACACTTCTGAAAATAGTGGCAAGCAATAAAATGCATCTGTATTGTATTTAAAACACACTATAACAACAAATGAAAGAGTCCTTTTGCAGAGAAAAGGGGGAAATAAATACTTTAAATAACAAAAAAGGAATATGACATGGGAGCAACAGCACAATTCTACAGTTGATTGGGTGGGTATAATATTCCTGCTGTTTGTGCTCTGCTTCTCACTCTTCTCACTCTTTTTATATCTGTTCTGTCAACTATATGAAATTAATGCCAATCATGAGTACATCTGATCTTTTGACATGACTGCAGTACATCATTTTTCGTTTCCATTCATGTTATTTTGTTTTGTGTGTGGCTTGTGTGAAGGCCTGTATAGAGCTTTAAGAGGTCCTATATTGGTTGACACCACTGATGATGTGGGGAAAGGAGGTTGCTGTGGGGTTGACCCTAACTCCTTTTCCCTGTCTTCTACTGGCACTTTAAGGACTACAACTGCATTTATAATGCATATTTTAAAAACATTTCTTCTCCTAGTTTAATATTTTAGTGCTAAACTGGTACAGCACTGATTCAAGTGTTTACTGTGTCATATTAATTTATTTTATGCAATAAACATTTAAAAATCTGATTGCCAGTGAATGGGATTAAAGGAAGGTGATTATGACAGGGAAGAGCGAAAGGAGAAGGGAGTCAGTGTGATATGTAGATATAAGTTCCTGAGATAATTAAACATTTATGTGAGAGTAACAGTCATTTAAATCCCAAGATGCTGCATAGAGAAAAGTTTGTGCCAACAGAGGAGAACTTTCTACATGGTCATGTCCTGAAAATGAATTAGCAATATCCAAGATAGACTGAGTACCATATTTGATCTCCTGTGTTGCTATGGTGGTTTTGGGTTACACACAGACACACGCAGACATAGACGCAGATGCAGATGCACACACACACACACACACACACACACCAGTTTTACAGAGATCAGCCTGAAATACAGATGAAATGGCTGACAGGATGATGGTAGCATTTGAAAATGGCAGGATGGAATGTGAGACAGTACAGTTAGGAATGTACAGTTGAGAGGGACTGTGTTAGAATCTGAAGGAAAATATAGATTAAGAATGAATGTAATGACCAAAAATTGGGTACCTATAATCATGTATGGTGGACTTGTGATAAATGTACAAAAATTGGATTACAATACATACATTGCTTATTAAAATCTTAAATATATATATAGATTTTAAATCAGAACTGTTTTTATTAGGTATATCCAAAAACATTGGTAAACAAAACATATACAGTGGTATCTCTGAAAACAAATTTAATTCATTCTCCGATGCAATTCATTCTCCAAAAAATTCATTATCTGAAATGCGGTTTCCCATTGAAATGAATGGGAAACCACTTAATCCGTTCCGGAGGTCCAAAAAAAGCAAAAAAGCTGACCCCGCCGGTCTCTTTATAAAGTGCACTTTAAGTGCATGAAGTGCTGGAACACTCTCCTCACACACAGCAGAACCCCTCGCCCTGCAGTGCAATGCAAACATGGAGAAATGAAAGCAGCAAGACTACACCAGCCTGTTTCCACCAAAAATGCAATGGCGAAAAATGCAAACACTCAAACACAAGCAGCAAGAGAACCCCAGCCCGTTCTTGCCTGCAGAGCAATGGAAAATATTGCAAACATGGAGAAAAGAAAGCAGCAAGACTAACCCAGCCTGTTCCCACCAAAAATTCAAAGAAAAGCAGTACAAAGATTAATAAAAGCTAGATCCCTAACTTTCCAATTTCCTCACCAAAAATGTGCAGAATGGCTCCAAAACACCATTAAAAACACTCTATCTCCTCCACCCATCCACAAACTATGGGGTGGGGTTGCAATGCATCCTGGGTATATATTTTTTTGCAAGGCATGATGAAAAATTCATTATCGGAGGCAGCTGATAGGAAACATTTGTGATCCGAGGCAGCCCTATACCCAGAAGTTTCTATCTGGACTCTGAATTATTTGTTATCAGAGGGATTCGTTATCTGAGGTATTACTATACTTAATATTGCATATTTTGACAACAGCTGGGATGGTACTGGCACATCATTGGGAAAATGAAGGAATGCCTAAAGATGAAGAAATAATTTAGGAAGATTTTGGACTGCGAGGAAGTGGACAGGCTTACTTTGAAGATTAAAGAGAAGGAAGAGTCAGAATATTTTTAAATGTAGAATCTGTTCTATCAATGGTTAGAAAAGAGAAGTAGAGAAGAAGGGCCTAATTTGTATTTAAAAATGAATATAAGTGGAACCTGTGTGAAACAATGTCAAATAAGCATGGGTTGATTTATTAGAAAATTAATAAAATGTTTTAAAAAGAATGGATGTAATGAGAAGTTTATGAGAAGGTATAATAGTGAGTATGCAGACCAGAAGTAGACCTAATTTTGGGCTGAAAAAAGGGGTCCTCAGCTTATATTTGGGTCAATACTTTTAGCCACTGAGGCAAGTTTGGGTCGGTGGCTAAAAGTCATTTTAAACATTGTGCGCCACTTCTCCTGACCCCCCATGTTTAAAATGACATTTTAAAACAATGTTTAAAATGACTTTTAGCCACCAACTCAAGCACATCACACACACACCCAGCTCACAAAGGAGGAGTTGCCAGGCCCTGCTGCATTTCCCACCTTAGGCTTATACTGTTAAATAAATATAAATAAATAAATAAATTTAAATAAATATAAATAAATATAAATACATTTTCCCAGTTTTTGGGTTTTTGGGTTTAAATTAGGGGCCCTGACTTATGCTCAGGTCGACTTATACTTGAGTATATACGGTATATACGCTCCCTCTCAAGCTTAATAATGACCTGTTTTTTCCCCCTCTGTCCCTATCCTATGAAAAATCAAACTTAGTGCTTGGTCACTATTGTAGAGAATATACAAGTAGAGTATTCAATAGAATTCAGTAGCTGCAATGATACCACAATGTACCTTGCACCTATTTTTGGCACAGAGAGTTGGATCTGTGAAAAGATTCTGGTGACAGCATAAAACATTGCAGGAGAGCTTACAAAGGTGTTTCCCCAAAGTAGTGAACACACAGTAGCTAGTCCTGAAGTGAAGGAACTCACCGCCCAGAGTTCCTCCGGGAAGAGAGGTGGTATATAAGCCCAATAAATAAATAAATAAATAAATAAATAAATAAATAAATAATGATAATGATTATCTTAGAGCTGCAGTGCTGGGGGGCACCCTATGGATCATTGGGTCCAGCCTCTGTCAAGGCGGCACAGTGGGAACACTGCTGTAGCTAAAGTTTGGAGCGCCTGGGGATAAAGTTAGTTTTTGTACCATTTCCTCCCCCCAACCGTGTCTCACCCACCCAGAAGGGGGGGAATCCTGGGGGAACAGTGGGGGAGGGGAAGAAGCACCTCTCCTTCTGATGCCCTCTTTGTGGGTCTCCTTTCCAGTTAAGGCTCTCCTGTGCAAACTGCACAGCATGCGGATAGTGCCAAGCAGGCAATTTTTCTTCAAGCATCACCTCCATAGCATACTTCCCCCTCCTCCTTTCCCCCAGGTAAGGCTTGGTGATTGTTAGCCTGGGAAAAGGAGGAGAGGGAAGCAGGCGATGGGATTTTTCCCCAAGCAGCACCACCATCGCCTGTTTCCTTATCTTTCTTTCCCCAGGCCAATGATCACCAAGCCTTAGTGGGGGGAGGAGGAGAGGGGAGCAATCGGCAGAGGTGCTGCTTGGGAAAAAAAACATTGCCTGCTTCCCTCTCCTCCTTTCCCCCAACTAAGGATCGCTAAAACTTAGCGGGGTGAAAGGAGGACTGCTGGCGGGATGGCACATGGCTTCCTTCTCCTGCTCTGCCTCCAGGCACCCCCAGATTGCTGCGCACCCTGGGGCAAATGCACTCTTCCGCTCCTCCCTAGTTATGCCAGTGAATGGGAAATGAACTCCCAGCCCTAATTCTGCTGCCAGATATTTCACTACCCAGCTATCCAGCTGCAAGAGAGAGTGTAGCCACTGGAGAAAGGAAGGCCACAGTGCAGAAAAACAGTTCATCTGATTGACTTTGTCAGTAGTATTAGCCGCTTTCTTGCTGTTCGAAAGTACATTCGCATGAAGTGCCCCCTTTAGACAATTTTTCCCTGGTTGGTAGCAAGAAAAAGAGGAGACAACAAAGGTCTGAGCGTCATTGCTAAACACTCCAAGTTTTCTTCCCTGGTCCTTCCATTTCTGTTTCTTACAAGACTAACTGGATGTAATTCATTGCTCCCCCGATGAAGCCTTTCTCCTCAGAGTTGTACAGAAACATTTGCCTGATAATCAGTAATGAAACATGGCAGATCTGGTTTAATTAGGCTGTTTGCTAACTGTGTTAAGACCTAAGAGATGGTTGTTAGCAGTTTCTGTGTTTGCCAGCTGTTCCACCTCTGCAATTGTTATCATATGAATTTATTGTTGGTAGGGACTAGCTGGAGGGCAAATGTGAATCACGGTTGTATTAATTCTTACCCACTTTCAAGAGAAACCTGCAACGGAGCCCTGCTAATCACTAATAGAAGGGAACATACCTTGCACACAACAATGGGAAATGCTCAGACCTAAGACATGCCTGCTGTTTTACTATTATCATGCTTTGCTGCAATGAATTTGTTCCCTTTTTCAAATAATGTTTAAGGTGAAGCAATCCTATTGCCCAAGAGCATTAAATCTGTTGTTAAAAAAAGAAGAAAACTACCTCGCCTTCTACCTTGAATAGTTGTCATTGTTGTGCACGGCTGTGTTTCTTGATGCTTGCTGAGCAGATAAGAATAAAAAAGCATTGTGAAGCAGGATGTTTTGTTCATCTTAGGATTCTAGACTCAGACGTTTGCAGATCCATTATGTTTAATCAAGCCCTTTGAATATGTTCAGGATAGTTCTGCGATACAGAATGTGTGCCATTTTGACTACCACTGCCAACAATATTATCAGAGATTAACCATAATTATTTGGGCAGAAAGCTTTTAGGTATCGTTTCCTTGTCTCCTTGATTATAGGAGATCATGTTCAGTTAATTACTATATGGTTTAAAGCTGTCTGGATAGCTCAATTGTTTAGGTGGAGCCAGAGACTGAGAGTGTTGGATGTATTGTGACCTGCAAATGAGGCCTTTTAAGGTGTTTTATGCACTGTGGTGAATGTCAGTCAACTCACTAGCAGACATTTCTTTTCTCTTTCTACCTCAGATTCTTTTCCTGCCTTTTTGCAAAGCAAAATGTGCTGTTTATATACCATCCCATAGTGCTTAAAGCACTCTTTGAGCAGTTTAAGGTGATTATGCAGGCTACACATTGCCCTCCAAACCCACTCCCTGGGAAGCTGAATACTCACTTTAATGACCTTGGAAGGCTGGAAGGCTGAGTGAACCTTGATCCTGCTACTAGGGATTGCACCACAGGTGATGAGCACAGCTACAGCTGCAGTATAGCAGTTTAACCACCCCACCACATTGCTCTACAATCAGTCAGGGTTTTGTCAGTGTTACTTATGGAGTCAAAAGTGGATAGTTAGTGATGTGTTCTGATAGCTAGTTAACCAATTAAGCTCAGAGACATAACAAGTTCATATTTTTGCACAACATAATGTTTGCTTTTATTTATGAAGAACTATGAAGCAAAACTGGGGCATGGTGGCTCAGTGAACTAAGGCTCCCAAATTATTGACTGCAAAGTCAGCAGCTCGGCAGTTTGAATCCCGGGTGCCACGCAGCAGAATGAGCTCCCGCTGATAACCCCAGCTCCTGCCAACCTAGCCGTTCGAAAGCATGTAAATGCAAGTAGATAAATAGGTACCACCATAAAAAGTGGAAAGGTTAAAAAAGTGTTTCTTTGCAGCCATGCCAGCCATGTGGCCATGGACTTGCACAATATTGGCTCTTCGGCTTGAATATGGAGATGAGCACCGCCCCTAGAGTCAGACACGACTAGCATGCATGTGCAGGGGGAAACTTTACCTTTTTTTATGAAGCAAAACTATATGTTTCATTCAGTTGCTAGCAGGTAAATAAAACACTTTCCCTGTGATTCTTGGGGGCATGCATACATGCATCAGCCCAGTCCCAGGAATCATGGCAGGACACTATTTTTTTAACTGGCAAGGAACGGACCACAACAATTGGAACTTGGACAGTGATTGATATTGTCTTGATGTTCACATAGGGTTTCTGTAACTTGTTGTAGCTAATAGTACATAATTGCCAAAGTATCAGAAAGCCTCTTGTGCAGTTTTGAAATCTGGTAAAATTCCTTTTCCAGAGATCCACAGAGGAGAATAACAACAATTTCCACGAAGTCCTTTGCTTTTTCATTAACTGGTACTTAAAGTCTCAATTCCTAACTCTTAGATATTTGTATGAGAAACAATAAAAATGTTCATTTACCACCAGTTGCTTGAAATTACAGACTTGTATATATTGCTTTCTTTATTGCAAACATACTTAGCAACATGGTCAACAGCAAACCACAGTTACCCACAAGAAAAGAAACACTCAGCAGATAGGTGGGGCTGTCTTTGAATTCAAAGGCTTGAAGGAACAATTGGGTAGTGCTGGATGATCACAGCCCTCCCAGCCACTTCAACTACAGAGAAAATGTGAGGTTGCAAATAAAACTCCAGTACATCTTGGTTGTGTATTCAGGTGCATGACCAGGCATCTTTCCAAGACATGACCTTGGTACCTTGCCAGCTAGCTGCAATTAACAGTGACAACAAGTTGTAGGAACCTAACACAACACCAATAGGATTCTGGCCAATTTATCTAAACTACATATAATAAGACCATTATTAGGACGAATTAAACATGCACAAAATAGATGAAAGATCTTATCAACAATCAGGTAGGGGCAGAGAGGAAAAGGGAGTAAGGGTCCATCCTTATTGAAGTCATGATGCCTGCTTGGTCAGAATCTTTAAACGCAGTTGGCAAAAAAACTGCAGACTTAAATGGAAGAGGTTGCATCATTTGTCTTGGAGGTTTTTCTTTAAGTGAAGGGCTGTTACGATACCCCTCACCAACATAATGGCTGTTTTTGGAAATGGGAAGTCCAGTAGTTGCTCATATTCTGTCTATAAACCTTGGTAGATATATTGCAAAGTCCTTACCTGGACTGGTCATTAATCACACTCTGCGAACTGTAATCTACAGTGTGAGGAAGTATCCATTACTGCTAATCAGAGTTTGCCTCTGTGTTTTCCTTCAGTGAAGAAAAACACATGGGCACATGATGTTTTATGTGTGAAGAAGTACTGACATTTTTCTGCATGGGAGAAAGATCGATGTGAGAAATAAGCATGTGCAGTGCAGAAAAGAAAAATGTCTTAGATGGTGCTGCTTGAATGGTTACTATTGTCCTAAATAAAATGCTTTAATTTCTAGCTTTTCAGAAGGAGTGTGAAGGAGAGTGGGGGGGGGGAAATGAATTTTGAGGAATATAAGAAAAAGCGGGTGAGTTGGTGTATGGCTATAAAGGAGCTAACACTGGCTTTTGTTCTTCTCAAAGAGGATGAAGCCAATTGATTCCTGGCATGCCTCTTCCTTTTCCCTGTACACTGAAACATGGGTTAGCATTTAGCACAGGCATGCCAAATTCTTTATTCTCCGCCTGTTTTGGACTGCAACTCCTATGATCCCTTGGCATTGAATATGGTGACTGGGCTTCCACAAATTGTCATTACATGCTAAGAAATAAAGGACACATTTATATACCGCCAAGCTTAATTCAGAAAATAACTCCAGGTGGGGAAATCTCTGTTTGTTTCATTCTTACTTAGAAACAGAGTGCTGTGAGGGTCCTGTGTAGAGACTACAGTACTTGTGGTCCTCATGCCACCAACTCACGCACAGAGAGATGTGCCTCTAAGGCAGCCATTGTCAGTGGGGGCTTTGTGGCCCTTGGGCGGGGGGGGGCTGGCACATGAAGGGGGCCAGAGACTGGAAACAGTTCTCCACACAACACCTCACAGGATTAATTATGTGACATGTATGTCTTTCATACTGGGTTTATGGCCATGGCTGGGCATATTGATGCTTGTTCTTTCCTCAGCTGTCTTGTACTGAAGCTGACCACTTTTCCTGTATCGGTTTGGAAGTGATGAAAAAAAGAGGTGTTTGTCCGTAACATACTGCTGTGCTGGCTTTTCTTCAGCCATCTTGGAAAAAGAAGCAAAGTGAAAAAGCCAGCCTTGCCTGGGAGGAAGGACTCTCCCAGGATCCAAATCATAATGATGCAGCACAGGGCTTTCTTTATGCCTATTATCATGAGGGAAAACATGGAATCGCCAATGATACTATATAACAATACACATCCCTGCCTAATTCTTCGTATCTATGTGGTATTTTGATTTTCTGAGATTTATCTGTAGTCAAACTGAAAACACATTAGAGCAAACTGATCAAACAGTGTTCTATCCCAGTTCCTGCTGGTCCAGTCCCTCCTTCAGAAGAAATATGAGAGTTGGATTAGTAGTGTTCTGAAAATTCGGCATTGCTAGGAATAATTTGAAGGATCTCTTTCTAGGTGCCATGCTGACTATCATTTACTGTATAGGATCAGATTTTCCCCTGCTGAATCCCTAGAGCACAAATTCTTGTTTATTTCATTCTCACAGGTGAGAGTAAAAACTCTTTTTTACTAGTTGCTATTCCTGCCTAGACTAGATTCAGTGAATGAATGGGGATTGTTACTTTGCAAGCTCCTTTGGTTCAAATGACCAATTAACTCTAGCTTAGGTTAAGTACACACACACACACACACACACACACACACACACACACACACACAATGCCTCTCTTTCCTTGTGTCTTCAATCCTAAACTTCACAGTAAAATAATTAGGGATGAGAACGAAATGGAAAAATTATTTTTGTTTCATTTCATTTTGTCCCCCAATTTTTTTCATTTTGTATGATACAAATTTTTGCAAAAACAAACAAAAAACATACAAAACAAAACACTAAGGAAATGGTTCGTTGGGGGGGGGGCTGGAAAGTGACTGCAGAAGCCCTGAGCAGCCCTCCTCCTCCTCCTCCTCCTCCTGGGAAGCACATGCTTTTCAGCTGCAGCAGCTGCAGGGCTACTCACCGCGTGTGCAAGCCTTCTCCCATCCTGGGCTCTTTGGTGGCAGTTAGGGCTGGGGTGGGGGAAAAACCTTCCCCCCCCACCTTAGCACCAATCAGCTGGCATGCAGGGTTGGGGGAGGGGAAAATGTTCTTTTTAAAAGCCCAGGGCTTTTTAAAACAAACTTTTCCCCTTAAAAAAAAAAACCTTTTCCCCTCCCCCAAGCCCCGCCTGCCTTTCCCCCCACCCTAGCTCTGATCAGCTGGCAGGCAGGGCTTGGGGGAGGGAAAAAGGTTATTTTTTTCAACAAAAACACCATTTCATCAGTAACGAAATGCTGCTTCCTTGTTTTGTTTCATTTCGTTTCATTTTGTTACATAATGACACAACAAAACAGCATTTCATTTTTCGTTTTGTGCCCCTCCCTAAAAACAATACAAGGCCCAACAGAGATTATATTTTCTGAGAATTCTCAGGAGGGAACAACTGTTGGTAACCCTCTACCAGGGCTTTATAGAAAGCACTATCACTTACTGCCTCTGTGTCTGGTTCACCAGTTGCACAGTGGCAGCTAGAAGGGTGCTCCAGATGATTATAAATGCCACCCAGAGGATAGTGGGCTGTCCTGTTCCTCCTTTGGAAGAATTATACAACTCCAGATGCTAAAGGAAGACATCTAGAATTTTAAGAGACCCTTCACATCCTGGTCACCAATTTTTGAACTGCTGCCATCTGGCAGGAGATATAGGACTCTCGGGTCAAGGTCAAATAGACTAAATAACAGTTTTTATTCCAGAGCGGTATCTAAGATAAATGTGGCAGTTTTAGCTTCATCTTAAGCAGTTTTCAAGTAGTGTTTTAAATTTTGTAACTAGTTTTAAGAGGTTTTTAATATCATGTATGGTGTTTTATGTGTTTTATGTGTTTTGTATGGTGCCTTGTTGTTTTGAGTGTGTAGTGGAAGAGCATTCTAATTTCGTTGTGCATGTCTTGCATATGCATAATGTCAATAAAACTCTATTCTATTCTATTCTTACTGTTCTTTGCTGTATTAGGCACTGTTTAGGCCTCATCGAGAGGGCTGTCTCCAGTTCTGGAGCTCACACTTTAAGAAGGAAGCTGACAAAGGAGCAAGTTCATAGTAGGGCAATAAGGATGATCAGGGGACTGGAAACCAAGCCCTGTGAGGGGAAAAAGAACTCAAGGTTTGTTTAGCCTTGTGAAAAGGAGACTCTGGGGAAATATGATAGAACTTTTCAAATGTTTAGAAGGTCATCCATGCAGAGGAGGGACAGGGTGTGCTCTTAGGGCGCTTTTACACAACCCCTAAGATCCGCTGGCCACTTAAATTCGGACCAAAGATCTTAGGGGCTTGTCGCTCTTCCTGTGTCCCCACCCTGGCTGCTGGCTGTATGAGGGGAGGGAGGAAAAAAAGGAAGAAAAGATCATGGCTCACCTCTGTTCTGCCTCCGCTCTTGCCGCCTCTTGCCGCGGCAACATTCCTGTCTCTGTAAAGTAGCTCTTAAATGGGCGGGAGCCAAAAAAACAACAAACAGAAGTGAGGAGATCCCCGCACTCACTATCCTTACACCGCATCAAACAATTTTCACCAGGGAAGAGCAGGTACAAGAAAAGTGTGCTGGGTCGCGCTTGGGTGGGCGTGGTCGCACTTAATTTCCTCTAAACTCCGGAGCTGGTGGGGAAACATTTTTAAGCTCCCGAGCTGGGAGCCATTTGCTCTGGAGTTTAGGGGTTGTGTATAAACACCCTTAGTTATCCTGGAGTGGAGGGCACATAACAATGTACTCAAGCTACAGGGTTCCCAATTTTGGCTGATTATAAGGGAAAAAACTTCCAACCTGTTAGAGCAGTATGACAGTGGAACAAATTACTTTGGCAGGGGGTGAGTGCTCAAATGCTGCCGGCATTGAAGAGATAATTGGACAACACTTTGTCAGATCTACTTGGATTTGTATTCCTGCCTTGAGCAGGGAAGGGGTTAGACTGGGTGGGCTTATAAGTTTTTTATTCCTCTGCTGGCCAGAATATTTTCTTTTAAACATCAGTGATAACTGAGACAGAAGCAGGAGCAGTCTCACTATCCGGTCAGCCCAGGCTCCAGTGCACTAACTCACAAGTCACAGTGCAAAAAGCTGTTGCTATTCTTTTGAGTCCCCCCCCCCCAAATTACATAAGGATACAGTAACAAGCCCCCTCAATCTTTGCTTCTTATCTACTTTTGCTCTCTATGACCCCCCCTTACCAGGAAGTGGGGCTGAATAGCTCAGTGGCTTAGATCTCTGTCTGTGGAGCAAGGGGTTGGAAGTTCAGTTCTCCACTGTGCCTCCCTGATGGCTGTTTTTGTTCAGTCATTTAGTCGTGTCAACTATTCATGGCTCCATGGCCCAGAGCACACCAGGCCCTTCTGCCTTCCACTGCCTCCCAGAGTTTGGTCAAATCTATGGTGGTTGCATCGATAGCACCATCCAACCATCTCATTCTCTGCCATCCCCCTTTCCTTTTGCCTTCAATCTTTCCCAACATCAGGGACTTTTCCAAGGACTCCTCTCTCCTCATGAGGTGGCCAAAGTACTGGAGCCTCAGCTTCAAAATCTGTCCTTCCAATGAACATCCAGTTTTCATTTCCTTCAGGATGGATAGTTTTGATCTCCTTGCAGTCCAGGAGCCTCTCAAGACTCTCCTCTAGCACCACAGCTCAAAAGTGTCAATTCTGTGGCAATCAGCCTTCTTTATAATCCAGCTCACACTTCCATACATCACTACTGGAAAAAACCATAGCTTTGACTATCCGGACCTTTGTCGGCAAAGTGATGCCTCTGCTCTTTAAGATGCTGCCTAGTTATGCCATTGCTTTCCTCCCAAGAAGCAGGCATCTTTTAATTTCATTGCTGCGGTCGCCCTCTGCAGTGATCAAGGAGCCCAAGAAAATAAATTCTGTCATTGCCTCCATTTCTTCCCTGATGGTGGCTGGACTCAATGATCCACAGGATCCCTTCTAGCTCTCCAGTTCAATGGTTATTTATATTATTATTAAATGCTCCACATTTTTGTAGAGAGCAGCCTGCTTACTGAGTTCCATAAAGATAGCTAAGGAGGAAGATGCCAAGTAGTGCTGTTTCATGGTTTTATTGTAAGTAAGAATGCAGTTAGAAGTGAATAGGCTGTACAGCACCATCATCCCAGGGAGCAATGCCCTGTTAACCACAATTGACCAACCTCCGCTGCTTGGTGCTCATCTTAATAAAAAGGACAGGATTGGCCAAGTCTCCATCAATGAGTCTTTAGATCATGAAATTCAAAACAGGTCTTTCATTTTTGTTCAGCCACTAGAAAGAGGGCTGCCAACTATTTGCCTTCTTTTCCTCTTCCTATGAAGCAGAAGTGTGGTTTTGCTTTGGTTTTTAAGTCTACTGCCAACTCATTTGTAGTATCTGCGAGAACAGCATGTAGCTGTTAATAGACACTAGCATTATGGCCCTTTGTTTCAGTAATTGCTTTTCTTTTCTTTTCTTTCCTCCTCCTTTTTCTCCCCCCAAAGTTCGCCAGAAAAAGAACAGCACACTCTCAGAACTTCGATATTAAACTTTTGGAAGTTATAGAGCTTAATAGAAATCCATCCCCTTCCTGTTCACTGGGAGGTTTTGACTACTTGTAGTGATTATGGTGATTTTCATGTCAAATTTAATAAACTGGGCAGCACGAGTACTGCAGTTTCTAGCTTGCTTTTGCTACCAGATCAACGATGGTGCACATGAAATATGTACTATTTAGCATTTCAAGAGTGGGTATTGGTGAATTGTGTGCCCCCCTTTTTTCTGTTTTTGTTGAGGACCAATTTGTTAGCTTTATGTTCTCTTTGATTTGGTGTATTTTATTATATGGGCTTTTTTGTTTTGTTATATTACTGGCATAGATGGGATTGTAGTGAGTAGTACCTCACAATAACTGGGTAATATAAAAATTCAATCAATCAGCCAACCAACCAATCAATACCTGAAGCAACCTCTTCACCCTATCTAATGGTGAGGCTAGCCCTATTACTAATCCACAATAGATACCCTGAAAACTTCATGCCTTAAAAATACCCTTTATACCTTAAAATAAACTCTGTAATTTATTCATTCTTAGGAAATTACTGTTACAAAACTTGATTATCCACACTCCTCATTATTTGTGTTCACTCATGTATACCCCCCACCAACAATGCAACTCTATAATCAGCTCTCTGTTTACTTAAATTCTGATTATCCAGGTTCCTGGATTCTCTCCCAGGCCATCTGGTTAATGAGGTTGCATTTTATGATTGCTTACATTCCTATAAAGAAAAGACAACAGGCAAACTTCTGTTTGTTCAACTTTATGTCCCAAAGGAAAGATTCCCAAGGGGTTAGAAAAATGTTTGTTCTAATATTTCAAACACGTTTTATTTCCAGTAGATACAGGTAGGCCAAGAAGCTTACTGAAAAGGCCATATATATTGCATTCAATTCCATGTTACCTCTCAACACACCAGTCCTGGAGGATTGTAGGAGAGGGAGAATGTTACGTAGCATGATGAAATGGGAGAAATACAGCTGAGATTTACAGAATGTGGGAGAAAGAAATGTGCATGTGTGAGGGAAATAAGTGGGATTAGGGATGGGCATTTTGTTTTGGAACCAGCAGGTTACAAAACGAACCACACGAGTGCAGGTGGTCCTCGGAACTGGCTGATACATGCAGATCCAATTGTTTTACCTTTCTCTGTTTCGCGCAGTGTTAAAATCCAACGAGGAAGCATACTGCGATGTCATCTGTGCTAGATCTGTGATACTGGCCAATCAGGAGCTGTGCAGGGACAGACATCATCTGCCTCTCTCTCTGATTGGCCAGCAGCACGAAGCAGGAAAGATGACATCACAGAGTGCTTCCTTGTTGGATTTTAACCCTGTGTGAGACAGAGAAAGGTAAAGCAATTGGATCTGCATATATCAGCTGGTTCCAAGGACCACCTGAGTTCCCTTTGTCTCATTTCATAATCCTCCCTAAGTGGGATGATTCAAAAAGGCAATATACTTCATGGAAGTTGAGTCATGGCTGCTGGACTTCTTTTCCTGTGAGATCAAAACATTTATCTGCTCATGCATGTTGTTTCTTCAGTTTGGGAAAGGTTTGTAGGAAACCTCAGATTTATACTCCACCTTGGTTCCACTTCTCCCTAGTTTGAATAGGCTCGTTAGATGGACAATGGCCAGGGGTGTGTGGAACTCACAACTCTTGCAGCTCTTCCTCCCTTATTGAAACCGTAGAGTATCATTTATAAGTCTCCTAACAAACTTCCTCAGACTGAAGAAGCTACTTGGATGGGGAGCAAAACATTTTGATCTAACAAGTCCGTGACTCAACTGGATAACCTTATCTGGATGACTGAAAATCTTCACAGACTTGAGAAAAAGAAGAAAAATAAAATAGTAAAAAAAAAAAAAAAGGAGGCATGAATTCTAAAGCATTTGCATCTATGTGTAAGTAATCTGAGGGCAAAACCAGATGATGTTAAATGTGTGCTTGTAACTTAATGTGCAGCTTTTTAGAAATTCAGATAGCATCAATGGGACAGGGGGTGGCAGTGAATAAAATCAGAGCCACCAGGGAGGGAATTTGGCTTTTCCTTCCCTGGTAGAATGATGAGCAAAAGCATTATGAGGTTAATGTTTGGAATGCACTCCATTACTGCTACATGCAAATGTAGATGTAATGTCACAAGGTACTTGCCCCAACACTAGCTGCTTTCACATGACCACTAAAATCCGCAGCAAACTTTGATCCGGATCACCCTCCAGAGCAGTCACGTGATGTCACGGTTTGGGTGTTCCCATAGTCATGTTTTGAAAATCCGCAACCATTCTGATCCCATGGCTGAGAACCGCAGCAAAGGTACTGTAATGGGGTGAAAAGGTTTTGGTGTGGATTTTCTATGTTCACACAGGCTCGAATTATGGTTTAAATTCCACACTGGTGCAGCAACAAGGATTTTACCACTTTAAGACTAGGTACTTGCAAAATGCACTGGGTCACGCTTAAGTGGGCATGGTCACACTTTATTTTTTTAAAAGTCTGCTGCTTGTGGGAAAATGATTTTATGCTCTGCATCTGCGAGCTCTTTGCAGCAGATTTTAGTGGTTGTGTGAAAGCAGTTACTGACTGTACTAAACTGAGTTAGAATGCAGCTGTAAACCTTAATCTAGAGGTGGTATTCAGATTAACATTGCCTGTGATTTTGGTAAAAACTCAAGCATAGTAGGTTAATTCTCATCTGAAAAGCTATAATGGGAGGCATGTTGCTTTATCCTTTTCCTGCTCTGACAAGGAACATTGGAAAAAGTCTCACCCCTATGGGGGGGGGGGTCCTACCACCCCTGAATGTTAAGATCTAGATTAGAATTGGACACTTTGTGTACCTGATAGGGTCAGGAAATACCTGCAAATACCTTGAGAGGATGTTCCATGGCTTGGGACCAGACCTCTCACCAAATGCACTTGTGAGGACAGTGGGAATGAGAAAAACAACAACCTTATGGTTCGAAAACCTGACCAGGCTGCTAAAAATGTGTGTGATTTCAGGTAGTTTACAACCAAATCCTTTAGAACTTTATACTGTAGGTTAAAATCAGCACTTCTCATTCCAAAAGATAGCTGCAACATAATACTGTTCCTGATAATATCCATTTTTCTCACAGGTACTGTGAAGATGAATCATTCTACAGAGGAAACAGAGAAGCCTGAGGTGGTGGGGGATGACAATGTCATTGTCCTTGATGAGCAGAAAGTTCCAGGACTCTGACCACCCTGGAGGGCTTTGGGATTAAATCCAGGCTGTAAGAAGGGCAAAAAGCAGCAGCCTTGGGCACCCAGGATGGTTAGACCACCCACCACTGCATGAAGGGACTGAGAGTGTGGCCCAACTGGGGGTGGGTGGGACTTGCAGGCTCAGCAACACCCTCAGGTGATGAGAGTCAGGTAGTGACACACACCAATGTCCTATCTGGAGAACTGATGTTTCTAAAGGAACCTTCAGTGGCTGCTGAAGCAAATAGCATCAGCTGGTGAGGGATTTGAGCTTCGCAGTGCAATGACCCCACATCCTCAAAGCGAAGCCAGTGACTGCTGCTGTAAATACACAGCTGTGGCCTTTCCCTCCAAGCGAAACCTGTGTGTTCAGCTTTGAAACCCAGGGTTAGAATGGGCAGGTGGGGAACTTCTTAGCAAGAGGCCTTCTTGGCAACCCCACCCCCACCTATCAGGAGGAGGAGCCATTTCCATTCTTATTTTGGTTAGTAAGGAAAGAGGTAAGCCGTCTCTTGCCATTTAAGCTAGGAATTGTATGCTTCCGTACCTGTAACTTTATAAGGAACAATAAATGCTAATCCTGCCTGACTGTGGGAACTGGTGCTGGGTGATGGCAAAAGGCAGATCTTCCTGCTTCCACTGGTGTTTTTTCAGATAATCCCTTATTGTATCTCATTAGTTTCTCTTTCTGTCTTTGTGCCTCTTCAGAGACAGCCTCTTAGTCCTTTGCAGCTTTTGAACTCATCCAAGGGCTGTGATGCTGCATCATAAGCCACACTTGACAAGGTAGCTTTCTCTATGACCCCACATCCATAGGCTTTGGTGATTCAGTCGAGAAAGCTGTTGCTATAGCCTGCATCATTGTGCATATGATGTAAAGTAGCTTAGTTGACCTCCTTACAAATAATGCTATGCTTTTTAAAAAACATACACACGTTTGCTGGCACTCCTCCAATGTGCTTCAGGATAAACTCAAGGGAATATTATTCCTCCTACTAAAACTGTCATAGTCTTGCAAGCTATGATGCGCCGTTTCTTTATGCCTGTCTGCTTTGCAGTTTTACCTGTTTCCTGTTTGAGTCTCCATTAAATAACATGAAGCTTATGGTGGCTGGCCTCTCGTGAATCACCTGTGGGGCTACCTGCCTACCTAATAGAAGTGATGTCTTCTTGATCTGGAAGCAGGTATCATTCGACTGTGAAAATACTGTATTGGAGAAACTACATTGCCCCATAAAGGATGCTTAAATCAGTTTGTGCCCAGGGGATTGTCAATTGAAATGAAAAGTTACATAAATACAATTCATTCTGAAGAATGACTGGTGCAATAAGTGGGAGCCCCTATTACTGGCAGGGCAGTGGATCATGGGGTGGTGGTAAGTAGCAGAGAAGATTCAGCTGAGCTGGCTTGGTGGTGAAAGAGCTGGGGGTGCCAGAAGGATTGTTACGGAGGACCCCCCCCCAAGGTTCTCATTGGCCAGCAAGGGAAGATAGTTCCCTTGTCACCTATGCATTGGCTAGCAGGGGAGTTCAAATTGGAGACTGTACCTTAGGGGGACAGCAAGGCACAGCTATTTTCTATGGTCTGCCTGCCCAGTATATAACGAGTGAAGAGATCAATCCAGTCAGTTTGTGGCTTGGTAGTTTTTCTCCTTCCCCTTCCTTGTTTTTATGGTGATTGAATAATGTAATAGTTAAGGTTTGGTGCATAGGCATTAGAGCCTAGAAATAGGCACAAATTTTAAAAAAACTGCAAAATTTGTTCAAACATCTCTAATTGTCAATTTGTATTTGTCAATTTGTATTTGTACAAATTTGCCATTTATATTTGTATTTGTACAAATTTGTATTTGTACAAATTGATACCCTCAATGAATACAAATTGATGAA
>JAHTLZ010003518.1:6099354-6110981 GCA_023846285.1 Phrynocephalus versicolor | reverse complement strand
TTTGTATTTGTACAAATTGATACCCTCAATGAATACAAATTGATGAATGTTTAGTGATTTTTGATTTGTTGATTCTTTGGGCTATAAAATGGGCCCCAAAAGCACACAAAGGCACTAAATTTACAAAGAGACTTTCCCTGACCTTTTTCTACAATTCCTCCAAGTTTGGGGAAGATTGAGGTTCCCCAAGCCAGCTGTTAAATGTAACTTTCCTAGTGGGGGCATTTAGTGGGCGTATAACTCATATGTCTGAAACCCAATCTTTATCAAACATGCAGGGCTTGTAGAAGGAAGTCAGGGGAAGCTTTTCAGCACGTTTAGTGTCTCTAGGTGTCTTGTGGACTATTGTATAGTTTTTTAAATTAAATATGAATTTACAAATTGATTTGTTGATTCATCAGAAAAAATGTGTTATTTGTTGATTCGTGAGGGAAAAATTATTTTTTTTGTGTAATTCATTGACCTTGTGAAATGACCAACCATTTTTCTGATTCATTCCCATCTCTTTTAGGGGCGACTGGTTGGCTGTTCTAGGTACTATTGGACTGGCATTTTTGGTTAATTTTGTCACAACTTTGTTGGTGGTTTGGAGCGCTGGGGTTGGATTCAAATGGTATGAGGGCAGCAAGTAGGAGACTGCTCATCTGGGATGGCAAAGGAATCTTCCTTCATGGGGAAATGCAGATGGCTGCATTGGGGCAGCTTAGTAGCCTGCTAGCCCAACCCTGCCCTCACATGGCAGAGAGTCATATAGTGGCTTTCTTGTGTATGGTCTCTACAGGATTGCCACTCCTGGTGGAATCTTTAGCTGCTGCTGAAGAGGAAGTTGATGGGCATTGGGGGAGGACGTTCAGGTCTCTTGGTGCACTGGTCCCAATCCCCCAGTGCTAGGTACTACTGTTGTACTCAGTACTGTGGCCTCTTCTCTCCATTGTATTGCATTCCTTTCATGCAGGGGTAGACAGCCTGGGACATGTTCTGTAATAGTACACCAGCAATTTGAAAGTGCAATAAACATTTCCTGTGTTTCGGAGTGCAGGCTAGATCTTACTTGTTAAACATTCTCTTTGCCTGAGTTTTCCAAGTGGTCTAGCATTGTTCCTTAAAAATGTATGCTCTATCTGGATATTTAAGTTTAGTATTTTCTTTGAGGCATCACCCTACAGTATAGGATGCATGTGATTCCAGAGAGATTTGATAACTTGGGTTACAGCTTTTAAAAGTGTGACCTCAAATGTGAACGTTAGCTTGAGCACCACCTCTGCATTAACATCAGCCTCTTTTCCTATCACTTAAATGTCTTCCTGAAGAGAATTCTGGGCAGGTTCTCTGTTGATTGGCTTTCCACGCAGCACAAGCACGTATACCTGCGGGCTTTGAGAAACCTGTAGTTATGCTATCAATTCCTAATTTGCCTTGTTTCCCTCAGATGAATTATGGAAGCAGATCTGTTGGTAGAGACTAGATAAAGGAAATGGAGAAAAGAGTGTTAGGAGACAACAAAGCTGATTGGTCATCTCAGTAATAGGTCCAGGTGCTGGGCATCTTCAGGTTTTCTGTCTGTCTGTCTGTCTTCCTACAGGGGGAGAGTCTGCTTAGCACATTCAGAAGAAACCCACATCTGACACTATGGTTTTGTTTACATAGCTGGGCTGCATCAGGCTGGCCTGGGCTTGACAGGGACACTAGGAGGTCTGGTATGCCATTTGGTGTGATCCTTCCATCCAAAGGGTATATGAGCCTCAAGTGATCCTATTTGGTTGGCTGCAGTCTCCTTTGAATTTGCCAGTACTCTGAAGTGGCTTAAAAAGAGGGCTACTTCAAGAGACTGATAAATTAAGCTGTTCCCTAGCTCTGAGTCGATGTTGAGGAAGTGATTTTTAAAAAAGAAAATATGTCTTAGAGCAGTAAGTATGCACTGTATGATTTTAAGAGCAGCAGCAGCAATATTAATAAACAATCCTAATAGGGCTTTTGTGGTTAATAAGATATTTAAGGAATGCTTTTTTCCAGTTACATACCACCATGAGTTTCCATGGCCAATTGGAGATTTGAATCTTGTTGTCCAGAGTCTCAGGGCGCTTTTACACAACCTCTAAAATCCATCTGCAACTTAAATTCGGACCAGAGATTGTGGGGGTTTGTCGCTCTTCCTGTGTTCCCACCCCTCCGCACTCCATTGTTCCTGTCTGCATGAGGGGAAGGAGAAAAAAGGGAGAAAAAAATGCAGGCTCACCTCCGTCTGCCGGTCGAAGCCACCCCGAGTCTCCCTGTAGTGATTCCTGGGGCGGCAGGGACAGAAAAACAAACAGAAGGTGAGGGAGCCCAGCGCTCACAGCTTTACAATGTGCATCGGAAGATTTTTTACCTCCTGGAGGCCAGGTACTTGAAAAGTGCTCTGGGACGCGCTTAGGTGGGCGTGGTCGTACTTAATTTTTTTAAAAGTCCGGAGCTGGTGGGAAAACATTTTTAAGCTCCAGATCTGGGAGCCCTTTGCCTCAGATTTTAGGGGTCATGTAAAAGCGCTCTTAGTATTCTTATCCAAAACACCACTCTACTGTGCATCAACGTGCTGACAAGCCACATTGTATGGTAACTCTTTTGAAGGCTTCCTAGGTAGATGATACTCAGAGGTAGTTTCTCATTCCCCCCCTTTTTCTGGTGTCATCCTGAGGCAGTGCAGCTTGCCCAAGGTCAAATGTTCTGGGATGTACTGTGAGGAACTGAACAACCAACCTTAGGCTCCATGGCCAGATACCCAACAGCTAACCACCCTAATACACACACCTAACTTGTAATACACAGTTTGTATGTAGAGATGGTCACGAATCGAAAAAAATGACATTTTGGTTTTTCGTTTTTCATTGAGGGGTCTGTTTTGGTTCATTTTAATTTTTTGCAAATTTTTGAAAAAAAATCGTTTTCGTTTATTGGTTTTTCATTTTTCATTTTTACCCGCTTTATGTGCGATTTTTAAAGCATATGGATGTCCAGGGCATTTTTTAACATTTAAAACAGCTCATTTCATTGCGCGTCGCCATTAACAAAAAATGAATGTAACAAACCTAATTTTTCTGGTTCTGTTCGGTTCGTTCCAATTTCATCACAATGTTCGTTATTCATTTTGTTATATAATGAAACAAATAACGAATAACAGAAACAAAAAAGTTCATTTCGTGCCCATCTCTATTGCGATGTGCAATGAAATGAGCTGTTTTAAATGTTAAAAAATGCCCTGGACATCCATAAAAATGCAGCAATAATTATTTATACTGTCTGATAATACCTACCCGGGGGGGTTGGGGTCCTTAAAATGTTTGTTTTTGTCTTCTTCCATCGCAATGTATTTTTCTTTTCCCTTTAAGGATGACAAAATGGAAGTCGCCAGCCACAAAATGGAGGCAAGCCATGTGATGGGATCATGTAAATTCTTGGACAACTTCAACCGATCGCATGCCCAAGTTGCAGAGTGGGCAGCTCTGGCAGCCACAGAGGGCATAAAAAGCTCTGGCAGCCCCCGTCCTCCTTGCAGTCTCCGGTGGGAGTTAGGGTGCGATTGCTGTCTCTGCAACTCGTTATTTTCACTTTGGGCCAGCCAGGCAGGTGTGTGTCTCTGTGTTCCTGCTGGC
The DNA here is from genome assembly GCA_023846285.1 of Phrynocephalus versicolor. Taxonomy (NCBI): domain Eukaryota; kingdom Metazoa; phylum Chordata; class Lepidosauria; order Squamata; family Agamidae; genus Phrynocephalus; species Phrynocephalus versicolor. The sequence continues at coordinate 6,107,352 of JAHTLZ010003518.1, read as the reverse complement.
TGCAGCCTGGCTTTTAGGGGAGAGAAAGAAGAGCTTTCTCTATAGCTTCCGTCCTGCAGCCTTCCTGTGTGCGTGCATCTGTACCTCTTGGTGAGTACCCTCCCTTGCCCCACAGTGCAGTCACTCTGCGGCTGCCTTGCACCCTGGGCAATGCCCACCCCTGCCTTTGCAGCCTCCCTGCATACCTAGTCTATACTGTGTCTCTACCAGCATCATTTTTTAGTGTTTTCCCTCTGGTCTGGGGCATTGGGGGACGCCTGTGCATGGAAATGCTTTAAAAATTGCGCAAAAGCGGGTAAAAATGAAAAAATGAAAAATGAATATACAAAAATGATTTCCCCCCGAAAATTAGTGAAAAATGAAAATGAACCAAAACGGACCCCTCAACGAAAAACAAAAAAACGAAATGCCATTTTTTCAAATAATGCCCATCTCTAATTTGTATGTGATGCTCTAATGAACCCTTAAAATCTGACCCCACCCTACCCCCTGTGCCACCACAGCCAAGGAAGTCTTCAATTTGGTAATATTCTGCAGTGGCTTCCTTCCCAACACTGGCAAATTGCAACAGAAAGACTTGTTTTGGTTCATTGCCAGAGATCACCTGCATTGGGAATAGACCAAAATGGGGCAGTCCTACCCACACCAAAAAGTAGAAGCCCCTGACAGGGGGCAGAAAGGTGTGGATAGGACTGCTTGGAGGTCAGACTGGTTGCTCCAGCAGATATACAGTGGTACCTCTACTTAAGAGTGGCTCTACTTGAGCAATTCAACTTAAGAACGGAAAACCGTTGGTATAACTGCTGAATAACAAATTTTAGATGTGGTCTGCTTTACTTACAAATGTTTTTTTATTTTTTTTTAAATGTAATTTATTTTTTCAATTTTTTTAGATACGGTACCTCTGCTTAAGAGTTGTTTGACTTAAGAGCATACATTCGAAATGGATTAAAATTGTAAGTAGAGGTACCACTGTAGTCTGGTTCCTGTGTTTAGGAGCAAAACACACTGTCCCTTGCACAGCCAGCCTCTATTTTTAAGCTGTGTTTTAAGACCTTGCTGTGTCAGCTTTTGGATGAAGCCGGAAGCTACGGTTAACTTAAAACTTTCTGGCTTATTTATGCTGGTGTGCCAAGAAGGGAAGGACTAATCTGGCAAATGTTTGCCTAACTTGTGCTTGCTAGAATGTGATCTGATATCTGGATACAGCCACTGCAAATGCAGTTCAAGATCACACAATCTGAATTAAGAGCAAGTGGTTATGGGTTGAAAAGCGTAAAGACTAAATGGGACCTTACCATAACATGAGTTGAACCTTCTCACTTTTTGGAGCAAAAATTCTTCTTTTTGATATCACGCTAAACTTGGCCCAAATCCTATTTTTGTAAGTTTATGCAATGAAAGTTGATGACATCACTAGCTTGCACTGTTAACATTTACTTTAAAGCAAATAAATTATATTTCAAAGCTCTCCAATGCTTGCTTTTGTCCAATGGAAACCTTTGGGAATCTCAGTATGTGTGTAATTGGGGGGAGGGATGGTAGCAAAACCTTTAATCACCAAAAATTGTTGCCAAATTGCTGCCGGCATTTCTGATCCTGGCAGAAGGATTCAATTAATTAAAAGTAATTTACAGTGGTGTAGGCTGAGGACATTATCGGTTTCATTGTGTAAGGTTGTGTAAGCAGGGTTTTGGTCTACACAGAAGGAACTATTGAGGACTGATCAAAATATATATGCATATTTAGAGGTGTATATCATGATCTATGACAGGCACACAGATACTTCATGTTCGTGCCCCTACTTTTTGCTGACAAAACCAGTGGTGGAGGAAGAGGGTGCCACAGCTAGGATATTGCATGTGGGCAGTCTCTGGGTAGAATTGTCCTCAACACCACCATGGACCACTGATATCAATTGAAGCAAATATCAATTTGATACATGGGCATTTGACCAGTGGTAGACACAATGCCTTCTCCATCATTACCTCTTGGGGCTTGAAGTTCTCCTGTGCCCCTCTATTGTTACGCAGTGGCTGCTGGCAGTTTTGTTTCCTAGCAGATCACCTCACCTTCAATCACTGTATGTAAAATGGAGTTTTGGATGGACAAGCTGAATTAGACTCTGAGCACTTGCCGAATGATTATTGGACAGCTTGTGTTCATGGCATGTGATTCTGATGTTTCTTTTATCCACATGGCTCTCTGAAGATAAAAAGCTTTTGTGAGAATTTACTCCTCTCTGGAGTTTAAAATCCCCCATGTATGACTAAAGTTGAGGAATGGTTTTGTTTCTGCTTCATTTAAGCAGCTTCATTGTCATGTCCCAGAACTGTTTCTATTTCACTTTAAAAATTAAATATTAAAAAATTGGATCCTGACCAGAATATTTCAATGCATACATAATTGGAACGGTTAGTGTTGGTTTGTCTGCCTTTACTAAGAGAAATATAAATATTTGAGAGCAATTGACTAGTGTTGATGGGTAAAATTATGTGAGAAAATGTTTAGAACCCAAGAAATACAAAAGGAAAAAAGGAGAACGAAAGTCAAATTCATTTAAATCAAAATACTTTGCCAAGTAGAGGGAGATGGAACAAACTGAGAGCCTTTCTACAAAATGTCCAACTCTAGTCGGGGGTATGCTGTGAAGAGCATTACATTTATGCAGCACATTAGCTGAAAATTAATAGTCAGTCATTAAGCAGATGATGCATAGTAAATAAGGCTAATTTAGCATCTAAATTTGCACCATCAGCCTTTCTGAATGGTTCTATGTTCACAGTTGGCTTTGTATTCTTCAACAGGTGTACGTTAATGACCTGTGCTCATCACAGAAAACACATTGGTTCTGAAAATAATTTAATCCTTTGTTCTCTGAGTAGATGCTTTCTGGCTGATGGGAGAAAAGGCTGCACGTGGCAAACGAATAAATGGAAGTTGACAACTTTGATTGTAATAATCACCTTTGTTAAACGTACTCACCAGAGGCTTGACAATTTTCAGGCAAAAGCATGCCTGCCTGATGTCATTATGAGAAATGAAAGCTGAGAAATTAAAATTTATAATCTAGGTTGATTAGATAAGGCCTCCTGTGACTTATATCAAGTTTAACTTGGTCCATGCTGCACTGTTAAATTAGCGTCTCCAGTGTCAACTAATAAATAATACCTCATTGTATTGAGATTGTTTGGCAAGTTATTTAGAGCTGCTTCTCATATTAACCCTTCGCCACTTGAGTTCTGAAAAGACAGGCTGCCATCAAATGCTTGATGTTATGAAAGTACTTTGCATTTCTTGAAAGGGCAAACAGGTTTTTGCTGGGTGTGAACTCAGGGCAGATCTGAGAACTCTGCAAAAATAATGGGCGTTTTTGACCTCTCCATTGTTACAAAGGTCTGTGTTTTCAGACATGGTTTGCTTCTTTTTCTGCATATGATTTTAAACAATAACCATACCAATAAATGTAAAGTGTAAATTCTGCAAACACGGATACATTTTTGACTGTTCCTGTAAATCATCCTTCCATCAGTCAGTCAAAGTATAGGAGAACAAACGTCTCTCTCTAGTCTTGTATTTGTACTGTTCTGCTTTGAATTTTGCTTTCAACATGTCTTGGAAACACTGAAATACTGTTGTGGAAATACTCTCAGTGATAGCCTAGCATGAAAAACAAAAACAAAACACAAGAGGGTCTTGAATGTACAAACATTTGGATGTTAGATAATTTGACCTTTGGTAGTAATTTTGGTTTAAGCTTCTTTCTTTGCCTTTGTCAGATCATTCTGCTATAATGTTCTGAAAAAGAGTTTTTTCAACTTGCAATTAAGTGATTAATTGGACTGGAGCTGACTTGGAAGGTGGCCTTGACAGGAAGGTTTAATGACCAAGGTCCCAAGAGCAAAGCTCAGAAGAGTGGAGAGAAAAAGCATTACCTCATGTGGTATGAAATCATGTGGAGCTGTTTAGCCAGTGATGTGGAGTCTTTGCTGTAAGCTGATGTATTGACTCTGATGAAGATGATGAGTAACTGAAGTCCTTATGCTACTGGATATAAGTCTGAAGACTACTGGAACCTGTGAACTGTAAATATTGTAAATAGACTGCAATAGAAAACCAGCAATTGAGTCTGCTGCGTTTTTATCTCTGCTACTGTCTTGCTGTTTCTGGGGATTGAGGTTAACCCCTCAACTACTTGACAGACTTCAAATGGTAAGTAGGTTTGCAACTGTAAGTCTATTGAATGTTCTTTTTCTAGACAGGAGATCAGAAAGAGTACCACACATACAGTTTCCATAAGATGTTGTATGCTCATACTTGTGCATATATTATGTTTTTCTTGCACATTCTTTAGAATTTCTTCTACCTATCCTAACATTATTTTCACTGACACCATTTGGGAATTATCTTTATTACTTAGAGGTAATGTAGAAAATGGGAAAAAGTATAGCTGTCCTGGTCCATGGTCAATAAGAGGAAACCTAGTATGAAGCAATACAGTTTCTTCTTATCTACAAATCACCCTATCCTATTGAGTACAACATTTAGCACAATGCTATAGCTGTACAATAAGTTGTTCTTATAGCAGCTATTGGAGTATGAATCTTGCATTATAATTTTGCAATGGGCAACAATATTGGAGTGTGCAGGAAAATAGCAATGTTCAGTAGAATTGAAAATATCTGTTTAAAAATCTGTTTCTGTGCCTCTTACACCTGCACAGTTACCAACAAAGAAGAAAAATACAAATACAAAAATTTGTTCTGAAACTCAAACAGGTTCAGAGTGTGACACCTGTTTATGTTTTCACAGACAGGTGTTGTACTCTTGCATTCACAGATTTAAAAGTTGGTGAAGAGTTTATTCAAGTCCGGCCATCCCTGCTTCCATTAAGGGATGCTGTTTGCAGTATATATTCTGATGGTACATCCTACTGACTTTCTCTTCATTTCATATTAGAATGATTATTTGCTGCACTTATATGGGGGATATATGAAAAGTTAAAGAATTATCTGCCTGCCTGTCTGTTCATACACACAACTCTTGAAACTTTATTTGGATGAAACGGATCAGACATTTCTTTTTCTTTCTTCTCTTTTTGGTGCTTAAATGGAAGTTTCTGATTGCTCAAGGTTACACTCATCCCTCTGTGTCTCTAGCTATTAAATGGCGAAGGGCACTCACTGATCAGGAGGAAGTAAGGTATCTAAAGAGAGATCAATATTTTCTATTTGCTTTCCTGCTAAACTTGTTTTTCTTCATCATCTACAGGACACTTGCTTGTGCTTACTACTGTAACATTGAATGGCTCTTGGTAAATAAACTATGAGAGCAAGTGAGAGGAAGACACTGCTTGGGAGCCACTGTGCTATTCAGAAGTGCGCTGTCCTTTGACTAGAAAAGTAATTATGCGAAACAATTCAGTGAAATATAATATTAGCTTGCTTTTCTTTAAAGCAGTAGGCATGACTGAGTTTACTCATCAGGGGAAAAATTACTTTTTACAGACATAAATTCTACTGGAAGAAAGATCTCGCTATGACTGCTCCTAATGACTGTAGTGCTAGGAGGGGCCACTTTGCCCGCCTGTTCAGAGGCAGGCATGTTTGAATATAACCACGTGGCAGCTGGATGAGGCCAGAAGTTATTTAAGGGAGCACCACGTGGTGTAGAGCCATTTCCAACCTTGGCTGTCCTCCCACCCTCCCACCTTATTAAGAGAATGAGAGTAGCTGGTCATGTTAAGGGCTAGATATGGGAATTTTTGACTGTCACTCAGATTGGCCATGAGTGGGCTGTACATTTTCACCCATCCCATTCTCTTTAGGCTTAGGGAGTTACAATGATTCCGGTCACAATTGGTGGGCAGTTCATGTGGCAAATTGAACTTAGGCTAAATTTAGTGTGGAATAGGATGTATTAGACCAGCAGTCCTCAATTCTAATGAAGAAGGGATTAGTAAATTAGAAATAGCATAGCAGGATTATGAATAATAGATAGCCAGGAGTGACAGATGAGGGTGGCCCCGACCACAAAGAATTTGAGAGGGCGCTGAACAAGTGGGCAATGCCCTGCTAATAATAATCAGGAATATTAATAGACCACTTGCACTTTTCCAGGCCTCCTTGCTTGTGATATGGTCAGCAGTTAATTTGAATGAATTTACATTAATAATTTGTGGCCCAATTTTAATCCCACAAACAGGTCTCAATTCCAGCCTGGGTGGGCAAGGCCTGTTATATGGCTGATGTGATCAAAATCAATAACACTCACTGAAACAGCTGCAGGATATTGGCCATATCTGGCTGCCATGCAATTCAAAGTGCTACAGTGACTGTAGAGTAATAGGGACAACAGATATTCTGCTGCCTGAGGTGAAAGGCAAAATGGCCTCTACCTCCATTCCTCTTACAGAAGCAAAAGGGACTGGCAGCTGAATCTCAATTGAACACTGACAACAAAACTGAATCCTCTAGGGAGTAGATCCAAGCTGTGTTCTCTTTCCTTGATTTAAAAATAGTCATTAATTGGGAACTGGATTGTGCAACCTAAACTCAAAGATGTGACTGAAATTCTGTACCATAAAGTATACTGTGTAAGTGATGATGTCATCAACCATGACTTTTCTTTTCTTTTTCTTTTTCTTTCTTTTTCCTTTTTGGGGAAGGAACAATTTCTAGTTCTCCCCACGAAGATCCTGAGGCTCCCGTGGAATCCCTTTCACTGTGGGCAAGTCCTTGGAACCTGCAGCATGAAGGAAGTCTTGAACTTCCAGAATAGAGATGTGCACGAATTTTTCAAAAAATGGTGTTTCGGTTTTTTGTTTGTCGCTGAGAAGTCCATTTCGGTTTGTTTCAGTTTTTTTGCAAATTTTTGGAAAAATTTCATTTTTGTTTTTCATTTTTTCATTTTTGAGCAATTTTTAAAGCATTCCTGTGCACGGGCGTCCCCCAACACCCAGAGGGAAACACTAAAAAAAATGATGCTGCCAGAGACACAGTATAGACTAGGTATGCAGGGAGGCTGCAAAGGCAGCGGTGGGCATTGCCCATGGTGCAAGGCAGCTGCAGAGTGACTGCACTTCAGGGCAGGGGAGGGTACTCACCAAGAGGTACACACACAGGGAGGCTGCAGGACTGAAGCTAGAGTCGCAGAGACAGCAATCCCACCCTAACTCCCACTGGAGACTGCAAGGAGGACGGGGGCTGCCAGAGCTTTTTATGCCCTCTGTGGCTGCCAGTCCTGCCCACTCTGCAACCTGGGCATGCTATTGGTTGAACATGATCCCATCACATGGCTTGCCTCCATTTTGTGGCTGGTGGCGACATCCATTTTGTCATCCTTAAAGGGAAAAGAAAAATACATCACGATGGGAGAAGACAAAAACAAACGTTTTAAGGACCCCAACCCCCTGGTAGGTAATAATTTCAAATAATTATCACATTATCGCTGCATTTTTACAGATTTCCAGGGCGTTTTAATACCCAAGAAATCACTATTAGGTATCTGGGAGCCATTTTGAGTCAATGTCCCCTAACTCCCCTTAAAGGAAAAAATACAGCCATCTGAGAAAAGACATAAATGCACGTTTTAAGGGCCCCAACCCCCCACCGGTAGGTATTATCAGACAGTATAAATAATTATTGCTGCGTTTTTATGGATGTCCAGGGCGTTTTTTTAACATTTAAAACAGCTCATTTAGGGCGTTTACACACGACCCCTAAGCTCTGCTGCAAATGGCTCCCAGCTCTGGAGCTTAAAAATGTTTCCCCACCAGCTCCGGAGCTAACAGAAAATTAAGTGCGACCCCGCCCAACTAAGCGCGACCCAGCGCACCTTTCAAGTACCTGCTCTGGGAGAGTGAAAAATTTTGATGTGGAGAGTGCCGGGCTCTCCTCGCTTCTTCTTCTTCTTCTTCTTCTTCTTCTTCTTCTTCTTCTTCTTCTTCTTCTTCTTCTTCTTCTTCTTCTTCTTCTTCTTCTTCTTCTTCTTCTTCTT
>JAHTLZ010003518.1:6065377-6090576 GCA_023846285.1 Phrynocephalus versicolor | reverse complement strand
TACATACATACATACATACATACATACATACATACATACATACATACATACATACATACATACATACATACATACATACATACATACATACATACATACATACAGTGTTTATGACCATGTAGAACCAGGGATATGAGTTCAACACTGAAGATGTTAAAGTAGTTTACTTACCCCAAACACACAACAGCTCTAATTTGGGCTCAAAACCAGGGAGTCTTTATCTAAAGGACTGGCAATGCTATGGTGCCACGGTGACACATGACCTACTGACGTCTCGGCTAGATTACTGTTATGCGCTCTATGTGGGGCTACTGATGAAAAGTCTCAGGAAACTTCAACAGGTCCAAAATGCAGCAGCCAGACTGCTGACTGGGGCAGGGTACAGTGATCACATTACACCCATATTAAAACAGCTCCAGAGGCTGCCAATCAGCTATGGAGCACAATTCAAGGTGCTGACCTTGACCTACAAAGCACTATATGACCTGGGTCCTAGCTACCTCAAAGATCAAATCTCACAGTATGAACTGTCTTGGATGTTAAGGTCATCAGGAGAGGCCCTTCTCTCCATCCTGCCACCCTCACAGGTATCTCTCATGGAAACCCATAAAAAGGCCTTCTCAATCGCTGCGCCCAGACTCTGGAACTCCCTCCCATTAGAGGCCAGGACTGCCTCATCTCTGTTGTCCTTCCGGAAACAGGCAAAGACCTTTTTCTTCAGGCAAGCTTTCCCTGAATGATGGACTACCATGTGTATTTTATGTGAATCTATGGGCTCACATAAACTTTGTTTTTATGGCTACTCATAACTGTGTTGCTTTAATGTAATGTTTGTCTATTAATGCTGTAAGATGTCCCTCAATTCCTTGTTCTCAGATACTTGAACATGTCTTAATTGTACTGGACTGTATATTATCCCTCATTACTGTAAGCCGCCTTGGGTCCTTTTCCAAGGAGAAAGGTAGGGTAGAAATACTCTAAACTAAATAATAATAAAATAATAAATAAATGGGAGATAGCCCTGATAAAGAGAATTTTGTGTGCTTATGCTTAGAGAGTAAGTAGGTATTTTCTTTCATTTTACTTTTATAAACTTTAATATTTTAAGATATGGATTCTCTCCTTTGTATTTTAATTAGGTATTTTAGGCTATTAGATCCTTTATTTTTGGATTCAAATGTGATTCAAATGTGATTTGAGTTGGAAAGACTCATGTATAAAATCTCGGGAGCCAATTCACATCACAGTAGGCAATACTCTGAAATGTGACCAACTATCTGATGGGATATATTCCAGAATTCCACAAGTCATTAATTCTTACAAAGTGGCAAAAAGAACACACAAAGAACCCATTTGCTACAGGTAGAGATACCGAGTGGAATGGAAGCCTTCAGATTTTTTTTTCTTGTACAAACCCAGGACAAATACAGCTAGTGTGTAGAGATTGGCATGAACTGAAAAAAATGGTGATTCATTTTGGTTTGGTTTGGTTCATTTTGTTTTTAATGATTTTTTTTGAAAATTTTGTTTCATTGTTTCATTGATTTGTTATTGATTTTTTCCTGCTCTGCACGATTTAATCATTTGACAGCATGTGGGCAGGAAAAAAATCATTCATTTAAAAAAAAAAAAAAACAGACGTTGACAACTACTGCACAAACTGGACCAGCAGCATCCTCATCCTCATCACCCACATCGTCATCATGATCTTCAACAATCAACAACACATCATCTTTACTGGGTGGTGGCAGCAGCGGTAGTGGCAGCGGGGCGACCCTGGCCCCTGTGGCAGGGGCTTTTTGAGGAGCTGGCTTGGGCCAGTGCCTATTTTCCCCCCAAGTGCCCACTCTGAAGCCCCTGGAGCCGGGTCGGCACTTCTTTTAATTTCTATATTTTTTCTTGATTTTAGGGTGCCAACATGGCCACCCCTGGGGCCGGGTCAGCACTCCTTTTTATTTTTATTTTTTTGTTTTTTAAGCACCAACTGCATACCCCTTGGGGCCGCATGGTCCAGTACTTGCGGCCAGTACCAGGCCCATGCACCGGATCAGGTTTTTTTTAATTTTAATTTTTTTTCAAGTGCCGACTGTGCAGCCCCTGGGGCTGGGTCAGCACTTCTTTTATTTTTTACTTTTTTCTTGATTTTAGGGTGCCAAGATGGCCACCCTTAGGGCCGGGTCGGCACTCCTTTTTAATTTTTATTTATTTATTTTTATGTTACTTTTTTTTACTGTTGACCACATGGCCCATGCTACAGCTGTAGCGCGGGCCGGTTGCCTTTTCCCCCCTGGTTGCCACTCCCTGCAGCCAGGAAGACCGAAGGACCAGCACCAGGTAGGAGACATCTCTGGCGCCACCATTAATGAATCGAACCGAACTGAACCAATTTTTTTCAGTTCGGTTCGGTTCATTCTAAATCTACTCTGGGGTTTGTTATTCATTTAATTAAATAACAAAATGAATAACAAATAACAAAAGGAATAAATGATCTCTAATATTGTGTGCTCTCAGTATGGGTCACACCATGTTTCCATAGGTAGGACATGAGTCCTTATCTTTTGCACAATGCCAAGTTTGGAAAAAGAATGTGTGACATAGTGCTGCAATAGAATGAGTTGCCCAAGAAATAAGATCTTGAAACATAAGGCTTATATGAATGATTGTTTCTTATGTGCCATCAGATTGCATCCTATTTATAGTGGTCCTAATAGCATTTCCAAGACCACCACTGCCACTGTTTCCATGGCCAAGGGGAATATCAGACCCAAGTCTTCTGAGTCCTAATCTGTTACTCCGTCCACTACACCACTCTGGATAAATATGTATATAAAGGACTATCCATGACAAAACCCTGGGTTAGTATCTTCTAAGAGTGACACTTGATGCAAAGAGGTTATACTTCGGTATTGTTTTTACTCTGGTATTAAGTAATGGGGCTTTAATCTGGTTTTTAGTCTGTTTCTAATCATTTTCCTACTGTAAATTACTTTAGGATTCCTGGTGAGCAGAAAGGTGATACAGAAGCATTATGAATACATGCAACTTAGATGAAATTCATGAGGATGAAACTAAAAAGGTGACGTAACGAAATGAAATTTAGAAGAAAAATGTGTTAGAAAATACCAGGAAAAGGCACTTGGGAAATGGCAGGGTGTAACAAGTTCAAGTTGAACTTGAGACCATTTCTGTATTAGGAATAAATGGAAGGATAATTCTCAAAAGCTCTAATAATAGCTGTGCAATGAACTAGTGAAGCTGGGGAATGACCTTTTATGAAGGTTTTAAAGAGAGGGCATCTGTTGGCAATGGTTTGCTGCAGGAAATCCTTCTATTAATAGGAAAGGAACTTCAGTTCTGTATTTTTTGAATTGTGTAACAACAAAAATGTCTTAGCTTGTTAGTGATCATGCCTGAGGGTCAGATTGATTGTTTTTTTTTTTAAGAGGAAAGGATGGCTTGCTGACAGTACTCAACACCATTTATTCTACAAACGTGCAAAGTCATCTCTTCTAAATGGAGAAAATAAATATATTTTCCCAAGCCATCTGGAGCATAAACATGGTGTCCACTGTCCACCTTTTCAATATTTCCCGTATGTTCACAGAAAATGGAAGGGTTTTTTTTTAATGTGTCCTGTCTAGATGCAAATGTGCAGGAAGTTATATTCCAAGTGTTACTTGGCTTTCATCGTTGTGCTTGATATATTTTTAGAATGCAGAAAAAAGAACCATATTGTTGACTAGGCAGTTTTTGTTTTAAATTCAGTGAGGCATAGCAACTTGTTTGCATTCCAAATTACCCCCCAGAACTGTTGCAAATGGAGTGTTTTAAAGTTACAAGTCACTATTCAGAAAGTAGCTGGTTCAAATCTTGGTACAGGACAACAGTCATGTTACTTACCCATTGTGCTTACTTATTGTAAGCAATCACACAAATAATTTTTGACCCTGGAGTGCTCATCAGGGTTGCACTTCAGGAAGAATAAAAGAAGTCATATTTCAGGCAGTGGTGCTAATTTCTATCAGCAAGCTAATGTCAATAGGTTTCATCTCTATAAGCAGCAGATCTTTGTAAAGCTTAATGATCCTTTTTAACCAATTCAAGACCAAGCCACATCAAAATATTTGGCTTTACAAGATGGTCACTCACAGTTATGTGATATTGATGAGGGGAAAATCCATTTCTTGTAACTCATGTGAGAAATGTACTTAAGTTAAAAAGATGTAGGCAAGATTGAAGGGGTGAGGGACATATTATATAACAATTCCTACAAATCAAAAAGTCCTGGAACCCAAATATTCTGATGGCAAAGTTTGATGTTGCGTGGTTGCAAAATGTTACAAGTAGATATGGGCACAAATTTAAAAAATGGCAATTTTTTTTCAATTCATGGCTAACTAGTTTACAATATTCTTCTTACAAATTGATGAATCGCTTTGCCAATTTGTTTTTATTATATTTTAAAACCCTATACAATGGTCACTAAGGCACCTAGAGATGCTGGTTCTCTTCTACAAGTTTGCATGTTTGGTGAAGTTTAGGTACCAGATGTCGGCATTAGGCACCCCAAAGAGGCCCCCCAGGAAAGTGCTTCTAGGGACCTAGAGACACCAAAAGTGCAGAGAAGTGCCCCTCTCCTCTCCTCTACAAGTCATCAAACTTTGGTGAAGACTGGGTTTCAGACAGCTGAGTTTTACATCAACAAAATGGGGGCACCTAGAAAAGTGCCCTTTTGTAACTGGCTTCCCAGTCCCAATCTTCACCAAGCTTTGATGACTTGTAGGAGCCTCGTGGCGCAGTGGTTAAATGCCTGTACTGCAGGTAAAACTGTGCTCACGACCTGGGTTCAATCCCCGGTAGCAGGCTCAAGGTTCACTCAGCCTTCCATCCTTCCGAGGTCGGTAAAATGAGTACCCAGCTTGCTGGGGGGGGGCAATGTGTAGCTTGCACACTGTAATTAAAATTGTAAACCGCCCAGAGACTACTTATAGTGGTATGGGGCGGTATATAAGCAGAACACTTTGCTTGCAGAGGAGAGTCAGGGGAGCTTTCCTGAAAAGTTGGTGTCTCTATGTGCATGCGGGCATTTTAGCCCAATGAATCAACAAATCATATTTGTCAGGGGTAGCTAGGAATATGAATGCAAACCAACAAATTATTGATTTTTGAAGGAAGAGTATTAGGTGACATGTTCCTTCATCAAGTTTATTTAAATGAGCTTAGTGTGCCTTCTTCATGTTTACTTAGATGAGTTTAGGGCACTTTCTTCACATGTTTACTCAAACTAGTTGAGTGCACCTCAGCATGGATTCTGTCATCTTTATTAGTAACCCTTGCAAGATGGCACCAAGTGGCATCCGTTCACTTTTGATTACAATGTTTTGTGACTAGATCTGCTTTTGAAAAAGCAACTAACATTTGATCTTCTGAAGTTTCATGTCAGATTAACTGAGAAAATGAAATATTTGCAATTAGCAAAGCAAAGCAAAAAGCAAAGTGTTCTGCTTATATAAAGCCCCATACCACTTCAAGTCGTCTCTGGGTGCTTTACAGTTTTAATTACAGTATGCAGGCTACACATTAGCTTGTATGAATTCACTTATATGTTGGTGTGCCCCAAAATGTGCATGTTAGTGAGAAACTGCAACTACAGCGTATCTCTGAAGTCATGGTTCGGTGTGTGTTTTGTGTTTTGAAGGGGCTAGCCAGAATATGTGATTTGCATGACTGATCTGAATTTCAAGATGCAACCTTTATTAACTGGTCACTTCTCTAAATTAAAATGATTCCTACCCACCATCTAGGAAGTAGTATTAAGGCATAACAGCAGCACATGGAGGGTTGTGTCATATGCTGCCATAGAACAAGCCAATAACTAGGGATGGAATTGCAGAATAAGATAATTATTGGCTGTGTTGTTATCACATTTAACTCCACATTTAGGAGATAACATTCACTATATAGTGAGTTACCGTAATCAGCCACATTCATTCACCATGACATCTTGTCATGAGTTGTATTATAACACGTGTTCTTATGAAGGGGCAGACACAAAAATGGTGCCGTGGAAGCTTTGCATCTCTTTTAACACTAAATTCCACTCTGAGATGATAGATTGGTGTGTTCTGAGTACCTAGGGAAAAACACTCTACAGATGCTCTCCTTTATTCAAAATAGTTATTTTTCCCAAGGAGATGATGGCTCTCAGAAAACATTTTTTTCTACTGCCCTGCAGGGTTTCTCTAAGCTTAAAACAGTCCTGAGTGTTTTCCCCCTCCCCATTTCTTCTTTCAGGAAAGGCTACATAATTTGCATACATATAAATATTTGCATTTTAATATATAAATAAATGATGGTGCCTAAAAAAAGAACCTAGTAATCACAACCAGTAATGATAAGATTGTTTTATGCAAGCATATCCCTGATTGCATTGGCAATTAGATACTGCACTTCACTGTATATATTTAGTTGTATAAAAAGTCACATATATTCAGATGATTGTGGGTAGTCAATGAAATGCTTCATCAACATTCTCCGTAAAGACAAATGGAGTACACAGGGGCAAGTTAGGCAGAAAGAATAAGAGTACAGTCTCACTAAAATAAAGGGATAACTCTGCCCAGGGCTTCATCTGTATGAATCATCAGTGATTCTTATCAGTTACTGAGAACATCACTGGAGGCTTTCTTGAAGTGCTCCTTCCTGCTGAGCTTAGAAGGGTGACTACTTGGAAGCAGGCTTTTTCTGTGATTCATCCCTAGAGATCTACATGGCACGTTAGGCTGCAATCTATATCTACCTATCTGGAAGCAAGCCCCTCTGACCTTAGTGGGACTTACTTCTGAGCAGAGATGGAGTTGCAAGTCCAATCTGACTTAAATCACACCTACAGGTCTCCATTAAAATAAGTGGGACTTAAAAGGCCCAGCGGTGGGAGGGGGGCTGGTGGTAATGGGGCAGAGGGGGGCATGGGGGAGGACAGTGGTGAGGCAATAGTAATTGAGATTTGGGGTTGTGATTTCATCCCCAAGATTCAGACCTGGAATTGGGACTGGGGCTCCAAGGCTTGGACCTGGATTTGGGTATTGAATGGGAAGACTTGTCAACATCCTCTGTTCTGAGTAGAACTGTATAGGTTTCTACTGTTGCTAACTTGCTATCACTAAGGCACCAGACAATGTCCTTTCTGGTTTTGTGAGGCAAATGATGTTTTAGTTTGCCAGTTTAATTTTTTTTTCAAATGTAAAATGACATACTTAATCTCTCTCTCTCTCTCTCTCTCTCTCAATAAATGTAAGGTTGCAACTACACAGGTCCTTTGGAATGAGTTGATGCAGGGCAGGAGAAATATACCTTTTGATGTGATTCTTGCACCCAAATGCCATATGAACCTCAAGCAACCATATTTAGTTCATCAGCCTTGGCTGTTAATTTCTGATGCTATAACACTTTATAGCATCAGCAATCTAAAAGCATGTTTCTTTAGGATATCAGCAAATCAAACACTTCCCCTGTTCTTCTTTGTAGGGGCAGGGATAGAAAAATTATTAGCTTCTTTCTCTGCTAGACCATCACTGATGTGCTGAATGACTTAGATTAAATATTTTAAAAATTCATTTTCTTGTGTGTAGTGTCGATTGAGAAACTGCCTACAGCTGCGTTTTCAATTGGCACTTCACACAAAATTGAAAAATCGTTTTAATTGATTCAACCCATCAACAATAGTCTAGCAGAAGCAAAAACGACAACAAAAAGACTTCCCCTGCCCCTCCCCAGAGGAACAGGAGAAGTGTTTAATTTGCTGATATCCTGAAGTGGTTTCCTTATTCAGCCACTTCACAATACGGGAAGCTGACAATGGAAGGAGCCTTGGAAGCTCTGACAGCTGCAAGGCTTGATTTTGGTCCATTTCCAAAAATTGTACACACTGGAAACAGATCAAACTGAAGCACAAATACACACATTATTATTTTTAAAGGAGAAGCCTCTGATATGGACACAAAAAGTGTGGGGCTGGGGTGCTCTGGGGATGGACTGCTTTGCTCTAGTCATCAGATTGTCCAAATGTCAGAAAAAAGAACAAACCAACCCACCCACACAGCACACCAAACTGTGGGATAAACACCCATCTGATCCTGCCCTAAGTTTCTACCTGTCCTTTTGTTTGTTACCACATCACATGATGATGACTGGGTGAATTTTCAGGGCAGAGTTGGGTTAATCTGACTTAAAATACAAGTTGTGAGGCATTGATAAAAATCATGTGGGAGGGGGTCTTGGTGGCACTGTTTTTAGTTTCTCATAAAATAGGTGGATGGATTTCCCCCAGGATTTGATAGCATGTTTGTGGTTGTGTGGCTTGAAATGCAGATTTCTTGGGTTCACTTTGGGGAACTTTGAGAATCTCAATATTTTAAAATTACTTTTGGTGCCTAGATATGTGACACATAATTTTAAAGGCTTCAATAAGTTGGATTCAGAAACTTACCTGTTTTGAATTACTTTTAATCTTATGGACTGTGGTGTTCTAGATTTTTAATAAACAAGATCCATTCCAGCAGGAAAATTTTGGGAGTGATAGATCTCAAAAGAAGCTGATGGTGTGTGTGTGTGTGTGTGTGTGTGTGTGTGTGTGTGTGTGAGAGAGAGAGAGAGAGAGAGAGAGTAAAGAAGGATGTGCATAGGAAAAAGAGAGGGGGCACTGGGTGGAGGTGAGACTCAAGGAATTTTAACCAAGATAAAACTGGTTCTATTGGCTAGTATATACATCTGTCTTTATCTCTATTCCTCTATTATAGATTTTTATTTTCACTCTGTTTTATGATTTGTGTGTGTGTGTTTGTGTGTGTGTGTGTGTGTGTGTGTGTGTTAGGGATGGTCACAAAATGAAAAACAAAATGCTGTTTCGTCATTTCATTAGGTAACAAAATGAATCAAAACGCCTTTTCCTCTGAAGCAAAAGTGGCTCCAGTGCCAGACAGCAAAAGTTGCTGCTGCTTGCGGTTTCCCCAAGAGCGAGGGGGCAGTGGACACCCTTTTGCAAAGGGACCGAACCCAGCCACTGCCGCTTCTGCCTCCTTCCCCAGGTCGACAGGCTAAGGGTGGAGGCAGCAAAATCACAGGGCCCCGTTTGGAAGAATGAGCATTTCTTTGTGGCCTCCTCAGGTTGCCTCTTTGTTTTGAAATGCCAACATGGTAGGTAAGCAGCAAAACAGAGCACAAACATAGCCAGGCAATCAGGCAAGGGAACATGGCAGGTGGACAGCCAATCATGCGGGATGATTGGGATGTCTGGGTCGAAGGCTCTGGGCCAGCATTCTTCCTCCTGTCCTCATTCCTCGCCTGCACACCATGCAGTACCCCCAGTTTTGCCCGTGCCACCACACCACTGATGTCACCGCTTCCCCCCTCCACTGGCATCACTGTGATCCTCGGATAAGAGCATTTGCTCTTATCTGCAGATTTCACTATCCGTGGATTCCCCTGAACTGATCTCCCTCAGATGGGGGGGGGTACTCGACTTTCTTCTACTTTCTATCTATCTATCTATCTATCTATCTATCTATCTATCTATCTATCTATCTATCTATCTATCTATCTATCTATCTATCTATCTATTTTTGAGTATTTTTACCCCATCTTTCTCCTTGGAAAGGACCCAAGGTGACTTACAGTAATGAGGAACAATATACAGTCCAGATGCCCTGAGCACATCCGATTAGAGATGGGCACGACTCAAAAAAATAATTTTTCATTTTTCATTTAGGGGTCCGTTTCGGTTCATTTTCATTTTTTGGGGGGTTTTGCGCATTTTTCGTTTTCGTTTTCATTTTTTGTTACAAAACGAAACGAAAAAACAAAACAAAAATGAAAATTTTTCATTTTTGTTAGCATTCTTTTCAATGCAGTGTGTCTGCCATAACGAAAACGAAAAACACGGCAAAATTTTTTGTTTCGTTTCGTTTTCGTTTTGTTTTCGGGAAAATTTTTGTTTTCATTTTCGTTACATAAGGGAAACGAAAAACGAAAATGAAAACGAAAATTTTGCTGAGTCGTGCCCATCTCTACATCCGATCTCACCTGATCTCAGAACCTCAGCAGGGTTGGCCCTAACTAATACTTGGATGGGTGACCACCAGGGAATACCAGGTGCTGTAGGCACCCGGAGTAGGAATTGGCAAGTCATTCCAGTATTCCTGCCAAGAAAACTCCATGGACATGGGGTCACAAAGAGTCAGTCACAACTGTACGACACAACAACAACAGCAACAACAACAAAAACATATTCAAGTTTAAGAACAGGGAATTGAGGGTAGCTTACAGCATTACGAGGCAATATTAAACCTAAATGAGAATGCAAACTGTTAAATATATATACTGTATATAAATTCCAAGTAATCATGTATGGTAGACCATCTAAAAGTTATGAGGGATGGGAACTAACAATTGATAACATCACACAAGGAGAGATGTAAACACAAAGTTATAAGTGGTTATAAACACAATGTCTGTGTAGCCATGTATGGTAGATTCATATAAAAGATACAATAGGCAAGCCCATCATTCAGAGAAAGCTTGCCTGAGGAGAAACGTCTTTGCCTGTTTCCGGAAAGACAGCAGGGAAACAGATACAGTACTTTGAATCCATTGGCCTGACTGCTGCTGTTCTAAATAGCTGAAAACAAGCTCACTCCGCCTTCCATGTGACAACCCTCCTCATATTGGATGGTGACCATCCTATCACTCCTCAAATCTTCTTTACACCATTAGGATCCATAATAGTGTAATACATATATGAGTGCTTAATTTTCTCATTTAGCATTTTGATGCCAAGTTGCCACCAGTGTACACTTGATACTCATTGTTACTATGATGTTTGCCTTCTTCTCTTTAAATCATGTGCCAGGAAAATATTGAATTGATGTACCATGAAATAAAATTGGAAATGTACCTACAGAGCTCCCTAGAGAAGAGATGTTATTAAAATATTGCAATCAGATGCAAGAAGTCTATTAGGGATATTTGTGATGGAAGCTTTACCAGTTTACCTGAGATTAATTGAAATCTCTGAGTAGAACTCTACAGATTCTGCTAAGATTTGATCTATGGGGAGCTCATATGGAAATGTAAGACTTAATATTTAAGGTGCCAGAATGTGTTTTTTAAAAATACAAGCTATATAAATAAAAAAATATATTTTTAATTTTTTTGTCTTTTGAACTCTCGTATTGTTGTAATGGGAATTTCTGCCATTGTTACAGAGGCTGCTTCAGATAATCAGTGTTAACACTTTTCCAGGAGAAAGAACAGAACTCTTGAAAGCTCTTTGATGGCTTGAATTTAAAGCAAGCACACAGACAAGCAAGCACCCTAGGAACTAATGTAATCTGACTATCAAGGAGATCCAAGAATATGAGATTGTCAGCAAACCATGTGAGACTCAGAGAAGCAAGATGTTTGCTTCCATACTGAGTCACTTCAAGCCATTCCTCTGTGATCTTATAGGATCTTTCATCCTCCACCAAGCATCTTATCACATTACTGTATTAATTCCTGTACTTTTTTTCTTGAATACTTTTCTCTTTCTCTCTCATGCACTGTTCACCCAGTGATTGCAAGCAGAATGACTTTGTCAGGTTGTCAGGAATGACACCTCATTGATTCATATCTTACAGCCCTTGTTCTCAAGTCTGCCACGTGTTTGACAGACTGACATGAGTGATTGCTTCTACACCAGATGAAGATCTATTACATTCAAGAGTTATTATCTTCCCTTTTGTCAATGGAAAAAAGAGGTGTTTACTGTATGATTGCCTCCCCTCCACATAATTTCACTTGAATCAAAGCTATGTGAACAGTGTAACTTAAAGAACTAGTTCCTACAACTTTCTATTCCTGTTTCATCTACTGCCTTTTTCAATTGTAAGCTTGAAATCTGCAGTGTGTGTTCTCTTCTTATTTATCTCTTAAGCAGCTCTGGAAGCTGTTTTTGCTAAGCTATGATGTTTAAATGGATTTTAAAAAAGCTTAGCAATATTAGATGGGAACCAATGGATGGGAACTTAAGTGGCTGGCTTAAAATGTAGGTAAAAGACCTATAAGATTGGTATTCCTATCATATGTCACTCTGGGACATGTTGCCTGGGGCTAGCAGCTCCGGGGACCTGACACAAATTTCTTAGCCCTGCAGTACGGCTTCATTTTGTAGACTTTTAATATTTAAGGAAACAGTTCACACATTGGCTGATGCCAGACATCTTGCTGATATGGATCTACCTTTAGGCCCAGGTAGGCAAGCCAGATTTTGCTGGAAGGGTCTAGAAGGCCAGAAGTTACTCTACAGAGAAAAGCTAAATGACAGTACTACCACAGTGGCTCCACATTTGCAGTTGGTAGTTCCTGAGTGCTACTGAGAAGAGGTTTTAAAGGTGGCACATGATTCTGTTTCGGGTCACGTGGGGATTAAGACAACTCAGATTAAGAATACTAATCTGTTTTGGCCAGACATCTCCAAAGATGTGAAAAAATACTGTTTGTAATGCATGTGAAATGATATTGCTTGTCCTGTGATGCTTGTCAGAAACTAGGTTATCAAACGGATACTACAAAAGCATGCATTGAAGAATTTCCTTTAACTGGAACTCCTTTTTCCACTTTGGAAAAGGATATTTTTGGGCCACTGCCAGAGAGTAGTATAGGGAAAGAGTACTTAATCTGTTTCACATGTCCAGTGTCCAAGTGGGTAGAAGCAGTTGCTACTTCATCAACTACTGCAAAACAAGTTGCTAAAGATTTTCTGGAGGTCATTTGGTGCATTGGATGGCCTAATGTATTCGTCTTTGATCAAGTTAAAGCTTTGTGCATTAACAGGAACACAACAACAGTTCAGGCACAATCTCATGATGCTGTGGAGAAAGTACAGCAAATTCTGTTCAAGATGTTGGAAGCTTTCATTTAAGAACATCAGAAAACATGGTCTGATGCCTTGACATACATCTGTATGCATACAGAACTTCTCCCCAAATCTTTAGGATGGTATACGCCATTCTAGGAAGAAATTTGAGAGGTCCATTGGAGTTACTCTGAGCTCAGTGGGAAGGTTCAGTGCCTGACACATCAATCCAAGATGCTAAAGCGAGATCTTGTTATTTCCATTTGGGAGACTCAGTGTAAGTTTCAGATCCAATAAGACACAACAAACTGCAAGTGCAATGGTTAGGTCCAGGTGTCATTGAACAGAAACTAGGAAGTGTCAGTTATGTGGTCAGAATGTCTAAGTATGAGAAAAAGCCAAAAGTCAAAAAGTCAAAAGTGAACCATGCTAAAAAGTTGAAGCCTTATGTGAAGAGATAAGCTTATTTGAAGAAAGTGAAGTTGGCTTCACCCGAAACTCTAGAAAACTCCACCCTGATTTGTTTAAGGAATTCAAGGAGGCAGGAGATTTGTCTGAAGTTTATTTGGATTCTGATATTCCTGCATATCAACAACTAGGAATGTATGAAGTTCTGAAACAGAAAGCTTCTATTTTTGTTAAAACCCTTGGAAGAATTGCAGTAGTCAAGGATAAAATCAATGTGAAGGTTGATACACCTATCAAGTCTTCACCATATACTGTAGAGCCATTGGTGAACACACTAAGCAAATAGAAGAAAAAATTCAAGAGATGTTGGATTTCGGAGTCTTTCAACCTAGTGAATCCCCTTGGCTAGTCCGTAGTCATAGTGCTGAAGAAGACACCAGATGGTCAGATAAAACCTAAAGTTCAGTTTTGTGTGGATTACTGGAATCTGAACCAAGTAACGGTTTCAGATCCTTATCCAATGCCCAGAGTGGAAGATTTAATTGAGAAGATAGCAAAGAAAAGTTTCTTATCTTGCCTAGATTTCTTCTCAGGTTACTGGCATATTGAGCTTGACCCCAAGTCACGCGAGAAAAGTGCCTTCATCATGCATAAAGGACATTTTGAATTCCTCAGAATACCTTTTGGGTTATGTAATGTGGGTGCTACATTCCAGAGGCTCAAATATATTGTTCTCCAAGGACTACCATTTGCTCATGCTTATCTCAGTGGCATCATGATTTTCTCAAACACGTTTGAAGATCATCTGGAGCATGTCTGAATTGTGCTACAGTGTCTACAAGATGCAGGGTGAACTCTGAAAGCCCCGACAAGGATCCAGAAAAGCCTGGGTATGAAAGCTGGGGGGTGGGCTAGTTTATTCTAGTAAATACATCATTAGATTGCTAGTTTCATGAGACAACCAGCCTGTCATCACAGCAGACCAAGCAGCAGGCTAAAGGTAGTCACCCTCTTGAACTGTTGGATAGGAGCCTCGTGGCGCAGTGGTTAAATGCCTGTACTGCAGGTAAAACTGTGCTCACGACCTGGGTTCAATCCCCGGTAGCAGGCTCAAGGTTCACTCAGCCGTCCATCCTTCCGAGGTTGGTAAAATGAGTACCCAGCTTGCTGGGGGGGCAATGTGTAGCCTGCACACTGTAATTAAAATTGTAAACCGCCCAGAGACCACTTGTAGTGGTATGGGGCGGTATATAAGCAGAACACTTTGCTTTGCTTTGCTTTTATAGCTCAGTGGCTTAGGTATCTGGCGGTAGAGCCAGTGTTCGGGAGTTGAATTCTTCACTGTGACTCATTGAGAGGGGTTGGACTTGATGACCCAGCTCTGCAATTCAAAGGTGGTGGTGGTGACTGAGGGGACATCCCAAACACCGCTGGATGAACATCCTTGAGAATGGTATGAAGCTGTCCCAGTTTCACTCAAATATATCCTGTGATTGCACTAAATGGAAGGACAAAAGAAGAATAGCGGACCCCACCACCAAGTGGGACAAATGGAGGAGGAGGAGGAGGAGGAGCAGGCACAATAAAAATTATAAAAACATTGACTGGTATTATGTAACTGGTCCGACTTTTAATAAAAAACTTAAGTATCTGTTAAATACTGGCACAATATATGTGCTGTTACCAGTGTTGCCTTTTTTGTAGCCCAGATGATGTTATTTCTGAAATCTGCAACCTTTGTTGCATTGTGTGAACTTCCTTGTCATTGTTACCAAAGCCCTGATGACTATAGAGGCCACTAAGCAAGTTGATTTCCCCTTCTCCCTGGGTATTTGTACACGACCCCTAAACTCCACAGCAAATGGCTGCCAGCTCTGGAGCTTACAATTGTTTCCCCACCAGCTCCGGAGTTTGCAGGAAATTAAGTGCGACCATGCCCACCTAAGCGCGTCCCAGCACACTTTTCATGTACCTGCTCTTGGAGGGTGAAAATCCCCAGGTCCGGATGTAATCTGGGTGAGTGCCAGGCTCTCCTTGCTTCTGTTTGTTTTTTTGCCTCCCGCCCCTTTAAGAGAAGGGGTGGGAGGCAAAAACAAACAAACAAAAACAACAGAAGAGAAGGAATCAGGACGACGACGGGGCTCCGGGCGGCTTCAGAGGTGAGCCTGCATTTTCCTCTCTTTTTTTCTCCCTCCCCTCACGCACACAGGAGCAAGGAAGTGCGGAGGGGGTGGGAACGCAGGGAGAGCAACGAACCCCCAAGATCTCTGGTCCGAATTTAAGTGGCCAGCGGATCTTAGGGGTTGTGTGAAAAGGCCCCCTGTTGCTTCTTGTGTCACCTTCCACCTTATTTGGCAGTATTTAAATCTCTGGATTGAGAGGGGAGGCATATAGGATTGCAGAGGAAGAGGAGGCTAGTGCTTTGGAACACCTCATCCCATTATCAGTATGTCACCTATAGATGGAGGGTACTAGATACTTTTTTGCACTGCATTTCAGCAGTCATGGACCTCAGAAGTGACCAAATGGAGAGTTTGTATGTACTGATTTTTCAGTTTATTCAGTTTTTCATACCTTTTCTTACCATCTTGCATCCTTCTGTCTTGACTCTGGAATCATGTTACACACATTTTCATCCCTGAAATGCTAAAGAACGCACTCTCTCAGACACCATCTGACAAGGAGACTGCAGATGATATCCAATAGGGTGCAGCAAAAGGCAATTCAAAAGATTCTCAAGTCTTCAGGAAGAGTATTTGTGCATTTGTAGGTCAAGGAGCAATACCCATCATGATGACCTCAATGAAGTTTTTGTTATCAGTGGTGAAGCTGGTGAAGGGGATGGGTTTCTTCTGAAATGCCTGTGGTTTGTCTAGTGCTGCTAAGTTGACTTGCATTGTAAATTGAAACTGAGCAACACATACATGCTGCAGTTGACTTGTTTTTCCTGTCCTTTTATTTAAAAGAAAGGGGCACGGTCAACACTTTTACAAGTATCATTTTTGTTTATTTCCAGGATTGTCTGAGAGAGGGCAATGTAGGAGTTAGGCATCTTTCCCCACTCAGACATACCTGTCACACTTGCCAAGGTTACTGTGCTGTGCTGTTCTCTGAAAGAACCAAGGGCTGACTAATCCATTGCTTGGATATCGAAAGCCAATCTCACATCCTATGATTCTTAAAGTGTTGCTTGAATGCATTTTTATATCTGCAGCAAATGCCTCTTAGTGCTGGGAAGATGGACATACAAACATAATAACATAAGAAGAGCCATGCTGGATCAGGACAAGGGCCCATCTAGTCCAGTGTCCTGTATCTCACAGTGGCTCCACCAAATGAGTTTTGGGTTGCAGTCCTGCCTACAGTTATTTGGGAATAACCATCTTTGAATAGAGCCAATGATTTATGTAGAAACATGTTTAAGGATCAACTTATTAATACCAGGACAACTATCTTCCTCACCTGTGGAAGCAGATGTTGGTTTCCAGCACTTGCTACAGCATGTCAAAGAGAGATAACTGCAATTATGCAAATCAGGTCACCAGTGTCACAAATAAGTTTGTGTGATGATGATGGTGACACCTAGGATTAGCATGAGGATGATGATGATGATGATCTCCATTATCAACAGTACTGATTTTACTCCTGCTACATAAAAAGAATCTTCACATGAACTGTTGAACCCATCCTACCAGCTATTAAATTGATGTAAACAACAATCAGGCATTAGTCAACTCACAGGAGGATTCTTCTCACAACAGAGAAAGACACAGCTGCTTCAAAAAGTGATGCAGGACCAAGACATATTTTGGTGGTTCTAGGAACATCCTCCTGATCTGAATTTGGAAGGGGCAAAGACCAAGGCAAAGTGGAATATGGAGCATAAACTGTAAGACAGCATTCTTTTTGTTATTTATTGTTTGCTTTTTAATGTTGTTAACCGCCTGGAGTTCCTCCGGAAGATGGGCGGTATATAAATCTATAAATAAATAAATAAAATAAAAATTCTGATGTGCAACATCATTTGTGATCACATTTCTTAAGACGTTAGCCTTATATTCTAGCTCCCTGACATTTGGGAGTAATGGTCCAAATCTAGCAGCTCTTTATTTCTCACTTTTTATCGATAAAACATAAATATTTCAAAAAAGATAAAATAAAAAAAATCATAACAAAAGCATAACTGTTGGGAAAACTAGTATAAAAATTATGTTAGTATGTGGTCTCCACTAAAACTGCTTAATTTTTTTCTCTATTCCCTGGTCTGAAAGTAGGCACTGATAAAGTCAGAAGCATATTTGTTTGGGGAGTCAAGTCCACTTTTAATTAGGTTTGCTTGGAAGTGTGCCTAATAATTAAGGCAAACCATGCAATGTTTTGAAACCATATTAGATATCATATATTATTTAAATGTGAAAAAGTAGGGTTTTTTTGATATTGTGAGAAGAATTATTTTGTTTTCCTCTTTTTCTGCTAACCTTAGAAATATTATAGTAGAGCAACAGATCTTCAAAAGAACCACCTACCTAGACAAAGATCAAAACAGCAGCCAGGTTTGCTTCCGGCAGTTCCCTGATTTGTTGTCCTCCTAATTAAACACAGGTGCATGAGAGGGTATTCATTTCCAGTGATTTATCATCCTTTCCACATTTTCTTCTGAATCATCAGAAAACAGCTGATCATCACAGGGAGTCCATCTGAGAAAAATATGCATTTCCTGAGACAATTTACCCTGTTTGGTTTGCACTGAACCAATGTCTTACCTAAAAGACAAACTGAAAAAAGGAATATCCTTCTGTAAGTACAGCCAGCATATAGACAGACACAGAAAAATGTTTCAGAAGAGGGGTTAAGATCTCCTCTTAAGATCTGGCATATCTCTCAATATATAATGAGAGCTGGTGAACCTTCCCAAAAAGGCACTCTCTTCTTCAGTCCAGAAACTGCCTATGGTATAAACACATTTAAAGAGGTTCACATTATATACCAAAACTCAAATCTCATGGCAAATATGTTTGTATTCTGTAGATCAGAAAACTAGAGTTGGGCATGAACATCTGTTCAGAAGCTTGTGCACAGGTGTCATGGGTTCCATTCCCTCATCTTCCTCACCTATGAACCACTCACCATCCAGACTGTACTTCTTTCCTCCTCCTCTTTGGCTGTTCACCCTGTCCCTGGCAAGAGCACAGGCTTGTCTGTCCCATCTGGTAGGTGATCAGCCAAGGAGGTGGGCTAGAGAAGCCCATGCTTCTGCCAGACACTGGACACTGAGGACCTGAAGGATACCTCCGCAGCAGGTGAGTGAGGGATCCAGACAAGGGAGTGGAGGAAAGGAACATATGACACCTGTGATGCTGCATGTACAAACCAGCAAGAAGTCTGAACTGATGTCTGTACAATTTCTACTGGAAACTAGTTTGACGAAAAGATCCCAGAGTACATAAGAAGTGATATAGGCTGGTGTCTTGTCTGCACCTACATGAGACACATTCCTTCAAATAGACCCTCTGAAAAATTGTGTTCAGTGCCACAGAACAAATTTGGGACATGAAATAAAGAAGAAGAGGAAGACATTAGGGATGTGAATGAAATTAACAGGTGTATATCAGATGAATTCGTCCCTCTGATGTCTGTTAAAGTGTCATCAGCTCTTGGCAGAATGGAAATCAAAGGGGAAGAGAAAGCGTGGGGTGCAGCACTGTGGTTCCCAACTGCAGGGCTCCAAATGTTGTTGGACTTGGACTGAAAGAACCCCCAACCATCATGATCAGTTTTTAGGAGGGGCTTTGGAATTGAAGGCTGAGAACAACTGGAGATGCATAGAATTGGAAAGACTGTACCATCATTGAAGTCTGGTTGTTCAGTTACATTGTATATTTCTTGGTTTAAAGATGCTGTTCCGTGTTTCAAGAGGATTTCTAGAACAATACAGTAAAACTTAGATACCATATTGCTCAGGAGTTGTGGTTTGAAAACAATGAGTATGTTTTGATTGGCCTTTTAATTGGCCTTTTATTTTTCACACGAACTTTCCTCATGAATACATGAGTCTTATATATGAGACATCCTTGAGTCTCTCTGTAGAGGAGGAAGAAAATGTGAATACAATCTAAACTATTTAGAGAGTCTGTGAAGATTCTCAGTCATCCAGGTGAGTTTATCTGGAAGTAGAGTCATGGCTACTGGACTTCTTTTTGAGAGATAGAAACGTTTCACTGCTCATTCAAACAGCTTCATCAGTCTGAATACAGCTAGTGCAAGTCCTCCATGGAGACTGATGAAGCTGTTTGGATGAGCAGCAAAACATTTCTATTTCTCCAAAAGAAGTCCAGTAGCCATGATTCAACTTCCAGGTACTTAGAGAGAATGGTGGCATAGAGCAGAGGAAGTTTATACCATGTAATTTTCCATGGAAAATGAGTATATAATACAAATCAGTTTTAAACCCTCTCTTCTTTGCTAGTTCTGGAGCTACTCTGAGCTTAGAGTACAATAATATTACTGCAGAGGCTTGCTTGTAATTATGTTCCACAGTTTTTTAAATACTCAGGAGAATCAGCTTTCCAAATTATGCTTTCTTTTTTATTATTGATTTCTTTCACATTCTTTCAAATAAGCTTGCAAGCCCAGGGTCCCAGAAATGTATTTCAGGATCCTTAGGAAACAGCACTTCTCTATCTCTGAATTGCCTGATGCCCTCTGGAGAGGATCCAGTCTTAAATGAAGTGATCCACACTCTCTTTCATGGCCTCTTGTTATGGTTGGAACTCCATCCACATGAGGAAGGACACTATAAAACAAGACCTGAATACTGGAGACTCAGTCAAAAGGATTAAACATTAATTGATCCACAATAATTCCCATTAAAATAAAGAATCAGTCTTTAAGGTACCACAACCTTTTGGTCCTCTTTAAATTTTAATTTTTGTCTTGTCAAAATAAAGTAGTTATTTATGTTTTGGGGCCTTATTCACAACCCGTGAACCCCTTTACTGCTTAGGTCCAAGCTATGTGAAATACCGTATCTGTATGAGCCTCCATATGTGTTAAGAACCTCAGGGGAGTGCCTTCTCTTGGTCTCACCATTCTCACAAGCAGGAGAGGACCTGAGAGAGGACATTTTCTGTGGCTGCTTCAGCATTATGGAAGTCCTTCCCTTGGAAGGTATGATTGGTCCTTTCTTCTGGCAGTCAAAAATACTATTTGTTAGAGGCTTTTAGGGAGCCAAGAAGCAGTTGAGATAGAGAGGTCTTTGAAAACAAATAGTTTTAAATGCATATTATTATAGTTTATAATCTAAATTAAATTGTTTTAACTAATTGTTAATTTCATTTTTGTATACTGTCTTGAATTCCTCCTGGGGGACAAAACTGGAATAAAAATAAATCCATTAGAATTAGATAAACAAGACAGACCGAGAGAAGAAGCAAGAGAAAAAAGTGACTGAAATAGGTTTACCTATCCAGTGATATGGCACATAGAGACAAGCAGAACAAAAAGAAAAACAAGAGGTCTCTTCCATAAGATCCAAGAAATCAAAGGGAATTTTAGACCTCAACTAAGGGAGATGAAAGATTAACAGAGGAACATATAATCTAATCAAAATAAAATAAACACTGAAAATGGAAGATACAGAAGACACACAAGAACAGCAGATCCTGCCAATGAATAATCCTTTGATGAAGATCATGCAGTTTTAGATAGTGAAATGAAAGCTTTGCAAAACATTTGGAAGAAATAAATTGCCAAGAGGTTGATGGGATACCACTGGAGCTATTCCTAGCAACAGAGATAGAATCTGTGAAAATTCTAACAAGAAAATTCTAACAAAAAATGGGGGGGGCACTTCCACACAGAGGACAATGTTTAATATACATTCCACTCCCAAACAAAGGAGACAGAAGATATAAATATAGGATATACATTAATTCCCATGTAAATAAAGTAATGTTCAAGAATTTGCAACAAAGGTTTTTACCATACATGGAGTAGAAAAGTTCAAGATGGATAAATTTCAAGTTGACTAAAGAAGGGGCACTGGAGAAAATATTGCAAATATATATTGGCATCAAGCTTGTGCCAAAATATTTCAGAAGAAAATCATTTTGTGCCTTATACATTATAGGAAACCTTTGACAGTGGCCACGGGTTATGCTAAAAGAAATTGGTGTACCATAACATTGGATTGCCCCGCTGTGTAACCTGTACTCTGGACAAAAAGATACTGCCAGGAGAGAATACAGAAAAAAAATAACACTTCCCCTCAGCCACAGGCATTAAACATGCTGCATTTTTCAATAGTCTCAGAATGTGGTATGTCAATCACCCTGATGTGACTTACCATTGGTCTGTATATACTAACATTCTTTTATGCTCCTCCTTTCTGAAAGGTCTGTTGGTTAACCAGACAGGAAAATGGCAGTTTT
The DNA here is from genome assembly GCA_023846285.1 of Phrynocephalus versicolor. NCBI lineage: Eukaryota > Metazoa > Chordata > Lepidosauria > Squamata > Agamidae > Phrynocephalus > Phrynocephalus versicolor. The sequence continues at coordinate 6,068,847 of JAHTLZ010003518.1, read as the reverse complement.
AAATTCTCCTCATGGCTGTTGAGATAGAGAGTCTTACCTTCAGGCATACCATCCAGCTGTAGGGGACAGTGTAACAAGTTAGGGACATTCTTCAGTACAGTCTGTTTAATGTGGAATATGTATTTTCTACTTCAAGTTTAATAAACATTTTTTTTATTTTAATGTGACTCATTATTTGCTCTGTGGGAGGAGATTGGACCAAGCCATAGCAAGACCTCTAACATTTTTATTTGTTTACTGGGGGGGGGGGGAGAGGAAGAAGCAAATTTGCTCTCTAATGCAAGGGAATGTTTTTTTTCTTGAAATTATCACCTGCACAGCTCCAGATTCCAGGTGATGCATTTAACGCACACACACCTGTCCTGCTGCAACAATATTACTGAACAGTGCTATTTAATAAAGTGTGTTGCTAGCACATTTAAATGGATCTAAACTAGCAGTTCATTTTCATCAAAACAATTTAATCAGCTAATTATTGGGTTGTTCCATATAGCAGAACATTTCATCCTTTTGTTTTGTTTTTTAAAGGTAGGAGAGGAAAAATATGGCTCATTTATTTCTCTAGGCAAGGAATAGCATAGGCTGTCCGTTACTGGGTGGAGGAGAAATCCAGATGACGGGATGAGACACTGTCATTGCTCAGATCACCAGCTGCCACAGAGAAGAAATGAAATTAAGCTTTTGAATCTCACTGTTGGGATTTATATATCAGATTTTTGAAATTTTGAGCAGCTAGGATTGTAGTCCGGTAGTCACTTATCCAGGATGATTGACAGGGTGAGTTGTAAACAGAGATGCAGTGTTATGCTGTTTTTCAGGCAAAATTTACCACATCTGCCCCAACTTCACTTGGCATTCTTGGCAAAACATGGAAGCTTTGTAATGCACAGGGAGTCACATTCCAAAGAATAAAACGAACATCAAAGACCAGGTGATTTCATGAATATTTATAAAGTACAGTTTAATCAGCTTCTGTTCACTGTCATAATTTATGAGAAACAGATTCCTAGTATGCAAATAAAGGTTTAGAAGAGATACTAATAACAGTTCTTCTGATCTGGTGTCCTGTGTTTTCCTCTAACCTTCAGTATTCTACTTCCTTCTCGCATGTGTAGATTGCTGTTACTTACTTAGTTAAAGACCTGCTGCTTCAGTATTGATATAATGAGTTCCTGGAGTATTTTGCTGTAACTCACAGGGACATGATGTGCTTTCTTCTCTTTAATTATTGCTGCTTCTAGCAGTGCTCAGTATGGTAACTTTTTGCAATGCACTTTAATGTTGGTTGCTATTAGGAAAATGTACGTCTTGACATTAATTCCTCCATGCAGCTTAAAATTGAGTCATCATTATAAATGAAAAGCTCCTATGTAAAAGCTATGCTCTTTTGCAATAAGCTCATATTTTGCTTTTTATAAACAATAAAATATATTCACAACATGGTTTTATATGCTCTGGTTCTCAGAGCTTTGTTGCACATTAGTCCTAACAATAACATTTTTGGGAGGAAGATAAGAATATTCATATATAATCATACCCCATGAACCTCAGCATGGTTATTTCCAAGTAAATCCTATTGAATTTGATGGGACTGCCTCCCATGTGTGCATAATATTGTATATTAACCTTAGTGCACTTTGAGTCCTGAGTGCATTTCCTCATTGATATCTGTAGGATTTATTTGATTGATTGGTTGTTTGGTTGTTTGGTTGATTGATTGATTGACTGACTGACTGACTGACTGACTGATTGATTGATATAGCATGCAGTTTCTTCAGTAAAGTCAAGTAAGCTCCTTGAGATCATGTTGAATTGTAATCTCCATCAGTGATAGGGGAATGTAGTCTAACATCTAGAGGGTGACCAGCTGCCAACTCCCATTATACCAAAAGTGGTCTGTTTGTAGTCTCTGGGCAGTTTACAGTTTTATGATTTGAGAAAGATAGGATCAAGGTTGTAGGACTGCAATCTTATATGGAACTATTTGCAAGTAAGGCCCATAGCACTGAGTGTGTTTCAAGGAAATATACATCAGTCTCCAGGCACAAGCCAACTGTTCAATAAGACTAAGCAACTCTGTCATTGGAATTGGAACCACAGCATTATATAGTATACCACTCTATTCTGTAAAATGTTTTAGTTTTTACTTAGTTTATCTTTGCAACAAGATTACCTTCTCCACTTTTCAGTTCAGTGTTCCCTTTTTCCCCATGGATGGGGAATGGAGGCTGATGGACAGTGATGGCTTAGTCCATGGCTGAACTGGGATTTATGACATATCCTAAGATGTCACCAGCTCTCTAGAATACTGTCTTCTGGCTATAAGATGAATAGACTGGGATGTGCTTGTTCAGAATAGCTTGTGGGTCTGAATAATATCTTCCTTCCTCAAACCTATCACAGATTGTCTCAGTTATTATAATGGATGAGCTTATATGAGTGTGCCAAACATAGACACTTGCTGCTTATGACAAAGAAAAATGCTTCCTATTATGTCATCAGCCTTTTTGGTCTTGTGCTTCATTATATTGGACATGGATACCTGAACAACACATGTATAGTAGCCATTTTAGTGTAGTGGTTCCCAACCATAGGTCCCCAGATATTCTTGGACTTCAATTCCTAGAAGCCTTCAACATTAGCTGTGCTGGCAAGGGCTTCAGGTGTTACAGTCCAAGAATGTCAGGAGATCCAAGTTTGGAAATCACTTTTCTTGTGCCATGAACAGCGAGACGCTAGTAGGAGTGTCAGTGCCTGATATACAATACCCCCCCCCCCAAAAAAATATGAAGGCTTTCCATCCATCCATCCATCCATCCATCCATCCATCCATCCATCCATCCATCCATCCTTCCTTCCTTCCTTCCCCTAGTAGTTCTATTCTTTTATAATCCTTTAATAAACTCTTTTGCAGTTTAGCATTTGTATGTATTCTACTACAAATAAGGTCTTATTTACAGTATGTGAGAGTCATGGGGGTGTCTTGTCTGGTAGTGTCCTTAACAGAAAAGCATGGTTGATGACAGCACTTTGAGGAAACTTTGACAGATGCTAGAAGGATGCACATTGAAATAGCCAGATCTCCTTCTTTCTTGCAGTAGCCATGTCACTGTTTTTAACCATATGTGAAGACACAAATCCTTGATATCTTGACTGTTGAATTCCTTGTGGCCCTCATGGGCCTAAATACATCTCCCCAGCAATCATAACCTCTGAAATTACATGGGGGAGGGGGACATTGCTGAAAAATTATCTTGACCCTTTAAGGGGCTTAGGGTCATTTCCCTATGCCCCCCTGTGATTGGGAGGGGGGAAATAAGTGGCATTTTGTTGATGTAGGAAGTTGACAAGTGATGTTCAAGTCTCGGGAAACATGCAAACACCATCCTCTTCAGGTTTTAAATAGAAACGTGTTTGGCTCCAGTGTGTGTGTGTGTGTGTGTGTGTGTGTGTGTGTGTGTGTGTGTGTG
>JAHTLZ010003518.1:6040842-6065367 GCA_023846285.1 Phrynocephalus versicolor | reverse complement strand
GTGTGTGTGTGTGTGTGTGTGTGTGTGTGTGTGTGTGTGTGTGTGTGAAAGACAGCTGTTGAACGGAAAGAAACAGATGGTTTATAGATGCAAAATCAGTTAGTGGTGGAAAAGGAAGTTGCAAGAGTATGTGTAGCTCTCCAAGGTCCAGGTTGCCTCAGGATCTCTGTAAGTTATCCACCTCCACCTATTCAGTCAATGTGCTGAGTAAATCTCCTCTTCCTCCACCATCATTTCCATCCATTTCCGGAGAGTTACAATCTGAAACTGAGGGTCTCCATTAGACACGGAGTCCCTCCATATGTCCTGGAGTAAAGATTTTCCAAGGTTTCACCTCAGACTAAGAGTTTAAACAGATACATGAAGCTCTGCTTTTCAAATGGAGCCCCTTCCATGTTTAGGGGTACCTGGAATTAGAGGCAGAGAAGGTGGAGTCCTCCTCCTCACTGCAAAGCTTGTTTAGTACACTTCAATAACATCTGATTAAGACTTGCAACCTACGGCCATCCAGAGGTTCACTTAGGGTATTTGTACACAACCCCTAAACTCTTCCGCAAATGGCTCCCAGCTCCGGAGCTTAAAAATTGTTTCCCCACCAGCTCTGGAGTTTACAGAAAATTAAGTGCGACCACACCCACCTAAGCGCATCCCAGCGCACTTTTCAAGTACGTGCTCTAGGAGGGTGGAAAATCCCAGATACGGATGTAACCTAGAGTGCTGGGCTCTCCTCGCTTCTGTTTGTTGTTTTGTTTTTTGCCTCCCGCCCCTTTAAGAGAAGGAATCAGGATGACGACAGGGCTCGGGGCGGCTTGGACCGGCAGACGGAGGTGAGCCTGCATTCTTTTGTCCCTTTTTTTCTCCCTCCCCTCACACAGACAGGAGCAAGGAAGTACGGAAGGGTGGGGATGCAGGAAGAGCAACGAACCCCCAAGATCTCTGGTCCGAATTTAAGTGGCCAGCGGATCTTAGGGGTCGTGTGAAAAGGCCCTTAGTTCCTCAGTTCCAGGGTTGGCCTGGGCATCCCTCAAAGTACTCTCCAGTTCAGTGATTATATACCTAGTAATGAAGTCTAAGATGGGTATGATGTCGGACAACTACATAGTGCTGCAGCAGTGAATGATTAAGCCCAAATGGCGAAGCTGCAATTATTCCTAAATGTTTGAACTCAAGATGTCTGACTAAAGATAACAGCTCAAGATGAAGAAAAAGAGTTGGCAGATGAAGAATTAAATGCCCCCTTCCATCCTGTCACTTTTACAGTGTAAATTGGCCCCTTCATCGGGAATTTAGCAAAAGGACTGTTTTGCCCTTAAGGGAAAGGCAAAATTAGTTTTTCTAGAATTGATGTCTGTGAGGTTTCTGACTTCATTTTTTTTCATGCCAGCAGATTCAATCTATGCAAAAATTGTAAACGGTTAATTAGCGATCATCAATCTAGTTTAAGGGAAATAATGTTGTTTGCTCAAAGGAAACAACTTATGAAATTGCTCTTAATATCAGTGTTTGCGCTGCTTGATATGAGAATATTATGCAGTTGTTTTTGACCCAAAGAAACAGTATAAGCTGGGCATGAAGTGACAGATACAGATCAAGCATACTTAATGAATGGTATAATCAGATGTCTTAACCAATTCATTATGAAGAAAATAGCAGGTTTAACCTGGGAATGAGAAAAATTAATCTGATGCCTGAACAGAGACTCTTGAAGATTTACGTTATAAATTAAATTTAAAGTGCATCCTCACAATTTATCACAGTGGAACAACAAAAAAGCATCACCTCTCAGAATGTAAACACAATTGGATGCTTCATTTCAGCAATGTCTGTTTAAATATACGGGAATGGAATTTTGCCAAGTTTCAGTCTATGAAGAAATATCACTTGATTATTCATTAGGGTGATAGATAAGTGCACAGCAAGAAAGAAAAACTAAACCCATGACTATTATTAACAAAGGCATTTTGATTTATAAAAAGGATCAGCGCTGTCTTTTCCAGTAAATTCTGCTCAGGTCTTGGAAGCTAACAGCTGTGGATTATTTTATTGAGACCATCTGTTTTATGTTAGGTCTTTGTGTCTCCCACTTTTCCCACAAATATTTACTTTTCTAGTCAGTTCTGTATTCCCATTAGGTATGCATGATAGGGATAGCCTCAGTTAACTTATTTTTGTTCTAATTATAGGCAACTTGATTGTTCACCCACTTCTCTGCCTTTCTGGCTGTCTGTGGTAACAGCAAGGCTCTCCCTGAAAACCATATTTCAAATGGGGTGATTTTTGTCCCTGTCTTTCTTCGTAAGCTTTCTTTCACATAGAAGATAATTCTGACCTTGGTCTCCATTGAAAAATCTCTACTAACTCTCAGATCTTCCATTTCTGTTGTTTTAAAAATCAAAGGGACATATTTTGGAAAACATGCACACAACATGTTGTCTGGTGTGTGGGTGGACCATGGAATGTGTAGTCCACCACAATTATCAGTGTCACCTGCTGCCTTCAGTTAAAGCATTACTTCTTCAGTGAAGACACACAAGATTTCTTTGTTTCAGCAATCTATTTACATATATACGGTTCATACAGCCGGTTAACTTTATCTCCTAGTTCAGCATTCAGCAAAGTAACTTTCCAACCTTTAAGATGTAGAACATCCAACATAGGAATCCAGCTTGTATGCAGCAATACAGCATCAACTTGTATAGCCAACTTCTAAACCTTTCCAGCTTTACAGAAAACCCCTTTTTGCAAGTGCTCCTATGTCCAGTATTTATAATAATGATATCCAGTCACCTTTGCTACTTTGTACTCCATGACTTGGCACTTGTAACTGAGCATTTTGAGCCTTTGCTCTTGTGCATGCCATTATGTCTCCCCGCCTGCTTCTGAGACCTTGAATCCCACTTCTTGCCAAGGTCACTGAGGTATACAGCCTTCTCCACAGGTGTCTTGAATTAAACATGACTTTGGAACTTCAAACCAGCATGAATATGCTGACTCACGTCCATAGAGCTTTTGGTCCAACATAGCTTTTCTTCCTCTGCTTTCCTAACTCAGAGAAAGAGTTTGGAAACTGGAACATAGCATTCTAATCTGGATACCATGGAACAGGCTTTGCAACATTAGTTTATCTGAGAGGATAAAGCACGTGCATGTTTCCTTATATGTGTTGCACCTCCCCTTTGCTTCACCATTTCATTACATCCAAAAACAGCCCTTCAAAATATTTTGGAACAGAGAGAGTAAAGTCAGATCCCAGCTGTTCTTGCTTGTGCCTTCCTCCAGCAACCATAGTAAGAAAATGTGCTGATTTTCTGGTGTCCTCTAGGATTGGGTAATTCTACACAAGGGAAATTTCTTTGGGAATTTGTGTGTAGTGTCTGCATCCTTAAATGTCTGTTTTTAAAAGTCAGGAAATTCTGTTCTTTAAAGAAGAAGACATCCAGTTCATGAGCATGGGATAATGTACTTCTGCATCCACATTTCAAAAGGCCAGGAAGTTGCCTGATATTGCTGCCCAATATTGTCCCCCCCCCAATTACCAGCAAGGAAAAGGAAGGCAAGCTTTACATTGCAAAGGGAAGCCTGAATGCTGACAACATCAATGGCAGCAGTTAAGATGGTCTATTGGATATCCTCTTGTGCTCAGGGCCATTCATATTTGTCAAAAAAACATCCCTGACTATAATTTCATGCTTGGTAAGAAGTTGTTAACTAGTGAAAATAGGAGTCAGCTTCTGGGATTTTCCCTTGCTTATACATCTTAGATCATGTAGACATGAATTATTATGTATTTTGCAAAATTATTGCAAAACCATGGATGCCTCACATCCAAATGGCTTGCAAAAGACATCCAAAAAGGGTTTAACCAATTTGAACCAGCCTTGGTATTATGCAGTTGTAGCGGTCACCCTTTTACTGTGTATTAGAAATGGGCACGAAACAAAGGTTTTTTTTGTTCCGTTTTTTGTTATTTCTTCCGTTACGTAATGGAACGAAGAACAAAAATTGTGATGAAACTGTAAGAAACCGAAGAGAACCACGAAAAAGTTTCCGCTTAGGTTCGGTTCGTTAATGGGGAGGGGCAGAGCGGAGATGTGTCCTACCTGCCTGCCTGGTGCTGGTCCGGGGAAAAGCCAACTGCCGTGCTCTGGCCACGTGGGTAGTTGGCAGTAAAAAATAAATACAAATAAAAAATAAAAAATAAAAAGGAGCGCCAACTGGGCCCCAGGAGTGGCCCGGTTGGCACCCTAAAATCTGAAAAAAAAATGATTTAAAAAATCCCAGCACCAACAGGGCCCCAGGGGCTGCACTGTAGGCGCTGAAAGAAAAATAAAATAAAATAAAAGCCTCGCACTACAGCTGTCGCGCGGGGCCAGGAAACCCAGAAGTAAAAAAAAGGTTCTGGCGGAAGCACTCGAGGAGGAGGGACTGCTGCAGGAAGGACTTCTTGGCTTTCTCCTCCTCCATCAGAGGGTGACCGGCTGCGTCTGGAAGCACGAGCGTGACTGGCAGGCTCGGCACACCTTGCCCTTGGATGCCTTGGATACCAGCCGGCTTGGTGGTGGCGGCGGCAGTCGCGGCGCCTGCCATCAGGCTGACTTGATGTGAGGATGCAAGACGGCAACAAGGCACCGCCCCTCCGGGAGCGAGAGAGGGGGGTCACCCCATCAGAGGAGCCGCTGCCCGCCTTGTAGGAGCACTGGTGAAGGCTCCTGGCTGGTTGCGTTTCCCGCTGCTTCAGGGGCGAATACGAGGCTGGAAAAAGCACAGGAAAACCGCTGGAGGGTGTGTGTGTGAGGCGGAGGATCGCCCCTGTTGTGCGCCCCAGCCTCAATAGCAGGAAGAGGAATCCATGCCCGGCTTCAGGTGGCCACGTCCTCCTCCTCCTCCAGCCCGTCGGTGCTCTAAAAAACCCCAGGCGCTGGCCCCAAGCCAGTGCCTGAAAAAGCCCCTGCTGCCGCTGCTGGCTGACTCCGCTGACACCTTGATGCTGCCAGTCCAGTCTGTGCAGTTGTCAAGTTGTCATTTTTTTATTTTTTTTAATGTTTTCTGTCTGGTCTGGGAGGGTGTGGGATGCCCACACGCAGCAAAGCGGTAAAAATAACTAATGAACTCCCGAACCAACGAAATGAATTTTTAAATTTTTTTTCACGAAAAACGGAAACAAACCGAAATGGACCCGCAATGACAAACGAAAAACCGAAACATCATTTTTCCTATTCGTGCCCATCTCTACTGTGTATGTGACTGTACAGGAGGGGGAATAATGAGTTAATGTTTATGCCCAAATATGGAATGTGGAGGCAGAGTCTTAGTGCTTAAATATCTCCACTTGGGGTAGTTAGAGTCAGACAGGGCAAAGATAAGGCTAAGAGAGGGAAACTGCACCTTGGAGTTAGGGAACTGACAGGCACTGAAGAGGATACAGGATAGTTAGGGAACTGTCAAGTTTGAGTGAGGGAATTAAATCAGTATTTGAGTGAACTGATTGACAGACATTAACACACAAGTGAACTGTATTCAACATCTTATTGTATTCAATAAACTTTCATTTAATTTTTCCACATTACATCTTTTGTGGGACTCAGTGATTGAACTGGGTTACCTGACTGGTGGCAGTTATACCTGAGCTTAATTTGGTACAGGTCAGTGGTCTGTGAGATGACTAGGGGCCTGTGCTAGGGTGAGGTTGTGCCTTTTACTATTCTGTTATGAGGGGAGCGTGGTAATTCGAAAGGCTGACCTCCACAGCATTCATTAAGAATAATTGAAATTCACTCACTTTATAAGCAGAGCAAATCCCACCATGTTTGACCATGTAGCTGCACTCTTAGCCTGGTTCCTTGTCTATTTTGGTTGCCTTGGTCTATTTCAACCTGATATGAGATGTTGTTGGTTTGCAAGGTCTAACAAGGGCTGTTAATGACAGGACATTTTGAAGGTCATTAACTTATATAGCCACTACACATCAGAAGTGATTTGATGGTACATAATATCTTTGGATTTTTTTTTCTTCATCATTACCAAACTGTTGTATAATGACAAGATGAGTGAAATGGTTGGAAATATGAGGCACCAAAGCTGTGCTGACATGGAGCAAGACCATCCCTAGCGACAAAATAAATAAATAAATTAAAATTAAAAAGAAAGAAAAAAGAAAAGAAAAGAAATTTCACAGTTTCAATTAGTTAGGTTCTGAAGATTTGTACTCTATTATTATTAAAATATATTTTAAAATATTTTAGAAAAAGATCCCTGAAACAGTGCCTGTTCACTGGCAAAGGAGTCAGCCTGTTCCGGTACCTGTAAGAAAGTCTTCCCCAGTTCACTCTGGCAGGATCTGACTCCCATATGCTTCAGGGATACCCAGGATGTTGCATTTGTAGTTTCATCCAAAACACTGCAGCATATATTATCTTTTTTCCCTTGCAGCATAGTATTACGCAAAAGGCAGCAAAAAGAAAACCCTGGATAGGAAATGTTAGTGTTTTGAACCATATATTCGAGAATCCAACTGAGTGTATGCCCATTGATTATGTTACCTGGGGGAATGTGAGAACTGTAGTCCAAAAACAGAGAAATACCCGCCATCCCTAGAATAAGTGGTAAGACCTGATTATTGTAGAAGTTGGAACTGCCATTAGGGCTTGACTGCTAACTGTGAGGCTGACTACAGGGATGTTAAGCCCACTGTTTGGTCTGCTGTAGGGTCAGGTTGGTTCACATGTCAAGATCAGATGATCAGATGACATCTTTTCCAGTCTGAACCAGTCCAGTGTCTGAGCAGTCCTACTCAGCTCTGTCAGGGGCTCACTTTTTATTTTTATTTTTATTTTTGGTAAAGGGAGGATCGCTCTGTTTTGGTCTGCTCCCATAACCAAAGCCTTCCTTTAAATTTTACCAATATTGTGAAGAGAACCAATGTCAGAATAGTATGATTTCCAATTTAGCAAATTTACAGTAGAGAAAGCAATGACAGAGTGCAGTTCTTAGTTTTGTGCAGTCTATTTACAAGTATAAATACAGGATTCTTCTTTACAGTAGCTTCTTACAATACTGTTGTTCACTCTTATATCAGCAGTTCCTTTGAATTCACATTTTCATCCAGCTCTTTCCCAAGTGACAAAACCTTGTACTGCTCCACCAAGCATGACACAGAGAGATCCAAATGCTTCCATATACTTCAATGACTGACAGATTGACAGAAAGAGAGACACTGATTTCCATAGAGCAATAGTCCTTATATAGACTGTTTGGCCAATTAAAACTGTCCCTTAGGTCCCTGAATGCACACTTCAAGAGCTTAGCTCTTGCCTGTCCTTGGAGCTCTCACTTTTTCTCAAGGACACCTAAGTGTCTCTTTTGTCCACACCTGGACTCATAATTGCATCTAATTGCATGCATCTATAACTGCCTGGGCATTTTATCTTAATGCTCCAACAACCACTTTGTGATGTTGGCAAATTAAACAATTCCTTGTCTCTGTGGAGAGGCCAAAGAAGTGGGAGGGGGAATTAAGGTGTGTGTTAGAGTACTACATCACTTAGGTATGCATATTACAAGTTAGGTATGTTCATTAGGTAGGTGTTAGGGATGGGCTATTCGTTACAGAAGCTACCGGTTCCGAAATGACATGTGTGAGCTCAGCTGGTGTTCTCTGAAATGCAATCAGCCAAACCCTTACTTTGTTCTGCACCCGCACAGGGCTGAACTCCAATGAGGCAGAAGCCTACAACGTCATCATTCCTTCTCCTTGGTACTGGCCAATCAGACAGAGAAGCGGGAGGATGCATTTCCCTGCACAGCTCCTGATTGGCCAGCGCCAGGGAGAAGAAACAATACCAGAGGCTTTTTCCTACTTGGAGCTCAGCCCCGCGTGGGTGCAGAGCAAGGTAAGGGATTGGTTAATTGCGTTTCAGAGGCTTCCAAACACTGGCTGGTCTCATACGTGTCATTTCAGAACTGGTAGCTTCTGAAACAAATAACCCATCCCTATTAGGTGTACCTAACACAGTTATCTAATACATATACCTTATTTGCAATACACATACCTAATGCTGTTTTAAAGTGATGCAATGTATATTTGCTCTAATACACACTTATCCCCCTCCCCCCACTTCCCCCCTATTTCCTTGGCTCCTGCATGGACCCCAATAAATGTTTAATTTGTCAAGTGGTTCTCAACTTAAGCCACTTCATAGTATTGGTAAATTGATAGCAAGTTGCTGTGGACCAAATAGGGTTACATGAGGTCCACATGACATTTGGATGCAAGAATCACATCAAAAAGCATCGTGGATCTCCAAATTACCCTGTTGAGCCCGATGCAGCCTGCTCCAATTGCCATATGCCTACAAGCCCTTTGAGTGGCATGAAAGGTCAATTGTGAGTTTTCTCATTCATTATTATTAGCTGGTTGGGTTGTCTGTTTACCAGCAGGGGAGGAGAAGGACATTAATGGGGTTTGTTCCTGAGATGCCAAAATAGCTTAATGTGCCATGGCTTGTGGGCAGGGATTGTTCTTCAGTCTGAAGAGCAAAATAGCATGAGTTAGCACTATTACTTAGGGTCCTGGAGGTCCTTCTGATGCAAATCCATAACTATGAACAGCAGAGTGATTACATAGTAGCTTCTGTGGCACCAGGCCTCTGGGTTTTGACATCTGTTATTGCACAGATTCTAATGCTTGTGCCAACACATCCCCCCCAAAAACATTTAGTTGCCACCCCTAAAAAAGAAAACACACACACACGCACACAAACACACACATAACCAGAAACACTGTTAGTCCCCCCCCCCGTATTTGGGCATTTGAAGCACAAGAAGGATAGGATGGGAGTGCACAATTATTCAAAAATTGAATAAGAATTGTACATGGCCATAATAGCAGAGATAAACCCCCTGATGCAGCTATTAGTAGAATCCAGGCTTCCTCATTTACAGCTGTTCCTGTTTTTCACCCCCTAATACATTCTCTCTCTCTCTCTCTCTCTCTCTCTCTCTCTCTCTCTCCTCCCTCCCTCCCTCTTCCTTTCTACTCCACTCCCCCATCACACTTGAAATGGCCCTTAATTTGCTTTGCAGAATAAGGTTGCATCCCCTTTTGCAGTAACAAGGCAGTCTCATCTGAAATCTGAACAGAGATCATCTTGGAAGAAATTCACTAACTGAGCCTGATAGGAAAAATGAAGATGAGTGTATAGGAAAGTAATAAGTATTTTCTAGCAAGAGAAATGGAAAATAGGCAGTTGGGAAGGAACAACCCCAGGAAAGATTCACTATCATTGTTATTACTAGTGTGTCATTTTAGAGGCCATCAGTGGTTTGGTGCATTGGTAAAATGGTGTATAATGTGTTTTACAGACACAATAACCTAGCCTGTCAGAAGTGTGCAGTGGAAGAGTAACTTTCCCATACATTACAGGGTCCTTGCTATAAGCCTCACTATTTTCCTATCTTACTGATTCCTTTCTTTTTCATGTATTCCCATGATACAAGGCAATATGTCTGCAGTGTCACTGCAAGCTGCTATTGAAATTACTCTGTCACCAGGGCCGGCACATCCATTAAGGCGAACTAGGTAGTTGCCTAGGGCGCCAAAATGGACAGGGGGTGCCGGCCACCGCCGTCCATCCCCCCACCCATCGCTGTCCGCCCATCGCCACCACCCCTGCCCCTGCCCCTGCCCCTGCACCACCACCACCCCGCCCCTCGCCTAGGGTGCAAAATACCCTAGCGCCGGCCCTGTCTGTCACAGTAGTGCATATGGAGGAATGCATCTGTGATCTTGTTGAGTTCCACACAACAGGAAGAAGCTAGGATACATACAGCAGGCTCTCCTCTACAGACATTATTGGAACAGATAGACAACCAAGGGTCACCTTATCTCTGGTCATGGTTGTAAACTATTGACCTGATAAACAGTTGGGTTGAGTCCACTTCCAGAACTTTCAGTTATGTCATCCTAGGCACTAAGTTACTTCTTCACCACAAGTAGACCTTCCCAACTTTTGGAGAGCTTAGGAGTAACACTTGTTTCCACATATTGAAATCATGGTATGTGGCTTTCACATCATGCTAAGCTTTTTGTTTGTGTTGTACACCTTCCAGGCTGTTCTCTTGGAGAATTTCAACTTCCAGTGCAGATAATTCAGAAACTGAGTCTTTGGATTGGGACACTTGGCAAATTTTTACTCGCTTTATATAACCAAAATAAAAGATAAAAGAAAGTCACTGTAGCCTGCTGAAAGATAGTGCAGGAAAAGGTGGGGAAGATAGGGAGGGGACTGTTATTAATTGAAAGAGAGACAAATTGGGGCAATCAAAAGACCTGTTTGGATTCTTCTTATGGAACAAAATCATCAATCACTATGAGCAGAAGAACAGCTCAACTGAGAGATTAAACAGATCACAATATAGAAAAAGAACATGTGAAGTGTGGACCAGATTTCTCCAACTTCTGCTGTCTGGATGTGCCCTTGCTTGCTGCAACTGAGATCACTCTCAAGTATGTGTGTGTTAAGACTGGTGGGCTGTCTGCCTTGGATCTGTGATCTCCAGAAGACGTCAGAAAGTCCCTGGACAGAGATGCCTGAAGATGCAGAGAGAGTGGTCCCCCAAATGGAAGTGAAGGGGTATATAAACTACACCTGGAGGTTGAGATGTGTTGGCAGAACATGGAGTTAATGAACAGGAGGAGAGGGATGACTTTTCTCTCTCAACAGACTGGGAGGGAGAGGACTGGGTAGAAGCCTGAGAGGAGAGTTGTCCCATCTGTGGAATCCTTGGCAAGGACAGCTGGATAGGTGCATGGGTCCACTTTACTGGGGATAAATGACCAGTGGGAAGAGCACCTGGCAGTTGTCTAACCTTCAGCTGCACGATTGCCCTGTTGAGCCCCAGTCCGCTAGCCCGATCTAGAAATGGTGCTGGTGGAAGAAATGTCACCATGATTGCCTGTGACAGATCCTTCTGAATAGGAACAAACTGCTGCAACTCAGGGACCTGTGTTGGCCTGGCACTAGCTGACCTCCCTAAAGGGGGTTAGCTGACTGCAATCAGTGTTGTGAACTGAACCCCAGACCCAGGCTGGAAACATCAGGGGCCAGTGAGTGGAATTCAGACACGGTCAAGAACTGAAAGCAATGGGGGCTACTGGGGTTATTGAAACTCCCCCGTGAACTGGCAGGATGGAAGGAACTGGATGTTCCATTTATCGCCTAACCCTAGTAAAGGCCACTTTTAGGAGCAATGCAAGTCTGGAGTTCATGGAGTCTATGGTTGAGGACGAAGATCTCCCAGGTACTCTCACCATGCTGGCTGTCACAGCAACCCTAGCTGGTTTTAAATTTGCTGAGTGAGAGAGAGAGCATATGGTTAGAAAGAAAATTAAAATGGCTGTACCCTTCCCCTTCAAAGAAGGAAATTCACAAAACAGATTATTCCTTTGATTTTTCACTCAAACTATGTACCCACTGATTTAGCCTTTAACCCAGGAAAAACAGTTCAAGTTGAGATTGTTGTTCAGTCGTTCAGTCGTGTCCGACTCTTCGTGACCCCATGGACCAGAGCTCGCCCGGCCTTCCTGTCTTCCAAAAGGCTAAAAGATATGATGCTGGAAGATGAGCCCCTCAGGTCAGAAGGCATCCAACATGCTACTGAGGAAGAGCAGAGGACAACTACAAGTAGCTCCAGAGCTAATGAAGTGACTGGGCCAAAGCTGAAAGGACACTCAGCTGCAGACGTGCCTGGAAGAGAAAGGAAAGTCCAATGCTGCAAAGAAATATACTGCATAGGAACCTGGAATGTGAGATCTATGAACCAGAGTAAGCTGGATGTGGTCAAACGTGAGATGGAAAGAATAAACATTAACATCTTGGGCATCAGCGAACTTAAATGGACAGGAATGGGTGAATTCAGTTCAGATGACTATCACATCTACTACTGTGGGCAAGAATCCCATAGAAGAAATGGAGTAGCCCTCATAGTCAAGTTGAGATGTGTTCAACCAAAAGCTAGTCCTACTCGCATTACTGCCACTTCACATGGTTGATTTGGTAAAAAAAAAGTTAGACTTTCAAATGACAGCATGATAGAGAAACAGAACTCAATCTGTTGAGTTCTGTTTCTCAACTGAACTCATAAGTGAATGAAAAAAAAATGATAAAATATTTCCCAAAAGGGGGACCCCCCCTAGTATCTACCATTTGTTTCAGTGGCACAAATAACATGGACATTGTGGTCAATCCTAATCACCCAAAGTTCTCCCAACAGTTACATTAGACTGATCTAAGAGCTATAAACCATATTCATGGTCCTACCTCTTGTGGTTTTAATGACTGCAAGATGACCACATTGTCTCACATTTTTAGTTTGGCACTCTTTTATTTCATTGTTATAGAGGCTGTCTTGTGAGGACATTTGTTCAGAAAGGCATTCTATAAATATTTAAATGGCAAGTCCTTTTTTGGATGTCAATTAAATGTACAAAAGATAAAATATTTAAGGATCATATAAGGAGCATGCAGCAGAGGTGTTCCATGGTAGCCATTCATAAATGAAGAATACCCCATCACCTCATAATTGATACATCAACAGGACCAGCAATTTTCATTGTTTTCCTCCCCACAGCTCTCTCAGAAGACACATGAACAGATGCTGATAAGTATTAGGTCAGTTGGAATGGCTGTATTATGTGCCCGGTCAATTATTAAGAATGAGCAAATAAAACAGAGAAATTGTTATTGGAGCAAATAAAGAGGGAAAGAGTGTCAAGTGCATAATGAGATCATCCTCTTGTCTCTTCAAGTAATTTCTTTAAAGTCTTGCCAAATAAATAGTGTAGTAAAGTATTTTAGCACTCTGTTCTCTGAAAGCATCAGGCCAGAAAGATCTAGGCCTTGCTCTAAAGACTGGGCTTACCTGTACCTGATGACAACTACTGATTGTGGAGAAATTACTTCAGCGAACAGAAAAATTTTTTTAAAAGAACTTTATAGGTTTCAATATACACATGGCTTGTTCAATTTAAGGTATAATTGTGGCACTGTTAGTGCAGAAGCTGCATTATTATTGGCCGCAAGGAGCTTTAGCCAGGCAGCAAGTCTAGTGTCAAGCCATGCTTGCTAATACTTGGTGTAATAATATTAATTGGTGTAATGATACTAATAATTAGTAGCAGCATCCTGCAAATCCAAGGAGATCCCGTGGTACTTTTGGTACCAGTAAATGCCTAATTTATTTTGTCATGGATTTTTCATAAAATGCCCATTCCTTTAGATCTAATTAATGTTAACAGAGAACCAAATAGCTGCACATAAAAGGGGGGAGTGCATTCTGTGAATACAATACAAACAAATGCTGAGGTTTAGTGAACTTCTCAGTTTCCGCCACAGCTATGAAAAAATAAAAATGACTGAAAATCACATTATCTTTAAAGCCTCGCCAAATAAATAGTGCAGTAAAGTATTTTAGCACTCCTTTCTTTGAAAGGATCAGGCCTGAAAGAATTGTTGAATTACATCATGTTTCTTTCCCTGAGGCCTTTCAAGCAATATAAAGCATGAGAAAAACGTGAGATATGATTCATTAAATGCACTTTTGCTCTAGAACTCTGTCACTGGTTGTTGGTTTCTTCAGCTTTCTGAGGGATACCGTCTCCTAAAAGCCTTCAGCTAGTGCTGCCTTATTAGTTGCAGTGTCATGGTCTTCAGATCTTGTTACTGTCAGAAATACTCTGCCACTTTGTATTCGGTGACATGAAATTCTCTTTTAATTATGAATTTAGCCTGCCACTCAGATTTTCCTCCAGTGACTTGTCTTTTCACCTTCAGCACAGGTGGGAAAAGATTTTGCCTTCACACCCAGGGGTGACATTGTATGACGTGCTGCCTGGGTTCTTTGCTGGTATGCAACTAAAGAAAAACAAAACAAATCAAGACAGGGAAGAGTTTTGTCACACTTGGATTTATCCTGTATTCCAGGCCTCACATGTGAAGACATTCTAAGTGTGGCACGAAGTTGTTGCCATTGGATAGCTTCCACCAGGAAGGCCACAGCTAACAGCCCCTGTCTAATGGGTGTTGAGAAGGGCTGCAGAGGTGTGACCTTTATGCACCCCTGGCCACTGTCCATCTAATGAGCCTATTCAGACCGGGGTGAAGCAAAATCAAGGTGGAGTATAAATGTGAGGTGTCCTACCAACCTTCCTCAGGTTGAAGAGTTTGTTTAGCTGAGTAGGGAAACATTTTGATCTCAAAAGAAAAGAAGTCCAGTTGCCATAATTCAACTTCTAGATGACTTCACCTGGATAGCTGAGAATCTTCACATTTATTTATTTATTGAAATACATAGCTTTCACAAATAACCATTTTTACTATGTAGAAGCTTTTGTGGATACCACTTCATCAAATGTGTGACTACAGCTCACTTCAGCTTCAATGCAACTTCCTTGATGCATGCATCTTAAGATGTCCACAATGACCACAGGAGGTCATGCCATAAAGGAATGGTTAGTCATGAAGGTACCAGACATCTCTTTCTTGGCTTTGTTGAAGCAGACCACTACTTATTATGGCTGCCTCTCTATATATTTTGGCTGGTTAAGCTGAGATCTCAGTCATCCAAATATGCCTTATATCAACCATGTTGATATAATACACCAACACATGACTGTGGGTTTATTTCAGGCTTTCTATAGTCCAGTAAGTGAGATTCATGCACTTGTGCTTCAAATATTATATTTTCAATAGTGACTGATATCCTCGTAATTAGCATTAAAAAGCATAATATTCAGTTCATTCCTGCTCACTGCTGGGATTCTTGAGCACACACCAACCAGCATGTTTGCGCAATCCCAGGAATCAAAGCAGCAACTCTTCATTGTACCCTAGGAACAGACTGAATATTACACCTTTTGTTACGCTAATGAACAAGAGTTCAGCCAGTGGTTTCCAAAACCAGAGTCAACTCATCATCTATATAACGTAATGCCTAAAGGGGCTCTGAATTTTGAGCCTGACTTTTTAATATTCAAAGATCATAGTGCAATGCAATTTAAACTCTGGGATAAGGCACCCAAGGACCTCAGTGGCAACAAACAAATCAACCACTGTGAGCAGAAATTATCAAGTGTGTAGAACAGCATAGATTTGTGAAATGGGGAATGGGGAGGGGGAGGCATTGAGACAAACAAATTTATTTCCTATTATGACACAACATTGGAGTTGGAATACAGATTTATAGAAATGAAAGAGCACACTCTTTTTGCTGCCACAGCAATGCAGAAGTTCCAGTGAAAAATATACCGCAATGTTGATTTGTCATGCAAACTGCATTTCAGCTCCCGATTTTGCTAGTTAGAGGTTTTCAAGTTTTCAGCTACAGTATTTCTTTAGAATTTAGATGCAGATGGCTCTGATTCCTGCCTGGCAATATTGTGAATCATGAGCCATTGCTGTTATTATTTTAACAGGCATAGCACTCACCGTATCACAATAGGATTGTTTGCTTCCAGATCACTTTAATGAGTTGCACAGACAAATACGTGTATGCCTACACACAAACAAGTGTTGTGAGACATGCAAAACATTGTTATCAAATGTGAACATCTGCTATGTTGTTAGAATTCATGCAGCACCTCCAAAGCAGGTAGTTTTCAGCTACAAGCGCTGGTTTTTAATTTTTTAACTGTTTCTTTTAATAATTTCTGAAACAGAGGGTGGGGGGGGGACCCAAAGATTCATGAACCTTTGAGGTAGCATATAATCCTTCTGGGCATCTTATCGGCCCATGACCATAGAGTGAATGGAATTCATAATGATGTCTCCAGGGCAATGCTCAAATAATTCATACAAGAGAATGGGAGAGGGTAGCAAAGATTTCCCCACTGGGGATCATGGAAGAAAGATATTGCTGCACATTATAGAACAAGAGAAAGCATTCTCAGCATAAGAAGAGATTTCATAGGTCATCTGAACTAAGTAAGCAGTAATAAAAGCAGACTTCTGCAGCTTAGACTGCAAACATACCTGGTGGATGCTTTTCCAGACTTTAACATCTGCATGCAAAAGAGATCCCCACAGTTCACCTTAGCATCTCTATTCACATTTGATTATAGTGGAATTAAATTGGCTCCCCTAAGCTTAGAGCTAGTTTAGATATTATTGCCCCCATATGGCTTTAAAACCCTCTTCCCTGTGCCATCTGTCCATTCAGCACGGTAACATGTCAATGATACTTACCTCTTGCCCTCTATGGACAACTAAATGTGGAGATATTCAGTGCAGGGAGGGAAGGGGAGGATAGTTCCTGCTGGTCCTGTCTTAACTTTCATGAATGGACTGGGTTTTGGCACAGATGTGCAGGATGTTCAGGCATTGGACCTGCATGCCAGAATGTGGAAATAGGTTGTTATATTGAATTAGCTGTGGGCAAACCATTTACCTGTAATGAACCCTAATATGTTAGGTTAATGCTTAGAAACTAGACCACCAGTACCACCCCTCACATGAGAGCTGATTATTTTTCTAAAGTCTCTGAAAGGCAAGGAATGGCCCAGGAACTATATATACTATCTGAAGTGTGGAGGTTTTTTTAAGAATTAAAAAAAAGCAACATGATGAAAAATGTAGGGAATGAAAAGGCAAATAACACCTCATAAAGGAGACACCAAAATGGCCTGAAGTGACAATGATGGAGGAAGAGAATGACAATTTCATTTCCCAGTGAAGGCCAAAGACCTGCACACTCCGGTGGCTGTGCCACTGGAGAGGGTCTCTGAGTGAGGACTCTGGGCTGTATATTCAGGGGCTTTTCTGTCATGAGAGGGGTGGTAATGGCACACAGTGCCTAAACTTCAACCTAACCCTGCTGCGCCCATTCCCAAAAGGGAGGACCTCCTCCTTTTTTGAAACCACATGGTTAAAAGATGTGCTCAAGCCAGTTGCAACTGGAGCTGCTGCTTGGTTTTGCTTCCTTTTTTGTTGTGGAGAAACTCAGGTGCACTTCCAGTTTCTATTAAAATAATGCCTTGCTTGCATCTCAGACAGGATTTTTCTCTATCAAATCCCGATCTTAGCCGAACTTCACCTCTAAGTGCCGGATCTGTGCATTTCCATCACTCCTGTCTCTCCACCCACCTCCAAATAAGAAGAGACAAATCCAGCAGCCCACCTCTCTGGAGACTGAAAAATATGTGCAGTGTGCATAGGAATTTGTTCATATAATTTCAAACTATAGTCCAGCTCCCAACAGTGTCTGAGGGACAGTGAACTGGCCCCCTGTTTAAAAAGTTTGAGAACCCCTGGTTTAACATTTATGCAGTGTTCAAGTTAAACACTGCATTAGCACTGCAATGCTGACTTAGATGAAGTATCTTCATCTCCTCTCCATTCCACATCTCCTTGCTTTCAGGACCTCACAAAAACAAGCTTGAGAGTGATACATGAGACTTTTTGGCTACACTGAGGAGAGGAGACAACACCCAATTGCCTTGAAAATGTCTCTTGGGTGCCATTGGATTCCTACACATGCCATGGGGAAACTGTTGCTAAAATTACATTATACCCATTATGTGCATTTTCCATAGGAGCATAAGTTTTAGATATGACATGTCTTGTTTTTGGTGCCCTTTAGACTATTGTACACTTTCAAGTATGAACAATAAATGCCAAGCAGTCAATTTAAAGGATTTAGAAATAAAAATAAAAATGTAATACTCTTCAAACTTACCATAAAACCCTGTGTAGAAATATATTGGTAACTAGAGATGACCATGAAAGAAATTTTTATCATTTTGTTTTTTGTTTTTCATTTCGTTCTCTAAAGAAACAAAACATGGAGTGACCAATCAAAGAAATATGAAACAAAATGAAACACAAATTTTCCTTTTGTTCCATTTCATTTTTTGTTTTCCCATAGGAAATTTCCCATTGAAGCAACGCATTCCTATAGGAAAATGATTTGGCACAGGAAATGGCAGGCTATTTACACTTTTTCCCTCCCAAAGCCCCATGTGGCAGCTGATCGGTGCTCGGGTGAGGAAAAAATGTTTTAAAAGCCTACGGTTTCCCCCATTCGGCTTTTAATTTTTTTCCCTCCCCCAAGCCCTGTGCGCCAGCTGATCGGCACTGGGGTGGGGAAAAAAGTTTTTCCCCCCATCTCAGCACCAATCAGCTGGAACGTGGGGCTTGGGGGGAGTTTAAAAAGCCCTGGGCTTTTTAAACATTTTCCCCTCCCCCCAAGCCCTGTGAGCCAGCTGATCAGTGCTGGGGTGGGCAAAAAAGGTTTCCACCCCAGCACAGATCAGCTGGTGTGGGGGGCTTGGGGGAAGGGGAAAAGGACCCACACCTTTCCCCCCAATGCACCCCATTGGTGGAAAGGCACGGTTTTTAAAATGTCTTTGAGCTACTGAGGCAGCCTCAGTGGCTCAAAGACATTTTAAAGAACCTGCAGCAGCAACAAAAATGAAAAAAAATTGTAAATGAAAAACAAAACAAAACACCTTTTTGGTGTTTCGTGCCCATCTCTGTTGGTAACCTCTTATTGAACTATGGAGTCCAATGTAAAATCAAACAGCTATCCTACACTTTTTAAATTCTTAATACAGTGTTCTCAGAACACAGCATCCAGCTGCTTTCACTGTTCTAAATAATGGTAATTATTCCAAATATTTTTTCAAACTTTTGGTTAATTGCAAATTTTTGTGTTACCAAAGTTGTGACTTCTGTCATTTGTAGGCAGTTATTAAGAGCATACTGCATTGTTAAGGCATTCTTTCAGAGAGGAGGATAGAGTTGTATGTGCAATAGAATGTTGATGCTTAACAGAATGTATTGGGCAAAATATCTACTGTACTCTGTCAGTGTGGATATTAAGAAATACATATCTTAAATTATGAACATCAGTAACTCTGCCATATATCAGAGCCCTAGGCAGTCTTCAGTTTAGCTCCTCACTCCAATCAAATCACATTTTTGCCCTGGGGCTAGATAACTTGTTGCTGGAGAATATGAACATTTAAAGACAAATCTCTCTGTATACTTGTATATAACAATGAAGAGATAAGACATGAGCTCTTGTATTAAATAAAAGCAATAATATCGTTAATATTAAAGGCAGGACAATACATTGAAACTTAAATTGATTTATATTTCTGACCCAGTCTCTGTGCAATCATCAAAGTCTATGGCAGAGGTATCAGAAGGAGCAACTTCAGCATAGTTACTGACACTCGGGATAAACTTGGGGGACTTGTGGCCTGCAACAGCTCAGCATTACTGCCCCTCCTTGAAGGATGTCAGGATTTGAGTAGTGGTGTAAGTTTAGACTTCGTGAGGCCCATGTTCAGAGGCTATCCCCCCTCCAACCTGAACATGGGCTGGACGGTGGCAGCAATCACACAGTTACATGAGAGAGAGAGAGAGAGAGAGAGAGAGAGAGAGAGAGAGAGAGAGAGAGAGAGAATAAAAGTTGACTCCATTTTGCATTTTTAGTTGGGTGAGGGAAGAGATGCATTCCTAAACCTATACTGAAACATACGCAAATGTGTGTGTGCTTGTGTGCAAATTTAAAAGCAATGAATCCCACCAGAAAAATGTCATCTTGTCACAGTGGAGAAGACAGGTGAGGTGACCTTTGGGTCTGCTGCCCAGTCAGCTGTTTGGGTACTGTCTATTAATGGGCAAGTTCAACATTCCTGCTTGTTTTATGCCTCTTTGTCTTTCCATTTTACTTGGACTAGGTCAGGTATGTCCAAACTTTGGCCCTCCAGATGTTTTGGACCACAACTCCCACAGTCCTTTGTCATTGGCAATACAGGCTTGGAATTCTGGGAGGTGTGATCCAAAACATCAGGAGGGCCAAAGTTTGGAAATACCTGGACTAGATAAAGGTAAAGGTTCTCCCTGCACATGCGTGCTAGTCATGTCTGACTCTAGGGGTGGTGCTCATCTCTGTTTTCAAGACGAAGAGCCAGTGTTGTACAAGTCTGGCATGGCTAAACACATTTCTGCACACAGAACAGTTTGCCTTCCTGCTTTTTTATGGTGGTACCTATCTATTTACTTGCATTTACATGTTTTCGAACTGCTAGGTTGGCAGGAGCTGGTGCTAACAGCAGGAGCTCACTCCACTGCTTGACACCCGGGATTTGAACCATCGAGCTGCTGACTTTGCAGCTGACAGTTTCAGTGCTTTTGCCCACTGAGCCACCACACCCCTTGGACTTGGACTAGACAGCCTTTCAAATAGAAAGTGCCTACCTTCAGATACAGAATGCTCCTCTGTAAAGTAAAATGTATAGCTGCTGCTCTAATCTGTCTCTGAATGCCAGGACAGCCATCAGTTCTGCCCCTTGTAATCAACTGCCCGTGCATATAGATATTGCTGAGGAGATTTGGCCATGTCACCAGCCTATGAGGAAGCAGTTAGCTATTCATGTTGAGAGGCTGAGGTAACATCAACAGCGTTCTAGTACTTGAATCCCAACACATGGCAACCCTGAACGATGGCTCAGAGAGGAATTACCATTGTCAAGTTCAGTGTGATGCCTCTACATCAACACCCATTCCTTATTTAAAAAACCTTTTAGCTTTTTTGTTATGACTTTATTACTCTTAATTCTTCATATCAATATTCTTTCAACACTAATTAGTTTCAAACAGGTTTTGTGTCTTTGCTCTTTTATCTTAGGCTGTACACAGCTTTTTGTTGTATTTTTGGTTTGGCTTCATTTCATAATTTCTTTTGTTTTAATTTTTATGTTTTCAAATAACCCCCCCCCCAACCAAAATTAAAAACTGTAATGAGCGTTGGCAAATTATTATTCAAGTGTCTTATTCTGCAGTTATGTTTGTCACTCTGGCACAAATGCTGAGTGAATGCAGAAATGCTTTTTATTGGTTCAGAGTTTTAAAAAATATATTTCAGTTTTTGTCTTTTTCAGAACTTTAATATTGCCACTAGATTTTAATTGGACTGATGTAGTAGTGTCATTTTGGCTTTATTACACTGTCTACACTTACAAATAATTTTAATATTGTTATGTTTCAGAAAAATGTGTTTGGTGAATACTAGTAGTAAAAATGACTTTTCCATTGCCTAATTTCAATGCTTTTCTCTTTTCTTTTCCCTATTTGCGAAGACCTTAAATCCTGTCTTTCTGAGTGTCCAAATGGAACTTCCTTATTTCTCTGCTTTCTCTTTACCTTCATTTTAGGCTCTATTCCACACGGCTATTTGATATACAGTGTCTGTTCTAATCATATAATAGCAAAAATGATAGTGCTTAGAGATGTGCAGATTTCTGTTTTTGGGCTACATGTTTCATGATACCACCAGCTGAAGTTGAAAAACAGACATCTTTACAATTCTGGAAATGATCCAACAGTGTCTTAGGCAATGAGGCTGAATGGCCATAGGTACTGACTGAAGGGGCCTAGCAATGCTACTGAACCCTATTTAGAGACTGCAGTTCTTAGAAGCAAGTTTAGAAATCAGTGGGGTTTGGAAGTGAGGGCTTTCATCATGTCAGTATCACAGCAATTCTCCCAGGAGAAGCATCCCAAAAATGTCGGAAGCTGGATGTGTGTGTGTTGCATTGTTACAGTTGCGACCGACTCTTCGTGACTCCATGTCCATGGAGTTTTCTTGGCAGCAATACTGGAATGGCTTGCCATTTCCTATTCCAGGTGCCTACAGCAGCTGGTATTCCCTGGTGGTCCCCCATCCAAGTACTAACCAGGGCCGACCCTGCTTAGCTTCCAAAATCAAGCGAGATCGGATGTGCTTAGGGCATCTAGGCAGCTGGATAAGATGGTATAAACATATAAGTAGTGCTTTTGCAAAGTTAATGTCTCTTATAGCTCATTCAAAGCCAAACCATCTTAATATATTTTGCACTACAACATTGAAAGATTGAAGCACTGTGCTGGTTTTGTTTTTTGTTTGTTTGTTTTGTTTTGTTTTGTGGGAGGTTTGTTTGTTTGTTTTGGCAAATCCATTTTCCTCTAGGTACTGTTTTTGGCAAATCCATTTTCCTCTAGGTACTGTGCGGATCATTGCTGCTGATCAGAACGTCTTAGGCCTTTTACCACATGAGTCTTGGCTCTGCAACACTGAGTCAGCCCAACACTTCAGAGGCAGTTCCCCAATCCAAGCATCATGTCTCACAGGAGCTTGGGAATAATCAGAAAATAGGCTTCAAATTGAAGCCCTCCTCCTCCCCGATTTCTCCTGGGCAGAAATCTGTAATTGGTCTCAGGCAGCATAAGGGCTGAGTTGAGAAGACACTCTTGCGTGAGCCAGTTGCCTGTCCCCTAGGCTCTAGCCAGGGTCCTGGAAGATCCACCAATCTCTCTTTCTTGCAGGTACTCTTAACTTATTTGACCAACACCCTGACTCTTCTCTCCTTCTGCTCTACACCACTTACTGGCCTCTTAACTTCCTGGACCTGGTTAACTATGAGAAGACAAGAACTTCTCAAAGGAGAATAACAGCTTGATTCCCACTCACTTCCACTTCAATATGGGTTATTATAAAATTGATGCTTAGACTGTTCAGTTTTACCTTATAGACATCTGAAGGCCAAAGACCAGATACCCTTAATTTAGTTATGTTCATTTCCCTAGAAGTCATTGTAACATAATTTAGAAGTAAGAAAGCCTTTCTCTAAGGCCAAATGTAAACAAAGCCAATATTAATGTGCTATGCCTAGCCTGCTGTAGATTTGCTATCTCGAATGTAAACAAAGTCCAAAGATGCATTCCATCTAAGAAGCAAACAAACCCTGATTGGTCAAATAGGTGACATGTGACTTTTCCCCATGCTGTAAACTGAGATGGGGGGGGGGAGAGAGAGAGAGAGAGAGAGAGATGCAGAGAGATTTTTCCTGAATAGATTCTGCAATATGGAATAATGGACTAATGCTTAGCAATGTAGTCTTAAAGTAGAATTATTGAGGCTTTTGCCTCTGAAGTTTGCTTTAGATTTCTTTATGTTAGGAAGGGAAATCATGTCATTATTTTCCAGCAAGAGAATATTCCTGTGATATTCTTATTAGCCAAATAAATGCTTTTACTTATTATTCAAGTGAAGGTGCCTTGTTGAATAATTATTATGGTAAGTGAGAAAGATTTCAGAGCAAGGCTGAGAGATCCTTAAAGAACCCATTTGGGGCTTGACTTATCCAGACACAAGCTTTGAAGCAGCTGCAGTTGATTGATTGCAGATGGGCCTAGGCAGAGAAGAAACCCTAGGTATTGCTATTGATTACTAGAGGACATAAGCAAGGGGCTGAAGTTAACCTAATAATCTGAATTAAGTTTGTGTATGTGGACAGGGCAGTCAGTGATCAAGACCCACTGAATACAATAGCACTTCCTTCTGAATAAACATGCATACAATTAGGTTCCATATGTTTTTTCTAAGTACAGTACTAAGTATTCAGTGCCATATTTACTGATTTTGCTCTGCAGATTGAGAAGATTTTTAATTTTTTAATGGAAGCAGGGTCACTTAAACATGGTCCAGTTAATTTAAAGAAGTTTAATTCACTGGCTTCCAGCTGCCCTGTGTAGGACTAAGAAATTTGGGCAAAACATAGCCAGTGTCTTGCTGAGCAACATTCACACAATGCCTATGTAAAAGAAAGTAAAGGGGTTTGGTGATATTTGGTTTATCATTTGGTTTCCAGAAAGCAGAACATGACTGACTAAAGGAAGTCTGCAGTATCAGTGCAATCACAACAGAGTTTCAATCATTTAGCAAGTCTTTTATCTCAACTAGATCAACTGCTGATGCTTCATTTCCTTTTTTCCTAACTGCACTTTCCCACCAAAAGGCTTCTGGTGTTGTCAACCCCTGAAACTATGAGTAATATTTCTCCTATCGAACAACTTTCATAATTCATTCTCCAGTGCTCCAGTTTGCTTTTCAATTTTTCAGCAATGTAGTGTGTTGGGTAATACTTTTATACTGAGTCTAATAAATCAAGAAAGTAGGCCGTCACCTCCCCACCATATCTGTGCCTTGTTCAGCAATTGATTCTTATAGACAATTCTATGGTGCTGTAGATCAGTGCTCCCCAACCTTTTTGACCCCACGGACCGGAAAATATTTGATGATTTTTCCGTGGCCCGGGGGCGGGGGATGGGGGGAGGAGGGGGTGCGGGGGACTTGGAGTGTGTGCCTTGCCGCTCCCCCCGCGCGCACGGGAGGGGTGGGGGGGAGCCCAGGGCTCCTGGGCAGGCGGGCCCCGCCTCCTCCTCCTCTCGGCGGCCGGGGCGTCCACGGCAGCCGCTCGGGTTCGGCCGCCGCTGCCGCCGCCGTCGGCAGCGGCCTTTGGGCGGGCGAGCGGGAGGGGGAGGGGAGGGAGGTCGGTGGGGGGGTGGCGCGCGCGCGCATGCGCACGCACGCTCACACACACACACACACTCACACTCACACACACACACACACACTCACACTCACACACACACACACACACACAGAGCCGCCACCAAGACTTGCCCCCCCTCCCGCCAGGTCTCC
>JAHTLZ010003518.1:5991660-6014251 GCA_023846285.1 Phrynocephalus versicolor | reverse complement strand
TTCTTCTTCTTCTTCTTCTTCTTCTTCTTCTTCTTCTTCTTCTTCTTTTGCCTCCCGCCCCTTTAAGAGGAACCAGGAAGTGAGGGGGGATCGGAGCAACTTCCACCGGCACTCCGGAGGTAAGAGTGAATTCTTTTCTCCCTTTTTTTCTCCCTCCCCTCACGCAGACAGAACAAGGAAGTGCGGAGGGGGTGGGAATGCAGGGAGAGCAACAAACCCTCAAGATCTCTGGTCTGAATTTAAGGGACCAGTGGATCTTAGGGGTCGTGTAAAAAGGCCCAAAGTTACATTTTTTTTGGTAATAAAATTTCCCAGAATCTCCTAGCCAGCACGGGGGTCAGTCAAATAGGTTTGACCATGGTAGCTGGTGGGTTTTTAGAAAGTGTCCTTGAAACA
This sequence comes from Phrynocephalus versicolor, assembly GCA_023846285.1. Lineage (NCBI taxonomy): Eukaryota > Metazoa > Chordata > Lepidosauria > Squamata > Agamidae > Phrynocephalus > Phrynocephalus versicolor. The sequence goes on along the minus strand of JAHTLZ010003518.1, from coordinate 6,013,855 downwards.
AAACAAAAAGGTGCTCTGAAGCCCACCATGAGCCTTCTTTGCTGAACAAAGACTCTGAAATATTGTACAATTAACATTATTATTTTGGTAGGATAGCTACAACATGCAGCGTTGCACTTTTAGTAATGATAGTAGAGATGGGCACGAATCAAAAAATGGTGTTTTGTTTAGTCAATGAGTTCATTTTGTTTCATTTCATTTTTCGTTAATTTTTGTGAAAAAATTCATTTCTTTGTTTCATTATTCATTTTTGTTTTTACCCGCTTTGCACAATTAAAGCATTTCTCACGCGTAGGCATCCCCCAATGCCCCAGACCAGATGGAAAACACTAAATAAATAAATAAATATAACTGAACAAACAGCCTAGCCTAAAGTGAAAGTAACGATGCAGACAGCAATCCCACCCCAACCTGACTCCACTCCATTCCACCACAAACTGCAAGGAGGGCTGGGGGGAGCAAGTGCTTTTATGCCCTCTGGAGCTGCCAGACCTTCCCACTGCAACCTGGGCATGCTATTGGTTGAAGTTGTCCAAGAATGTACGTGATCCCATCACATGGCTAGCCCACGTGACTGTGCTCATCAATGCATGATATAGTAAAATAAGGATAAATAAAAATAAAAATAAATTCAAGGAAGCTATGAATCAACTAAAAAAACCCCAGAAAATAAAATAAAATAAAAGTGATCTGAGAAAAAGCATAAATGCATGTTTTAAGCACCCCTCACCCCCCTTGCATGTTTTTTAATCCCCAAGAAATATTAAGCATGTGGCTGGCATCCATTTTGTGTCGTCCTTAAAGGGAAAAAAATACATCACGATGTGAGAAAAGACATAAATGAATGTTTTAAGGACCACAAACCCCACTGGTATTATCAGGCAGAATAAATAATTTTCACTGGTTTTTACAGATGTCCAGGGCATTTTAATGCCGAAGAAATCAATATTAGGCTTGTGGCAGCCATTTTGTGTGGATACCCTAACTCCCCTTAAAGGAAAAAAATACACCGCAATGTGAGAAAAGACATAAATGAACATTTTAAGGACCCCCAAACCCCACTGGCAGGTATTATCAGGCAGAATAAATAATTATTGCTGGGTTTTTAGTGAATATTCAGGACATTTTTTAACATTTAAAACAGCTCATTTCATCGTGCGCCACCATTAACGAAACGAAACATAACAAACCTAATTTTCTTGGTTCAGTTCGGTTCGTTCCTTTTTCAGCGCCAGGTTTGTTATTTGTTTCGTTACGTAACATAACAAATAACAAATAACAAAATGAAAAAAAGTTCATTTCGTGCCCATCTCTAAATGATAGTTTTGACTTGTGGAATCCTAGGATTTGTAGTTTATCTGAGGGGTTTCTACTGGGGAGGGCTAGCGTTCTTCCTTAAACACTAGTTTCTAGAGCACTACAAGTCTCGGTATCGAGCAATAAGGGAGCAGAACAATTCAACCAACATCAGGCTCATATAACTGTAATATGGATACTCTCTTAGAGTCCCTCAGTCATTCAAAACTACATTATATATTTGACTGAGACCCTAGCCTAATTAGGATGTTATCATTCTTACCATCTCTGTATTGAATTATTTTAATTCTCAGTTTTTCTTTTGGTGTGTATGAGGAAATCTGTGCAGTTTGGTAAATTCTAATAACAATGAACAGCAACAGGGTCCTCATCCATTCCAGTTCACAGCCATCTATCTTTGATGAATACCCCCAAACTACTTTTTATCACTGTTCCACAAAGTAATGTCAATAAGAGTAACACTGCCATAAAAGAGGTGAACAATAGTCAATAAGGTACAAAGACATACTTGAATATTTTATATGAAGAAAATTTGTTTCCTGGCTGTCTCAGACTCCTGTCTGTGGCTTAGCTTGCCAGAGTGCTTAATGTTACACCTCCTGGCTGTACATTTGTCAGGTTGTTTATCCTTGCCCATCTGAAAACTAAAGGATTCATGGTTTTCATTTGCACTTTCTTGGGAAAACTGTTTTGCACCTTGTGAAATTTCAGAGAGATGCCATCAATTTTCTGGGTCAATTTGATTAACTTTGTTAGATTTCTTATCCTTAGATTATGATTTGTTTCCATTTTGTTGCTCCAACAATTTCCCCTCTATTTTTTTAAAATGAAAGATATTTACTTCTGGTATCTGTTTTATAAGCTACCTTCCTAGGCTGCAATGTTACCCACAAAACTGATTCACTAACTTGGCAAATGTCCACCTTTCAGTGTGAGAAATGGAGAGCTCGTTTTCTTTTTACCTATGTGTCTTGCTCCTAATCTATCAATTTTATTACTCCAGAACTTTGGACTTCTTTGTTTGCATTTTCTCATCTTCTCTCTCCAAATACAAGAAACAAAATACTACCATGGCTGTGAAACATTTTTTTCAGCCCACTCACTCTCATTATTAATAAGTATAGTGTTCTTATTTTTTAAAGAACAGTTTTTAATAAACACAATGTTCAGTTATAGCAAAGATTTGTGTGTCTTTGCAGTCAAGTCTGGGTATGATTTGTATTTTCACAATCAATATAAGCAAAAGAGGACCCAGGTATGAATTACTTGAAAATCCCCTCCCCCTTTCCCCCTTCAAAACATGATCTGGAGGAAGAGTCTATTTTAATGGAGAATTTTGTAGAAATCAGATAACAATTGTAGCAACCGACTCTGTCCTAAAAGAGTGGGTGTAAGTTGGATGGATGCTCAATGGAATCATATGGATTACTCTGTACCAGCTCAGCATCACAACTTCTGACTCATCCAGTGCCCTGCAGATTTGCTTCCAGCAGGACAGAAAAGTAATTGTTTGAAAAAGAAGTAAATTCACTCCTGTTGCAAGCAATGGAATAGAATGAATTTGGGCTTGTTTTCCATGGATGGACAATAGCTTGGGTGGCCTTGGCAGGGAGCTCCAGATGTCTGTTTCTGTCATGTCCCGTGGAAATAATTTACCTGACATGTGAAAGAGGAAAAAATATCATAAAAACCAGATGAGCCATGCATGGAAGAAGACTTTCAAATAGCTTGGCCAGGTGGAAAGTGTACTTTGATTCTGTGTGTGATCTTCAAATACAGTGGTACCTATTAAGACAAATGCCTTGTAAGATAAAAAACTTATAGGAAGAAAAAAATCTGGTAATAGGCATGTTTCTCATGACAAAAAATTCCCTATGTGATGCTTTGCAAGACAAAATAAGTTCTACGTGTACATAGGGGGAAAAAAACCCTGGTTATTTTTGTCTTTATTCTAGCCTACAGAATGGATTAATCCATCACCAATGCATTCCTTTGGGAAACCATGTTTCATAAGACAACATTTTCATAAAACAAAGTGACCCATAGACTCCAGAATGGATTAGTAAATTTTCAATGCATTCCTATGGGAAACCGCATTTCATGACAAAATTTACTTAAAGCAAATTGATCTGCAGAACAAATTATATTTGTTTTAAGAGGTACCACTGTTGCCTAGATTACGAATGGGCACAAAATGGAAAATTGAAATTAATTTCATTTCGTTTCATTCCCCCGTGATTCATTACATTTCATTAGAAGTGAATTTTTTTAAAAAAAAATGTATGAAATGAAGCAGTAATAAAATTACTGAAGAATCTATGGTTATTTATAGCTAAGTAGAAAAGAGCTGCTATGTGCTGTCCACACTTGAAAAGTCAATTTCATTTCCTTGAATCTAAGCCCAAAGTTCCTACTTAAGGATTCTAAAAAATGATAATAAACAGCCAGTCATGAAACAATTCATTTATATTCTGCCTCAGCCAATTCCCTCCTCTCTTTATTAATGGAGATCTTATATTGCTGACAAATAGTTTTAGAAGATAAGTATGATATATTTTTTGCTTCAACTTAGAGTATTTTGCTGTTGTAGCAATAGTTTTGTCTTGGGCTTGTCAGGTAATAACACAGTCAAATGTTTGGGAGCTCAATTCCCAAAGGGCTTAGCTGAATAACACCAAAGCAACAAAACAATAATGAAATAAGAAAGTTTTTAAAAGGCCCACAAAAGGTACTGTGTTTTAGAAGTACTAAAAAAAAACAGTTAACTTGGTCAGAACTGGTGTCAGCACTTGCATTCTTTGACAGTTGCCATGGTACCAACACTACTTCATGGAGTTACAGCAGGACCCACTATTGGACAGTACTTTTCTGATTGGAGACTACTATTTATTTTCTCACAATGCCTTGCAGTGAACACGGTCGGGATGATTATCCTGCTAGTTGAACTTAACAGCTTGTTACTGCCTGCCTGCTATTACCACTTGGAAGCCCTCTACTGTTTACTGGTGGAGAAGGAGCCCACTGGTTCCCGTAACTAGATTCCTTGCTGTTCTTGAATTACAACTTCAAAGAAATTTTGGCAAGCACAGATAGTGGTGAGATTTCTGGGAGCTGTGGGCCTAGCATACTTAATGAGTGTGATTTGGTGTGATATATTGTGAGGGTCTGCAGTCCTTTTGCCCATGATGGAAGGATGACAGAGGATCTATCCCAGGGGGGCTGATTATATTCCTGTGTGGATTCAGCCCAAAATAAGGTGTATTTTGGCTTCCATATCATCAAATGAATATGATCAAAGAGGGGAAAAAACAAAACCTCCTATGATCACATACTGTCCACTTATCCATACACTATGCAAAAGGACTAAGGATTTTGTCATTGTCCAGCCATCTCTGTATGTTCCATGGGTTCTAGTAAGTACTGTCCTTATATCTGTTTCTTCCCTTACTCATTTGTCTGCTTCTGGGTCCAGTTATATAACATCTTCCAGCGCTCATTTACAAAGTGTCTTGGTTGATCCCGCAGCGTCTGCGAGAGCATATTTAGTTCTGCCATTTTTCACATGCACAACCTTGCTCACTCCACCCCTTTTGGCTGCGTTTGCAACAACTTGGGGCTCCTTGATCTCTCAAAGTTACCTGCTCTCTTTGACACAGAGGGCTCCTCATGGTACCACAGCAAAGAGATGTGCTGTCTCACCTCTTCCTAATATGAAAAAGATAGGAAAGGGTAATGTTAAATTAAAACGAGGGAGATAAAAGGAGGAAAGTTTCGTAAAGACAGGCAATAGAAAATGAAGCTCTCCGTGGTGACTAGGCATGGTGAATATATTATTTCCAGTTTCTGAGACCTCTTGGTTAAGAATAAATTCAGTGGCTGCACAATGCCTTTAAAACATTAACTCCATACTTAAAGCGATAAGATGAAGTGTTTTGGTTCAGTAACCAATACATTACATTTCATTACTCTTCCCTGAAGGATAGCCCAGTGGCTTAGTGTCTGGCTGCAGAGCCAGAGGCTGGGAGTTCAATTCCCCACTCTGCCTCCTTGACAGGGGTGGCAGTGGTGGTTGATGTTATCTTCCATTTCCTTATTTTCTAATGTCCTATTTTCGCTTGTATGAATATTGTACTGGATTTTAAAGATGCATATGTGGGACCATGTCTTAAGCCACTCAGCTTTCTAATATGAAAAACACTTCACAAAGAGAATAAGATTGAATTTGCTCTCTCAGCAAAGATTGCTAAAGGATTATGCAATAAAATAAAATAAAATAAAAATGAAGAAGACAAAGGCAGTTTCAACTTAAAATTGTCTTAGGGTCCTGTATCCAGAATATTTATTTCAATGTAGTTTGTGAGTTGTTGGCAGAACCTAGTTATTGCATTATCTGAAGCCTAGAAGTTATTCCTTGGAATTGTTTGAAACAGTTTTTTCAAGAGGAAAGTGCTGTGAATGAGGAACCACCCATGCAGATTTGCCTGTCTTCAAAGACCTCTACAGGTGATGGAAAGAGCAGAAAGTTATATTCTTATTAACGATGACAAAAAGAGTCTGCACTCTGCATACATGAGCAATGTACTATGAGGGATTCACTTTTAACTGTGGCCATGAGAAATCTGAAGCTTTGGAGTGATTATGATGACTCTTATTACAGGCAAAACTGTGCCTCTGGACACACACTTGATTTCATTTCAGCTTTTGTTCAAGACATGAAAAAGTAATTCTCAGTGCAAGACATAAGCAGATATTTTCTTCAAGGAGCAAAAAGTATTTTCTTCAAGCTTCCTTTGGTTTATTTTTTTTTCTTAGAAGTACAAAATCACAATGCTTTCATATGGAATGCTGCATTTAGAAACATTGGTTTAAAAAGTTGAGAACCCATAGGGCCAGGAAGTCTTCCTTCACTGACTGGTTGTAATGGGAAAGCTGAAACTCCTAGGTGAATTCATGTTACCCAGAATATTTATTTATTATTTATTTTAGAGTATTTTTACCCCGCCTTTCTCCTTGGAAAAGGACCCAAGGCTGCTTACAGTAAAGAGGGATAATATACAGTCCAGTATAATTAAAACATGATTTCTTTGCTGCCTCCATTGCCTTGGAGTAAGCCTTCCAAAGGCCTTTCACTCTTTGTCTGTTTCAGTCTTATTTTTCCACCAATGCCTTTCATCTCTATGGGCCACCCATTTTAATTTTGCCAACTCCCCTGTAAACAAAGCAGCCAATTTGGGTCTATTTTGATGAAGGAGACATTTAGGAGCTATCTGGTCAATGGCTTTGCTCATTTCCCCATTCCACAGTTCAACCAAGGATTCAATAGAATCAGCCATCAGAGAGGCAAGAAACTCCCCAAGGGCAGTTAGAATATCATCTGGATTCATCCACCTTTTGGGACGTATTGCTTTTGTCTGACTTCCCCTTCCTCTGAGTTACAGCAAGCCTAAAGCACACCATAGAATGGTCTGTCCAGGACGATGGGACTAGAGAAAGTTCCTTTACCACAATGTCCCCACTGTCCATATCAGGGAAGAAGACCAGGTCTAAGGTGTGGCCTGAAGGATGGGTTGAGGTAGATACCATTTGGGCCAGATCCACTGTTGACGCGGAGGTCGTGAAGTCTTTGGACACTCGTGACAGAGCTGCCTCAGCAAGGATGTTAATGTCCCCCAGAATGATGAGCTGAGGGGACTCCAACATCAGCCCTGTTATCATTTCAGTAAGACGAGGTAGAGAAGTTGTTGTGTCACAGAGAGGGCAATACACCAAGAGAATTCCTATTTTGTCCCTGGCTCCTATTTTTAAGTACATACATTCTAAACCAGGAAATTGGGGAACATGGCATCTAGTAAGAGGGATGGAGTTGCAGTAGACTATTGCCACTCCACCACCCCATCCCCCTGGTCTGGCATGTTGTTCCACAGAGAAACCTGGAGGACAGATATGAGTGAGGTTGACACCCCCAGCCTCATCCAGCCAAGTTTCTGTGATGCAAGTGAGATCTGCACATTCTTGCAGGATCAGGTCCTGAATGATTGTTGATTTCCCATTCACTGATCTTGCATTTACTAGCAAAGTTTTCAGTTCTCAGATCCTGTCACAACGTTTTTCAGAGCAATTCAAATTTGTATGTACCTTGGGAGTTATCAATTTCCTGTAGTCCTTCTTTCTTCTGTAGTGCTGAGGAACGTTATCATGGCTATGTCTTCTATTACCCAAAAAGTAACAATAGGTTTTCCTACGTTGCCTTGCATGTTATTTTATTTTGGTATTTGAGCAATACCTGCAGTGCCAATTGTGGCGCTAAGTACAATCCTCACAACTTTTTGGGCCCAGCAGTTACCTGTGGAAAGGGGGAGAGGGAATGAGAGCCTGGTTGCCTCCTGTCTCTGATGGATTATGTTGTACAATCAATAGGAAATGTGCTGCTTGGAGCTTTTAGATTCTCTAAGACCCACATCTACAGATGCCTTTATTTGTCTCTGGAAATAGGCCTAGTCTTCTGGAGCTTGGAAGGAAGCCAACATAATGCTTCCCAGGCATGGGTACCCCTGAGGAAGGGTCCTCTACAAAGCCTAAGGGGCACTGGATTTGCACTCCTGGGAAGCTCTTTAGCAGTTTCCTTCCTGGAAACTTTGTGGCAGAAAATGAAAACATAGAATGCAACAGAGCCTTGGATGACTAGGCCATTCTTCAGGTGAGCAGTATATACATTCTGAGATGTGGTTTTGTGGGCTGGGGTTCCTGGATGTCTGCCTAGAGAAATTATTGGAAAACTTTGGGAGATGGAGTCTACAACATCCAAATGGTACAATCCTAGAAATCAACAAATCATCTAGGAGGGTGCTTCAGCTATTAGAAAGAAAGCATATAAGAAAGGTACCCAAGATCTAACCACTGTAATGGGAAATTGGTGGCCCTCCACAGGCTAATACACTGCCATTCTTATCAACCTTAGCTGACATAGTCAATAATGAGTTGTAGTCCAACAAAATCTAGAGGTTTGGAGATTGCATACCTTATGTTTAACAGGACTTCAATCCAGGGGATTGTGCTAGGTTTCCAAAGGCAAGTTTCGAAGTGCTATCCTGATCAGTCATCACTAGAGATGGGCACGACTCAGAAAAAAAACTTCGTTTTCGGTTTCGGTTTCGGCTAGGGTCCGATTCGTTTCGTTTCCGTTTTTCGCGAAACTTCGCAAAAATTAGTCGGTTCGTTTTTTCGTTTTTTCGTTGTCGTTAGTACTGGTTTGGGGGGGGGTAGCGGGCTCCTGGAGGCAGCTGCAGGAGTCAGCCAGAGCCACAAGTGACGGACTGGCAGACTCTTTGCACATGCTGCGTTTCACATACTTGTATGTAGTGTAATGCAAGTAGATCTGGCTTAGGATTAAGATGGGTTAGCAGTGCACAAGAGCTAGGGTTAGGCTAGTGACGGGTGAGGTTAGGGTGAGTATTGGGGTGCACCTCTGGGTGCCTCTCTGACCCACTTAGAAGGACAGTGTACTGGTGTATGGGTTAGGCTTAGGGTTCAGGTTCGGGCTACGATTAGTGGGCTGTTTATGCCCGATTGGCACATCCCAGAAGTCTCTGTGGTCAACCTGGCCAAGTGGCCTTGCGATTGGTGGAAAATTTGCATGTTGCACTCTCATGGGCGAGCCCATCATTTCGAATGCACAGGTGTAAAAAAATAAAATGAAATGAAATAAAATAAAATCAACGGAGACGTTTTTTTGCAAGACAAACCCACTGCTGCTACTGTAAAAATTCAAGCATTTAAAATAGCTAATTTTCGCATGTTTCTGTGGTGCTTTGGTGGGGTTTTGGACCACGATTTAAAAAAAATATTGCGGCCGCCATTTTAGATCCCCCCGCACTGCATGGCAAATGGAGACGCCCTCCCAGCCTGGTTCAGTCAGCAAAACCTGGCCATGCGATTGGTGGAATGGCTCCAAGACTTTGCATGGTCCACTCCCATGGGCGAGCCCATCTTTGCAAATGCGCAGGTGTAAAAAAATAAAATAAAATGAAATAAAATAAAATCAACGGAGACGTTTTTTTGCAAGACAAACCCACTGCTGCTACTGTAAAAATTCAAGCATTTAAAATAGCTAATTTTCGCATGTTTCTGTGGTGCTTTGGTGGGGTTTTGGACCACGATTTAAAAAAAATATTGCAGTCGGCATTTTGGATCCCCCCGCCCGCACACCGCATGGCAAAGGCAGATGAGACGATCCCCCCCCCGCCTGGTACCAGCAGCGCAGCAGTAGCAGTAGCCAAGGAGAGGGGGGCGAGGAAACCCCCACCCCCCAAAAAAACCACCCTTCTGGCCTGGTAGGTGCCCTCAGACAGTTTTCGCCTGCTTTTAGGGCCGGGAATCGGGTTTTTTTTACTTTTAAAAACTTTTTTTCTGTGCCGCTTGGCATTGCGCGATCGCGTGACGTCACGCAAGTAACGAGCACGACAAATCAGACCAAAATTGTTCGTTCGTCGGTTCGAGCTCGAAGTCTGGGGCAGTAATTCCCGTTACCGTTTCCGTAGAGTAACGGAACCGACTAACGGAAACGGAAACGGGAATACCGCTAAGTCGTGCCCATCTCTAGTCATCACAGTGATTCTAATGAAATAACTTAATGGTCTGAATCCTCTTGCCAAGTTTTATTGATATATTATCCCTCATTACTGTAAGCTGCCTTGGTTACTTTTCCAAGTAGAAAGGCATGGTAAAAATACTCTAAAAATAAAATAAAATAAAATAAACCTTGGACAGTGACTTGCGTGAAGTAGAAATCACTGTAGATGTTATATGTTACATACTGAATCATGTGATCCAGTGTGTGACTGATGATATCTACAGTGATTTAAATACTATGGACCAGATGGATTGGTTTTTGGAACCTCATGGACTGCTCTGTCATTCAGGCACAGCTGCAGGGATATTCTCTCTAGTGCAGGGTTGTTAATCTCAGCAGGGATAAATAGCACTTTTCATATCTATCAGGAGCCTGACAACTGCACATTTAAGAGGGCAGATTAAGAGGAAATACCAAAGAAGTTCATTTACATCTTTTTTGTTATTTTAATGCAGAGGTTGGGTACTATGAATTTTTCCCTATGTTTTCTGCAGAGGGCTGTTTTTTTTTCCACTTAAAAATGTTTCACTAAAAAGAATTTTTTAAATGGAAAAATTCCCTGTAGTGATTATACATTTAAAAACTAATTTTAAAAAATTAAAATAAGTGTGTAGGGATCTCGGGGAGGGTGCCAAGATATGCCCTCCAAACAATGCATTTGTTTTGAAAATAACAATAATAATGGGGGGGTCCCTAGGGAAGATGGCAGGCTCATAACACTGCCCCTCACCTGGAAAAAAAAAGGCTTGGGATCATGCAGCCCATCTTCTACATGCCCCTCACCCCCTTTTCTAAGGATGTGATTCTCAGCTTGTTTCATCCTCACAAGTCATAAGGAATGTGTGTGTATTCCTAGTAATATTCTTGCAGTGGAGGGAATAATATATCATGCAAATTGATTTTAATATATACCCCTCTCTTTCTTGCAGAAATCTGTGTTAATTAGATGTAAGGGAGTAACTCTTTCTTTGGCCGTTACCCCACATCCACGTTGTTGCGCTAGAAATGCAGATCTTAAAATTGTTACCCCACATCCATTGTGCTTTAAGCAAAATAAAGTGTGACCATGCCCCCCTCCCCAAAGCACGACTCAGTGCATCTTCCTTGTACCTGTCCTCGGGGTGGTGGAATCCTTGTCACTGTTCCGTTGCAGTTTTTAAACCCGTACACACGCCATGGGGTACCATTTAATCTGCAGCATAACTGTTCCGTCGCCATAGGGCCACCTAGTGGCATTACTTGGAGCAGCCAAGAGGTAAATTTCTGAAGCTACAAAGTTTGCCGCCGCAATTCTTCACAGCCCCCACATGCTGCCTCTCTTCACCCTTCCCTACAAGGGGGACTTACCCTTTCAGGTTCTGTTTATCTGGAGGATTTCCACCCGATAAGCCGGAGAGCTTATCGAGGTGTCTCACTGCGGTGAAACCGGAACTGGAACTCAGCTATCCAGCAATTCTTGTGTGTACGTTCTGCTTCTCAAGGGGAAAGGAGGAACTAGTTTTGCACAGATATGTTTTAGACAAGTCACAGCATATTAATGTTGGGGGGGGGGGAGAGAAAGCCCTCCCACCTCTTTTTTTTTAAATTACTGTTACAATTTTAAGTTAATTTTATGTTGCTTTCTGTATGTATAGCAATGTTAGTTGTGATTTTCATTGGCTATTATGCTTATTTTTATGTTTACTGTTTTAAAATTGTTATTGTGTTGTCAGTTCCCAAGAGTGGCATCCTGGTGGACTGTAAAAAAGTCAAATAAAGACAGAATGGCTCCTCCCAAGAAGAACTGCCCAGATCACCTGTGGTAGCCAGGACATCTGAGAGTTCCAACCCCAAGGGAGGCCCAGAAAGTTGTAAAAAGAGTAGGGCCTTCTCGGTGGTTGCTCTCCAGATATGAAATCCTCTACCACCAGAAATTTGCTTGGCAACCTTGCTTCAAACCTTTAAAAAACTGTTGAAAGAGTTTTTCAGCCCAATGGAGTTTCCCGAGGCCACAAAAATCTCTAGGCTCTCTAAGAAATGTGTTTTCCTGGTTACCTTCCCCATTAGTAACTTTCCTCCCTTGTTTCTTAACTAACACACTTATCTGCCCTGCCTGTATCTCGCTTTGCCACAGGTACAGAGATGACTCACTCCTGACATCTCAATTGCATCTTGAGCCTCTCATCTCTGCCACATCTGGTGCCATCGGTGACACTGATCTCTTGAGATCACCACATGCTGTTTAGAGAAAGGCTTCTCTCTCATACCCTGAGAAGTTCTTCTTCTGTTGCTTCCATTTCCTACAAGAGTTTTATCACTTCCATTTTACCTTTTTGAGATCTAAAAGACTTTTGTAGAATGTCATTTGTGAGTAATGGCAGTTCGCAAGGTCAAGCACTTGGCTACTGTGATCTTGCTAAGTATGATATAAAAATCTGGCCAAGTAGAGGAAAGTTACACTTCCCAGTTAAATAGCTTGGCTATAGCATCTCTTTTGTCTGGAGGATTTATTGAACAAATTTTGAAACACACACACATGGGCACACAGCAAAAGAAGGAAAAAGAGAAAAGTATGATGTAGTGTAGCTTTGAGATAATGCTCAAGAAATTATGTTCACTACAGATGTTAAATGTCTAGAAAAGCAGTAAGGTTCTTAGAATACTTAATTTATGCCTTCAGGGATTAAAAATATCAGGATGGCTGATCTTTTACCTTCAGTGTAGAATTGTATGTGTGTGTGTGTGTGTGTGTGTGTGTGTGTGTGTGTGTGTGTGTGTGTGTGTGTGTGCTGTTCTTTTTAATACTCTGAGCTGCCTTGAGTTCCCTTGTTGGGAGAAAGCCAGGCAGACAGGCAGGCAGACAGACAGACAGATGTCTGTGCACACACATGCACACACACACATACACACACCATTGCAATTAGAAGGCCTTCACTCACTTACTAAACAAGTGTGCTCAGAACTATAGACTCAAATGGTAATCTAGGCTCAGATGGTTTGTTTATATATTTGTGAAATATAAGCCCACTCTTCAGTAAAAAGAATTTATTTATTTATATATTAATTATCTATTTATTTTTGCATTTCTAGACCACCCGATTTCCAAAATTGGGACTCTGGATGGTTTACATGAAAGCAAATGAATAAATAATTAGAAGCAAACAAAAGAATAAACAGGAAATACAAGAACATAAACTAAACATACTAAAATCCAGAACCCGGCAAGAGGAAGACTAAGGGGTAATAAATAATAATAATTAAAAAATTAATAAATACAACAAGAGAGAGGAGAACAAACATTACATCACTGATCACTGAAAGCTTCCCTAAAGAGCCAGGTTTTAAAGCTTTTTAAAAAGCTGTCAGGCACTCCACTTGGTGCATTTCACATGGCAGTTTATTCCACATCATGGGACCAACGACCTTGAAGGCCTGATTACGGGTGACAACCTTACAGGCCTCCTGGGGGATGGCCACATGTAGTGAAAGTGCCAAGGATGCTCTGGCGAAATGGGCCAATGCTGACCGCTGGGAGATCCACTCTGGCAGATACACAGGGCCCAAGCCATGGAGGTTTTTGTAAACCAAAGCCAATACCTTGAACCTTATCTGGGAGGCAATGTGTAGCCAATGCAGGCAGGCCAGAATTGGTGTGATGTGGTCGAAATGACCTGCACCTACCACCAATCTGGCCACCGGATTCTGCACCCCCTGTAATTGCCAGACAAGGGTCAATGGAAGCCCCATGTAGAGTGTATTGCAGTATTAAATCCTTGAGATAACCAGCGCTTGCACAACTGTCCGCAGGGAGTCTCCATCAAGGTATGGGCGAATCTGGGCAATAAGCCTAAGCTCTAAAGGCCAACTTGGACACAGCAGACACCTGGGACTCCAGGGACAATGCCAGGTCCAAGACACTGCCCAGACTCCTCGCTCTGTCAACCAGCTGGAGGGACTGGGAAGTGGGCCAGTCTACCCATCCAGCCCCCCCCCCAAAGAACAGAACCTCTGTCTTCTCGAGGTTGACGTTAAGCCTGTTTAACCTGGTCCATTCCAACATGGCATCCAGGCAGCAATCAAGGGTCTGGACCGCCTCCATTGCAGGGGTAGAAAAGGAGATATAGTGTGTCATCAGCATACTTATGACAGCAAGCCCCATATCTCCGGATGACCTCAGCCAGTGGCCTCATATAAATGTTAAAGCGCATGGTGGAGATTGGTGACCCCTGATGCACCCCACAAGAGAGTGACCAAGGAGATGACAATTCTCCACCCAGTCTTACTCACTGATCACGGCCCTCACTGAAGAAGCAGAGCTAGCACAAGGCTAGACCCCTGAACCCCACCTGCCCAGGAGGATACTGTGGTTGATGGTATCAAAGGTTGTTGACAAAACCCCCGTTGCCCCCCATCAAGAGGTCATCCTGCAATGTGACCAGGGTAGTCTCAGTCCCATGATGTGGCCTGAACCCAGACTGGAAGGGATCCAGGACACAATCTTCCTCCAGGAATGACTGAAGCCACTCGGCAGCTATCAGCTCCACCACCTTGCCCATGAAGGGAACATTGTCAGATGCCAGGCCAGGTTTCTTAAGGATGTGCTTGACCACCGTCTCCTTCAGCTGGGCTGGGAAGTATCCTATCCCTGAAGGAGGCAGTGGCAATGGTAGCAACCCACTCAGGATGGGCAAGGATTTGAAGAGGAAGTCACCGGACCAGTGTCATGGAGGCATCAGCTAGTGTTAAAGGCCAAACTCAACAAAACAAGGAGATTGAGGGGGTGCAGTGTTGGGCCATGATCAGGAACAGACCAGTGCAACCGGAGTCCAGATCAGCATAGATGGCCTCTATTTTAGACTTTTAAAAGGCTGTGAAAAGACTTACTAGTAAAGGAGGAGGAGGCCCAGGTGGACCAGGATTGGTGAGGTCTCAGACTACCCAGAAAAACTTTATCTGGTGGTTTGAGGCCCTATCAATTCTCAGGGAAGCAAAAAACTGCAGCCTGATTAAATGCCGTCCGAATAAATGCAATACAGAAATTTAACCACTGCTCCATCAGAAATATCCTCTAAAGAATGAGAATATGACCAAATGCTCATGGAATACATAATAGAATACATTTAAAAAACATTTCTGAGATCTGAAAATGGTGAAATTCTGTCAGCCCTGGGACTGGCATAACAAATGCCCTCCTATTGTAGTAAATAGGTAGAGAAGAAAATACACATACATTTGTTTTTTTGGGTTTTTGGCTGATAATGACAGGCTGGTATGGTAGTTGTCCCCTACCCCCACCCCACCCCCATGTTCCCCTCCTAGGATTACTCTAACAACAGCAACAACAAAAATCCAAGAAATACAACTTTGAAAGTACACACAGATGGCCATGTAAAGATTCTGAGCAGGGTCATTTCATCCAAATTTAAGAGGGCATTAACATTTAGTGATTTATCATTTGAAAATGATGTTGTAATCAGAGTAAGAACAAGGCAGAGGGAGCTGCAGACATTCCATCATTTCTTTATATAGTCAGTAGTCTGTGTTTTAGTCTGATCGCTGCAAATTACTTCACACTTACATGGTTTTATAGTTTCCTGACTTTGAAAGGCCTATGTTATGTAAACTCAACAAATGTGAGTTCTTCCTATATTATATTATAATTTATGTTATTGTTGCACACATTATAATGACATTGCCTGTCTCATGCAAGTTAAAATTTTATTTCTATGGAACTTGAAAAATATTAAAGCATAAACTACATGAAAGGGAAATAGAAGAAAGAAGGAATGAGCTTATGCTACCGATTTTGAAACAAGGGGGAAGAATATTTGAATTTGGAAAATCTGTAATTTGAGATAAAAAATATATGAATTCAGCATCCATGAAGTCTCTTTTCCACATCCACTTTTTTCTGTTTTAGGGTGAAATTCATCTTTCTTTTTACTTAAAAATGTGTTGATTTTGTTCATGTTTTTTAAATTAAATTCAACAACAGAGCTGATTGGATAGTCCTGTGAGTTGCAATTGAACTCTGTGACTGCAAAGGGTCAGCAGTAGGCATGTGACCTTCTTTTTTGTTTGTTTGGACTCAAAATTTCAGAATTCACTATTTGGCCACACAGACCCCTAAACTCTGTTCACCTGGAGAAAGGCTGGGCTGGAAGTTTTCATAACCTAGATGAAGTGGTGATCCAACTTAAAGGTGATCCTTCCCTTCCCCTCTCCAAAGACCCCTCACTTGCTGTGTAAAACTCAAGAATACTGCCATTCTCCAGTTTCTTTCACAGATCTGATTCCAACTCAGTATGTGAATTCCTGTTTCCCCAGCAAGAAATGTTCATTTAAAAAAATCAGCATATATTTGTGCACATTCTTCAGTTCTACATAGTCTCCCCTTTACTAAAGCATGTTGGGGAACAAATGCATGCTTTTATCTGTGCAAATTTCTCAAGTGCACACATATTCAAGTGCATTCTTGATGTAGCTTCATTTGCACCAAATTCCAGGGAAATCCAAATTCTAATATCAAATTGTGCCAAGTTGTGCATTTGGTTCTGGGGAATGGAAACTGATCTAAAGTTTGATCCAAACTGAACTGAAATAAAAGTCTGTCCTTCTCTAGTGACAGGGGTAGTGCAAGTGCCTGAGACTTGGGCAATCTCGTTCATGTAAACAGTTTTTCCCCACCCACTACATCATGGCATGAAATATACCTGCCCGCTGTGAGTTTACATTTAAAGGCTTGGAGCATAAACAGCTGGAAGTCCTAAGTAGCACACCCAAGCAGATCATTGGAGAATTATTTGTCAGGCGGAGCAATAGGTTTTTAGAAACGTCAAAGAAGAGTCAGGTTTCAGACAATCTAAAAAAATGCAGAATAATTACCGCTGGTCCCATTAACTGGAAAAAAATAATCCAGACACACAGAAAATCACTAGAGAAAATTGAGAGGAATTATGTTGGTAAAATGAGAAACCATGGCAGTATACATGAGCCGCTGTTCCGATGTTTGTGCCACTGGAGGCTATACATCAACCCTGAGTGAACTTCACAGTCATTCTCTGTGATTAAAGCAGCAAAGATGAAAGCTTCATTGTCATCCTGACATCAAAAATGATTTCACTCTGAATTCCAGCCTATTTAAAATTTTGACTTGCAAGTACAAATGAATCACTTTCATTTGTTTCAATTTCTTGCTCAAAGTAGATTATAGAATACATCTATTTAAGAGCCAATTTTGTAGCTACCTTGAATAAGTTATAATAATAATTCATATATCCGCAGGGGCATTAGAGAGTATTAGAAGTTTGTACTGTAGAAGATCAGTGCAACAACTTCTAACATGAAGAAGATTCCCTGCTATTTCAGAATCAGAACACATTTTTTTAAACAGACTGATCTATAGTAGGCGTATAACTACAATTGTAAAACTGTAATAAAATCGTAATGCTATATTGTAAAATCACATCTTTAGACTTGTACTGTCTATGTATACAATTACTGAAATGAAACAAGCCACCCATTTGGCTGTTCCTAATTTGTAATGTAAGAAACAATGCACACATATGGCTTCATTGCTGACAGCAGGTAAATTCCATTTCAGTTTATGCCCATCCCATTGGCAGGATTTAGGTCAGTATACCTGGAATCAACCTGTCTTACATGCAAGCATTTCCACTATTCTGACACAGTACTCCATGGGGAACTGACAATGTAAAATAAATAAATAAATAAATAAATAAATAAATAAATAAATAAATAAATAAATAAATAAATAAATAAGCATTTTGGGGCAAGGGAATCAAGTGCTCCAATTCCAAGCTGTCTTGGCAGAGATAGGTTACCCTGATACATGATTGCCTGGATCCTGGCCCAGGACTGAATCTAGTTTGGTCAACATGTTGCCTTTGGACATTCTAACCAGTACATTGGTTAGAATGCAGTGGTTCTAAATTCTAAACCTGAGATAAGGTTTTACATCACCACCACTTTCTCATGAAACTATCTGGCAGGCATAGTTTCTCCTAGGATTTTTACAAAGCTGAAATGGAGAGAAGAGTCACATGCTACCTTGAGTTCCCTGGAGAAAAGCTAGGACATAAATATAATAAATAATAAGCAGAGAAACAAACAAGTATGGAAGAGTCTACTGTTAATTTTGTTTAGGCATGAGAAAATCTGTTAGTATTGCTTCCTTCCCTTATTTGGATTTTTGAAAACTCAAGCCTTATTTATTTATTTAAATTATATGCTGGCTTTCTCCCCATAGGGGACCCAAGGTGGCTTACAACAAATTAAAACAACAAATTTAAATACTACATAAACATCACACTTGAAAAACAATTAAACATTTAAAACTTAAACTTTAATAACAATTAAACATACACAAAGGAAATGAAATCAAGTATAAAAACAATTAAAATGCATTTATTTATTTATTTATTTATTTATTTATTTATTTATTTATTTATTTGATTTACATACAACTCCATTGTGTTCCATAGTGCTGGAGCACTATTCTGGGTGGTTTATAATTTAATATGCAAGCTACACATTGACCCCCCTCAAGCTGGGTACTCAATTTACTAACCTCAGAAGGATGGAAGGCTGAGTCAACCATGAGCCGGCTACCTGGAACTGAACTCCAGGTCGTGAGCACAGTTTTAGCTGCAGTCCCAACACAGATAAGGCCCTTGTAGATAATTTGTGGGCCTCCCTTGGGATGGCAACATGGAGGAGCATAACTTAAGAAGATCTGGTGTGGCAGATATATATGTCAGTGCTAGTAAATTCTTCAGTAAAACAAAATAATATACAGTGGTACCTCTGCTTATGAATTTAATATGTTCTGAGTGCATACTCATAAGCAGAAACATTCATTAGTCAAGCAGTGGTTTCCTATAGGAATGCATTGAAAATCAATCCATTCCAGAGAGGGAATGGATTTCAATGCATTCCTATGGGAAGGATGAACTTACACACGCCTCCCTTGCACCTGTTTGAGCCGGTGTGGCTCAGGTGGGTGGAAGGGAGGCGAGTGCATGCTAGTGCAGATCGCCCCTTGGAAGGAGTGATCCACACTAGCATGCACACGCTTCCTTTGCACTCGATCGAGCCATGGCAGCAAGCACCTGGCACGGCTTGAGCAGGTGCAAGGGAGGTATGTGCTCAGATCACCCTTTCAAGGGGTGATCCACATGATGGCCACCTCCTCCTCCTTGGTTGCTTTGATTTCTTTTGCAGAGATCAAAGGAACCAAGAAGGAGGAGATGGTGATACAGATGACTTTGTCAGGTCAGACCTGTCAAAGTCAACGGTCATTCGTAGGTAGAGGAAACCCTCTCTAAATTTCATAAGGCAGCAGTTTAAAAAGACAACGGTTTGTTGCTCATAAGTTGAATTGCTCGTAAGTAGAGCTGCTAAGTAGAGATACCACTGTATGATTTTCTTGAGCCAAAGTGAGACAAGCACAGCATGAGGAATTTGCAGCATGGAGGGGACCATATGGCATCTACCTGGCTTATGAATATGCAAGATGAAAAGGTAACACCATTTATAATTCAGTGCAAGTATATATGAATAGATTGGGATTTGAGTGTAGATTTCTAGGAAGTAGCTCCCAAAGTCCTAGGCCTTGATGGATGAAGCTATGAAATACTGGGTTGCCTGCACACCCCTTGAAGCATACACTTCCCTTGTCTCATATTAGTGTGCTGCTATTTCACAGCAATTTCCAGCAAGATGGCTGTTTTACTTGCAACTACTAGCAGTGGCTAAAGAGTGCCCTAAAGGCCAGGAAACAATGTTATTTTTCTTCCGAAGCATGATAGCTATTTGAAACCAGTTTAAGTGTTATGAATGACTCTGCCCTGCAAGAAATCTAAGAACTGTAATCTGGTGAGGAAAATAGAATTCTTTGCTAGAGGGTTCTAATCTATTCCTCTGAACTCTTGTGCTACTGTAGTGTTCCCAGTCTTGGGACCTCAGATGTTTTTGGACTACAACTCCCAGAAATACTGGCCAACCCAGCTAGTGATTAAAGCATCTGGGAGTTTTAGTCCAAGAACACCTGGAGACCAAAGGTTGGGGACCACTACAGCAAGGAATGCAAAGAACCTCTGAAAACTGCAGATCCCAGGATTCTATAGAAGATGAGCCTATGTATCATACTGCTATAACTATATAGTATAGATACACACTCTGTTGTTTAGCCACAATACTACTTTAGATCCTCATTTGGGGGAAGAGGGATAGAGAAAGCTAGAGCAGAGATAAGGAAGATGTGACCAAGCCTGCAGGCGTACAAGGTAATGCCAGCTCTTAGTCACTAAGGTCAGTGTACAAGTGGATTTTCTAACATGTTTCCAAGCACCAACATGCAATAAGTGATTTATTAAATGTGTTTTTTAAAATAAATGTATGAAAAGTCAATGTGATCCTTTCAGTAATGTGTATGCACTGCATTCTGAACACAAAATGATTCATTTCTTCAGCTTTCTGGGAAGATAACCCCAGTAGGTGTTGATGTTTTTAATGCATACACGTTGGAACATTACTGTTTAAAAATATTTGGTCATGTTATCCCTTCCTCTGAGTCAGGTGAGTTGGCATTTGGACCGTTGTTGCTACACCCACCTGAGCAATCAATGCACTCAGAAAAAAATGTGGCAGCGGGGTTGGGGGGGGGATTGTCTCTACTGGCAAGTCCTGGTCTTGCACCATGAAAATACATGGTTAAAATGCAAATGATGAACAAAATAGTATTTCTTAAGAATGGAATACAGCGTGAAAAGTTTATGTCCAAGTGCCACTTAAAAATGCCTCATATGCTTTTCCACAGTAGTTTTTGAATGCAAATAGAAATCATTATTTGTAATAGTAGAAAGGAATGCTTATAACCAATTGTTGCATTTTACTGTGAAATGTAGCTTAACCCCATTCAGAAAGAAACAGCTGTGTACAAGCAACTCCATTATTTCCAAGCTCGGCAACATGAGCACTGCATAACCAGTTAAGAGTGGGGAAAGTATCATGGGAAAATAAAGAATTTTGGAATTTTGTGCTTCTTATTGAGGGCCCAGTTGCCTAGGTAGCCCATTCGGATTTGGATCCAAATTAAGCAAAAGTGCTCTGAAATCCCAGCATGTGGTGAGCAGAGCAATTACAATGTGCTTTGCATTGCAGCTGCACCGTTCTTCAATTAAAAACATGCTGATGACTAATTATGGAGACAAACAGACCCATGTCATATGATTTTGGGTTTATACCATGGACTGTCAAGAAGAAAGACTGCTAGCAGATGACAGAGTATGTCTCATCACAATTTTTCAGAAGCCATTCTTAAAGGGTGTGCTTTCTTGATGTCTTGAGGCTAAGTCAGAAGTGGGCAAAGTGTGATTCTCCAGATAGTGCTCCCAATATTCCTCAACATTGTCTATGCTGGCTGTGGGAGCTGCAGCCTGGCATACTCTGCTTATCTCTGGGCTGAGTCCAACCTCAGTCCTCAATGGATTAGAACAGGAATGTCCAAACTTTGGCCCTCCAGATGTTTTGGACCACAACTCCCACAGTTCTTTGCCATTGGCAATCTAAGCTTAGAACGCTTGGAGTTGTGGTCCAAAACATCAGGAGGGCCAAAGTTTGGACATGCCTGGACTAGAACTTCCTAGACTAACTTAGGAAGCAAGGGAACTTGAATTAGTCATGAGTCACTTAAGAGAGGAACATGCTCCGTTCATATTAATGGGTTTACATGTAATCTTCAGGTTTTCACTGATTCACATTTCTGGAGATGAAAACATCCTTTCCCCATCAGGCTGGATATCGAAAGAAATTGATTTATACTGCCGATAATATGTGAGCTGTGGGAAGCAAATGGAGATCTTTCATGAGAATTTTTCTTGTGCAGCACCTGCTGCCTGCTGTTGATTAGATTGGCTACAGCTCCTCTATGTTTCAGGTAGAAAGAGAAAATTAAAAATGGCGTGGGCGCACTGCACTGCATTGGACAGCTACATTGGAATGGAGCTTTTGATCCTTTCCAGTCGGATTATTCGACAATCAGGGAACTGTTCCCTTCTTGGTGATACACCAGAAGCATGGATTTCATATTCGCTACCAGCCGGTGCATAAGTTGTAGGGGTGATTCCATAGAGTCCTGTGTTGGGCAATATGTGCTTCTATCTGTACACAAGGTTTATCTGTATCTGTCTTTATAGCTGCACACACACACACACACACACACACACACACACACACACACACACACAC
>JAHTLZ010003518.1:5953181-5986707 GCA_023846285.1 Phrynocephalus versicolor | reverse complement strand
CACACACACACACACACACACACACACACACACACACACACACACACACACACACACACACACACACACACACACACACACACACACACTCTAACTGGCAGGATAGCTAAGTGCTTTAGGCATCTGGCTCTGGAGCCAGGGGTTGGTAGTTCAACTCCTCACTGTGCCTCATGGGTTTACTAAATTTTGCCCCAATCCCCAAATGGAGCACATTTGTTTGTTTTTTACATCAACCCTCCCCTGACCAAACAGGGACTTATAGGGCTCGAAAACCCAAATGGAGAGGAGGTGTGTGTAGGTGTGCATGACCTATGCCCCTTTGTTTGAAGAGCTGGGGTGTGGAACCCAACCCTTGACTTCAAATGCAGCTTTCAAAACAGCCCTGATGCTTCCTTCCTCATCTAAGACAGATCTGCTTGATGAAAATCATCTTGCCAAGAACTCTACATCCAAGAATAATTTCCTGGCAAACTACATCTTTTGCCACGTTTGGACTTCTGGTACATGCTTTGTAAAAGAGGATATTGCCCTCGAAAGCTTGGAATGGTTTTGTTGTTTTATTAGTGGCCTACAAACGTATCACCTATAGCCTATAGTCTTGCATATGCATTGTGGGAAAAGAGATGGTCTGTGTAGTCACAGGAAAACTACTCAGTTCCAGGGCACCCTGTTTTCTCTCTCTAGAAAATGCTAGAAAGTGTTGTCAGAAGTCTGAACTGACTTGATGGCACAAAATAATTATTACTAAGTCTCTTCTGACTCGCAGCAAGCTTTGTCAGTGTTTCCTAGATATAAAATACTCATAGGTGGTCTACTAGTCTCTTGTTCTAGTGGAGCTCTAAGAATGTGCAGCTTCCCAAGACCATACAGGCTGGCTACAAAGACTGGATGTTCTCCCACTAGGCACAATGAGGCATCAAACTCGCATCCTCTGGCTCTGCAGCCAGGTACTCCAATTCTCTGCTCTATGTAGCCTTTTGTGTCACCGACAACATTAGAAAAAGGAAAAGCATGTGTGGCTAGAGAGGAGGGACTGCTTGTGAGACACAGGCCATGTCTTGCTCACTTCTGTCCTAAGTCAGCTGCAGCTGCAGAAGCATGCAACCTAGACTCGTTTCACATCAAAACCAATGCTGGGGCCTCTGTTGGCACTTACTTCTGAGGAAATAAACTGTGGTCACTTATGTATTAAATGTTACACATAGATTGACCCTTAAAAAAAGAGCTATCTTGGTAGTCACTGAATGCATATTTTTATATGGGACCTCCCATATGAGGAAAGGCTAAAACATTTGGGGCTCTTTAGTCTGGAAAAAGGCACCTGAGGGGTTATATGACTGAGGTGTACAAAATAATGCAGGGCAGGAGTAAAGTGGATAGAGCGACACTCTTCTCCCTCTCACAAAATACCAGAACTAGGGGACATACACTCAAATTGAGGGCTGGGAGAGTAAGAACAGACAAAAGATTTTTTTTTTTTTACCCAGGGTGTTATTCGTCTTTGGAACTCCATGCCACAGTATGTGGTAATGGCATCTGGCCAGGATGCCTTCAAAAGGAGATTGGACAGATTCCTGGAGGAAAAGTCCATCACAGGTTACAAACCATGATGGAGATGTGTAATCTCCATACTTAAAACTGGAGTACTTCAAGTACCAGATGCAGGGGAGTGGTATCAGGAGACAGATATCTAGTCTCATGTGCTCCCAGAGGCATTTGGTGGGGCCACTGTGAGATACAGGAAGCTGGACTAG
The DNA here is from genome assembly GCA_023846285.1 of Phrynocephalus versicolor. Taxonomy (NCBI): domain Eukaryota; kingdom Metazoa; phylum Chordata; class Lepidosauria; order Squamata; family Agamidae; genus Phrynocephalus; species Phrynocephalus versicolor. The sequence continues at coordinate 5,984,953 of JAHTLZ010003518.1, read as the reverse complement.
ATGGGCCTTTGGCCTGGTCTAGCATGGTTCTTCTTATGTTCTTTTGTTCTTATGTTCCCTGGAGCTGAACTTCAAATGAAGAATTTAGGTTGAGCCAGATGCATGTAGAAGACTGAAACTATTTAAAGAGCAAGGTTATTTATTCCAAGTTATTTCATGATTTTCTCTCACATATGCCCATGGACAAGCCTTGCTTTCATTGTCCTTGGGAGTTATATTTAATTTTCTACTCTGGAATAGATAAGCTTCATTTACCTCTATGGCAACACAGTGATTGTTAGAATGAAGAGACCAGGCTGGGTATGCCATGTGATCTAATCCACCTCCCCTGCAGTAAGGCTTCTCCTTTTGTTTCTCCAGCACATGCCTGAGACATTTTGCTGCAGAACAGAAGATGACACTGGCCATTATTCCAAAGGCAGAAGCTGACTCAACTAGACTTTGGGTGTTATTTTTCTCCACATCGGAGGAAAACGAGTCAGCTGAGGAACCTAGGACAGGCTAAGCATATACAACAGTGTTGTCCAACCAGCACTTTGTCTCCACATGCTGCTTCCCTCAAAGCATCAACCTGATTTATTTATTTGTTTGTTTATATAGCTTTTATGCCATCCACTACCCAAAGGTCTCAGTGGCTCACAATCAAAACAGACAATTAAAACATCAAAATTACAGTAAGATTAGAACAATAAAAAAATGTAAATACAATAAATACAATACATTAAAAACACAACACTAAAATCGCCATCAGGACCCACAATCATCAGTTAAAAAACTTCTGGAACAGGAAGGTTTTTACATGATGCCAAAATGTTATCAACGTCGGCACCAGGCGGGTCTCACTTGGGAGGGCATTCCATATTCTGGGGCCAGTTGCTGAAAAGGCCCTATATCTGCAAGCCATCCCTTTCACCTCCTTGAGGGATGGCTCTTTCAGGAGGGCTCCATGGCTAGATCTTAATTGCCGGGTAGGTTCATATGGAAGGAGGCGGTCCGTCAGCTATCTAGGTCCTAAGCCATTTAAGGCTTTATATGTCAAAACAAGCACTTTGAATTGGGTTCCGGCAGAAACTGGTAACCAATGATGGTTATACAGAATCGGCATCATCTAACTAATGAAAATAGTCTACGTAAGAAATGATGGGTTGTTCTAAAATACGTTGTTGTGCCTCACCACTTGATTGTCCTGATATGTAATTTGATATTGTGAACAAGAAGCTGCTGTCAGGGCAGAATGTAGAGAACAAATGGTTTTCCAAGTTGATAAAGATGTCAGACAAGAGTGCATTTTACCCCCTTATCTGTTCAGTGTGTACACATATCATACGGAAAGCTGAAGTAGATTCAGAGGAAGGAGGAATAAAAATTGGTGGAAAAAACATTAATAATTTAAGATGTACAGATGCCATCATCTAAGTGGCAGAAAGCAGCAAAGTCTTAAAATTACTTTTGGGGAAAGTGGAAGAAGAAAGGGCCAAAATAGAACTGCAGTTAACATTAATAAGATAAAAATCATTACTACAATTTTTGCCAACTATGCAACTTTAACATTAATAATGAAGAAATTATAATAATAATAATACCAACCTTAGAACTGTAGAGCTGGAGCGCACCCTATGGATCATGTAATCCAGCCCCTCTCAAGGAGGCACAGTGGAGAATTGAATTTCCAAATAAACCAGTGAGCTATCCATTGAAATACTAAGTATTTTGCATTATTTTATTCACCCTTCAATCCAAATAGAAACTGCAACCAAGAAATTAGAAGACATCTGAGACTTGGAAGGGCAACAATGAAGGGATGAGAAAACATAATCAAATATAAACATTAGAGATGGGCACAAAATGCTAAAATGGTGTTTCATTTCATTTTTTTTGTTTTGTTGTCTTTTATTTCATTTTGTTAGAAATGATTTTTTGATAAAAATTGTTTTGTTCTTTGTTTACTGCTTCTGTGTTTTGTTTTAACACCCACCCACCCACACCATTCCCCCCGATGCACTCTATTGGGGGGAAGTGTGGGGTTTTTATGCTTTTTTTTTTGCCACTGAAGCATTGTTGTTCACTGCCATCGCCACTTGCTTTGGTGGCTAAAAAAAAGTTTAAAAACCCAGAGCCTTCCTCCCAATGCACCCCAATTGGAGTGTGTGGGGGGGGGATGGAAAATGAAATAGAATGAACAGAAAATTTCCTGTTTTGTTTTTCTTTAAAAATCATTTCCTTTTTTGTTCCATTCCAAAATGAAACAAAAAAGGAAATTAAAACATTCATTTTGTGCCCATCTCTAATAAGGATGTGACACTGGCAACCAAGAGGAAACTCAGCCATAATTTCCAGTTACCATGTATGGGTGCGAAAGCTGGACAGTAAAGAAAACAGAAAGGGAAAAAAAGTTTGTTTGAAATTTTGTGCTTAAAAAGCTTTTTAAATACCCTGGACTGTCAGAAAGATGAACAAATTGATCAAATTGTTCAAGCCTGAACAATCTCTGGAGGCAAAAATGATAGAACTGAGAATGTCCTGCTTTGGGGACATCACGAGATGACAGGATTCTTTGGAAAAGACTATGATGATGGAAAAGGTGGAAGGCAGCAGGAAAAGGAAGGTTAACTATGAGTCAAGTTTGAATTTGCAAGAGGTGAACGGAGCTGTTGAGGACAGATGTTCCAGAGATCACTCACCCATTGGGTTACCTTAAGTTGGATTTGGCATGACAGCACATAACTCTTGTCTCTTAGCAGGGCTGGCCCCAAGATGCATTCAACTTTTATTTATTTAAATTTTTATCCTGCATTCTTCATCCAATCGGATTCAGCAAGACGAACAAGGAATTGAATTTCCTTCTCGCTTATGGCCCTGGCTTGTCTTCTGAGATATGTCAACATTTTAAGGAGTGGCTTATCACTGCTACACCTCCCATCCCCCACAACCCAGTGAGCTTTCATGGCTGAGCAGAGATATGAATGAGGACTCCTGCATCTTTGTCCACTGCAGCACACTGGTTGACTGTGGGTTTTTAGCGGATTCAAATAAAGGCGTTGTCTCCCTGAATTTTTAACTCTGCGCTTATAAGACATTATATTTATACATCTGTCTGGGATGGCTATTTCTTTCTTTTTCTGCCTTCTAAATGAGTAAGTCCTTCAGAACATGCTGCTCTTGCTGCTGCTAACAATAAATTTAAAATCATTATCAGACAACTCTTGCAGGGTAGAAGTATAACAGCTACAGAACAGGATGTCCTTCACAGGTAAAATTATATTCCTAATGACTATAGATGTTTTCCAGTGTTTTGAAAGAAATATTAATTCTAGGAATGAAAGGGTATATAAAGAGGGAGGAATAATATAGGATTTGTAATAGCAAAATAATTAAATTGAGAAACATATCAATTTAATTGCTAATAGCATTCGTTCAGCTCATGTTATAGTAACTGAATTTTCCTATCAGTTCCAAATGAATAAATATGAAGTGGTAGATCTATTCGCCAACATATCACAGCAGTATTATAGCTGCACAAGAGTGCTGGAACTCCATCCCTAGCGAGGTCCACCTGACACCATCTCGGCCCACTTTTAAGAAAGCACTGAAGACCTGGCTTTTCCAGGAGGCCTTTGGGTGATTGTTGTCATCTGTTACTTGTATGGCTCTGTTTGGACACCAATATCTTTTTAGTGTTTGTTTATTGTTTGTCTATTTATATTTGTATATTTTGTCTGTTTATTGTACTTGTTTGTAAACTCCCATGAGTTGTTTTATACAAGCTGGTGGTATATAAGTCTCAAATAAAGTAAAGGTAATATACTAGCACAGCAAAGTCATTCATACATGAGCAGTTGTAGAGTGATACTCTGGATCCTAGGCTTCATCCTATCACTACTTGTGTGTGGAGGCATATAGTCAATTCCTCATATCTTTGAAAGTTCTGCACTGTATCTTGAACTGAAAACTCTTCAGGTAAGACATTTTTTTCTGTTTCCAATGTGATTGGAGGCTGGAGGAGAGAATTGTAGGCAATTCAGATTAGATCAGTTAGGGTCAAACTATACCCTTGAGTAAAGTTCTGAAGAGGTCCTTGGAAGCATGTTCTACTTAAGGTGTTTATGGTGCTTTCTTGACCATCGGCACCAATTAGACAGAGCTCCTCATCACAGAAATATTGTACATATGTTCAAACAAATATTCCTGTGGGACTCTCTTAAGACCGTCACACAGAATATATGAATGTTTGGTAGACATGCAGGCAACAGGACGTTCAGATGAAATTTGCTTGTGTACCATCTGTGAAGATTCTCAGTCATCCAGGTGCGTTTATCTGGGAGTTGAGTCATGGCTAATGGATTTCTTTTTTGAGAGATAGAAACGTTTCGCTGTTTATCCAAACAGCTTCATCGGTCTTGTGTACCCCGTAACCATAATGGTTACAGACCTGCTTTCAGACTACAACCACCATAACCATGGATTAATTAGTGGAATGTCCAAATTAATTAACTCATTTAAGAAACCACAGGAACCTTATGGCACAGTGGTTAAGCTGCTGTATTGCAGCCAAAACTCTGCCCATGACCTGAGTATAATCCTAGGCACCAACTTGTAGTTCACTCAGCCTCCTATCCTTCTGAGATTGGCAAATTGAGTACTCAGCTTGCTGGGAACAAGGAAAGGGAATGTCTAGCCCATATAATTAAATGGTAAACTTCCCAGAAAATGCTTTAGGCACTACGTGGCAATATATAAGCCACAAACTTGCTCCCCTCACCTCCCCATGATGATAAATGACCTTTAAAATCAGATTGATTTAATCCCTGATGTCAGCTGTCTTGCAAGTCTCTTGATCACTTGAAGTTGATTTTATTTTTCTCTCCCCGTCTCCATCCCCCTGTTTCTCTTTCTTGGATACTTTTAGATAATTACAGTTTTAATGTAATGTAGCAAGAATATTTAATATCATATAAAATCCTGCTCCTGCTACAAATTGAATTCCACAGAATTATACCAGATAATTACTTATTTCTTGTTCCAGTCCTAAAGGGAATGAACATTGAATCCTACTCATTGGTGTCATTTGATGGTACATTATATCTTAAAGATGTGGAAAGTGCTGGGTAAATGGAAGCTATTTGTACATACGGAGGAAGTCGAGAATTATTCCCATAGTATTTTGTTATGATCTATTCCAATATCTAAACCTAATCATTATCTCACAACAGATGTGGCACAGTCTGATTGCTTTCACTTCTTCTAAATCCAGGCTTCAAAGCAAAGCTGAAGTCATGCAAAGCACTTCATATAGGCCTCACTTGCAGAGGTATTTTGTGAGTAACAGGGAGGAAAAAAGAAAATATTTTAAATTACAGTTTAAACCAAAAGGATGGATTTGTTCAACCCTAAATTACAACGGAGTCATTGCAAAGCTAAATAAATGATCTATAAGAGGCAAAATAATAACTTACAGGAGAATCCATTTACTTTCCTACCCCCCTTCTCTTCTTCCCTCCTGTTGGGCATACATTATTTTTGTGACCTAACAATTACAGAATAATCCTAGCTTAACAGTCTTTTTATATGTATAACAGAAATATACAACAACACAATGTGGTATCCTAAGAGGTTTATTTCAGTGGGATTACTTTGTATATTATAAGCCACCTACTCTTCTTATAACTGAGTCCATTTCAGGCATTCACGAATCCCAGTCTCCCAACACATTGAGAAGGGAGGGCCTTGGAGTTCCCCTTTCTGATAAAATGAGTTCCTCATTTCCAGGTAAGCCTAAAGGCTTATTTGTGCATACATGGGTGTCCAAGCTCACATGTTTAGTTTCAAGCTGCCATGCTTCAATTAACGCTTTAGTTGCTACTCAGATGCAGATCTTCTACCTGAGCAGGAACCCTCTCCTCTCCATTTCAGACAGATTGGTGAATGTATGAGGAAAGTGGCAGGAGAGAATGGCTCTTTTGCACATATGTTTTAAAACTGGGGTACTCTCACTGTTGAGTGGAACTAAGTTGAAACAGACATGAATGGCTGTCTCCTTTCTGTATGGATTTGTGGACAATTGCCTTGGTAGAAGTTGAGTTGTCTTTCCATTTCTCCTCTCCAAGTCAAAGCAGCATTTTAGTAATTTTGGGTTGTAGCTTCCCACCCACTTGGACTACAGAGTTCTTATCAATGTACAGTATTAAGAGAAAAGCCCAGAGCCTAGAGTATAGCAAGGGTTAGAGTCTTTTGCATGCCTTGCTGTGATCGGAAGTGGAAAACGTCTATCGAACTTGCCTTAGACTTGTGCAAGTAGTGTTGTGTTGAATTTTCCACTTGCTTTCTTCACTGAAGGTTGTTGAAAAGAAATTATGTTCTGAAAATTGGGGATAGTGTGGGGGGAAGAGAAATAAAATTGTGAATAAATCCTCATGGGAGTTATGGGGTTACCTTTGCCATGAGAGGCCAAGATATATGAGCAAGCATCCCACCTTTCAGAGTATACTGATCTCCCTGCTGTTCCACAGCTTAGCTAGCTTCTCAGCTCTGTGAAAGACTTTGTCTAAATAGTGGGTGCCTACCACCAGATCCCACCATATCACAGAACAATGCATTAGAGTGAAAGTGTTCTTGAAAACAGAGTGATCGTTCTCAGACATGCTCATTGATTACTGTGGTACAATAATCAAACATCACAAGATCTGGGCCAACATGAAGAATTTGATGACATTTCTTGAATGGGGAGCTGAATAGGAATGCATATCTGGTCCTGATCCGTAAATGAGACCTCCAGCCCAACCCAACCCAGATTTTGCAAATAGTCAAGTTTGGGTTTTGTGCACTTTTGTAAAATGCACAAAATTGAAACATAATGGTCAATTTGTTGCATGACAGAGTAAAATTGGCAGCTCTGTGTGGCTCCCCTTTGCCTTTGTGATCAATCCTTTTGTGCTTGCTTTGTGTGTTTGTGTGTGTGTGCGTGCGTGCGCACGCACATGTACACACATGCATGCACAAGCACATAGGGAAAAATACATTAGTTTTTCACAGAAACAAGAGTTCTGGTTTGTGGAAGAGACAAAACCCTTTTAGTTCCTCGGCTTTGCACTGGGTGGCAGATTACTCCAAGAGATGAAAGAATCCCTAATGAAGTTGCTGGCCAGTTGTAATGGAATAGCCAATCTGAACTAGAATCTCACCAGAATCTCACCCATCTCTACCATCCCTAGAGATCCCTAGAAATGGTAGTGGGGAGGTAACACATAATGTACTGCATCAGGTTACATTTCATTCCAAGTCACAAACCATATCTTCTGCAATACAATTTACTTTAAGTTGAGCATGCATGTGGTAAGTGTATCATTCAAAGCTAAGCATCATATGAGATTATCTCTTTTTCCTTATTTCTTTGTCTTTGATCTCTGAGCTCCAGGTGTCTCTCTACCCTCACACACTGAGATCTCCTAACATCCCTATTCAAAACTATATATGTGTTGACATTGTTTAATAATAATAATTGTGTAGTCTCAAGTCAATATTGACTTATGGTCATCCTTTTCAGGGTTTTCTGAAAGGATCACCTCAGAGATGGTTTGCCTTAGTTATTTAACTTCATATGTTGTTTACTTTCCTGTTTTATTTTGCATCATTCAAGTGTTTATTCATATTCAGATGATATTATTTATCTTGTCACTACACCGCCCTGAGTATCTACTTGCTAAATAGGGGGTATAAAAGTTTAACAAATAAATAGATTAAAAAACCAAAACATCCCCAAAGATTTGAGAAGGACATATACATTCAAATTATCAAAATAGTTGCCTCAAACCATTGTTGGAAAAGATCTAAAATGTATATTAAGCTGTACCAGACATTTTTATAGATGAGCCCTTATTAATAAAAGGTACTGGCGAATGTGTTTTACTAATGAATTAATGTGCCTAGAGACATGGCAGATTTTATATCACCTGTTTGATTAATTCAGTAAATACAGACATGAAGTGATGAGGTCAGTGTTATAATTTCACAGGGACTTCTTCAAATAGTGTTTAAGTATTGTTGCCTGAAAGACATTAGACTGAATCAGATGTTTTCCTTTGTGTGTGATATCTATGGTATGTTTTATCAGGTAGATTAAAACAGAGTATTTAAAAGTTCCCTTGTGGTTTAAAAAAAAACATGCATTTGAATAGTATATGAATGTCAATAAAGGTATAGTAAGGCCTATGTGAAAAATTAAGATGATTTCTATGGAAGCAAAGAATTACTGTTTAATAAAGCCTGGTTAGCTATTTCCACAGATGTGAAGAATTGGAAAATAGTTTGAATTTATCAGTCTGCAGTCTACTAACTTTTATTGTAAATTCTTTATTTTTTAGGATTGTAGGCAAAACTGAAAGAAAAACAAAACAAAAGACACAAAACATGTGGCACCTTAAAGACTAACTTTCATATTTTAATGTAATGTTTCGTGGACACGTCCACTTCTTCAGACATATAGCAACAGAATGAGGTGTGTAATATAATATGTGATGAGATATACATTTCATACAAGATATTCATTGGTGGATAGGGGATGGGGAAGAGGAGGGAGAGATGATTAGTTGTAGAAGTAGTGGGAGGATTTGGCCAGGAGTCATAGATATGTTAAGCATTGTTAATGGATCTGCAGAGGAGAGAGAGAGGATTAGTTGTACAAATGGTGGGAAGGAAGATTTGGCTAGGGCTCATAGATATTTTAAATATTGCTAATGGCTCTGTGGCCAGGATCTATAGAAATGTTAAGTGTGGTTATAAGGTAAATTCCTCAGGCAGAAACCAGAATCAGACAGAGTAGGGTAGGGGGTGGGTGGGTGGAAGAAAGGGGTGAGAGGGTGGAGTTTTTTTTTACCTTAGGGTCCAGGTGGGAGGCATCAGCAGATAAGAGAGAGTGCAACAAAATCTCTAAAGACTAAATTTATGAAAATCAGGTTGCTTTGTGAGTTGGATCCTTGAATACTGCAACAAAGAATGTAGATTACAATATTGCCAAATAATTGGATGTGCACTGTTTTGACTTACTCTTTGAAGGCTTAAATGATGTAGACTTTTTGTTGCTGTTGCAATAAAGTTAGATCAACTCATCTATGTCTTGAAGTTACTGTGCTTTTAATTAGATGCTTCCTTCTTGCAGCCTCCGCCCATGTTATTTCTAATTATGAGTAGGTGACCTGACATTTTCCAAATGTTGTTGGACATCAGCTCTCATCATCCTCTATCAACATGTCCCATGGTCAGGGATCATGAGAGCTTAAGTCCAACTACATCTGATGTGTCAAAAGGCTTGCATCCTTCCACTAGATAATTAATGAGAATATACGTCTTAATTGCTTCTTAATCAGTCTGCTTTTGTTCCCAGAGGGGTTTTAATTTCTGCTATCGTTATTCTACTTTATTATAAAAAAAGAAATAAAAGTGGAAAGTGGAAGGAAACAAGTAAGTAAAGTCTTCCACTGCCCGAGGAAGAGAAACAAACAAACAAAAATTACCTAAGTGGGAAATGGCTTTAATTCCCCATCTCTACAACACAAAGCAAGAAAAAGAAGGCAGACCTAATAGGAAGAAGCTAGCAATTATCATTGCAGGAGGCAGTTCTTGAATGTGGCCTAGAAGGGATCTGGTCAAGGAAAAGGCATTGCTGGAGTGGGCAGTGTTGTTACTTGGCAGAACCACCATTTTAATTCTTTCACTTAGTCGTGGAAAACCAATCATTCAATAGCATTCCATGATATGGAATCTACCCTACATTTCCTACACACTGGACACCTCACAGGGTCCTTTAGAAAGATAAAATGGAAGACATGTGAACCAATAAGAAACAAAAACTAGAATCCTATTTATAACAGTGGACTGTATCTTCTCCATAGGTAGAGCACCCCACTGTTCTCCACCAATTTCCAGCCTGAAGTTATGCAAGTGAATACTGCCCTCATTTGGGTGGCTGGCATATTTCAGTAACTAAATCCAAAATAGGATCGTTCCATACACACATACAACAGTAATGGGATTCTGGCCATATGCGCGCGCGCGCTCGTGCACACACACACACACACACACACACACACACACACACACACACACACACACACACACACACACACACGTGTTTCTTGAATCTCTCTATTTATAATAGGTCAAAAGATTCCTATGCAAATAGTGGTGGTTCTCAGAAATCTCCTGTGGATAAACCCAGGATATTCAGCTAAGAAATGAATCATTTTGATTAAAGCTCATTGATTCCTTCCAAGTCATGTCTCAGTTGTAGAACGGCATTCTGGAATGGAGATTTCCAAACAACACCCTTGCTTTTTGACTTTTGAAGAAACTTTACTCCACCCCAGCTCTCCTTTAGAATTATCAAACTTTTCTTTGAAGACAAAAAAAGATCAATACCAAATGTAAAATGAAAAAGAAACACAAAGTGTATTAGATTAAATTAACTGCAAGCATAGCTATTTTTTCTTGCTGTCAAAAATCATAAAAAAACCTGCCCCCCCCCTCATTTTTTTGCAAACGAGAATGAAGGTAGCTGATTGTGTTATGGGCCAGATGGGAATTTTTGGTTGTCAAACAAATTGGCCTGGATTGATGGTGTGTTTTCACCCATCCCGTACTCGCTTAGGGGTAGAGTGGCTTAACATCCCGGTCACATACACACAATAGGCGGGTAGTGCAAGAGGTGGCAGATTAAAAGTCCCTTGGTAAGATACATTGAGCTATATGGCAGCCCTCAGATAACATTTGAAAGATGGAAGAGAAATTACATATAGGAAGATAGGACTCTAAATAACTGTTCAGTGCAGAATGCAGGGCTGCCTTGGATTACTTAGATTTACAGTGGTACCTCAAGTTTAAGTAATTAATTCATTCTCTGAGCCGTTTTGTATTGTGAAAAATTAGACCAAAATATGGTTTTCCATAGAAATGCATTGAAAGCCAATTAATCCATTCTGGAGGTCAGAAAAACAAGTCAAACCGGGGCATTCCATTAAAAATTTTCTTAAACTAAGGTATCTCCATTCTTTTCATTATGTAACTTTTAATGCCTTACCAAAAAAAACAAAAACAAAACAAACAAACAAAAAAAAACCAAACAAAAAATACACCAACCCTTACTGAGATATTCCATTGAATTTTTTTCCTTAAACCGAGGCATCCCCATTTCCAATAGTTTCTTTTCTTAAACTGAGTTTTTCTTTAACAGAGGCATTCTTAAACCGAGGTACCACTGTACTAACATCTGGACAGGTGGGCAGTACTCTCCTGAATATAATTAACTTGATGAATCTGTCATCAGGCTGGAAGTCAGGATATTCCAGACACTTACCTGCTTGCACTACATTCAGGCCTCCTTGCCAAGGGTTTCAGTGTTTAAAGATGAAGGGATTTATTGCAAATAAAATCATGGCACTAATTTAATCCACACGAATTTATGTCACCTCTTTATTCTGGGCTGGGTGGGCAATGTAATTGACCATAAGAAACATCAGAAAGAAAACAAAATTGATGTGAAGGATGTTGCTTTGTTTTGCAGTCTCACATGTTCCTTGAAATTTCTTTCTGGTCTTCTGAGTCTTTACCCCACCGTTTGATATTTAATCCTCTAGAAACACAGGGCATGATCCTGTTCATAATGGCATAAATGTTCCAGGAATTGCAGTATGCAGTTGTGCAATTGGTTGTGTTTCCCTGGTGTGAGTGATTGCATAGTGCAGGCATGTCCAAACTTTGGCCTTCCTGATGTTTTGGACCACAACTCCCAGAATTCTAAGCTTAGATTGCCAATGACAAAGGACTGTGGGATTTGTGGTTCAAAACATCAGGAGGGCCAAAGATTGGACATGCTTGGTGTAGTATACTGGCAAAAGTGCTTCAAGGATCACACTTCTGCATCAGCACTAGCACAATAACCTCAGGTTGCACACATACACCATCGTTGTGAAACAGAACTTTGGCCACAGAAAGACAGGATGAGAATTTCTGTTAAGCTTCTTGAAACAATTTAACAGCGGGGGCTATTTCTAACTATGACAATGCTCTCCTCTAAACCAAATTCAAATTTTGCAGTTTTTTTACATATGATTCCAAGCTAATTGTGAACATAAGAATAATTTGACTTTGAATTCGTTATAGGCATACTTCTCTCCCCTTGATGGCTGATGATGTGTACAGGTTGCATAAACAGTTCATTCATAACTTCAAATATAATTGTACCCATTTCAATTTAAAAGCAAATCAATGCTGGCTCAACTTTGAGAATATAAATTTCACATTAGGAATTCCCCTGTCTCCTTGTGTGCTGCATTATTGGATTCATAGACAATCGGCGCATTGCAATCCTTGCTGGCTTATTTAGATACTCTTAAGTAAGCCTTCTGGAAGTTTGTAAGTGCCAAAGAGATAAATGGTAAACAAGGTTTAACACACAAAAGCATCTAATTATCAACTTCAAATAGATCCTTTCTATTGAGCAGAAATGGCTTCACATTAAATGTTGCTGGCATCTAAAAGAATGTTCTAAAGAATGTAATCCCATTAACATAATTTTCTGACTTGGTTTCTCCCAGAAAGGGATCACTTACTTTCATTTTAATTACACTCACAGGGTCAAACTTGACCTTCAAATGCTTTCATGCTGATGGTTGGATTTCTCTATCTCGTGGGGCAGAACTTTCCCGATAATTTATGAACATCATCGCTACAGGGTTTTAAAAATTCTGTGCTGGGAATCAACTTAATTATGGCTTTAAAAATGAAAGTGATTTTTTCCAGAAGAGCTCATGCTGATCTAGAGAATCCTGCATGGATATTTCTTCCCTCTACTCACATCATCAGATCACATTTTTCACAGACCCAGCTTGTGACATCTCTTGCTAGTATCCAATTTGGAATGGCTACACAAATTTAGAAAGTCAGTTTTGAATTATTTGAAGAGCCTAATGAAGAAATCATGGTTGTGTTAAAGAAAATTCCTTGTGCCAGCAACTGGTGTTGATCTGTGTTGGGGTTAAAACTTGTCATTTAACATATCTGTAGTTGAGGTTTGTGACTAAGAATGACTCCACATTTGCTTGGCAGGCCTATTTTTTAGGCCTAATGTAGAGTTCCACCAGTGAATATCTTTTCTTCCTAAAGTCTCCAGTAAGGAGGTTAAAATATAACTCACTATTTGAGCATCAAAAGTGCCAGATTCAGGTTAGGGGCATCTCCCTTTGTGAGCCTGCTGAAGTGTTAAGATCATCAGAAGAAGCCTTTCTAGTGGTCCCAACTCCTTTCACCTATCTATTTGGTGTGGGCATTGGGGAGGGCCATCTCTGTTGTCCCCAGTCTTTGGAACTCCCTCCCACAAGAAGCTAGGCTAGCAGGCATATCTTTCCAAGCAAGCTCTCCTTGAATAACTGGTTGCCTCCATGGCGTTTTTAAAATGGATAGTTGTACCTTATTGTTTTGTATGTGTTTTGGTGTTTCTTTGTTTTTTTGGGGGGGGGTGAGGGCTTGTATTTGATCTCTTAAAGTATTTGTATACTAACCCTTGTAAGCTTTTATATTGTCTTTTACTTTTATAAGTCACCTTAGGTCCTTTTAAGGAGAAAGGTGAGGTAAAAATATTTTAAATAAATATAGAAATACCTTTCTTTGATTTTCCACACCACCAAAAGATGGAAGGAAAGGAACAATTCAATCAGCGTATTCAACCACTTTGTTGCATTTTGTTTTCTTGAGGAACGTCTACGTGAAGGGAAACTTGGATTACTAATATTTATAACAGAATGAACCAAGAACAATGAGCATCTCTTTTTCTAAATGTGACATTTCTGTTTGGTGCAACTGGTTCTTATCATGTCATATAACAGATGTTTCTTGGTTGTTATTGTTGTGTGTATGAGTCTGTCTGTCCGTCTGTCTGTCTGTCTGTGTATGTGGCCATTCTGTTTTTAAACCATGTCTCAGAGACTAACTACTGATCAATGAGAAGAATCAATTCAATTGTATACCACAAAAAACATTTCCAGACTCTAATGAGTTGCATTCTTGTCTAGATTTTTAGTCTTCAATGTTGCCTAAAGTAGTGAAGTGAGCTATAATTTGTTTGCACTATATTACTGAGCATATTTACTAACAGAGAAAAATTTATCCACAGTATCTTCTGCAAAAATACATGCAGATCAACCATTTTGGTGCATGTTTGATCTATCACAGCAGCAGCCCCATCGCTCTCCCTGTTATCCCCATCATGGCAGGAGCTGCTGGCATTGCTGCTACTATTACAGTGGCCACCACCACTGAGATCTCTGGCAGGATCATTGGCATCACCACTTGGATCACTGGCAGGATCACAATGACTGCCACCGGGGTCACTGGAATGCCACTAGAGATGGGCACGATTAGGGAAAATGACGTTTTCGAGTTGTCGTGTGTCGGAGGTAGCCCGTTTCGGCTCGTTTCCATTTTTCGCGAAAAATCGCAAAAATTAGTCGGTTCGTTTTTTTGTTTTTTCGCTGTCGTTAGTACTGGGTTTTTTTGGGGGGGTAGCGGGCTCCTGGAGGCACCTCTGTGGGGTGGGTGCCTCCTCTGGCCCACTATAAAGGGAAAGCGGGCTCCTGGAGGCACCCGTGGGTGCCTCCTATCCTCACCCACTAGGAAGGGGCAGCAGCAGGCTCCAAGAGACCCCTCAACATGGGGGTCTCCCCTCCTCACCTGCTGCTGCAAAATGGCATGCATAACCATATGGCTATGCATACCATTTGCAGACAGTGAGACCACCTGGTCCACTGGTACGACCCTCCAAGGAGTGGGTCGCACCTGCCATGTCCCACAAAGAAGGGAATCGTACTTGCGTGTAGTGCAATGCAAGTAGATCTGGCTTAGGGTTAGGGTGGGTTAGTGCAAGGGCTAGGGTTAGGCTACTGACGGGTAAGGTTACGGTGGGCTATTGGGTTGCACCTCTGGGTGCTTCTCTGACCCACTAAGAAGACAGTCTGTGACATATGGGTAAGGAGTCAAGGATTAGGGTTCGGGGGTTAGGGGGCTAGGGCAGGTTTTAGGGGGCTTTTTGACACATCCCAGAAGTCTCAGTGGCCAAGTGGCCATGCGATTGGTGGGATGGCTCCAAAAATTTGCATGGTCGTCCACTCCCACATGGCTGACCAGGCCACTGGGCCAGCCCATCATTGCGCACTGCGCAGGTGTAAATAAAATAAAATAAAATAAAATCAATGGAGGACAGAGGAGGAGAGGAGAGACATTTTGTTGCAAGAAAAAACCCACTGCTACTGTGAAAAATCTGGCAGTTTATAAATTTCCGCATGTTTCTGTTGTGCTTGTGTGTTTTTGGACCACAATTTCAAAAACATTGCGTTCGCCGCCCCATTTTGGATCCCCCGCCCGCACCGCATGGCATGGCGAGTCCGGCTGCCCAGGATGGGGGGGAGGCGGGACCCCCCCTCCAGACCAGAAACCCCCCCTCCGGTAGGTGCCCTGCGCCCTTAGTCAAGCAGGCATTTTTCCACCTGATTTTTGGCCCGGGAATGGGTGGGGGGAGAGTTTAAAAGTTTTTTCCTGTGCCGTCCGTGCCGCTTGCTTGCTCTTTAATTGCGGCGGCCGGCGGCGAGACTGGGCTTTTTGCTGGCTGCGAGCCTGCGGCGAGTCCCACCAGAGCAGCCCAGGACGGAGGAGGGGGGGAGGCCGGGGACCTCCAGAAACCACCCCTCTGGTAGGTGCCCTGAGGCACGGCAGGCATTTTTCCGCCTGCTTTTTGGCCGGGAACTGGGTTTTTTAACTTTTAAAAACTTTTTTTCTGTGCCGCGTGGCATCGCGCGATCGCGCGATGCAAGTAACGAGCACGACAAATCAGACCAAAATTGTTCATTCGTCGGTTCGAGCTCGAAGTCTGGCGGAGTAATTCCCGTTACCGGTTCCGTAGAGTAACGGAACCGAGTAACGGAAACGGAAACGGGAATACCGCTAAGTCGTGCCCATCTCTAATTGCCACCACCACCACCACCACCACCACAGGTATTACAGCAGCCATAGCAGCTGCCACCACCTCCCACTGGTCTCAGGCAAGCAAAATTGGAACCCAACTCCCAGAATAAACCCTTCATAGGCTTTGCTGTATTGCGGCTGGCCAGGGACATCTGCTTAAGTGGGACATGTGCAGATTGTCCTGCCAGTGCCGGAATGGCAATTTTTTAAAAAATCAGAAGATAGAGCTGAAGCAGGAGTAGTATCAGGTCAGTGGGGATTGGCCAGGGTTGTGTGTGTGTGTGTGTGTGTGTGTGTGTGTGTGTGTATCTGTGTCTCTGTGTTTGTTTGTGTTTGTGTGTGTGTGTACGTACATTGGGAAAAATAAATAGAAGTCAGTATTCATCCCTTCATATTTGTTAGGTACTCTGGAGCTGGCATATATCAAGGGCTGGGTGTTTAACAAATCAGTGATATTTGTTGATATCATCCATTCATTTTTTAAAAATTTCTTTCCATCTCTAGTGTACATATAATTTTGTATATGAAATGTGGCTCTGTTTTGCCACATACTATGCAATATAATTACTGTGTTTTCATGTCTATAATATGTGGCTTGTGCAGGGTCTTTTTCTAGCTGTAAGACCTACTGTGTGTTTTATTCAAAGAGGGCACCATCATCTTTTCAGTGTTTAGGACCTTCAAAGATCTTAATTTGATCCTGCATGGCCCTAGTAGTTTCTGTTGCTAAACTGAGAGCAAGGGACTGTGAGATTTGGCTGTGGCAGGGCACTTTAGTAGCCTGGAGCAGAGGCTAAAACTTTGACTTTGAGGGAGATATACTGCTCATGGCCCATGGGCTGTATGCATCTGTTCTGCAATATTTTCTTCCCTTGCAATTCAAGTTATCCAGAAATTCATACTCTGCATGTTTTGTGTGTGTGTGTGTGTGTGTGTGTGTGTGTGTGTGAGAGAGAGAGAGAGAGAGAGAGAGAGAGAGATGCATCTCTGCAGAGTATTGTTTTCTTTTCCATATAATTCATGACTAATTAGCTTGAGCTTCTTTGTTGTGCACAAGGACTGCAGCATAATTTGATGTCACACGTACCTAAATCATTTCTTCGTAACCTCAGAGAATGGATCACCTAGCCAAAAATAGCTGCTGTTTGACAGAGGTAAGAAAAGGAGAAGACCCCCCTCTCTCCTCTGTGTGTGTGTGTGTGTGTGTGTGTGTGTGTGTGTGTGTGTGTGTGTGTGTATGTGTGTGTGTGTGAAATTGCTTCTTCCTGCAGATTTTGTAAAGTCTTAATTGTACTTTCATAGAATGAACCCCCCTTATACTGTTGATTGAAAAGAAGTAAAACTGAACTCAAAAAATCAACATACCAAATTTGTCTCAAAATAGACAGAGGTAACTTTAGTCCATTTTCCCTTCCAAGTTCATAGTGTTAGGAGAGTTTGGAATCCCATTTAAAGACTTATGCTGTTCAGGGTGACCAGAGTATTAGCTCTAGGGAATAGTCTCCGTTTCAATCACTCAACAAATGAAGAACTGTAAGAACACTGCCAGTTCCCAGTGGACGCGCTGCCAAGGCACTTTATGCCTGACATGAAGACATGTGGGGAGATGAGGGGGGGAGGATTGAGAGACCATTTTGGTGTGTCTGAAAGGTACATTTTGTCCAAATCTTGACTTCTTTGATTCATATATATTGGAAGCCTATTGAGTGTCAGATGTTGGAGTGGTCCTGAAACGGATTTAACACTACAAGAAAAGAAAGCAGAAAAAATTCAGATCACACATCATATCAATTGTCTATTAGGACATAACGAACATAAGAACATAAGAACAGCCTTGCTGGAACACACCACAGCCCATTCCAGTCCAGCATTCTGTCTCACACAGTGGCTCACCATTTGCTTCAGGGTATTCCCAAGCAGATGTCTTCACCTGCTTATGATTCCCTGCAAATTGCATTGAGAGATATCCTGCCTCTCTCTCCAACCCAGAGATTGTACTTAGTCATCCATAATGATAGCTCCTGATACCCTTGTTCTCCATGAACTTGTCCAATCCTTTCTTAAAGCTGACAGCTATCACTACTTCTGGCAGGGAGTTTCACAGACCAGTGATCCTCTGCGTGAAAAATGGCCTTTAAATTTTGGACTGTTTAAAAAACTGGGTGCTGCAAGCTGCACAGTCATCTGTGAGCCATCTGTTTACCTGTCAGACCTGAACTGAATGAAAATGCCTTGAAAACTCTGTGACAAATGCAGTATGCCAGTATACTGAGACACATCACTTTTATTTATTCATTCATATATTTTAAAGAAACAAGGATTCTGAACAATCAAATATTCAAGGCTAGAATTCAGTGGATATTCACATTTTCTGGGACTACTCAAACCCAGAGAATATTCAAATATTCAACAAATGTCCACGAATACATTTGCATATCATACTCAGTGCAATCCTCTCTCTAGCTTTCAGTCATTTGAAGAACAGTACCCTGGCACTTGTAAAACCAAAAGAAACATAGATGAAGGAGATCTGAGATGGTAGGTTGTCAGTGTATTGCTATGGCTGATTGTGTCTACTGCTAATAAAGCCCTTGCTGTGATGGCCCACTGCCATCCTGGTGTGAAGACTATTCGTATCAGTGTCTGTGAAGATTCCCAGTCATCCAGGTGAGGTTGCCTTGAAGCTGAATCATGGCAGCTATACTTCTTTTTGTGTGAGAGAGATCAAAACATTTCACTGCTCATCCAAGCAGCTTCATCAGACTTATGAAAGTTAGTGGTGAGGCCTCCAACTTATAGTTCACCTTGATTTCACACCACCCGGGTCTGAATAGGCTCGTTAGGTAGACCGTGGCCTGAATAGGCATGTTAGATGTGCAATGGCTGGGGTGCGTGAAAGTCCCGCTTGTACAACCCTTCCCAACAACCATTAAATTTCCTCAGACTGACAAAGCTGCTTGGATGAGTAGCAAAACCTCACAGGAAGTGCAGTTGCCATGCTACATATCAGAATGCTTCACAAGTCAAAATAATGAACATATATAAAATATAGGCAAAATCAAAAGTAAAGTATAATATCAGGACAGTCAGACTATTTTTGGCTAGAAGTGGTAAGAGCTTGAGATGGGTATGGAAATGTTTCCTTGACTTCGGCTGTTGTCCAGGGGGTCAGTATCTATTAAGTGGGTGAGTTTGGTGCCATTCCAATGCAACACATGTAGAGGGGAAGGATTTGGCAGCTGCATGCTGCTGCCTTGGAGATGCCCAAGTGTACTCACAATGCTTTCCCACTCTTCTTCAAGGCTCCTTCTATGTCGCTGCCCAAAATCATTTGTCTATCTCAAGTACAGGAAAACATTATTATTTTCTTATTTATTATGGCTTTCCCTCCTGTGTCCATGTGAGTTAAGTGGCAGTTTAATCATACTTATTATTGGCCATGGGTTAATGTTTCCTATCACACCTGAGCTATCTGGTTCATTTAGAAGGACTGCAACAGTCAATAGGGCACACCCATTTCTGTTCGCCATCAGAATGGAAGGCCAGGAAGTTATAGAGGTATAGCAGGAACGCTACCACCTCTGCAGCATCTTCCACGAGAGGCAGCCATGTCATTGCCTAATGCACAGCCTAACTAATTCAATAAGTGGGCTGTTTCAGTCCCTCATACAAAGCATGTTAATTTGATGGGTAATAGTGTTGAATGTGTAACATGTATATTGTATGGGGGATTGCGCAGTCGTTGGGTGAGAGAGAGTAGGGTTGTGTGCGTGTGGTTGATTTTTTAATTGTAGTTTTTATGTATTTGGGTATGCATGCTGTCAGGTGAGAGAGTACGATTGTGTGGGTGTATATCTGGTTTTATGTCAGTTTTTTTTTAATAATGAGTACAAGTGATATTGGGCGAGAGAATGTAGGAGTATGTGTACGGATGCTTGTTTCTTAAATGGTAGTTTTATATCTTGGAATTTTTATATTTGGGGTGAGTGATGCGCAGACTGGATGCCACTTTTTAATTTCATTGTATTTGTACACTGACAATAAAGTGTTATTCTATTCTAAGTGTTGTGTAGAACACACTCTTATGTTGGCTACAGTCCCGTCCTCACAAGGTAAACTTCCCAAAGGAGTTCTCTTTGCACACAGTGCATTTTTATCGTCTCCTTTACACTGATTTATCTAGTTGTAAGCACACTTTCCCATAGCATACAGATTTTATGCAATTAATTGGATTACAAAGTATTTGAATGGAAAACTACATCACAACATTCTGAGCCATGTAGATTTCAGAGTGCAAATGAATTGTGGTTTATTGGCATCTCTGGCAGGTCTGAATTTGTCTAAGTTTATAGAAAAGAAAATGACTCCCCCCTCCCCCCCAAAAAAAAATACATTCCTATCCATCTTATATTAGGAAATAGGTGTTGAGAGCTGAGGTAGGACATTTGTTCTATTTGCACAGATTCTCCACACTAACAAGATTTTTTGTCAGAGATGGGAAATGCTCCTTCGTTAGAACTTTAGTTCCCAGAAATACCTCAGATCAGTCCTTTTCATGGACTACAGCTGGAGCATTCTGGTAGCTATAGTCCAGGAAAGGAAATTTTCTAAATTAAATAAGGCAGCTATGTACAAAGAACAGGATCAGCACTTAATACCTTTCATACTGAAGATGGCTGGGCTAATAAGCAGTGTGCATCCACCACTCTCTCTTCATTGGATGAGGGGGAGAAAAATCAGATGATTCCTCCATTGTTGACTTATGCCTTCACATGAGATTCATTACTGTAAATATCGTAATGGGAAGAAAAGAAATTACTTGTAGAAAATTGCTTTTATCTGGAGCAGATCTAATTTCCTCTCAGGAAACGCATTCAAACATTGATAAAATATACACCAAGAGTGTACAAGCAGCCTTGCCCTGAGGTACTCTATTGAACTCTTTCATCATTCTGTATTACATAACAGCATGATAATACTGTACAAATAAAACGATTTCTTCGGAAACAATAGCTTCATAATTTAGCAGTGCAGATAATTTTTTTTTTTTTGCAAAACTCTTTCACATAGGGAGCCAGCACACCTCCATTTATTTTTTTTTCTCCTGATAATTTTACATGTTTATAGGGAGGAGTTAAATTTATCAGTGGTATAGCCAATTTGAGCTTAGTACCTACTCTTCAAATATTGAGACTTACAAATATTTGTGTGGATTATTAAAAAAAAACATTTACAATATTCATTGTAGAACCTTCTACTGTGTTTACTAACAGTTTGAGCTGCGACTAGGCTGAGCATATATCCAATAATTTGTTTCAAGGGAAGATGAATGGTTCCCATAAGGCATGAATATACATGCCTTGTACCCATATGCTTCATATGTCACATAGAACCATTTCTACAATAACTGCTGTGCATTTTTTCAGTTCAGTATTTGAAATGTGCCCAGAAATATAATCTGTCTTGTTAAAAAGTACATTTAAACTTCACCAAAAGATTTTAAACCTAAACTCTTAGAAACCTTTTCCAGAGTTGCCAAGTGACAAATTTAACATACAGATTTATGTTTAAAAAGTAGCACTTTGAAAATTTACCATAGGTGGGATTTTTTACACAAAATAGGTCATGCCAGAGTTTCAACAAACATTGAAAGGTAATTTTAAAATGCCACTGATGAAAGAAGCAACTTGGGTTGTTGAACCTCTGTAAGATCAACAATCATGTTTTTAACCATGAATTTCCCCTAATCGTTATTAGTTTTAGGACTAACTTCAGTTGATATATTTGAATTTATAGCTTACTTACTCTTATGGAATCTGATTCATTCTTTGAAATGTGGAAGAAATATATCCATTAGAAGTTTATATATTGCCTTTCAATTTATTTTCTAGCTTATTATTTATTGTTTTCTCCTTATGCCAGGCACTTTTATACATACTTCTGAGAAGCAAGAGAATGATTCAGAAAGTGTCTGATTTTATTAGCAGGGGTTGTCTTCTACCATTTCTGTCTGAGAGTATGAAAGGAAAACATGAAAGAAAAGATCACAGATTAGTTATGGGATTGCCTCTGGGAAACTGCACAGCTGAGGCTGCTTCACAAGGTTGCAGCAATCTGAATCTGGCTTAGCAGACTTCACTACTTTGCCTTTGCATTCTACAACTTCCCCTAAACCTTAGCACCTTCACTGATGTCAATTGCCAGGAGGCTAGCTGGAATGAGGGGCCATTATGTAAATGGTTCACAAAAAGGACATGGGACAACAGCATAGTTTAAAGAAGGCCTGACAGACCTCTTTTGGGATCCTATTCCAAAGGGATGGGGTCACAACCGCAATTTCTAGTGACAATCTTCTTTGCCTTTCTCAGCATGGCAATCTGAACAAAGTGAGCCAGTGGCATTCAGGTGATGTGGGTTGACATTTTTAGGGAAAGATGTTTGAACAAATAACAGTGCTCCAAACAGCTTGGGCTTTAACACTAAAACCTTGAACCTGGCCCAGAATGCAACAGTGACCCAATGCAGGTGAACCAAAACTGTTGAGATGCAATTAAACTTGTTCATATCTGATACCAGTCTGGGTAATTTGCACTATTGCAATATCTGGGTCAGTTTCAAGGGAAGGCCTATGTAGAGATTGTTACAGTAGTCAGTCTTGTCCATATACAACAGTCATGAGGGCCCCACCATCTTGGTAAGGGCACAGCTGGGTGCAGCCAGATGCTGCTCTGAAAACAGCTGATATCTGATGCTCCAAAGATAGGTCCAGAAGCATGCCCAACATAACCTATGTTTTCTCTGGATTCAGTTACCATTGATTAGCCTACATCCATTCCAAAACCATGGACAGCGCAATGAGTGCAATCTCCCATGCAGCAGATGTAAAGGAGAGACAGAGCAATATCTCAGCATACTGAGGAGATGTTGTTGAGAGAAATCATGGAAATGGAGAGGACTTCAAGTCTTGCTGCTAGAAGATTCCTTTTATAATGGAAGACAAGCCATGCTAAACCACACTTAAGGGCTTTCTAGCCCAACAGCTAACAGCTACCCATCGGAAGCCCACCAGCAAGATCTCTGTGTAACAGCATTCTACTTCTCCTCTTCCCTAGCAACTGGTATTACATGGGTACAGGTGTTTGTTGACTGTACTTTACTTTCTGTTAATTTGTCTCATTCCCCTTTAAATCTACATTAGTGGCTGTTAGTAGGACAGATTTTGCCTGGTCCACAATTCCTGGATTTTCTGTGGATCAGTGATGATTTATGGCCCATTTATGTATTTTAAAACGGCACATAAATGAAAAGCAGGCATACCCAAATTTCCCCATGGAGAAATGCACCCAGCCAATGTGCCTTTCATGATTTTTACAAAGCACAGAAAAATAAGTATATTAGATGTGAGCTAAAAGTGTTCATGTGCTGAGATTTCATTCTGTAAACTGGAGAACCAACCAACAACTAACTTGGCATGGACCAAACAAATAGGCCAGAAAGATGTTCACAGATACATGTTTTACATGCACCTATATATACATTCTCTCTTGTATACTTTATTGAAACAGCGATGCCTACACTGGCTTGGACACGTTGTGAGAATGGACAATGGTTGGATCCCAAAAGATATTCTGCATGGAGAACTAGCACAGGGAAAGCGCCCCAGAGGGAGACCACAGCAGTAGTATAAGGATATATGAAAGAGGGACCTGAAGGCCTTGGGAATAGATCTCAACAGATGGGAAACCCTGACCTCCAATCACACTGTCTGGAGGCAAAAGATACAGAATGGTGTACATAAATTTGAAGAGGCATTTGTCCAAAAGGCAGAGGAAAAGAGGCAGGCACAGAAACAACGAAACTCGAGGACTGGGCAAGAAACAGAATATATCTGCCCCCCCAGTGTGGTAGAGACTGCCATTCCCAGATTGGTCTATTTAGCCACACTAGTTGTTGCTTTAGGATCTCTACTCCAGGCATGATAACATAGTCTTTCAAGACTGAAGGATGCCAATGAATATATACATTTTCTCTTGTTAGCTTCCACCCGACACACAAAGACAAACTGAGACAGCATAACTTTCTTCACAAAGCCCCTTAACCATATTAGTTACCCTTTCCCACAACTATTCCAACTCTATTATATCTCTTCAGAGGTCTGTCAGGGATCAGAGCTGTTCATAGTATACAAAACATGGTTGTATCATAGGTTTGTACAACAGCTGTATGATACTAGCAGTTTTTAAATTCCTCTGATTATACTCAATAGGGAATATGCCTTTTTTGCATCAGCTACACACAGGGTTGTCATTTTCTTTGAGTTGTCTACCACAATCTCAAGATGCCTATGTGATTAGATAGGTCAAGGATACATTTGTTTGTAGGTTCATGCTTCAGTGCTGAGTCTCGTGGCACCATGGTTAAACTGTTGTACTGCAGCTGTAGCTGTGTTCACAACCTTGGATTCAATTTCAGGTAGCATGCTCAAGGTTCACTCAGCCTTTCATCCTTCTCAGGTTAGTAAAACGAATATCCAGCTTGCTGGGGGTAGAGGGCAATGTGTAGCCTATATAAATTACCTGTACTTGTAAACTGCCCAGAGAATGCTTTAAGAACTATGGGGTGGTATATAAGCAGCATGCTTTGCTTTGCTTTGCTTTGCTTACCGCGTGGACTCAACATCTAAACAAGAGAGGATGGTAGATCTAGAAATATTCAGCACTGATACTTCTGTGCTGCTAATGGAGGTGCAAAAGCAGCAGCAGCAGTAGTTGTGGGTGGTCATTGTTCATCATGAACAACAGTCTGAACTGCACAAAGCCACATTTTTAAAACAAAACAACAACCAGTGTCTCCTACTTTCCAAATGTCCTCCATCTGGTTTGTTTGCAAGCAAGCAAGCAAGAAACAGAACACTTTTGTCCTATGTATTTTCAAGTAAAGAACCAGTGGATCCTTGACATCCTGAAACACTGGCTGAGGTTACATTGATTGGAGCAATGAAATGGAAGTTGCTGTGGCGCAAAACTCCACCCCCTGAGACAAAAGAAACCAACCGTGCCTTGTAGACACAAAAACACTGAAATTCACTAGTATAAATGTACCAAATAGGAC
Source organism: Phrynocephalus versicolor (assembly GCA_023846285.1). Taxonomy (NCBI): domain Eukaryota; kingdom Metazoa; phylum Chordata; class Lepidosauria; order Squamata; family Agamidae; genus Phrynocephalus; species Phrynocephalus versicolor. The sequence goes on along the minus strand of JAHTLZ010003518.1, from coordinate 5,959,840 downwards.
AAGGCCTATATCATATAGACATAATGATTAGAAATGGGCATGAATCAAAAAAATGACGTTTTGGTTTTTCATTTTTCGTTGTGGGTCCATTTTGGTTCATTTTTGTTTTTTGTGATTTTTTTGAAAAAATATTTCATTTTTTTGATTTTTTGTTTTTCATTTTTACCCACTTTTTGCATGACTTAAAGCATTTCCACGTGCGGACATCCCCCAACGCCCCAAAGCAGAGGGAAAACACTTTAAAAAATGACATGCTGGGATGGACTTGGAGGCACTAGGATTTTATATCTTGCACTAGTTTTTAATTGTTATATCAGTCTTATTGTTGGATTTGTTGTATCTGTCTTCTGTTTGTTAGCGCTTGGACACTTTTGTTCGCCGCTTAGAGTCCTATCTTGGAGATAAGCGGGATATAAATATAACAATAAATAAATAACAATAAATAAATGCTGGCAGAGACACAGTATAGACTAGGTACACAGGGAGGCTGCAAAAGCAGCGGTGGGCATTGCCCAGGGTGTAAGGCAGCTGCAGAGTGACTGCACTGTGGGGCAGGGGAGGGTACTCACCGAGAGGTACGCACGCACACAGGGAGGCTGAAAGAGAAATCTCTTCTTTCTCTCCCCTAAGAGCCAGGCTGCAGACAGCAGGAACACAGAGACACGCACCTGCCTGGCTGGCCTAAAGTAACGAGTCGCAGAGACAGCAATCCCACCCTAACTCCCACTGCAGACTGCAAGGAGGAGGGGGGCTGACAAAGCTTTTTATGCCCTCTGTGGCTGCCATACCTACCCAGTCTGCAACCTGGGCATGCTATTGGTTGAAACTGTCCAAGAATTTACATGATCCCATCACATGGCTTGCATCCATCTTGTGGCTGGAATCCATTTTGTGTCATCCTTAAAGGGAAAAGAAAAAATACATCACGATGGGAGAGAGACAAAAACAAGTGGTTTAAGGATGGCAACTCCCTGATAAGTAATAATTTTAAATAATTATCACTGCATTTTTATGGATGTCCAGGGCATTTTGATACCCAAGAAATCAATATTAGGCTTCTGGCAGCCATTTTGGGTCAATGTCCCCTAACTCCCCTTAAAGGAAAAAAATACAGCGATCTGAGAAAAGGCATAAATGCACGTTTTAAGGAACCCAACCCCCCTGGTAGGTATTATCAGGCAGAATAAATAATTATCATTGGGTTTTTACAGATATTCAGGACATTTTTTAACATTTAAAAACAGCTCATTTCATTGCACGTTGCCATTAACAAAAACGAAACGTAACGAACCTAATTTTCATGGTTCTATTCGGTTTGTTCCAATTTAATCACAATTTTTGTTATTCATTTCTTTACATAATGAAACGAATAACAACTAATGGAAGATTTTTTTTTTCATTTCATGCCCATCTCTAATAATGATACATGACTCCTGTGTGTGTGTGTTGCGTCATTACAGTCGTGACCAACTCTTCGTGACCCCATGTCCGTGGAGTTTTCTTGGCAGGAATACTTCAGTGGTTTGCCAGTTCCTACTCCAGGCGTCTACAGCACCTGGTATTCCCTGGTGGTCTCCCATCCAAGTACTAACGAGGGCCGACTGTGCTTAGCTTCCAAAATCAGGTGAGATCGTATGAGCACCACACAGACTAGTTTTGTATGTTGATATTTCATAGGGTTTAGTGCAAACTAGTAAAAAGAGTCAGTCAGAACTGCTGTTGAGATGCTGGTCTTCTTACTTCAGGACTTTAGAAAAGATTTTATGTCATCTGATTGTTGTTTTAGAAGAGGCAGCCGTGTTAGCCTGTGCAAGCATGTCAGGCAAAATCTAAAGAAACAAAACAAAACAAAACAGAAAAGAAAAAAACATGTTGCTCCTTAAATACTATTATATTTTAATGTGAGCTGTTATATTTTAATGTGACTTCATCAGACATAAAGGGGGGGAGGATGAAATACTGGATGAAGTCCAGCTCACATTAAAATATAATTGTCTTTAAAGTGCCACATATTTCTAGCTTTGTTGTTTTGTTTGTTTCTTTTGATTTTTTTCAATTATCTGAGAAAAAGAAAAACATTATGTGCAACATCTTCCCAGGCATGGTCAAAACTTCCAGCACAGTAGAAGCATGTATGCAAGCACCTCTACCCAGATCACAGTGGTATAACTCAAAATGGAGGACCCTCTTAAACTGGGCTCAACTTCCACACAGAATTGTTCTCCACCAAGGAGAAAGGACCTTGTCCACCCAGCCTGGAAATAAGAAATGAGATACATTAGTGGGATTTAAAATAGGGACATAATTTATTGGTATTAATTCATCCTATTGTTCCTGTTATCGTTTCCAAGGGGACCTACAAGTTCAAGAGGCTCTGTGGCTTTTCAATCTTATTGTGACTGGGCAGCCCTCATAAATCATACGAGGATCTGGGTCACAAATCATCCTAATCTATCATATCTAATCTAATCCTCTGTTCCTGCAAGAATCGAGGGCTGCCAATGTACTAACTCTAATTTTGCCTACTATTATCTTGAGGTGATTTAGCCACTTGCCTTGACCACCAATTGTGACCGAGATGTAGGAAAATTGGGAACCCTATAACGAAGAGAACGGGATGGGCGAAAACCCACCACCGCTCCCAGCCAATTAGAGAGGTGGTAAAAAATTCCTAGGGGAGGGAGAGCGGGAAAGCGCCCGGCCTGTGGGGGGTCATTTGCAACTGCCCAGCCCCTATCCAAAGGGCTGTTTCATGAGTGGACAATGGATCCCTTCCTGGCACAGATCCTTGTCAGAGCTGCCTTAATTTTGGTAAAAGAAGGAGGAGAACATGAAAAAGAGTGCTTCAGTGGGCTCCAGGGACACTGACAATGCTGTCTTCTACCACTAAGGGATTATTTGTTCATTTAATAAATCTCCCAGTGAACACAATGTTGTCTATTCTCACAGCGACCTTGTGAGGTAGTTCAGGCTGACAGAGAGTGACTGGTGCAAGGTTACCTGGTGAATTTCAGAGACCAGTGGTACACTATAGGCAACTGCACATACAAGAGATGACTGGCAATTCTGTCTTTCTTAGACACTGGGGATAGGACATACCTGGAAGCAGCAAGCCATCTGAGGGCGAAAGGCTGGCCAAGTAGCACACAGCCTGCTGTTGCTTCTCAGCATCTGTCACCAGGGTCAACCACCTCATTTACCCAAATGGTAATGATGGCCTTGAATTTTGCTGCCCACAAAGGACTATGTGTGTCCAGTCTCTCAGTCTTCTGAGCACAATGGGAAAAGCTTTCTACCGTGGGGAGCTCCATGTGTGCATGTCTTACAAAATACTGAATATGACGTTCTGAAATATAGCAAAGCCTTAATGCAGAACTTGTTCCCCTGCATTACATTGTTCTGAAGAAAGGATATTGGTTTTTTGAGGCAGGATGTTATTATGGTAGAAATAGATACATCCACTCATTACACATTATTTGGAGTGCAAAATTGTACTAACCATTATGTTTCTCTTTTATTGCATTGGCAAAATTGATTGCGGGGGGGGGGGTCTCTTTCCAGGCATAAAGAAAATGTTAGGACAACCAGTAAAAGTACAAAACTTTGAAGAACTCACAAGTTAGGAAAGAGGTGCAAAAATAAAAAAAATCCTTCTGCTAGACCTACTGCTCTGCATGGAGACATTTGAAAGGAAAAGTAAGACTTGGGGTATCATCCACAGAACAGGTTGCCTTTCACCCATCAAATACGTCATTAACTGTTATAAATAAGTAGAGAAATTTACACAGAGAAAAAGTTTATCATGCTGGGTGTTACTTCAATTCCCAGCTGCTGATTCAGCAAATTGTAAAATAACATGATTAAGCACAGACTTCAATCTCCTTTTGGAAAGACACGCTTAACTGTTTGTAAAATGCTCAGGATGGGTTCACAGAGTAGTAAGCTCCTTGCTCATTTTAACAAAGAAATTAGGTGAAAGTGGATTTAAATGTTAAACTCTACAACCAAACACTTTACAGTGTTTACATTTCAGAATAAGTAACACTAAAAAGCTATGTCTTATGCCTCTATACCAAAGGACAGTCAATATCCTGTTTCTAGATTCATTTAGAGTGCAGTCATAGAATTAATTGCTTAATGATGGAGTAAACACTTACTTAAATCCCATTGAGTCAATTGGTCTACTCTAGTGGGGATTAAAATAAGATGCTGGTCATGATGTGATTAATGATCTCCTAGTTCTCAAACTTGGGTCCCCAGAAGTTCATGGACTGCAACTCCCCGAAGCTCTCACCACTAGTTGTGCTGGCAATGGCTTCATGGAGTTTCAGGCCAAAAATGCCTGATGATCTATAGATGGGAACTGCTGCTCTAGGGTCATCTTTGCTTTTCCTGTACGATCACAGTGATTGTCTCAAGTGTTCATTAAACAGCATGTTGTGAGTATCTTTTCTTCAGAATTGGAATCTGTGATAATCACAGTAGGGAAATGTGATCACAAAACAAACTCAAGTATACCAGACTGGGCACCTGGCAGGAAGCTGAAGACATATTGCTGCCTGAATCTGGAAGTTGAGTCATGGTAACTGGACTTCTTTTCTTGTGAGATAGAAATGTCTTGCTACTCATTCAAGCAGCTTCATCAGTCTGACGAAAGTTAGAGGTCAGGGGGGCTCCAATTTATAGTGCAACTACGCTTCATAGCACCCTGGTCTGAATAGGCTCATTAGGCACCCTGGTCTGAATGGGCTCATTGGGCTATTCATTAGGCTGAATTGGCTCAATAGGTATGAAGAAACAGGCTCACCTAATGGGCATATTCAGACCAGGGTGCTATGAAATCAAGGTGAACTATAAACTGGATGGCTTGCCACTAACTTTCCCCAAACTGGATGAGTAGCAAAACATTTCTATCTCCCAAGAAAAGAAGCCTAGTTGCCATGACTCAACGTCCAGATAACCTGACTTGGAGGACTGAGAATATTCACAGACATCTTGCTGCCTGAAGCAGAATCCTGTGAATATCCCATTGGCCACTGGGATCCACAACTAAAAAGCTTTGCTAGATCAGAAAAAGCCTTGCAGCACTACACTCTGCTTTGCACTGCCCCTCCCCTTCCAACAGTGATGGATATAGGGCACTTCATTTTGCTGCATGGCAGAAGTCAGCCCTGCATGGTGCAATGGTGGGGTCTCTAAGCTAGGTTCTGAGTAAGTGATGAATCAATTCCTTAAAGCAGTGCTTCCCAACCTAGGGTCTCCTGATGCTCTTGGACTACAACTCCCAGAAATCCTGGCTAGCTAAGTAATAAAGGATTGTGGGAGCTTCAGTCCAAAAACATCTGGGGATCCAAGGTTGGGAACCACTAATATATGCAGAAGGCTTCAAAAGATCATGTCAGTGGTACAGGGGAGAGAATCAGAAATTTGTTTTCAACAAATTTTAGTTTAAAAACACATTTCTCTAAGTCTGGCTTGAGCCTGCTGAAGCCCTGGTTGGGCACATTTAAGCTTGAGGTTCCTGGAAGCTGTCCATTCTGTAACACGAAAATTGCTGTTCTGTCACAGAGGAAAAACAGAAAGATGGCTACCCACCAGGTTCACTGGTGGAGCACATCAACCCTAACATTACTGCAGTCCAGGCAGAGGGGTTCTAAGAATATGTTTCTTGGTTGGTTGGTTTTTTTCCAATTGACAATATTAACAATATTAATCAATATATACATTCCCACTTTTCTGTGTCCTTCTTCCTTCCCACCCTCCCTTTCCCACCCCCTGCAGCAAAGTCATATCCATAATCTTACAATGTTGCTTTTTCTGGGGAAATTATTGCTGTTCTCCAAGTAGGTTATGAAGACCAATAAATCCTGTATGCTTTGGGGAGCCCCTTATTATCTATTTCTCTCATAGAAACAATAAAAGCATGCCTGTCTGTTGCAAAAGAATCCAAATGTTTTATCCCTGTAAGTTTATGCAATTTGATGCTTTTTCCCCCCATTGCAGTGCCATGTGCCGCCCTTGAGAATGGGATAAATAAAATGAAGCCTCTGGACCACAGGCAGCTCCCAATTACTGTTTTTGAGGCTGCCAAATTCCCATAGAATCCCCGTTTGCCTACTGATTGAAAAAAAAAAAAGGCATCTCAGCAGGGTTGGCAAAAAGAAAGCACAATACAACTCTGATCCCAGAATCTACTCCATGATCCATTCACTTTCAGGGTTTATTATTATTGTTGTTGTTATTGATGATGTGTTGTTGTTTGTCCATCTTGTGCAGGTGGAGTGACAGGATCTGTAGACAGTGTCCCAAGAACAATCATGCCACAACTTTATATAAAGGAAGGATACTGCTGGTTCTATTTTTAGTTCCCCTAAGCCCCTCTCTAGGTCATTCACTGCCAATGTAGAGCCCCCCCCCACATTTATCTATCTATCTACATAACAAGATAAGAACATAAGAAGAGCCATGCTGGATCAGGCCAAAGGCCCATCTAGTCCAGCTTCCTGTTTCTCGCAGTGGCCCCACCAGATGTGTCTGGGAGTGCATGAGACTAGATATCTGTCTCTCCCCTGCATCTGGTCTTTGAAGTAACTCGGTTTTAAGCCTGGAGATTATCTATCTATCTATCTATCTATCTATCTATCTATCTATCTATCTAT
>JAHTLZ010003518.1:5928882-5945632 GCA_023846285.1 Phrynocephalus versicolor | reverse complement strand
TTCTTCTTCTTCTTCTTCTTCTTCTTCTTCTTCTTCTTCTTCTTCTTGGTGGTGGGGTCCACTATTCTTGTTTTGGCCTTCCATTTGGTGCAGTCACGGGCTAGGTCTGAGTGAACCCGGGACAGTTTCATGCCATTCTCAAGGATATTTGTCCAGCACTGTTTTGGACATCCCCTCAGTCAGGATCTGCTGACCTTCAGAGTGAGACCCTTTTTGGCCAGAGTTTCCTCATCAGCATGCAGGATGTGTCCAAACAAACCAATGCAGTCAGGTGTTGTGCCTCTTGCTGGTGACAGGTGCTATGCCGTATTTTGCTCTGATGTCTTGGACTTGGACTCACTTACTTGTGTCTCAATGCTGTCATTGCATTGAGAACCCTAGGCCATTTTTCACACAGGCTGGGCCACACCTAGGTGCATCATTTCTGAAGCATGCTGTATCAGTAGGCAGATCCATTGTTTGATGCAACTGGATAGATCAACCAGCCTGTTGCAGAGGTCTGTTTCTGGACCGAAGCCAGCTAACCCTGTTAGGGACAGGGAGTTTCCAATGGCAGCATGCAGAGGTTCGGCCACCGCCACCTTCGGCACACTTCACCATACTCCACTTATTTCATAGAACAGATAATGTGAAATGGACAGCTACCAACACATCCTCTCATCACCTGGTTTGTGAAAATGACTGAAATGTTCTTTTAAATCTGGAGGCTCCGTATCGTTGCTTACCTGTGGAACCATTACATGGGGAAGCACCTTGCAACATAAGCTACCATTTGTGGATGAACCATGCAAATATCAAACAGTGATGTCCTCTGCAAGGCTTTGAGAAATGTCGTACACAGCTATAGAGATACACAGCACAGGAGACATGGCAAGCTGCTACACTGACAAAAGCAATGGATGAATATATGGACAGCCAGCATTAAGAGGATTAATGGGAAAATATTAAAGAACACTGCAAATCAAAGATTACAGCATTATAGGACTCTCAAAGATAAACACAGACTCCAACTTCGAAGCCTAAAAATAACACAGATGGTTTGTATCTCACAGAGCAGAAAATAGCTTTTGCTGTTTCCTCTCTGATTCTATCTATTTGAACTTGCTTGAACAGTTTGGGCTTAAAGTATACACTGCAAATTAAACTTGGGTGAAGGAGGAAAATGGTGATTGTTTGGCAGCCAACATTGTTCATGTGTATGTATGTATGGATACCAGAATAGACAGAGAATTGTTAAATATGGATTCATGCTGCACTCTCATATTATAATCGTAAATTGCAACCCTTACTGAAAGAGAGAGAGAGAGAAAGAGAGAGAGAGAGAGAGAGAGAGAGGATGATGATGATGAGCAATGTTTAAGTATTGCATTGGGTGATCAATCCAGTGCATCCCTGACAGTCTTTGGTAGAATAACCAAGTAATGTATTACCAAGCTGAGTTGGGTATGAGCCCTGGGCATGGGACCACTAGGGGAAGCCATCTGTATTCCTGGGGTGAGGGCTGGGACAATCATCCCACCTCTTCGATGCCATCCAGGAATATCCAACCAGGGATAGGGCCACTGCCTATCTCCTTCACCAGCTATCTTTTCCTATGTGCAACAGGGGCCACAAAAGGTGTGCAAGAACTCCCTTCTGCCCTAAACTCTGAACACTGCAATGACTCCAGGAGACACTCCTTTACACTTGCAAAGCAAAAGCAAAAGTGTTCTGCTTATATACACCCCATTCCACTTCAAGTAGTCTCTGGACATAATTACAGTATGCAGGCTACAGATTGCCCCCACCACCAGCAAGCTGGGGTGGAGGAGGGGCAATGTGTAGGCAGATATCCTGGTCCTGGTTGGAAAGGTGGGCTCTGTCTGCCTACTAAAGCTCAACTTTTGAATACAGAATGCTCCAATGATGAATCCGCATCTTGCCACTTTCTGTAACAATATGGGCTGCTGACTTCATGGCTGCTCACCATCCCTGCTGTTCCGCCAGTTCCAGGCAAATCAAAATAGTTCTGCGTACGATGAAGGTGAAGCACCATCAGGTCCCCCCCCACAGATAACATCAGATCAAAATTCTTCAAAGCCAAACCACCAAGGCCTCTGGGGGATATTAGATGCTGCTTGATCCTGGGCACCAATGACTCCCATCCCACCCCTTGTTTCCCAATCCACCTGCTAGAGAGCTTTTCTTCAAGACTAAGATGGGAGTCAGATCCAGTAGGCGTCCCACAATGGTGATGCCAAAATATGATGCTATGTCCAAAGATCCAAACTGATTCCCCAAATCCTGCAACAACATATTTAACAAGAAAGACTACCATTACTTGAAATGAACTGTCTGGGGGTGTAAATACAATTTGTACGTGTCTGACCACCACCGACCTAATGCTTGCACCCTGGCTGTTGGCAAACCCATGGATGGAATGGCAATGGCTGTGCCATCCTGAAGGAATGTCTATCAAACTCAGCTCTTGGATGCCCTAGGGAAGTTAAATCTGCCCACTTTACTGCCATAAACTAAAAGCAGCTAAGAAAGGTATGGTCAGCAGGGATAAATAAGGGACCTGGGCCACAAGGACACCCCTTCAGAAAGATCCTTTCCTGGGCAGCTAATCCTTCCTGTTGCATGTCTCAACAAAATGTCACTTCCTCTCCGTCTTTGTACAACCTTCCTTTGTAATAGTAGTGACAGCTGCAGATCTTAATGCCTTTCCTGAATTATACCCTTTGAATAGCCACCATTTCACTGACTCACAGTATCTCAAAGAAGGCTAATGTAAATGTGGTTGAAGCATCAGCTGCACCTCAAAGGGAGACCAGCAAATTTGCTAGAGGGGCATAAGTAAGTGAACCAAAAGGCAATGTGTGCTGGGTTGACATCGACCCTAATGGCCCTACCAGTGTTCCCTACAGCAGTGATCGTGCATAAGCATTGCAAGCCACTCTCAGTTAATTGCTCTACAGTATAGGAAGTCTTAGCTAGCATTGTTTTTCAGATGCAGAATGCAGAAATTTTTCAGACACATCATTTATGATGCAAACATTTCCATCCTTAGTTTCATATTCATTTCTTACATTTTAGGAGCACATGAACAGTAACTGCAATACACTCCCAAACATAATATATAACACAGTCCAATGAAAATCATCTGACTTTTGTTGCTCTTTTGGCTTCTTAGTACTTCTTCTTTCCTTCCTTTTTAAAATAAGACATAAATCAGCCACAAAGTGCCCTTGGAAAATGTTGGACTATGCACTCTGGCACGAAGAGAAAATGACTGTTCCAGGAAAGGAAATGTGTTAAAAGACCCCTCAAGCTTGGCTTTTAATACCTCACTTAGCTTGTCCAAGGGTTTTACTCCTCTGACAGATTTATGGGTATACCTGTTAATTCTGAAGCGGTTTTGGAACTGATGCTGAAAGCCTGGAACTGGTAAAGAAGGAGACTGCATTTTCATGTGAGAAGAAAATATATTGACCATGATGACTTCACCTTGACAAGGTAGGTGTTGCTACAGCCTCCACCGATGGCTCAACCAATTTCAGAAAAGGTCAGTGTTGGGCTTCAGTGACAATAACGTTCGCTTTATGCACTGTGGTTATTTCTTTAGAAGGCATTTTCAATCAAAACATATAAAGCAGATCTCTGATTACTTGTGCTGACCTGTCCTGTGCAACAATATCATTTATTATCTTCATGCTCCAGGGCTCCAGCAAATAATAACACTAATTTTGATTACAAACCCAGCCGGCATGTCATAGTGCGCTACAATGCAAGTGACAACTTGCCAGTGGCTGATGGATTTGGCTGTGCAAAGTAAGCTTCGTGTTCTCTGCAGAACCTGCCAGAAATGGGAGTGCAAAGATGAAGGGGAGAAAAATTTGGCCTTTTCCACACTTTAGTGGATTGTCACATTCCTGTGGGGTCAACATGTAGAATGGTTAGGGAAGCCTGCTGTTAAAAAGTATCTCTTCCCATCCCAATCTTGCTAATTGGCAATGAAAATGAGTGTATAAGAGTAAGTACAGTAAGACCAAGCAGCTGGTGACAGAGTAGGGGGGCTTTGATTAAATAAGAAAACTGTCCCAATGAAAAAAGGACCCTCTTCTTTTGCTATCTTGCTAATGGGAGTATTCCTTCCCCAACAAGATCCCTGCTTGCACACAGGCATTGGAAAACCAATGTGCCATATTTAAAATGCACAAAAACCTCTCATTGCTATACAGATGAAAATGGTGTCAGCCTTGGTAATGTGAAGTGACAGGAGGTTAGCGGGGTGTGTGTGTGTGTGGAGATGTAAAGACCCTGCTAGAAGTAAAGATTTACTAACATTCCTGATATAGCTGCATTACAATGCAAAAGTACTCTCTTGTCAAGTAAATACCTTAGGGAACCGTCCCTACTAGGACAAGATATTGTAGAAGCATTTTAAGGCAGTTTATTTTAGGAAGCCAATTAAATGGGGGCCACAGAGAGAACTGAAACAGTGGTGGGAGATATACTTTTCTATCTTTCTGATAATGTCAGACCTTGGGGATCTCCTCTTCAGATTGACTGGGAATAAATTCGGAAGCAACAAAAGGACTCTTTCACAAAGCCTGCAAAGCCACACAGACTTGATTATTGTCAGTCATTACCTCAGAGTGTAGCAATGGAAGCTAGATTAGGTGACCTCAGAGCAGAGTGTGGTGAGATAACAATCTTACATACTTTGTAAGACTGGGTATCAGTGGGAGGGAGCTTATTAGCACCTAAAGGAACATGAGAATATAAGAACAGCTTTACTGGAACAGGCCACACCCCATCCAGTCCAACATGCTGTCTCACACAGTGGCTCACCATTTGCTTCAGGGTATTCCCAAGCAGATGTCTTCACCTGTTTATGATTCCCTCCAAATGGTACTGAGAGATAGCCCACCTATCTCTCCAACTCTCTTTTCCATTAGCTTATTGCTAAAATTCTTTCCCCCAGCTCTCCTTCCTTCCTTCCTTCCTTCCTTCTTGTTTGCTATTGTATTGTAAGTCCCCCTCGTCCTCTGACCATGAGTCCAGCATGGAGGTTCTGTCTCCTACTTGGCTGATACTCTCTTTACCTCTTTTTCTTCTTCTGATTGTAACTATAGTCAGTCACAAATTCCACAGCAGATTTAGGGAAATTTATACTAGATAATAAAGATGGACACAAAATGAACTTTTAGTTCATTTCGTTATTCATTATTCATTTTGTTATGTAACAAAATGAATAATGAACCCCAGAGTGGATTTAGAACGAACCAAACCAAAAAATAAAATAAAAAAAAATGGTTTGGTTTGGTTTGGTTCGTTAATGGTGCCAGGTTGGTGCCAGAAATGTCTCCTACCTGGTGCTGGTGCTAGAGGTCCAGTCTTCCTGGCTACAGGGAGAGGCAACCAGGAAAAAAAAGTGAACTGGCCTGCACTACAGCTGTAGCACGGGCCACTTGGTCGGCAGTAAAAAATGAAATAAATAAAATAAATAAAATAAAAAAGGAGCACCGACCCGGCACCAGGGGTGGCCGGGTTGGTACCCTAAAATAAAGAAAAAATATAAAAAATAAAACCAGTGCCGACCCGGCTCCAGGGGCTGTGCAGTAGGTGCTGGGGAAAAAAAGGTGCTGGTCCCAAGCCAGCGCCTCAAAAAACTCCTGCCACATGGGGCCAGGATCGCCACACTGCCGCCACTGCCATCACCCAGTAAGGATGATTGAAGATGACGATGATAATGTGGATGGGGATGAAGATGATGCCAGTCCAGTTTATGCAATTGTTGTCAACATCTGTTTTTTAAAATGTCTTTTCCTGCCCATACGCTGTCAAATGGATTAAATCGCACAAAGTGGAAAAAAGAATAATGAATTTAAAAAAACAACAAAACAAATTTTTGAAAAAAAAAACCATTAAATACAAAACGAACCAAACCAAACCCTAAAATGAAACAAACCAAAACGAATCCCCATTTTTTCAGTTCGTACCCATCTCTATTAGATAACTATTGGTGGTTATCAGACATGATGGCTATAAGGAAACATTTATTTGGGCCCGGGGATTCTAGAATTGTCTCATCCATTAACACTTTCATTATGTTCAATGAAACATATCTGAAGGAGAAGAAATATGATTAACGAACTCCACAGATACATTGGTTTACTAGGGATGCTAACAATGTGTCCCGCTTATATAACACCCCCATAGTGCTTTAAAGTACTCTCTGGGTGGTTTACAATTTATTTATGCAGGCTATACATTGACCCTCACCACCAGCGAACTGAGTACTCATTTTACCTACCTCGGAAGGATGGAAAGCTGAGCAAACCTTGAGCCTGTTGCCTGGAATTGAACCCCAGGTCATTGAGCACAGTTATAGTTGCAATACAACAGGTTAACCATTGTGCCACATAGGCTCCTCACAAAACATTGAATCTCTGTTGTGACTTCCCAGTTTTCCTCACTATCTCCCAAGGTATTGAGGAGTCTTCACCATGTGCCTTGCTGGCGATGAGGCAATAGAAAAAGGGAACGAAACCAATCCTCGGTGGAGGGGGTGTCAGTCAGTTGGCTCCTGAGTTTTGTCAGAACATCTGCTCCCATTTTGCCTCTTTTCCTAGGATTGTCTGCAAGCAGTTAGCTCAGCTTCTGCTGAGGACAGTGCCCACCCATGAGAGGATGCCTCATTAGCAAAGAGTAAGGTAAAAGTAGCCTGTTGCCAATCTCAATTAGCAAAGAGGTTCTTTGAAATTCAAAGCCAACATTGTTCTTCTGCTTTTTTGAAGATGAAGTTCTAAAGGTAGCATATGCTGATTTCCAAGTTCCCCGTTAATCACCAGGAAGATGAAATATCCATTTCCTGTCAGTTGGTCAAAATAGTGCATTAGAAGTCTGTTAGCATGCTGCAACAACGGCAATTACCTGAGGTGTCAACTTCTTTATTGAAATTTGTAACAGTCATCTGTATCCCTATAATCAAAGAGACACAAAAGCAATAGGAAGTCCTTTTCATGTAAGCTTCTGCTGCTACTAAGGGAGGTATATTTTTGCATTGTAGAAAGGCAGCTTGTTCCATTGCTTCATGGTAATATAGTTAGTGACTTGTAGAAGTTATTTGGGGTGTTTTAAGGATCCAGTTTTGAAAACACATACTGGAAGATAGATTTGGATGCAGAGGCGTGCAGGGCTAGTATTGCATTAGGATGAATGCAATAATTACTGAGCAGAGCAAGGAGCTACAGCACTCCAGCAGAAGGATGCAAGAGGCAGTCTAATAATGCAACTGAACTCAAAAGACTGCATCAGAAAAACATATATAAATTATATGCAAATGCCAGAAGCCTCTGGAACAAGATAGGGGAGCTGGAATACTTAGCAATTGATACAAATATAGATATTATTGGCATCACTGAAACCTGGTGGACAGTTGATAACCATGGGATACAGTTATCCCAGGCTACAAACTGTACATGAAGGACAGGAAGGGGCAAACGGGAGGTGGTATAGCCTTATATTAGGATGGATGAGTGGTATAGCCTTGTATTTGGATGAAATAAGTGATAAATTTGTATGAATTGGAATATCTAGGTGATTTGCTCTCACCATTAGAATCTCTGCAGGTAAGACTATCACACCACAAGGATGGTCTAACAGTAGGCATATGCTATTGGCCTCCAATCCATGCCCCTGAGGGAGACTGGCAGTTGGAGAATGTTGTAAAGGAGGCATCCAAAAAGGGAACCCTGGTTCTAATGGGGGACTTCAGTTCCCTCACATAGACTGGGTGAACTGTTGTTCAGCCGTTCCTAGATATGCTAAATGATTGTTCCCTGGAACAGATGGTTGAAGACCCAACTAGAGGTATGAGAATCCTTGACTTGATCCTGAGTAATATACAGGATCTGGTGCAAAATGTTAATGTGACTGATCCAATAGGGAACAGTGACTACAACACAAATACTTTTAACTTAATCATGCTGCCAATCACTGACAAAATCTAACACAGAGACATTGAAATCTTTTCTGTCAGCTTCTTGTACCAGGACTTCTCCAGCCTGGAGTTCCCTATCCTTTTCCCTCAATTCTCTTGCTTCAGTCTCCTGCCCAGTAATGTAGCTTCCTGGAAACCTTGCTCTGCTACTTCCTAGGACACTTGCTGCTGTACCCATCCCCCTGTCCAGGGGTTTTCTTTTAGACCTACGTCCAACCCTCTGGCAATTTTCTTTCTCTTTTCCTCCAATTCCTTTGGGCTACCTTCTCCTCCTTCTCTGGTTACTGGCATCAACCAACCCACTTCTCCCTTCTTTTCCCTTTTTACAGTGACCCCTCCCCGCCTATCACGGGGGTTAGGGACCAGACCTGACTCGCAATAATTGAAAATCCGGGATATATGGATGCAGGTTGGGCCGGGCCTGGGGGGCCTAGCTGGGGGCCCTTGTACTTACCCCCAGCCTGGTGCTGCCACAAACAGACCAAAAGGGCCTCTCTGCGAACCAGAAGTGACTTCCGGTACACAGGGAAGCAATTTTCAGGCCTCCAGAAGCCCAGGAAGGCCCTCACAGGTCCATTCAGGGCAGCGCCAGTCCCCCCTTACCCCAGGGTGCCTTTTTTCATATACTACAGTCCCACAATATAGTGGGACTACAGTATATGAACCACGAATGGGCGGGGGACCACTGTATACCCTGTGTCTTTTTTTTTGCTTCTCCTGACTCCCCCCGCTTCTCCCCAGCCCCTTTCTCTCCTTTGTCCTGCCTAACATACTTCTTCCCATCCCCAAGCAGTGAGTTCTTCCATTTCAAGTATTCATGACAAGTAAGAGGATGGCACACTGGCAAGGCAGTCTTCCTCCCTGTCCTTCTGTTCCCAGCCACATACCCCTCCATTCTCACACATCCGTCCATACACCCTGTTCATGCTTACTGTTCTTCACACATCTTCATACTCGTATACAATTGTAGCCATGCATGCTTATATACATTGGAACACGTGTTCTGTCTCGTCATTGCTTATTTCAAAACTAAAGTTTAGAATCAGTGGAGGACAGGAATCAGAGTGTTAATAGATAGAACTGTACACATCTCTGGCAAAAGCTGCTCAAGAAATATTCATCTCTCTCCAGAAAAAATATTAATTTATTCTCTCAATGTGAAATCACTGAACTTTGTACCTTAGAGTATTTAAAGGAGGAAGATGAATTATTTTAACACCTACTGACAAAAATTGTGACTCAGAGGGTGTTTTGAAAATACACATTTCTAGAACTCTCTCCAATGCTTTGTGGAGATTCTGCATTTCTTTTTTAAAAATTAAAATAATTACTGTTAATTTAACCATCCCTGCATTGCACAGAATTTGGACTTGCTTCAAACATGTATATTTTTACTTCAAAACTAATGACTGCATCTTGTGTTGGGACTGTGGCTTTACTCTAATTCCAGATACTCCCACATTATTTTGGCAATTACATTTATAATTGGCCCATAACATTTTCCCCATCTATCAGAAGCTGCAAGCCTGTGGCTCTGCAAAAATAGTCTGGCAACAATGATGAATGAATCATATTCAGGAATAAAACTTAAATATGCAATGCAATTTGCCTTTTTAGATCCTGCAAAAAGAAGCTCTAAAGAAAAGGAAGTCATTAGAAGTGAAATTCACTTGGAAAAGAGAGAGAAGTAATTTTGAGTGGAAAATTATGTCTTCCAGATGGCAATCTCACCTAGTGAATCCCGAGAATGATAAGCAGCCATAAATGACATAAGAGTTTTCAAACACAATCTACTATTGCTCATCAGATTGATTGATTGGAAGGAATACTCCACAAGATGCTTTTGAAGTTTAGGAGTAGTATACATGAACTCTTTGAAATATATTCCTGTGTTGAAATAATGGTTACAATACTCCAACACATTGACTATGGGCCTTTTCACACGACCCCTAAGATCCACTGGCCACTTAAATTCGGACCAGAGATCTTGGGGATTCATTGCTCTTCCTACGTCCCCACCCCTCCACACTTCCTTGCTCCTGTCTGCGTGAGGGTAGGGAGAAAAAAAGGGGGGGAAAATACGGGCTCACCTCTGTCTGCCAGTCCAAGCCTCCCCAAGCCCCATCGTCGTTGTCCTGATTCCTTCTCTTAAAGGGGCGGGAGGCAAAAAAAAAAAAAAAAAAACAGAAACGAGGAGAGCCCGGCACTCACCAGATTACATCCGGACCTGGGGATTTTCACCCTCCAAGAGCAGGTACATGAAAAGTGTGCTGGGACGCGCTTAGGTGGGCGTGGTTGCACTTAATTTCCTGCAAACTCCGGAGCTGGTGGGGAAACAATTGTAAGCTCCGGAGCTGGCAGCCATTTGCGGCGGAGTTTAGGGGTCGTGTACAAATACCCTATGTTGTGTTCCTATGCTAATTTTCCCATTAAAATGAAACACTCATACATCAGGCTGTAATCCTTTAACCAGCCTTCAGTTTAGTTTTAACCTCCACTCTTATACATTTGAATCCTGGATGAGTTTTATCAGAAAGACAAGAAAATGTGAACAGTTGAAAGCTACTCTCTTGAGAAAGAGAAAAACCTGAACACATGTGTGTATCTTTCCCACCGAAATGGATCGGTAATGTGTTTAAGAATACCTTGTAGTGTATGCAAATTATCTGTGCTAAGGAAGGCATACAGGTCTGTGACTAGGCAATGCTTTGCTTATCAGAATGACCCTATTTTAGCCACTGGTGCCCAGAACCATAACTAGCTCATATTGTGCCTTAGACAAGGCTATGAAAGCAGTTAATTTAGTACAAAGATATGTGTGTAAATAATATAAAACTGGAATAATAATAGCACAAAATTTATTTTTAGTACATGGGGACACTAAAATGAGTTGCTTAGCATAAAATGGCTTGAATAATTTTATCCCTTTCTATTTGAAATGTTCCTTGATTCCATAGAGCAACAGCCACTGTTTCCAAAACCTTCCTAGGTCATCATGAGCACACAGCTGAGCCGGGACATTCTCCCTCTCCCTCAGACTGGTCCCATATCACATGTAGAAAGCAGCAATAAAGAGACTTCGTTGGATAGGGAGTGAACAAATACCCCGTTTCCCTGAAAATAAGACCTTCCCAAAAATAAGCCCTAGCAGGATTTCTATGCATTTATTAAATATAAGCCCTACCCTGATAATAAGACCTAGTGATGGGTGTGGCTATTGTTGTGTGCAGGGCTGACATTCAAGCATATTATACTTAATAAAATAAGGCATCCCCTGAAAATAAGCCCTAGTGTGTCTTCTTGAGAAAAAAATAAATATAAGACAGTGTCTCATTTTCGGGGAAACACGGTAGGACTATAGAAATGTTGGCTGACATGGTATGCTTACAGCAATAAGCAGTAAGTGAATATTTTATATATTTATTGGTGGCCTCAGTTTTGCAATGCTTCACTTGGCTCATCTTAATTACAGTCCTATTGACTTTTCTCATTGGGATAAGATAACAGGCAGTGGAAAAGGCTTCCCTTGGGAAAGCCAACAGTATATGACACAAGGATGAAAGGGTGACCAGTTCTACTTTATATAAGGCAGCTTCCTCTCTGAACTTGCTTTCTAGTATGCTATGGTGCCAAAAATAGGGTGGTCCTCATGGTTGTTCTTTTGGTAGTTCATGTCCTGCAGTCAACCATGAATGGTAGAGAACACCATCAGTCTAGCCAAGCATGGCAGCCTTTTATTATCCTAATGCCTTGAAGGTTATCCAAGAAAATCCAGTAAGGACACATGGCATTTCTTTTGTCTCTCCATCCATGTCTTTTCAGTTTCATCATTGCCGCATCATTTGTGATTTAAAAACATGGTGGGGAACAAGATGCTATCTGTGCGATTCCCACAAATCACAACATGATATGAATACAAATAACTACCAGTGAACCATGGAGCTAACCATACAAATGGGTGCTCAGATTTTCAGCTGCTGTAATTTAACAGCATTCCGAAATGTGTGCTAATTCCTATTATTCAGTGGTAGGTGAGTCAAAAGGGTTTTTAAAGTACAAGGAAAAGTTGGTTTCTATCTAAATATTTTAGGTATCTTCTTATTGTAATTCCTCTCCTACCAGTTATTTAACAGAAATATGGCAATTAGAGATGGGTCCGTTTTGGCTCGTTTCCGTTTTTCGCGAATTTTTTCAAAAATTTGTCATTTCGTCATGTCGTTTGTCGTTTGTCGTTACTGCCGCGATTTAACGCGACTTGACTTCCAGTTCCCAGAGCATGGGGTTAGGGGGTAAGGGCTAGGCTTAGGGTAACGGTTAAGGTTAGGGTGGGTTAGTGGGCTGTACCTCTGGGTGCCTCTGGCCCACTAAGAACACAGTGTACTGGCGTATGGGTTAAGCTTAGGGTTAGGATTAGGATTAGGATTAGGATTAGGGTTGGTGGGCTTTTAATGCCCTCTCTGGCACATCCAGAAGTCTCAGCAAAACCTGGCCATGCGATTGGTGGAATGGCTCCAAAAAATTGCATGGTCCCGTCCCATGGCCAGCCCATCATTGCACGTGTGCAGGTGTAAAAAAATAAAAATAAAATAAAATAAAATAAATGGAGACGTTTTGTTGCAAGAAAAACCCACTGCTGCTACTATAAAAATCAGGCAGTTAAAATACCTAATTTTCACATGTTTCTGTGGTGCTTTGGTGGGTTTTTGGACCACAATTTCAAAAAAAGTATTGCGGTCGCCCTTTTAGATCCCCCCAGCACCGCATGGCAAATGGAGACGCCGAGGATGCCCCCTCCCAGCCTGGTACCAGCAAGTCTCAGCATCAGCAAAACCTGGCCATGCGATTGGTGGAATGGCTCCAAAAATTTGCATGGTCCCATCCCATGGCCAGCCCATCATTGCGCGTGCGCAGGTGTAAAAAAATAAAAATAAAATAAAATAAAATAAAATCAATGGAGACGTTTTATTGCAAGAAAAACCCACTGCTGCTACTGTAAAAATTCAAGCATTTAAAATAGCTAATTTTCGCATGTTTCTGTGGTGCTTTGGAGGGTTTTTGGACCACGATTTCAAAAAAAATATTGCGGTCGCCATTTTGGATCCCCTCGCACCACATGGCAAATGGAGATGCCGAGGATGCCCCCTCCCAGCCTGGTACCAGCAGCCCAGGACAGGAGGGGGGAAGGCTGGAGTGGAGACCCCAAAACCACCCCTCTGGTAGGTGCCCTCAGGCAGGCATATTTTCGCCTGCTTTTTTGGCCGGGAATCGGTTTTTTTTATTTTTTTTATTTTTTTTCTGTGCCGCTTGGCATCGCGCGATCACTGCGATGCCAGGAACGACAACAACAAATCAAACCCAATTTTTCTTTTGTCGGTTCGAGTTCGAGTTATGGGGGAGTAATTGTCATTACCGTTTCCGTTGCATAATGGAAACAAGTAACGGAAACGGAAACGAGAATTTCGTCAAGTCGTGCCCATGTCTAATGGCAATTCTAACTTGGATGTGGCAGCCATAAACAATGATGTTAAGTTGCTCCCAAACATGTCTTAAAGATTTTCCAGACAATAAATACTCACAGTGGCCCCACCAAATGTGTCCAGGAGCACATGAAACCCTGTCTCCTGATACCATCCCCCTGCATCTGGTCCTTGAAGTATCCCAGTTTTAGACCGGGAGATGACACATCTTCATCATGGTTTATAACCTGTGATTGACTTTTCCTACAGGAATCTGTCCAATCCCCTTTTCAAGGCATCCAGGCCAGATGCTATCACCACATCCTGTGGCAGACTAGCCAGCTCAATGAGAGGGGGTCACCACTGGCATCACTAGTGGGCCATGAACCCCCACTCCAAGCTTCCTGACAGGGTCACCATATCTGGTGTCGGCTGATTTTGGGATCCATAGTGGACTGGAGCAAACAGACATGGTAAGGGAGGAGATCGGAGTAGGGTTAGGGTGAAGGGGAAGGGGCATGAAGCCACTCTGCAGTTGGGACATATAAAGGAAGTGGGTGGGGTCAAAAAATGAGAGGCACTTGTGCCCTGAAGGGACACCTCAAAGCTAGAGAGAGGGGAGGAGGCATTGGAAAGGAATGAGTGGAGGTTCTGAGCACAGAGGAGGTAAGGAGGTTTGGAGGAAGCTGAGAGGACCATCATCAACTCAGGAGACAGGGAAAATATTACTCAGGATGAGGGCACTTCGCAAATACGGGAGACAGACACTTGGAGGACAGTCACGGTGAGAAATTGAAAAAAACCTAGCAACCAGGCAGAATGCTTATAGCTTCACAGTAGTTTTCAACCGCTCTCCATCATCCCCCAGGAAACAGAACAGCAGCAGGAGCAGTCTCAATGCATACAGAGGACTCAGGATCTTCCAGCACAGCAGGGGGCTCCCTTGAAGGCTTAAAGGAGGAGAGTGGTGGTGTTTGGGGACTGCTTGCTTAGAGGAACAGAACTGATCATCTGCAAATCCGACAAAATGAACCACAGAGTTTGTTGTCTCCCTGGAGCCAAGGTCAGGGAGAACATAAGAACATAGGAAGAGCCATGCTGGATCAGCCCAAAGGCCCATCTCATCCAGTTTCCTGTATCTCACAGTGGCCCCAACAAATGTATCTGGGAGCACACAAGACTAGGTATCTGTCTCTTGATACCACTCCCCCTGAAAACCAGGGCCCTTGAAGTACCCTGGTTTTCAGCTTGGAGATCACACATATCCATTATGGTTTGTAATCTGTGAAGGACTTTTCCTCCAGGAATCTGTCCAATCCATTTTTGAAGGCATCCAGGCCAGATGCCAGCACCACATCCTATGGCAGGGAGTTCCATAGACTAAGAACATGCTGGGTAAATAAGTATTTTCTTTTGTCCATTCTCACTCCATTTGAGTGGATGTCCCCTAGTTCTGGTATTTTGTGAGAGGGAGAAGAGTGTCCATCTATCCACTTTACTCATGCCTTGCATTATTTTGTACATCTCAATCATATCCTCCCCCTCAGGTGCCTTTTTCCAGACTAAAGAGCCCCAAATGTTTTAGCCTTTCCTAATAAGGGAGGTCCCCTACCACAGTAATCATTTTAGTCACTCTCTTTTGCACCTTTTCCAGTTCCACTATGTTAGCCATACGTTCCTCAAAGTCTTTCTTTGCCTCTCTTACCATCCTCTTACATTTCTTTTGCCAGAATTCATTTTCCTCATTTGGGGATGATTTCCATTTATGGAAAAACCTTTTCTTGTGCTTTAGAGACTCTCTAACTCCACTCGTTAACTCTGCGGGCACCCTCTTGGACTTAGAGGAGCTCTTTGTGGTATGTGCTTATGCTGGGCCTCTACTACCATCCTGTCCCTCTTAGACACCTTCATGATTTTTCTCCTCATTTCATGGTCCCCCTCAAGGTTTTGATGTGGTGGACAATAGCACCCTCACTATCACATCACACCTTGGATCTGGTAGTTTAACCCACATGGTGGAGTCAGACCCACCATCAAACTTCATTCTGTTGGATTTTACCCCTTCTTTGACATAGATGGCCACTCCACCTCCAACCCACCCATCTCTATCCCTTCGATAGAAATTATAGCCTGGTGTTGCGGTATCCCACTGGTTCTCCACATTCTACCAGGCTTCTGTTATAGCTATTATATCAATGTTATCCCTAGCTATCATATGTTCAAGTACTCTCATCTTTGCTCAGAGGCTTCGAGCATTGGCGTAGAAGCACCTGTACAGTGGGTCCCCCAAGAACGGCTGCTTCTTTGTTCTCCCCCCCCCAGCTTTCAATTCCAGTAGACAAACTACCACATCCCGTTATTCTCCAAGTGCTATTACCTTCTATGTCATCACTTTGTTGTTCTCTACCCTCTCCAACCTTGTTCCACAGGGATGAGGCATTTCGAACCAGATGCCACTCAGCTCCTGTCAGTAATTTTCCATTGAATATTTTGAAAAACACAATAATAAGTTGTTTAAAAACATTTGAAATGAATTTTAAAAATATATATTTTTTAAAAAATATCCAATGGAAACTTAATGATCTCAGGCATAGGAATGGTAGGCTTCTCTTTCCCAAGCGTAACTGGTAATTTCACAAGCGTAATTGGCATAATTTCCCAAGTGTAACTGGTTGACTGATCATATACAAAGGGTGATTGTAAATGGCTTCTCCTCAGCATGGAGAGGGGTGAACAGTGGGGTGCCCCAGACATGTGTTCTGGGCTCAGTGCTATTCAACATCTTTATTAATGAGTTGGACGAAAGAATAGAGAGCATACTGAGGCTCAAAATTGGACTGGGACTACTAGCATGTCAAGGATCCCTAGACAGAGGTATTGATCCAGTTCTGGATTCCAGTGATCCAGGCCAGGGAATGGAAGGAAATCCACTTGTCTCTGTGTGAAACATCCTGCCACTGCCAGCCTCTTCCAGAGCAAGCCAGCCCCTCAACAACTCAGAGCTGACATTGGCAGTGGAAAAGTCAAAGAGAATGGCATTAGCATCCCCAGCATCAATAATGCCTACGAGTCCCCAGCTGTGTCTGGGCTGCAGGCTTATAAGCTCTCACTCTGGCAAGTCCACATCTTTGGGACTCCACCCCCCGATTGCTTTCCCTAAAAGAGACTAAGGATTTATAGGCTCTGATGAAGCAACAAGGCGCTGAAGTCAAAATGAGACGATGAAGGGACAATTGTTGTTAACTTTTTACCCCCTGTGTGTGTGTGTGTGTGTGTGTGTGTGTGTGTGTGTGTGTGTGTGTGT
>JAHTLZ010003518.1:5890404-5925525 GCA_023846285.1 Phrynocephalus versicolor | reverse complement strand
TATTATTATTATTATTATTATTATTATTATTATTATTATTATTATTATTATTATTATTATTATTATTATTGCATTAAAGTGCACTCTCATGCTCTTGACAAGGAATAATATTTATGGGTATATTGTTACTCATAACCCTTTCACATTGTGACACTCTTTGAATCTGTTAATCTGCACTTGGTATTCATAACAGTAAGAGTATGGCATATGTTTTGTTCTTTATTTTCATAACAGTACAGAATTTAATCTGCACCCTGCTAAAGTCAAAGGTTGAAGACTTATTGATTTGAGGGATCCCAACTTTTACAACTTAAACTAGAAAAAAATCTCTTAGCAGAATTAAAAATATAAGTGCCATTCTGATATAAATTTTCATTTTCTACATCTTTAACACTCGTGGACAGGCATTTTTAGTCTTCCACAGTTGTATTTTGTTGCAGAATTGATATAGAATTAGAACTTCAAGAAGAATTATCTGTGAGACTGTCACTTGAAGAATAATGATTTAACCAGTGGTTCTCAACCTGTAGGTCCCCAGATGTTCCTGGACTGCAACTCCCAGAAATCCCTTCTAGCACAGCGAGTTGCAGTCCAGGAACATCTGGGGACTCACAGGTAGAGAACCACTGGTTTAAACAAACAAACAAACAAGACCCAATGTATTGATTTTTGCCATTGCCAATAAAGTAATTTTTGTCGTAGCTGCGATCCTAATATGTAGTTGCTGGGTGTCAGTTGTTTTATTGTGTGAACTGATCACCTTTGCTTGTGGCTGGACCTTTTTGCACCCTGCAAACTATGAAACTATGTCAGGGAAGCCATTGAAATCCACAAACATAAGCAGAGTTTCAACAAAAAAGAAGAAAGACTAAAAATCAACAAAACCTTCCATCCAGTACTAAAGGCTGCAGGGTGCAAAAAGGTCAAAGCTCAATTATTCCCATCCAGCCACAAGCAAAGGTGTTCAGTTCATACAACAGAACAACTAACAACACCCATCAACTGCATATTAGGTTCATTGCTACCCCTGATTACCTTGAAACTTAATCCCTCCATCACAATACAATGACTAACACCTATTGTCCTGCATAGGACAAGCTTCCTCTTTCCTACAACTTTAAGAACCCCAGTGTCACTCACTTTATAGGCCAGAGCACAGAGAAAAACTCCTTGTTCCATGGGCTCCTTGCCTTCTGAAGATGCCAGCCACAGAGTCTGGAGAAATGTCAGAAAGAAAAACTTCCAGAACATGGCCAAAACAGCCTGAAAAACTCACAACAACTATCACATCAAGGAAATGTTTTAATTAAAAGTTCTTCAAAGGAGGCAGGAGAAAAACCTAGTGTTCCTGCTGGGCTAAATAAGAATGGCTGTGGTTGAATTTCTGCCTGTGTAAAGTGGGATAAGAAGAGAGGCAGGTGACTCTGGGCATCCCAAAAGTGGAGTGGCTGGATAGTAAACTGGGGCTACGAAGGAGCCCACAAGCTACCATCACTCTCCCTGGCATTCCCGATGGTGTAGCACCCCCATCCACCTCTCTGCCCAGGGCAAGGATGCTGTGGCCATGGGAAATTCAAAAGCCTGCTCTTCAATCCTCACTTTCCCAAAGGATAGCACTCTTCAGGAAAGTGAGAATTGAAGAGCAGGGGTGCTACCCTTCGGGGAAGCGAGGATCGAAGAGCAAGGGTGTTACCATTTGGGAAAGTGATGATCAAAGAGTAGAGATGCTACCCTTCGGTAAATCAAGGATCAAAAACCACATTTTTAAAATTTTCCATAGCCACAGCATCCTTGTTGTGGCCACGGGAAATTCAAAAGCCTGCTCTGCAATCCTCACTTTTCCAAAGGTAGCACCCTTTGGGAAAGTGAAGATCTAAGAGCAAGCTTTTGAATTTTCTGCAGCCACAGTGAGAGTGCTGTGGCTGTGGGAAATTCAAAAGCCTGCTCCTCAGTCCTCACTTCTCCAAAGGGTAGTACCTGAAGTATTTATAATCTGAGGTACTAGCAGTTCGTAAGCATATCAATGCAAGTAGAAAAATAGGTACCACCATAAAAAAAGTGGGAAGGTAAAACAATGTTTCCTTGCAGCCATGCCGGTCACGTGGCCATGGACTTGCACAACACTGGCTCTTCGGCTTGAATACAGAGATGAGCACTGCCCCTAGAGTCGGACACAACTAGCATGCATGTGCGGGGGGAAACCTTTACCTTTACCTTTTTACTGTATTTAGGTTGAATTGACATATTGGCACTTTGCGAAAAATAAGTGGGTTTTGAATTGCAGTTTGGCCACTCGGTCTCTAAAAGGTTCCCCATCACTGACCTATGCATAAAGAAAGGGCACACAAAGGCTGATGAACCATCATTCTGGTAAAGTTCTGCTGAGCATGCTCAACAATGGCGAAATGGCTAATTTTTAAGTGATACAGTTTTAAGTGAAACAGTTTTCAAGAGGTGCAAAGAAAAAAAGATGCTAAGGCAAATATTGATCTCTTATGGTAAAATTCATTTCAGCAGTTTCTTGTCTGCGGACAAAAATTGTCACCTCTCTCTCTCTCTCTCTCTCTCTCTCTCTCTCTCTCTCTCTCTGTGTGTGTGTGTGTGTGTGTGTGTGTGTGAAATATGTCTGTTCCTTAAAATTCGTAACTTTCAAACTCTCAAGCTCTGTCACTAAATTTGGCAGAGAGCAACATCAGATTATTCTTATTGTACCAAATTTAGCGCTGATCTAAAGCGCAGTTTAAAAGTCAAACATTGTTTTGAGCCAAAATGTTTTAGAATTTTTTTAAGAAAAGAAAAAAGAGAATATGTGACAGTTGAGATAAGTATATTTGGGACAATATTTAATAAAGGTGGTGGGTGGGAACCTTTGGCCCACCCAGACATTTTGGATTTAAATTCCCATAAAATCTGGATATAATGCAAGGAATTATGAAGATGAATTACAAAATATCTGAAGTCCTTGCTGTAAAGAGAGTGTTATCAGCCAGTGGGACTTGCTCCTTCAGTGCAATTATTCGTATAAGTGAGCTTTCTTTATAAAATCACATTCTCCTTCTCTGCAGGAGTATTACAACTCTAAGTAAAAAGATTTTTTTTCTGCAGAAAGGTGCATGGTTTATTACTATTTTTAATGTGGCAAACTTCATTGTCATTTGTAGAATCATCACACAATTTTACAAATCAGCTACAAGACACCTCCATTTTATACTTTGGGAGAAACCCTGGATTATCTGCCAAATGCTTATTTGCCAGGTTACATTCTTGGGAAGTTGTAAATAAGTTTTATTTATTTATTTTAACAAATAAATCTCTGTCTTCTGGAGAGCTGTGATAAGTCCAGCATAAAGGAGTGAAAAGGTTTTCTTTCTCTAATTTCTTCATTATGTAATGGATGAAAAATGAGTCACTGACAGTGACGTATGACACACAGGTGCTAATCTTTATCATTAGTGCAAAACACTGGCTTAATGATGCTGTTTTCTATACCTTATTAATGACATTGGTGTGTGTGGTAAACAAAACCAGAGGTGATAAACTATGTGGTCCCTAGTTTGTCCATGTAAACAAGTGACACTCCCTTTACTAATTCTAATAATTATTACTTTGATAAGATACAGCCATCTGTCACTTGCTTGTCTACTCCTGTTTTATGTCAATGTGTTTATTGTGTGTGTGTTGTGTCGTTAGTCGTGACCGACTCTTCATGACTTCATGTCCATGGAGTTTTCTTGGTAGGAATACTGGAGTGGTATGCCAGTTCCTTGGCAGTGACAAATTAAAGGGCAATTGAAATCTAGCAGCTTCACAAAACATACCACTGTTTATGCAGTTGTGTCTCATCGACGGAGGGAACTTTTGCCAGTAGATCCCATATAATAAATTCCTAATTTGTACAATCAATTCTAGAAAGCATAGCACTATTTATATAGTTTTGTCTTATAGTTGTAGGGAACCTTGTCCTTAGATGCCCATATAATCATGTCTCAAACCCACATATAAACAGATTGAAGTGGAATCAGCACTCAATGTTGTGCTGGCTGTAAGGAGAGAAGAATGAGTCAGAATGAGCCACATTCTCATAAGTATGAGGTATCTGAAAAAGGCTAAATACTTACAGGACCTGGGATGGGATTGATATCCCAGCTAGAGGGTAACTAAAGAGTAAACATGACATATAGAACTGAAAGATATTCCTTAATGATACGTACATTATGATTGTTTTTTTATAACAGCTTCATTTCCCTCTGTACATATTTCTCCATACTGCTTGCTCCTTCTGATCATCCGCATATTGTTTTCAATATATATCCCTCCAATTTAACATTTTATTTTCTAAACCACGTTCTTATTTGAAATGCAGATCTGTTTGAATACATTTCCTCAGGTAAACAGAATGCCAGGACTTATATTAGATGATGTTGGTGCCAGTTCCGTTTCTTAAAAGTGAGTTCAAAACACAGGCTGTAAACACGCATTATTCATTGCAAAGCTGGTGGTATGGAAATGAAGCAAAATTGATTTATTTATTTTGAATATTTTTACCCCACCTTTCTCTTTGGAAAAGGACCCAAGGTGGCTAACAATAATGAGGGGCAATATACAGCCCGGAACATTGAAGACATATTCAAGTTAAGAACAGGGAATTAAAATAGGCATTTTAGAACATTAAAAAAATAGTAGAGCTACAAAGAGCATGCAAAAATAAAAGAAATCCACTATGAGAGGTGGAAAGTACCATGGAAAACACTGGTGTTCTTATGAAATCAGTCAATGCAGTCATGTATGGTAATCCACATGAAAGTCACATAGTAGGTAGTCCCTCATTCAGGGAAAGTTTAACTGAAGAAGAAGGTCTTTGCCTGCTTCTGGAAAGAAAGCAGAGATGGGGCAGTCCTGGCCTCCAGAGAGAGGGAGTTCCAAAGTCTGGAAGCAGAAACAGAGAAGGCTCTTTCATGTGTTCAAATGAGACACACCTTTGAAGGTGGAGGGATGGACAAAAAGGCCTCTCTTGATCTTAGCACCCGAGTTGGTTCATACTGCAGGATTTGATCTTTGAGGTAGCTTGGACCCAGGCTAATTTGTGCTTTGTAGGTTAAGGTCAGCACCTTGAATTGTGCCCAATAACTGACTGACAGCCAGTGGGGCTGCTTTAGTAGGGATACAATGTGATCTCTGTAACCCAGCCCAAGTCAGCAATCCAGCTGCTGCTGTCTGGACCTGTTGAAGTTTCCTGAGACTATCCATTGGTAGCCCTACATAGAGCGAATTACAGTACTCCAGCCGGGATGTCACTAGAGCATGTGTCACAGTGGCCAGAGCAAGTTTCTCAAGAAATCCATACTTTGGTTTCAGTACCTTGGGCCATGGTTCACCTTAAGGCCACTGAGACTGTTGTCTTCTTAACAAGCATATTCAGGCCATTGTTCATCTTATGAGTCTGTTTCAGATCAGGGTGAAGAGGCCAAGTGAACTATAAACTGGAGGACTCACAACTAGCTTTTTTCAGAGTCTAGGCTGATGAAGCTGTTTCAATCTCGCAAGAAAAAGAAGTCCAGTCACCATGACTCAACTTCCAGATAAACTCATCTGGATTACTGAGAATATTCACAGTTAAGAAATGGGCATAACTGACATATTAGTTTAGCTACGCAGCTCTTTTTTCAATTGGGTGGTAATCCCTTCTAGCACAGGTTGCATCTCTATCCCTTGATCTCCTTTTTGACTCACCAGAAACAGGCCTTAAAAGGAGGATGCAGTTCGATTAAGGGTGGGTGAGCACTTCATTTTAGTTTGGTTTTGATCAGAGTTAGCAAGAAATGTAATTAACACATTAATTTTTCAAAATGTCATCCTGATTCAGTGCTAGCACAAGCCTTAACAATGCATTATAAATTTAATTACAACTACAAACTGCCTAACATGGGTCTCCTCAGAACCCTATTGCAGAATTTTGCATCATAAGCCCTGCATTTTGTAACACCTCACAACACCGCTCAATACTTTATGAGTTTTAGCACCTTAGGCCATTGTTTGCCTAATGGCCTATTGAGACCATTGTCCATCTAACAAGACTATTCGGGCCATTGTTCATCTTATGACATGAGTTCAAAGTGAACTATAAAATGCAGGACTTGCAACTAGCTTTCCTCAGACTGATGAAGCTGTTTGGATGAGCAGTGAAACGTTTCAATCTCTCAAGTCCAATGGCCATGACTCAACTTCCAGAGAACCTGTTACAAAACATTCAGAAGCCAAACATAGTCCATCTCACTCCATGCCAATATTTGCAGTCATTTTACTGTGTTTATAGTGCAACTTCTGACATGTTGCAACACCCCTCAAAATGAATTTACTAACATGCCAGATGTGGGGAGCTGCCGAGTACAGTACTTGAAAACTGGCACTGTCCTTTTCATTCCAAACGTAGACTAATGGCTTCTAGTCATCATGTGGTGCAAACTCTGCTTCTTGCAGTATCTCCTAAAACACTTTAATTACCCAAATTTTCCCATATTTAAGATGCCCCCATGTATAAGATGATTCACCCCCACTTTTCCAACACAAAATTACAGCTTTTCAAACATGCAGTTATCTCTTCAACTAACTTCCATATATACTGTAAAACAACACTCAATTTTTATACAAAAATATAGTCTTATACACGGGAAAATACTGTAATAGAGTAAATTAGAGTTCTTAGTTAATACCTCAAAACATTGTCTGGTTCACTCAAAACCTCTACATTTTCTTATATTGAGGGTAGATTTTTGTGTATATTGTTCATGTGTTCACATGCACAATTAAATATAATATAGCATCTGGTGACCCATAACAAGCATGTGCAGCACACATATTGTTGGGACTCAACACATGCTCATTATTTTCGAAGACTGAGGCTATCATAAAGAGGAAATCCATGAAAGTGAATTTATTTGAAGTACAAAGTTGCTGCCTTGTTACTGATTGTTTGACATTGCCTGTGGTATTGCAGAAATTGCTTCTGGAAAACCCATCCAAAAAGAGTAATTTTCTCTCTCTTCCAATGTGTGTGCACAAAACGTTTCAGCAGAGCACCTCAATTCTTATACATATTCTATACAACATAAAATCTGAGTGACCCCTCCCTAAAAAAGGTATTCTCCAAATACCATCCTGCAATGTCCTTTTCCCTCAAAACTAGAGATGGGCATAAAATGAAAAAATGGCGTTTTGGTTTTTCATTTTTCGTTGAGGGGGTCCGTTTCGGTTCATTTTCATTTTTCATGAATTTTTGTGAAAAAATCATTTTTGTTTATTTGTTTATTCATGTTTCATTTTTACCCACTTTTTGCATGATTTTTAAAGCATTTCCATGTGCGGGTGTCCCCCAACACCCCAGACCAGAGGAAAAACACACCAAAAATTGATGCTGGCAGAGACACAGTATAGACTAGGTACGCAGGGAGGCTGCAAAGGCAGGGGCGGGCGTTGCCCAGGGTGCAAGGCAGCCACAGAGTGATTGCACTGTGGGGCAGGGGAGGATACTCATGAAGAGGTACGGACGGACGCACACAGGGAGGCTGCAGGACTGAAACTAGAGAGAAATCTCTTCTTCCTCTCCCCTAAGAGCCAGGCTCAAGCCGGCAGGAACACAGAGACACACACCTGCCTGGCTGGCCTAAAGTGAAAATAACGAGTCGCAGAGACAGCAATCCCACCCTAACTCCCACCAGAGACTGCAAGGAGGACGGGGGCTGCCCGAGCTTTTTATGCCCTCTGTGGCTGCCAGACCTGCCCATTCTGCAACCTGGGCATGCTGTTGGTTGAAGTTGTCCAAGAATTTACATGATCCCATCACATGGCTTGCCTCCATTTTGTAGTTGGCGACATCCATTTTGTCATCCTTAAAGGGAAAAGACAAATACATCGCGATGGGAGAAGACAAAAACAAACGTTTTAAGGACCCCAACCCCCCGGTAGGTATTATCAGATAGTATAAATAATTATCACTGCATTTTTATGGATGTCCAGGGCAGTTTTTAACATTTAAAACAGCTCATGTCATTGCGCGTCGCCATTAACAAAAAACAAAACATAACAAACCTAATTTTCGTGGTTTTGTTCGGTTCGTTCCAATTTCATCACAATGTTCATTATTTGTTTCGTTATGTAACAAAATGAATAGCGAATATTGAAAATGAAAAAAGTTCGTTTCATGCCCATCTCTACTCAAAACATATGTTTAGATTCTGCAACAGTGTTGTGTATGTTGTACATGGCTCTACATACACAAGTGACTAACATAATAGCCAGTGGTTTTAGGAATGCAAACAGTATATTCTGTCATCTTTCCCTGGGTTTGCATTGCTTTCTCAAGCTGTTGACCTTCTGCTTGGTGCTAAAAGAAAACATTATTTTTAGAACCAAAAGAGAAGTGAGTTGTCAACACATTTAAACACAATTATCCCCTGCTGCCACAGTCTTCTTTCAATACAACTAACTGTGTGACTAATATCACAACCAAGGTAAGAATGGGCAAGTGAAAGGAGGCGGGTGAGGAAGACAGTTAAGCAACTTTTCTTCTGCTTTGCGATACTAGTTGTCAGGTTTTACAAAATCATCAGATCAATTCATTATACCTTGCAGCTGTTTCTATAGCCAGGCAGATTATTTAGATAGGAGTTAGGATAAAATATCTGTGGCCGAAGGACCCTCAAAAATGTTTCTTCCACCACAAAAATAGAAATGTCACATTGAAACCTGGCCAGATTTCAAAGCATAATAAATATATGTGTGGTGTAGATCAGAGAAAATATAAAACAATGCCTGATTTATCACTCATTCTGGATCACTGCTATTGAGTAAAGAATTTTAAAGAATTTAAGGATATGTTATTCATAGGGATTTATGTTAAAGTGACAAATATGGCAATTTGATCTGCAGGGATACAAACTCCTATTACTATAATTCACTTTAAAGCATTTTTCTACTAAAGTTAATCTCAGCAAATCACATTAATCATAACTGCTGTGCCATGTCGGTTCTTTCTTTTTGACTTGAATATTTGGTAGCGTTAACGAGAAAATGTCCTAAATCAAAAGTAGACACAAGAAAAATGACCACAATGATAATGTAATCCTATGCATGTGATTTAGTTTCTTCCCAGATAAACTTGAATTAGATTACAGCTTTAAGGAATTATACTTGGTGATGCCAGCATGAGGATCATGTGAGATGAGTTTAACACAGAAAGACTGAGAAATTGGTTACCTTCAGAAGTGTAAAATTTAACAAGAGTCCTCACGTGACAGATATCAGCTGGTCAAATCTAGATTTTGCTAAATCTTATTTCTCCATTTCTACACTATATGACATAAAATTGTTGAGTTAGTTCAGGAAAAGGATGAAATCAAATCAAATCAAATCAATCAACCAACCAATAAAAGTAATATATACATTACAGAGACATACCTCTGAAATCCCACTGGTATATGGCAGAATAACTGGCCTTGGTAGCCTTATGAGAGCAAAGGCCAACATAACCATTTGAAAAAGAACAATGACAAAAAGCTTGGACATGAGTGAATAATGTGGAAGTACAAAACTAATTGGATGATGATTATAACTATCATTTGTTTGAAAGTTTTACTCTACTGGTAAGATGATAGGTTCGAGTTCCCACTTGCCCATGAAACTCATTGGAGGGAGTGGAAGTGGTAAAACCATACCTTAAATATCTCAACTTCTAAGCCCTTCTAGGTTTGGTATAACACTTTTTACTTGACAGCAGACAACACACTAAGAAGATAGTTTACTCTGAAATGAAGGCAGCAACATCTTTTCCAAAGGTATTTTGACATTTATTCCTAAATGTCAAGTGGTGAGGGCTTGCCTCGCTCCTCCGGCCAGGCTTCCCGAGACAGTCTGCGTACCCGCAGCAGGGATTCAAAATATTGAAAAATGGAAGCCTGACAATAAAAAAGCCTAAACAAAGCCAGGGAAATCCAGTAGTTGTCACGAAAGGACGTGAAGTAATAGTTGTCATGAGACAAGTAATCACACCCGTGGGCAAACGAACACAGGGACTGAACAGGGACAAAACCACATTACCACAAACAACGTTGTCACAGAACGAACGTAATAATGGAACCAGGTAGGATGTGAAGTAACCGCCGTAGTCCAGCAGTAGAGGCACATCTTGGCAGCCCAAAGAGAGAACACAACAAGCTTGAAATAACCTTTTCAACTGCTAAGTTGAATCCTTGAATCCAGATACTGATACCATATAGAAGCTGTGTGAGAATGTTACACTTAATCAGCAGCAGAGCAGCTGGAATAAACTGCCCCCCCCCCAGGAACAGAAAAAAACGCAGGAGGATTTTGCTTGTGTACTTTGCCACTTGTACTGCTGACTCTCTGTGTCTGGTCCATGAAAAAGTACTGGAGAAGAGAATGCCTAGATATTTGAACATCTTGACCTGCTCTATACACTGACGATTGGTGGTCCATTTATTTATATTTGTGTGTCTGGAGAAGACCATTATTTTGGTTTTCCTAAAATTAATTGTTAGTACGTTGTTTCTGAAATAACACATAAAGACATGTAATAATTGTTTAAGACCAATCCTAGTGAGTAACAAAATAACAGCATCATGTACATTAGTTCTGCGTTAGTGACTTCTAGTTGGTTTTATGAGTTTGCATCAAGCAAGAGTATGCACCTTGCAAGACGACACAGTCCATTTAATCTTTTTGTTGTTGTTCTCTCTCTCTTTTCTTGAAAAGGCTAAAGCATTGCCAGCATTTTTCAAGAGAGGAAAAACAGGTGCATCTAATTGGTTTTAGTGGAAGAATTTTGGGTTCCTTCAATGCTCATGCATAATGGATGCTCTCTGATTGTTTTCCTCTTTTAAAATAGTAGCTTCCAAGGAATAAGGCAAAAAATAATCATTGTTAAGTAAATGCTACATCTCCTATCTGTGCTTGTGAAAAAATAAAACACAAAAAAATAGAAAGACTCACAGAACCAAGTCCTTAAATATTATTACTGTTTTCCCCTATTATTTAGTTACATTGCTAAAATCTCTTAGCTATAGAGTAGAAGAACAAAAAGTAAGTAAGAAGCAGATTTCAGTGGTCATGGGATAGAGGCCTAAGTGATCTGTTTCAGAGTGGAACAATAGTCTCTCAATTTTTAAAAATGCAGTTGAGCTATTGCCAAAGAAGCTTTCTCACTTCTCAAAGACCCACGCGTAGCCAGCTATTAACTGAGAAGTTTATATGGCAGTTTCAAGGTGCTCTTCCCATATGTCAAGTGATAGACAAGATTGATTATTTTGCAATCTCCCAGCTGTGGATTCTGAAACATTTAGTGTTGGATTCAGGGCTATAAAACCCCCTAGCATGACCAAGTAGAACGGTTCCTATGTTTCACCATCTATCTCACTCACTCTGTACCATGGCTACAAAGCAGATAAAGCTGTGAGGGCATTCATAGTGCTTATCCTTGTGCTTAAATCCCCAACAGACATGAAGGATGCATAGGAAAGTCCTTCTACACCTAGGAGTTTTCTATCAAAACCCAAACAAACTGATCTGTTTTTTAGGACAGCTTAGACCTCCCTTGCTGCCAGGGTTTGTCACAGTAGATCAGCACATGTAAGGTCTTCTAGCCTCAGCTGACAAGGTGGGTTAACACTTAGGCTCTGCACTTCTGTCAGAAGGTTGCCATTGAATTTAATAGAGGTCAGGAAACAGAGAAAGCTCAAAAAACTATAAAGCAGTTGAATAGTGTGTAGAATGGAATAATATGCTGCAGAGCAGAAATGGAGCAAATTCTGAGCTACAGCACATTAGGGAAATTCTAAGTTATAGCCACCAATCTTGAAGCACTTCTGTAATGAATGATATAGTATGAATGAGACCCTTTGATTTGGCTGAAGAACACCACTAAGAAGATGGAGAATCGCAGTGTATGATGGAAAAGGGCTGGAGAAGTGAAGAATTACTGTCACATGAAATTTGGCAAGAACTATGATGAACGACTATGAGAGCCAGGAACGCAACAATACAGTACCAGGAATCCCATTGTGTAACATCAGAATCTGGAACTGATCAACAGACTACATTACTCTGGGGATTTCTGAGGTCCAGTTGTGCCGGACATGTCAGCACTGCAACATCTGTCTTCCATGGCTCTTATAAGAACTGATCAGTCTTACAGAGAGTTAAAGTCTTGAACATGGTGAGTAGGCTTTTGGAGAGTGAGAGGATGAGTGAATGATATATTCCTTTTTTATTTTGTGTATTCATTTCTATATGGCTATTTAGTAAAATGGTATTGGGCCAGTACTGGCTGTGAGATTACTTCAGGTTTCATTCGCTTGTTCTATTAGAGCACTAATCCAGATCAAAGAACATAAGATACATACAGAGTGGCATTGGTTTGCCTGTCACACTTGTTAGTTTTCTTCATGTAGGGTAGCCAAGATTGAAGGGTTATAGACAAGATAACCAACATCCCTTATTCATCAACATGGATAAGGGGCATTATATAGCTCCTTCCTAATATAGGATTCTCAAAAGACACACTGTGGGGATAATATGAGTTGACATAATCAGAACCACTCTAATTCAGAGCCATTTCAGAGGCAACAGTATCTGGTGGCAAAAGTCCGAGCTCCTCTGCAACAGCAGAAGATTGTGGCAACCCACTAGCCCCCCCCCCTTGTCTCATTATTCCTTAGTAAAGCTTGCCAAAAAGTGATCTCATTGTCTTCTAGCATTACTAGTTAAGTTTGCCAATTAGAGAACTGGCGCTTATCACAAAGCTAAAGCTTACCAATTAGGGCAATGCACATAGATATACCAATACACATAAAATGCATAATAATTTAGACCTCCCATGCTACACTTTCTTTAACTATATTTGGGGAATATCTTGCTGTGCCACAAAGAAATGATGTAATCAGCTTTGGCACAGGGGTTAATAAAGAGGGCCTCTTCAGACAATAGGGGAGCTCCTCCACTGGTACGGATCTCTCTGTGTGTGTGTGTTTTCAAAGTGCTTTCCCGTTACTCCAGTACCCAGCTGCCCCTGGCTGCCCCTGGTTATTGCAACATCTCAGCCCAGGTTAATGCTACAACACACAGTAGGGATGTGATACCAATTTGCAAAAAAAAAAATCTTGTTCTCAGTGATTTTCTGTGTATACCATAATGAGATTCCCCACTGAGATTACTCCCGGCATCAATGACTATTAGTGCCCTTCTGGTGAATTTGTGCAGGAAGGATTCTATTCTACACAGGAATTGTAAGAACCCTGTTTCTTCTTCCCCTTTCAGATGAGTTCTGCATAAAAACAATGCCATTCTGCATAGGAATTGTAACAATCCTGGATAGCTTGGTGTTTTTTTTTCTGCATTTCCAGGGGAATCCTGTACAGAAAAGATGACATTCTGTGCAAATATTTTAATAAACCTGTACAGTTTACTATTTCTTCTCAGAAAAATAAATGTAGTACCACAAAACACCTTAGAAATCCAAGTGTTCCATGACTTTTGGGAGGCATGGGGGATCTTGCACAGATAAATCTTGATATGGAGAGCAAAGAGTATTTTCTTCTCAGCTCCTCCTCAAGAGTGATAGGCTATGAGATTTACATCCTTGTTATAGAACTGCAAATAGAATTCAAACAAGCAGTGTAGGCTTATCATCTTCAAGATAAGAGTTTATCTGAATTGCCGACAAATCTCTGAATTTCAGGAAAACCAATGGGGAAAATAGTCCAGTATGGGACCAAAATAGAGTTGCTACAGTGGCATTGCAAATATATTGCCTCACTGTGTCATGTGAAATACTGTAACTGAGTAACTGTTCTTGTACCATTTGCAAAACAAAACTATTTTCCTTTGTTTTAAGCTGAATTCACATACATGAAGAAAATATATGGCAGGACTGGGAGACAATTGAAGAATGACTCCTCATATATGATTTATTATGTTAATTGAAATGTTACTTAGGTTACAATCCAGTCAACATTAAATAGTTTTAGTTCACATTGATGGAAGCATTAATTACATGCTTCACTTTGTCCTGCTGAAATCAATACCACTAAAAGTGTTTAAGTTTGTCTCAGTATTTAAGAAAAAAAAGCTTGTGATGTCTCTGTGTTTGGATCAATTGAACACCATAAAATGAAATGCAGTATACGTTTATGTCTGGAAGTATCATATAAAAAGAGCAGAATGCATAATACAAATTTTGAAAGGTGAAATAAAACATGCATGATGTAATGAAACAAAACATCAATTCAGTTGTAGCCTTGACCTCTTGTGATATAAGATAAATAGATTTTGTTCAGGCTGTTCTGTGCATATGCTTTTTTTTTTTTTTTTTTAGGGGAAACACTTTGGGGGTGTTGTTGGCTAAGATTTTTTTAGTAATAAAAATATTTGGGCACAAGCAAAAGCATTCATTCCTAGAGATGGACACAAAACAAAAACAAAAACAAAATGCTGTTTTGTTGTTTCGTTACTTAACAAAATGATATGAAACGATGAAGCAGCATTTCATTACAGACGAAATGAAATGGTAATTTTTCCCGTTAAAACGAATCATATTATTTCCTCTGTAAACTGCTGCCATGGGTTCAAAAAAGTGCCGACCTGGTCCATAGGCCAGCTGGTTGGTGGTAGATTAAAAACAAAACAAAAAAATTAAAAAATGTGTCAACCCTTGGGCCAGCTGGTCAGTGCAAGAAAAAATAAATAAAAACATAAAAACATAAAAAAGCTGTTTAAGTCTATAGCTTATAAAGAAAACTGTTAAAAGATGTTTTATAGATAGCATCTCTCCCCACACCATTTATCCAAAATGTATAACTGTTCCTCAGATGTTGGAAATGTAAACATGACAGTGGTACTTTCTATCATATGTGGTGGACTTGTAATGAGGCAAACATATACTGGAGAATGGTAAAGTTATTTATAGAGAGATCATTGAAGATTAAATTAGAGTTTAGACCAGAACTCTTTTTATTGAATATAACTGATATGAACATTTCTCATGATCAAAAGTATATATTACATCTTGTAATTGTTGCAGCAATGATTCTGTATGCACAATCTTGGAAGAAACCTGAAGCACCCATGGAAAGAAGTTTCCACGAAAAGATAAGAGAATGTATTGAAATCGATAGACTTTCCGGATATCTGAAAGGAGACTACAATGAGACCACCAAAAGAAGATGGCAAGAAGTAGTAAATTTACTAGTTAACTGATATGATACTATATTCTGATATGTATGATCTCTGACTTGATAGATTTAATGTAACCCTTTGTGTTTTTTATATTGGTCCTTTTCCCTTTCCTTTCCCCCTCAAAATTAATAAAACTTTTAAATTAAAAAAGTGCCGACCCAACCCGCAGGCCAGCTGGTCAGTGCATAAGAAAAATAAAATATAATAAACGAACCAACCCAGCCTGCGGGCCAACTGCTTGGCATGAGGAAAAAAAAATAAAAATAATAAAAAACACAAAACAAAATGAAATACAAAACAATTTTTTTAAAAAAAACATTTCATAATAAACAAAATGAAACGGGAGGGGGAAAAACAAAAAATGAAATGAAATGCCATTTCAGCATTTCGTACCCATCTCTGTTCATTCCTATCAACTAGGGATGGGCATGAAATGGAAAAATAACATTTCATTTCATTTCATGCTCATCCCCATTTTGTTTTCTTTCATTTCTTAACGAAATTAAATGGCTCCCCTGAGTCCTAGAGGCACGAGATTTGGTGCCCGGGACTCAGGGAGCCCCTTTTTAAATGGCTCCTGCTGAGCTGTTATCTGCTGGAGGCCTTTAAAACTGGCCCAGTCAGCACCAGGAGGTCCCCCTGGTATGGACTGGGCCAGGTTTAAAAGGGTCCAGACATTGACAGCTCAGCAGGAGCCCTCAGAAAATGGTGGGGAGGGCAGTTCCAGCAATCATCAAAACTCTTTAATCTTTTTTCTTTATTTTTTTCAACATTCTTATTTTTCAAACCATTCCTAGTCAATTGGCAGCTAGTCAAGTGTGTATATGGGTACAAATTGCACTTTATTATTGTCACATTAAAAACACAGAGTAAAATCCAGTGGTTCCAGTTGAATCTGCAGAGCAGATTCCTCAGCCAGGTACCTAAACCATGGTGTAGACGTGGACTTCTTTTGTGAGCTTTGTCATTTTGTGTGTACAGTATGTGGTATATCAGGGCCCAGAATGAATCGTCTGAATTTCCATTATTTCTTATTTATTTATTTATTTTTATTTATTTTTACAACTTATATGCCACCCACTACCCAAAGATCTCTGGGCGGCTTACAATCAAAGAATTAAAACAGTTAAAACATCAAATATCCATAAATAATTAAAAGAATGATAAAAACCTTACACTAAGATCATTACACTAAAATTGCCATCAGAGGACCCAGGAATAGGAAGGTTTTTACCTGGCGCCGAAATGTCACCAGTGTTGGTGTCAAGCGGATCTCACTTGGGAGGGCATTCCATAGCTTGGGGGCAGCTGCCGAGAAGGCCCTGTGTCTAGAAACCATATCTCTCATCTTCTTGAGGGATTGCTCTTTCAGGAGGGCCCTCTGGCTGGATCTTAATTGTCGGGTAGGTTTTTATGGAAGGAGGCGGTCCTCCAGGTATCTAGGTCCTAAGCCATTTAGGATGTTATATGTAAAAACAAGCACTTTGAATTGGGCTCGGGCAGCAACTGGTAACCAATGCAGGTTACGTAGAATCGGCGTGATGTGATCCCAAGCGGCCCCACTGCTTACCAGCCGTGCCACACAATTCTGAACCAGTTGCAATTACCGAACCATCTTCAAAGGCAGTTCCCTTATGGGGAAGTTTGCTTCAATATTTGAGTACTTTGGTTTACACACATGATTCTGGAAGGGATTATGCTCATATACTACTATACATAGGAATGTTTTTTGTTTTTTATTTTTTGAACTTCATCTCAAAGAATATTCCATTCTGGGAGTTCTACCTGAGAGACCTACTATCATAGATATCCATAAGTGGTTCACCTAGAGCTGGACAGCTCAGCTCTGTGGTCTAGTTCAAAAAGGAAACTACCCAGGGGAAGAAGTGGGGAAAGCTCATAGTTTACAATCCAAATGGGGCTGCAATGGCAAATTATGACATTCATCCCATATGTACTTATTTTTAATCACAACTAAATTCCATGACAAATTATCCCCATGCAAGGACCAAGGGGCTTTCACTAGAGTGGCATATAAAGTGACAAACTATACTGTTAATAAGGTGGGTCCATCTAGTGAATAATCTTTTCCATCCCTGATACTCTGTTTAATGTTATTATTGCTTGCAGTCTTCTGTCTGAGTTGAGTGCAGATTGATCTTTTTTTAAAAATTATGTAAAGATCCCAGCTGCCTCCATATAACTATATGAATAAAGAACTGATAATTATTCAACCCCAAGGCATCTTTTGTTTCAATGGGAGACAGATGCCCCTATGAGGTAAAATGTACATTTATTGTTGTATAAACAAAATCCTTGGGGGGAAAGATCTCCTCACATTCAAATAAGCATTCACCTTTGAAAGAGCAAGGAGGCATAATTTCAACTGCTTCGTAATTTTAAAAAGCCATATTTATTTCTGCAATCTCCCCCCCCCCACACACACACACTTAGCCTGGAGATATGCATTAATCAGGGTTTGAAGAGGGGAACAATATTTTTCAATACTACTTCTAAGCAGAAACATGTATTCATTGAATGCTATGAACATTAAGTTTAAATATAGGTTTATATGCACTACCATTTGGGATATTGTTTCAGCTTTAATCTTGTATTATTAACAGTGATGTGCAGGATATCATTTGAAGCTGCTCTCCTTAGCAACAGAAAAACAGGAAGAAAACCATTATACAGCCCTTCAATCATACCATATAATAGTATTATAGATTTCTTCTCATGGGAAAAAATGTCTGGTAGCAATGTTCCAGCTTCAGAATGGAATGCAGTGGCCTCCCAAAAGTCCCTCAGAGGGCAAGAAGCTTAGGAAACTTGGAGTTCTTTCAGTGCTATGGGGTATAGAGTGAGTGAGGCTGTGGGGGGTTTAAGTGTAGGAAAGGGGAAACTTGTCCTATGTAGGAGAATAGGTGTTGGACATTTTATTGTGATGGAGGGAGTAAGAAGTTTCACTGCACTCAGGGGTGGCAGATATCTTTCTTTGTGGTTGATGGGTGTTGTTAGCTGTTCTGTTGTGTCAACAAGCACCAGTTCATACAAGTAGAACAGCTAATGACACGCATCAACCACAGAGGATAGCTGCTGCCCCTATTGCAGTGAAACGTCTTAATCCCTCCATCACAATACAATGTCTAATACATATTCTCCTACATAGGACAAGTTTCCCCTTTCCCACACTTATAAAAACCCCACAATCTCACTCATTCTATACCCCAGAGCACAGAGAGAACTCCTAGTTCCCTGAGCTCATTGCCCTCTGAAGATACCGGCCACAGAATCTAGTGAAACGTCAGGAAGAAAACTTCCAGAACATGTCCAAACAGCCTGAAAAACTCACAACAACGGTCACTGGTGATATTTCAAATGGAAATGGGAAGATTCTCAGTCATCCAGGTGTGTTTATCAGGAAGTTGAGTCATGGCAACTAGACTTCTTTTCTTGAGAGATTGAAACATTTCGCTGCTCATCCAAGCAGCTTCGTAAGTCTGAGGAAGGTTGGTGGTGAGTCCTCCATTTTAGAGTTCACCTTGGTTTCACATCACCCTGGTCTGAATAGGCTCATAAATTTGACAATGGCCTGAATAGGCTTGTTAGGTCAACATTAACCTGAATAGATTCATAGTTTCATGTGGGAATATTTGGCAATATTTACATTTCAGCCATAACAGGGTTAATGTGAATGTAGAGTATTATGGGCTGGATTTATTGTGAAGAGCGAAGCTGATTGGTTTTTGAGATTACAAAACTTATCATCTGCAACAACCGATCCAACAAAGATCCCCAACAGTTCAGACAGACGAAGCTGCTTGGTTGAGCAGCAAAAGGAAAGAAGTCCAGTTGCCATGAGACAACTTCTAGATTCAAATAGACCCCATAATAACACCCGTTTATGTGAATGCTGAGAACAGTCCCTTTCTCCCATTTTTAAAGATTAAAGCAAAACTGGAGCAGCTTCTCAGGTAAGGTGGTTATTGAGCCATTGTCAGTCACAACCTAGGTCACACCTGTTATTTCTGTTCTGTAACAGGATGGCACTGTTAACATGTGTAGAGAGGATAAATGCACTGTGAAGAGGTCAGTACAGCTAGACACATATTTGCTGTCTGTTTTAGCCAAAAGCAAAGAAATCTGAAAAACCTCAACTTCCTTCAAGCCAGTCAGTAGCTGATAGCAGATGACAAGGCTGCTAATGCCCAACTGTCATAACACATCAGTGAACTCTGCATGTGAAGTGCCTTCGGTTGAGCCTTTCAGCTCCAAAACCTTGCAGGGCTTCATGGAATCAAATGAAAATGCTCAGGTGCATTCCCTTTGAAAATCATCTTGTCAGTTGTCTTCAGGCATTGTGATGCATGGGCAGAACATGGGACTTGAAAGTGTAAAAGAACTCACTGCCTTACATGTTGCTTTCTGGAAGCCTGGGAATCAACTTTCTTGTTGATGACAATTATCTGATGGGTTAGTAGGATATTCCATTATTGTTCCCTGTAACTTTACAATCCCTAAATTCATTGGGAATTCTCAATAGTGGACAATACTGATACTGCGTATTGCATATATTTACAAAAAAACCCACAAAAAATTACAAAACAATCCCCTACTACTTAGAGTGGCACAATATCTGCCAAAATGCCTCTAAGAATATATTGAATGTCCTTTAAAAATAACTTTTGAAGGAAATCAATGTTATTCATTGCAACTAAAAGTTACTTTTTAACTATCTGTACCTTACTTCCAAGATTTACTTAACGTCTTGTTTTTTTTACTGTTATCCAAAAGCTGCTAGCTCAGTGGTTCCCAACCTGGGGGTCGGGACCCCTCTGGGGTTCGAACAACCATTTCACAGGGATCTCCATGAGCCAGTGAAGAGAAAGGCACAAATGGCCTGGGTCTGGAGTATGAGGGGGGAGGAAGGGGGGAAGAGTGAGTTACAGCTTGACAGGTCGGAGGGGATGTCAGTCAACGGCACCAGAGGCTGTGATTGGCTGAGGGTGCCTGTAGGGGGAAGCTCTCTATGGTACCTGCGACAGTGGCCTGCCAAAGGGGGCTAGTGGCCTCTTCCAAGCAGGGCAAGGGGTCACGACAACATTAGGAACTGTATTATAGGGTCACAGCACTAGGAGGGTTGGGAATCACTGCACTAGCTACAGGTAGCTATGTTACTTCCAACCACTTTCCTCCAAATTCTGATGTGGAGATTCAATGTATTAGGAGGCTCTTGCTTTGTGCCTCTCCATTGCAATTTATGATAGGGTGGCTTTTTGAATAGGAGAGCCTCCAATGTCCTTGGACCTTCTCCATGTGATTGGAAAATTGGCAACCCAATGAGAGTGTAATCAATAATTGGACTCAACACCTCATTAGAGAACCAATTACCTTGAGAGGTGGTGAGTGCTCCAACACTGGAGGAAATCAAGATAAATTTGGACAACCACATGGCAGATATCCTTTGATTTGTATTCTTGCATGGAGGAGCAGGGGGTTGGACTTGATGGCCTGATAGGCCCCTTCCCAATTCACTATTCTATGATTTTATGATTAATAGTGAATATCATATTCTTGTTATAAAAAATAAATACTGTAATATGATACAGTGTGCAGGTATGCACAGGTGGCCCAGAAAACACACTATAAAGATCATCTTATTAATCTTGTAGGGAGCTTGCTAAGAATGTGGAGCATTACAATTCCTTGAAAACTCCATATAGGTCATCAACAATTTTCAGCAGAATGCCATTAATGAGTTTTTTTAAAAGAAATATCTCTATTAGACATGGGCACGGAATGGCGAAATTCTTGTTTCCGTTACCGTTTGTTGTTTCTGTTACGTAACGGAAACGGTAACAACAATTACTCCGCTCCAGCTCGAACCTGACCCAATAAAAGATAAATTGGGTCTGATTTTTCCTTGTCGTTCATGGCATCGCGGTGATCACATGATACCAAGCAGCACAGAAAAATGTTTTAAAAATAAATAAAAAAACCGATTCCCGGCCAAAAAAGCAGGCGAAAATATGCCTGCCTGAGTGAGGGCACCTACCAGAGAGGGGTGGTTTCTGGGGGGGTTCCCGGCCTTCCCCCCTCTCCTGTCCTGGGCTGCTGGTACCAGGCTGGGGGGGGCATCCTCGTCGTCTCCATTTGCCATGCTGTGGGGGGCGGATCCAAAATGGCAACCGCAATATTTATTTTTAAATTG
This sequence comes from Phrynocephalus versicolor, assembly GCA_023846285.1. Lineage (NCBI taxonomy): Eukaryota > Metazoa > Chordata > Lepidosauria > Squamata > Agamidae > Phrynocephalus > Phrynocephalus versicolor. The sequence continues at coordinate 5,904,071 of JAHTLZ010003518.1, read as the reverse complement.
TGGTCCAAAAACCCTCCAAAGCACCACAGAAACATTTGAAAATTAGGTATTTTAAATGCCTGATTTTTATAGTAGCAGCAGTGGGTTTTTCTTGCAATAAAACATCTCCATTTATTTTATTTTATTTTATTTTTACTTTTATTTTTTACACCTGTGCAATGATGGACTGGCCATGGGATGGGACCATGCAATTTTTTTGACCCATTCCACCAATCGCATGGCCAGGTTTTGACTGAGACTTCTGGATGTGCCAGAGGGCATAAAAAGGCCACTAACCCTAACCCTAACCCTAACCCTAACCCTACCCCTACCCCTAACCTGTACGCCAGTATGCCAGTACGCTTCCCTTCTTAGTGAGTCAGAAGCACCCAGAGAGGTGCCTCTGCCACTTACCCCCCAACCCTAACATAATGTAATGTATGGTACACGGCTAATCGCTAAACACTTCCCTTCTTAGTGGGTCAGAGGCACACAGAGAGGTGCCTCCCAGAGCCCACTTACCCCAACCCCAACCCCAACCCCAACCCCAACCCAAACCCAAACGACAAGCGACAAACGGAAATGACAAATTTTTGAAAATTATCGTGACAAATGGAAATGACCCGAAACGGACCCGTCCCGACAAACGACAACTCGAAACGTCATTTTTTCTGGTCGTGCCCATCTCTAATCTCTATATATCTGCGTAATCGTATTGGGTTGATTCAAATAAAAGAGGTTATGAGTTATCCAGTCAAACTACATTCTTTGAATGAGATGGTCTGTTTTGTTTCACATATCTGCAGCAGGCAGAAGCATTTCAGAGTATGATTCGGCACAAAACGTTACTATATAGCCTGAAAAACGCATGGGAATATGATAATCAGGAGGGCATGTGTTGAGTTCTCCACTCTTAGGTGCTAAGAGCACTAAAGATTTGTAATGTATTATCTAGTTAAGTGAATTGACTTATGTATTACCTAGTCAAGTGAATTGTAATGGGGATTAGCTGTCTGTGGTGGGAGAGCTTTAACATGAATGATGTGGTGGGGAGAAGACAATGAACAGAGGGATATAGTGTAGAAATGGCAGGCATGTTGGCAAGGCTGTGGGTCTGAGTCCCAAGTCCTTGGTACCAAGTGCCAATTGTGAGTCTCTGGAAGTCCAGGGTCCCAAAGCTCAACTCAAAATCTAGAGATGGGCACGAAACAAACTTTTAGTTCATTTCATTATTCATTATTCATTTTGTTACCGCCACAGCATCTCCTGTTCTATCGACCAATGCTCTGGTGGAGTAGGGAGGGGACGAGGGAGGCCCTCACACATGGGCATCTTTGCATGCATTGTGAGTTTTTATGCCATAGTTGGTTTATGAAGCCTGCCCTACCACTAGTCAGAGTGAAAAAGCTGACTTTGACTTCTGTAAAGAAAAGGTGGAATACAAATGCAACATAAATGTAGTTGGAAGACCCTGTGATATTTGATTTGATGTTGAAGGAATATGTGTTAAAGAAATTCATGCAGATTTTGCAATTTGAATCTCAACACAGAAGCTGTCTTCTTTGGTATTCATTTGTTCTAGAGATGGGCACGAAACGAGCAATTTTTTGTTTTAGTTTTCATTTTTTCATTTTTGTTACGTAACAAAATGAAAAATGAATTTTGTCTCCAAAATGAAATGAAACGAAACGAAACACCAGAAATTTTGTCTTGCATTTCGTTTTTGTTGCGGCAATACATTGACCTGTAAAGAATGCTAACGAAACGAGCAATTTTTTGTTTTTGTTTTTGTTTTTCATTTCATTACATAACAAAATGAAAACTTTTTTTGCAAAAATTCACAAACAACAAAAATGAACCGAAACAGACCCCCTAAACGGCAAACAACAAACGAACCACCATTTTTTTGAGTCGTGCCCATCTCTAATTTGTTCACTATAGAAATAGGGAGAAAATGTAGAAAAATGAAACTAAGTGCCATCTGTATTCTAAAACCAGCTCTTATTACACTTCTCCCAATAGAAAAGATTCTCTGAAGTGGAAAGGAGGCATCAAACAAAATGAATGTGTGCTGGTTTGAAGCTTGCATAATTTATAATGCACACCAAATAATTATTTTGATTTCATCTGTTGCTTTTGAGAAGTGGAAACTCCGCCTGCATTTTGCAGGATTTTATCCTATCCCTGAGGTGAACTGCTCAGTTCTTTATATGGTTCTATCAGGTTGCCTAAGACTGTTTGGAGAATTCAGAACTAAATGTAAAAATGTGATCCAAGGAAAATTTATAGGAAATATTGATTACATGGACAGCAAAAATTCATGTTGACATGAAAAGGCAAGATCCCAAAAACAAAATGAAGCAAATATACTCAGATAGATATAATTCAGTAGATATTAGCCAACTTTGAATGACCACCCCTTTGTATAGACTTGACAAAAGGTGGCTTTGGTGAATCATGAAAGAAAAATCTTTTCCTTTTGGTTCCTCATTAAAATAAAATAAAACAAAAAATAAACAGCTAAAACATAAAAATAATCACAGTAATAACAAGGATGAAAATTACCAAAAGAAACATTTGAAGAGATGTACCTTCACACTATTCAAGAGAGCAGCAATAGTGAATCCAAGTTGCAACTTCTAAGGAGAGAGCATTCCACAGTGTATAACATTATGGAAGAAAACTCTGCATTGATGAAGCTCTTTGGATGAGCAGCAAAACGTTTCAATCTCTCAAGAAAAGAAGTCCAGTTGCCATGACTCATCTTCCAGAAAAGCTCTGTATTCCCATCCATTAATTCTGATGAGGTGTAGATGAGGATTTTACTTCAGTTTGTTTATTTGGGAGGGGTTTTTTAAAACTGAAATCAATACAGTTTTTGTTTTTAATGGAAAGCAGTTGAGATTCAAAGAACTGGAATGTGGAAGACTGAAACTGATGGATTTACACATCAGTGGACAAGGCTTGACTGCCTCATCATTCTACCTACCTACCTACCTACCTACCCAGAGCATGGTTGTCTGTATAGTGGGAGTAGCTCTATTAATACCACTTAATGTGTTGACTGAATGAGTTAATTTTGCAAATTTCATTTGAAACACTGACCCAAATGTCCAACATATTCATATCTGGAAAGAAAAGGAGTTTGGGCTGGGGGTGGGAAGTAAAGGAGAAATGAAAACGGATTTCCTGAGTTTGTCACTTGATTAAGTGCATATAGATCAGAATCAATACAATGGTGTGTTGTATATTTGAATATTCTGAAGACCTGAAGATATTATTACACTCAGTGGTAAGGAATGGAGAATTGAAAAAGTAGATCTTATTCAGTGCTAATATTCAGTCATCTGGCTTATCACCACAGAGAAAGGACTGCTGCACAATGTGACTCTCAAAGTCAGTACCTTCATTCCTGAAGTAGAACTACCAGTTTGCAGCATCCAAGAGATTGATGGCCTCACATAACAGTGGTCGTATGCCCCCATTTTGCACTCATCACCACTAGGCAGTTTGAGTTGGAAGGTTATGGAACAAATGAGCTATAAAACTGATTTGTCCATTTACTCCAAGAAATGACCTCCTGCAGGTCGTGCGTGAAGAACACCGTTTCGAAAAATACAAGCGGTTATTCCCAGTGGAAAGCCCATGGTTTCCTGCTGCTCATTCAACATGTCTCAGTCAAGCACAGACACTAAAATAAACAGAAGGGGCAGGCTCCACATGAACCTCCCCCCCAACAAATTCCCCAAACACTCTTTGAAGGAGCACTTGAAAGCACTCTCGAGAACTCCTCCATTAAGTTTTATTGAGATGTGTACTGGGCTACAGCCTTTAAATATACCTGAGATTTAGTAAGTATTTAGCTGATCTGGGAATTCAGCTTATTTCTTGCTTCTGAGCTTTACTACTTAAAACCATAAAATATGTTTTGACTAAAGTGGAGCTAAAAGGTTTTGTGGGTTGTTTAGTATCTCTTCTTCAGGTATGACAAGTTGGCAATAATATATTAATTCAACTCCTTGTTGCCGCAGGGGATCAGGCAAGATATTAAATATTCTTACACTGAAGAATGGGAACATGTGGCTCTCCAGATGTTGGTGGGCTGTAGCTCACATCAGTAATATGTAGTAGAACCAATGGTGAAGGATGATAAGAGCTAGTTGCCAGACACACGTGTGTGTGTGGTGTGTGTGTGTGTTCCACATTCTCCATTTTTCTTTCATGTTTTTTTAAATAAAAGGAGACATTCTAAAGCATGCTGGACACACTCCTTCCCTTAAGCACCCTCCACCTCTTTTGGAGCTAAATATCCAAGCCCCTAGAAACCCTAACTTTTCCAAATTTCAAAAGGCCCACTAAAATCACTTGGGGAAGTGAAACCTGCCATTTGCATGCCTGAGATCAGTAATTTTCTATTGATTTTTTTTTAAAAAAAATATTTATTTTTTAAAAAATCAATGGAAAATTACTGGTGTCAGGCATGCAAATGGTGGGCTTCGCTTCCCCAAGCATTTTTAGTGGACCTTTTGAAATTTGGAAAAGTTAGGGTTTCTGGGGGCTGAGATATTAAGTTCCAAAGGAGGTGGGGTCCTTAATAGAAGGAATGTGTACGGCACACTTTATCGATTCTATGGTTAATTAACAGCTTCCCCCTCTCTATGGTAAAGTGTGCCAAATACACTCATTCCATTAAGTACCCCCACCTCCTTTGGAGTTTAATATTTCTTACCCCAGAAACCCTAAAGGCCAACTGGTTTTATTTGGCCCACCATATCAGATACATAGATGCCCACTGGATCAGATGCATGGAGTGTTTACAGGAAATGTACATTTATCTCATCAGTAGGATATGTGACCAATTGATACAACTAGGTCCCCCTGTTTCAACACTAGCTGTTCCTATTGAATATAGAAGGTGCAAAAAGATTTCATTTCAGCTTATATACTATAGGAAGAATTTAGTTAATATTTTTAAAAAGAATTGAGAAATCAAGGACAGGAGAAAACCTTTAGTTTTAAATAACTGAATGCAGCAGAAATGGGAACATTTAGATACAGTACTTGTCCTCCTAGTCAATATATCCTAAGACTAGAATACCATGGAATTCCATAATTTATGTTGCTGGGAGCTACCCTGTGCTTTGTTGCTACTTGTTAAGATCTGAGATGTGTAGGTGTCAAGATATCAGGGAATTTGACAGCTCAATCAAATGTTAGTTTTTGGAATTCTATCTAATCTGATGAAAACTCTCTGCAAATCATCCCATGGGTGAGCCTGATAAATGATTTAAAGCATTGTTAAAAGACCCAGATACTCTTAGAATTTACTTTTCATTCCTGTTCTGTTAGTGGATGAACCGTATTATGGCTAAACTCATTTTACTCTGCAAGGTTTTGGGTTCTGTAAGTTTTTCTCTTATATATACATATCCCTCATGTATCTTACCTTGAAAGATCACCTGTAACAATCTGCACTTTTCATTTCACATTACATTGCTTATGTAATCTATGTGCTCTAGCTTTTAGCTTTCTACATTTTAGGAGTTTTACGACTCCTTGGCCTTTATTCGTTTGCTTTATGCTGGTCACCTAAATCCAAGATGTTCTTAGCCTCGTGTGGACAGAGGGATGCTCTTCTCCCTCTCACAAAATACCAGAACTCAGATTGAGGGTTGGGAGAGTGAGAACAGACAAAATAAAATATTGTTTTACCCAGTGTGTTGTTAGTCTGTGGAATTCCCTGCCACAGGATGTGGTGATGGCATCTGGCCTGGATGCCTTCAAAAGGGGATTGGACAGATTCCTGGAGGAAACGTCCATTACAGATTACAAACCATGATGGAGACGTGTAATCTCCAGGCTTAAAACCAGGGTACTTCAAGGGCCAGATGCAGGGGAGTGGTATCAGGAAACAGAGATCTAGTCTCATGTGCTCCCAGATGCATCTGGTGGGGCCACTGTGAGATACAGGAAGCTGGAGTCGATGGGCCTTCGGCCTGATCTAGCATCATGACTCTTCTGTTCTGATGATGAATCTGCATTTCAAATGCTTCTATTTTTCTATTTTTATTGGCTGAGTTAAAGTTCATAAATATGTGCAAAAAGTTGAAGGTCACTTTGGAGAATCTTTGTGTGAAATCAAGCAGGAGGCCAGATGTGCTTGATTTCACTCTTAGAAGGGAGTTATGAGGCCGGAATTGCATTGGAGTTCTTTTGAGTCCTTCAGATTCTAAACTCATTCCCACAGGGCTTCATTCTCAGATATTCTGGTAGTGACCTTTTGGCTTTCTCTAGTACTTTTTCCTTACAGCTTGGCTTCATACCTCTTTATACCTATCTTGCTCTGTACTTAATTACCATAAACAATTTTAAAAAACCTAATAAATAACAATGAAAAAGGAATGAAAAGAAGGGGAAAAATCATTTATAGTAGCATTTTATTTGGAAATTCTTGGGGGTAATTACTGATTTGTTAACATTTAAAATTATGGGAATGCAGAAAATGTTTCCCTGAAAATGAAAGTATATTTTAAAGTACAGCTTGGGAAATAGTTTACAACAATTATAGTTGTTTTCAAAACAATTGACTGTTTTCCTCTTAATCCTGAGAACAAGATCATGGTGCGATGACGTTGTTTTACAGACAATTACGGACAACATGAATTTTCCTCCAGAGACTTTAATTGGTTTTTCTGATCAAGAGCTTATTTTTCCTGTGCATTTTAATAATATCCTTAAAGACTAAGAGTTATTTTCTTAACATATTTTTGCTTTTAACTAGAGATGGGCACGACTCAGCAAAATTTTCGTTTTTGTTTTTGTTTTTTCATTTTGTTTCATAACGAAAATGAAAATGAAAAATTTTACAGAAGCAAAACGACAATGGAAACAAAACGAAAAATTTTGCCGTGCTTTTCATTTTCGTTACGGCAGACATATTGCATTGAAAAGAATGCTAACGAAATGAAAAATTTTCATTTTCATTTTGTTTTTTGTTTCATTTTGTAATGAAAACGAAAACAAAAAATGTGCAAAAAAACCCAAAAAACGAAAATGAACTGAAACGGACCCCTAAACGACAAACGACAAACGAAAAATTATTTTTTTGAGTCGTGCCCATCTCTACTTTTAACTACTTTGATATTTTTCCGTGCTTTCTGAGTAAAGCTAAAGATTACTGAAATTTATAATGCTTTTTACTCAGAGATGTATTCTCTGTCTTTTAACTTTAAAATGTGCCTTTTAGGCTATAAGCTATTTTAGTTTTACATGATTTTTATTCTGCCTAGATTTGTATTTGAATGTCTGCAATTTTTCATAGTTGTAAGATTTTTTTAATTTCTGTTTAAGTATATGTGCCTACAGTTTTCTTCATAGCTGTAAGACATTTGTATTTTCTAGCAGATTTGAGGTATTTTGTGCAAATGGAACATAGAAAGCAGCAGATAAATAAAGCCTGCAGAGTTAAACAAATTGATGTTGCCTAGAATTATTTCAGCAATGAAAAGGCTTATGCTGCAATACTCAGACAAATATAAATTTGAATATCAGAGATTATTTATCTTAATTCTGGAATTAACCTTTAACCTTTATAAATGCCACCTGTGATTAATGCAGGATTTTGACTTTTTGTTGGGAGGTCTAGCAAGTTCTGTAGGACCCCTACAGAGGTTCGAGCATCAGTTTTCTGATTGAACAACTGACTCACTCATTCCATAAACATTTTCTCTGACAATGTTTAACTAGTTATTTCTGTTACAAAAATAGGCTGCATTCTTTATATCAAATCTTTCCTTAATTCCTTTCCTGCCCCTTCTTGCACTACAACACATTACGTAATGCTGGTTGCTCAGCCCAGACTAACCATAAGCCTATAGCATTTTAAAATTCAGACATAAAATATGATTCTGCTTTATTGTGATTGATATACTCTCTTATAATTCTGCTGCACATCTGACTAATGAGTTGACTCTTTCCAGCCTCACAAAGATACATTTTTGTGGGCAGTTAAATTTGACCAGAGGAGCAAGAATTATTCACTCACACTGTTCTTTAGCATACTTAATGCATAGCAGTGCTTTAAAGGATCACTTCAGTTTCACATTACCATCTGTTAAGTTCAACACAATGCAAAATATTGACTTCACTGTAGCCAGGAAGAGGTCCCATTACAACTCAATTACATTTTGCATTTTAGCATCATTTTATACTCTATCATTTCACTGCAAGATTAAATGACTAGAGTTCAGGTGAACCATATAGTTGGGTCATGATAAACGCCAAGGGTGGGCAGAGGAATTCCTCGCTTTTGGGGAACCCTAGGAAAATTTCTCTATTTTCTCTCACCAAGCTCAGCTTCACAGCCCTTCCATGGCATGTGGAGGGCTGCAAAATGAAGCAGTATGACAAACTCTATTTACTTCCAGGCCTTCCTCTAGTCAACAAAAAGGGCCCAGACAGAGCTACCTTGTTTGGGCTCTTCTGCTTTCAAAGTACTCCTGCTCCACCTCTAGGACCCCAAATGAAGTTTTTGTCATGGGGTGTATGCAGATCTCCAAGAAAGGCCTGCCCATCAAGAATAATACTCCGAGGGAGAGAAACATTACCCAAAACTTTGATTGCTCAGCCACTGTGCTAGTTAGCAATACAAGCCATGGCCCCAGAAATCTCTCATTCATTCATTTTCATACCTCCCATCTGGATGAAGGCCACTCTGGGCATTTTACAGCATGTAAAACCACATAACTAGAATACAATTGTGATGTGCACCTTACACACACTGGGTTTTCACTCACTGCCACCACTAGATTAACTGGACACTTGTATGTATTTGAGAGACAGTCACACCAGGTTATATAGTTTTAAAACAAAACATGAAACGTTTATTAGGTTACAATTAGATGATCAGAATTATGATCGTTTTAGCCGATGTTATTGTATTGCATACATGAAATCTTATAATAATATGTTTCCTTTATAAACCAGACCCTTTTCAGTGGCAGGATCTCCCACCTGAGAAACTGACAATCTAATTGACACTCAGCTCTCTTAAATGAACTCCTCTCAGCTCTAACTGAACTGCCCATCACCCATTAGATTCCAATACATAACAGTCTTAACCACTCCCACCAGCCTGGTGATTGGCTATTCAAAACACACTCTTGAATATTCATACTTGTTTTACTCTTTTCTCCACAACAACCAACAGGAAAAAGAATGTAGTAGCAGTGTGCTGTACAACAGAACAGATCTATCACAAGTGAACAATACAAAGAAACAAAGAAAGTTGTCTAAATAGACTTTGGGCAAGCAGCAGCTCAATTTGGAGCTCCATCAGTTGATGTCGCGAACAACTTCTAGCTTGCCCATGTGTAAAGTTGACCCTGTTTGTCTTTGTCTTTGAGTGTCTCATTTTCCTTTTGAAACTTCAACTGCATTTTTTGTGCTTCTTGCTGGTTATTTGCTCTCATGAGCTTATCTTTCTGTACTTATTTCTTAGTACAGATTTACTTGTACAGTATTCTATAAATACTGACCCAGTACTTATGGAGCTAAGACATGATAGATTAAAATGACATATCATGTAAATCACTTGGCAAGATGTCTTATCTCTTCAGAATGGCTAATGTTTCCAATCTCCCTTAAGGCTAAAGGGTTTTGAGTATATGTGAAAATCAGTTTTCACAATATAGATCCTGTTCAGAAGTAAGTGCTGTATTTATTTTCAATGTTAGGATCATACTAGCCAATGTAGACTTTCATGTCCCCCCCCCTTTCCTTTTGTAAGATTTGTGCTATTGCTTAAATGCCAACACCTGTTCTGTGTTCTGCTGATTATGAGTTCCCTCAAAGCTTCTGCTTTATCAGGTCAGTCCATTTTGATTGAATCCTAGCTGTGAGAACATTGATTGCTTGCTTTTATTTTCTGGAATGTTGCCAGATGAATGGATTTTGGTTTATTGCTGTCAAATACTGGTCGGGCTGACTTTAGTGCTTTGGAAAGGTTCTACTGTAATTTGCTCCAACAGGAGCCGGAGAGCTGTTATGATCTAACAGTGTAAGTGGATTGTTACTGGTTGTGAGGATGCCTGCTACTGGTAATTTGGCCATGTGCGCTGCCTGAATTGCTTGGAATTCTCCCAGCCCTGAGAAATCTGAGAAACAATGCATGGATGTTTTGTGTGTATTTCATGGAAATGAGTTGAAGCTGTGCAAATATTATGCCTATCCTGTGTACGTGTTTTCAAAAGATGATGTGTCGTTATGCTAAGTTTGAAGTTCGGGTTGTACCTATTACTATTTCAGCTGTGATTCTATGACACTGTTCACATGGGCTAATGTCTGTGTCTCTTTATGTGTCAACATGTCTGACTTCCCAGACACAAAAGTTACCTATAGCAAGACCACAGGGAGCTGCTTTACAGCTAGTCAGATCACTGGTCTTCTAGCTCAGAGCTATATATTGGGACTGTCAGTTGCTCTCTCGCATGTAAGCCAGGCACCTAAAGTCCTATCTAGTAATGTCTGCAGCTGGGTCTGGGAGACAGTCTGGAAAGTTACTTTTTAAAAATGAAGCTACTATTAAATTTTACTTTCAAAACTAAATAGTTGCACGTCAGAGCTCCAAATATTGTTTGCTATTAGAATCCCCATTTTTTCCCCAAAGCCATGTTTTACTTTCTCATTATTCAAACATGAAACAGAATGAGAAAAAGGATACTAAAGTCTGCTGGCCCATGGTATAGAAGCCAGGCAAGGAATGGGAACCACAAATAAAAAAAAAATAAAAGGAGCAAAAGAACTTACTCTTGTCATACAGCTAATTTATTTATGCCTTTGTTACTTAAAGAAAAAAGAAATTAGTTATAAGAAGGACATCATTTTTAAAAGCTACTTCTAGGCCCTTCTACATATGTCTTATAGTATTAGTGGGCTGTGTCCCATCCACCAAATAATACTTTTGTAACAATCTTTTTGAAAAAACAAAAAACAAAAACAAAAACAAAACAAAACAAAAGAAGCATTATTTTCTGTTTCTGAGCAGCCCTGGTTCTATTTGTCCTTATCTATGCCTTGATGCATTGACGAAACAAGTTTTAATTTGGAAATAATGAAGCAATTCATATGGGGAGAGTGCCATGGATTAGAGATGGGCACGGAATGAATTTTTGTTCCGTTATTCTTTATTCGTTTTGTTACGTAACAAAACAAATAAGAAACCTGGCAATGAAATTGGAATGAACCGAACAGAACTAAAAAAAACTAGGTTTGTTAAGTTTCATTTTCGTTAATGGCAACGCACGATGAAATGAGCCATTTTAAATGTTAAAAAATGTCCTGAATATCTGTAAAAACTTAGCGATAAATATTTATTCTGCCTGATAATACCTACTGGGGGAGTTTTGGTCCTTAAAACATGCATTTATGTCTTTTCTCGGATCGCTGTATTTTTTTCCTTTAAGGGGAGTTAGGGGACATTGACCCAAAATGGCTGCCAGATGTCTAATATTGATTTCTTGGGTATTAAAACACCCTGGACATCTGTAAAAATGCAGCAATAATTATTTATTCTGCCAGATAATACCTACCGGAGGGGTTGGGGTCCTTAAAACATTTGTTTTTGTCTTTCTCCCATCACAATGCATTTTTCTTTTCCCTTTAAGAATGATACAAAATGGATGCCAGCCACAAAATTGATGCAAGCCATGTGATGGAATCATGTAAATTCTTGGACAACTTCAACCAATAGCATGCCCGGGTTGCAGACTGGGCAGGTCTGGCAGCCACAGAGGGCATAAAAAGCTCTGGCAGCCCCCATCCTCCTTGCAGTCTGTGGTGGGAGTTAGAGTGGGATTGCTGTCTCTGCGACTTGTTATTTTCACTTTAGGCCAGCCAGGCAGGTGTGTGTCTCTGTGTTCCTGCTGGCTTGAGCCTGGCTCTTAGGGGAGAGAAAGAAGAGATTTCTCTTCCAGCCTCCCTGTGTGCGTGCGTACCTCTTGGTGAGTACCCTCCCCTGCCCCACAGTGCAGTCATTCTACGGCTGCCTTGCACCCTGGGCAATGCCTGCTGCTGCTTTGCAGCCTCCCTGCATACCTAGTCTATACTGTGTCTCTGCCAGCATCAATTTTTTTAAGTGTTTTCCCTCTGGGGCGATGGGGGACACCCGCGCATGGAAATGCTTTAAATTGTGAAAAAGCGGGTAAAAATGAAAAACAAATAAATGAACCAACAAAACGAATTTTTTAAAAAATTCACAAAAAAATCAAAATGAATCGAAACGGGACCCGCAACGAAAAATGAAAAACTGAAACATCATTTTTTCAATTAGTGCCCATCTCTACCATGGATGTTTGATCTAAGAGCGCCTCTTGGACTGCAATTTCAGCTTTTGATGTTATCCTGCTAGATTCTGTTTATTTTGCTTCAGATTAGAGTTAGAGTTTGTTACGTGTGTGTGTGTGTGTGTGTGTGTGTGTGTGTGTGTGTGTGTGTGTGTGTTGTGTCATTACAGTCATGACTCATTGTGACCCTATGTCCACAGGGTTTCCTTGGAAGGAATACTGGAGTGGGTTGCCAGTTCCTACTCCAGGTGCCTACAGCACCTGGTATTCCCTGGTGGTCACCCATCCAAGTACTAACCAGGGCCGGCCCTGCTTAGCTTCCGAAATCAGGCAAGATCAGATTTGCTGAGGGCTGGAGATGGGCACAAACCAGAAAACCCATGGTTCAGGCTTGTCTGGTTCAGGCCCACCCTTGGTTTGGTTCCGGTTCAGGTTCAGACAAATAAAAAAAAATTCGTTATGAACCCGAACTGGTTCGGGTTCTTACCAGCGGTGGTGGTGGCAGCGGCAGTGGATCCTTCCCCCTGCAGCATGGGCTTTTTGACGCACTGGAATGGGGCCAGCACCTATTTTTTCCCCAAGCCCCCACCACTATTTTTATTTTATTTTTTACTTTTACTTCCGGGCCATTCTCCCGCCTTACCTTGAGGATAATCCTGAAGTCCTACACAGGGTGTCCATTGAGGAGGAATTGGCCGGCTTTGGCCAAAAGGCATTAGTACTTGAGGGCATGGGGGGAGAACTGGGTGCCGAAGATGTCCAAGAGGCTGGAGCAGCATGGCCACCTCCCCTTTCTGCCTCACGGCTTCTCACCACCGGAGGACAGGCACTCTCTCGCTTGGGGACTGCTGCCTCTGCCATGCCTGGGCTGGCTGAGGGCCAGCCCCGGGAGCCGCTGCTGCCCGACAGTGCTTTGGCAATAGCCAAGCCGCGTGACAGGAAAGGCGAGATCAGCTCCTGAAGCCGATTTTATTTTTATATTTATTTTTATATTTATTTTATTATTCTACTTCTGGGTTCTGTGCTACTGCTGTAGCATGGGCCTTTTTTTTTTAAGTGCCAACCGTGCGGCTCCTGGGGCCCGGTCAGTGTATTTTTATTTATTTATTTATTTATTTATTAGGGTGCCGACCAGGCCACCATTTGGGCCTGGTCAGCGCTCCCGCCTTTTAGAATTTATTTTTATTTTTATTTTTATTTTAGTTTCCCCACCCCCACCCAATTTTCGGGTTCAGGGCCCCCACTACAGCTGTAGCATGGAGCTTTTTTCCCCCTTTCAGCCCTGACCATGTGGCCCCTTGGGTCCGGTCAGCACTGTTTTATTATTATTATTATTATTATTATTAT
>JAHTLZ010003518.1:5848442-5883738 GCA_023846285.1 Phrynocephalus versicolor | reverse complement strand
GATGTAATTAGATTCGGGACCTAAATGGTTAACTTTGATGCGCTACCTGCCACCAAAGAGGCGCACTGCGGCTCTTTACCCAACAGCCGAACAATTCGGCCCTCAGGCCCTCCTTAAGATTCTGAATAAGGATATCCCGGCCCTTGTCCAATAAATGCCCACCATCCGGACGAATGAAGGTGGTTTCCCCAGCAAGGATGTTGGAGTGCCAAAAGACAGCTCCCGCTTCGGCCTGCACAGCGCGGGCCACTAACGCAATGGATAAGGTTTATCAGGTCCAATCTCTGACGTAATTTATTGCAGCCGGTTAAGCATGCAATGAGGATGCCGAAGTGTTTTGGGCATCCCCCATTCCTGATAAGTTTTATCAGGTCCACTCTCTGAATTAAATTTATTGCAGCCAGTTACGCATGCAATGAGGATGCCAGAGTGTTTTGGGCATCCCCCATTCCCAATTTCTAGGCAGTCCACTTGATCACATTGGTTATTACGATAGGACTGCCGAAGACCTTGATTATTTTATAGAGATCTGCATGATGTTTACTATTAAATTGCGCTACCCATGGTGGCGCGAACCCCCGTTCAACCGGGGAATGATCACAGACCAAACGACACAAACCAATGAGCGAGTACACTGGAACACTCTCAGATCCACGAGGATCTAGAGAATGAGATACTTGCCCGACTTACGGGTCAAGTCAATTCCTACCAACATGGGCAACCACAATGCTCAGCAAGGTGGCAGGGGGAAGATCACTGAGAGGCACAGTAAGAAAGGCGTGTCAAGGAATAACCTTCTTGCCCTTCCACAGGAAACCGGCCCATTGGCCACGGCCGAAAGCGCGGCCACGACCCAGGCCGAAAGCGCGGCCACATCCCAGGCCAAATCGCGGCCACGTCCAAGGCCGAAAGCACGGCCAGCTCCAAGGCTGATAGGGCAGCCACCTCCAAGGCTGAAAGCACGGCCACCTCCAATGCCGAAAGGGCGGCCAGCTCCAAGGCCAAAAGCGCGGTCAGCTCCAAGGCCAAAAGTGCGGCCACCTCCAAGGCCGAAAGCGCGGCCATGTCCAGACTGGATAGCAACTCCAAGGCCCAGTAAACAAAAACTGAGGCCGTAAACCAACGCTCAAACCCGGCTCCCGGGGGGTAGAAGCTGTAACGAGAAAGAAAGGAACAACTGGCCGGTGTTACCGGTCCATTAGTAAACGTACAGAAGATTTAAATGTCTCCGGATCTCCATCACCCAATCCGTCGGTTGCCAACCCAATTGGCGCCAAAGGCAGCTGCGGTGGAAGCAGCACCTATCCAGAGCAAATGACGCCCAAAATGCCAGCCCGATACGCCAGCGACCTGCAGTGCCCTCAGTGAAATTGTCCAATATTAGCCACCTGTAAAAGGCGACCCCTCTTTGCACAGAAATAGGTACCCCCGATAATTGTAAGTGAGCAGGGCGGACCTACATAACGCTAGGACCAGGCAAATTTGGAGCACAGAACACCTACGAAGGTGTATTGTGCCGGCCTTACCTCGCTGGTCAGTCTTCACTCTACAAATATGCTGAGAGACCAGATCCTGCTCGCTGACCATACCCGACCAACGTAATGCATAAGTGAGGAGGCGGTTTTTTGGATTGGGCAAGCAGCTCGCTAACGCGTGAGGTGGCGAAAAAAGGGTACCAAAGTGGCAGCTTGAAACAAGGCAACCTCATAACTGGCAGAACAAACTCAAGGCTGTGCATTAGCCAGCCTACATAACCTATTAGGAGAGATCGGAATCTTCAGAATAACTCGAAAATTGGGTTAGGTCCGGGCAATACCACTGCGCTGCCACCCCAGGGGGAACGAGGCAGCACACTAAATTTCGGCCGAAATGCGGCGCGTATGATGAGGACTACGAAGTCCCACAATACTATAGCGCCGTCTGCGCAAAAATTGGACGACCAGGCGCCGCAACTCCATGAAGGGCAGATGCTGGACTGCTGGAGCCAACTTACCACGCGAAGACACAGCCTAGGCTGAAACCAGGGCCGGAAGCAATGAGTATTCAGCGCCAGGCAGGAACGTGACTACGTTGGAAGACACAGCAACCGGGGGGCTGAGCGGAGCATGCGATGATGGCTACTTCAGTAGTCAGAAGGCGTACCTGCAGAAACGATACTGGCAGATCCTGCTAAAATGGACACAAGAGGAGCAATGCATGTCAGCATTAGCCATCATTAGTTTACGCTCCGCCCTCCTCTGAGCCTTGGCCTCACTCGTAGGAAGCCCGCCCCATAAGACACGGTCGTCCCATGCCTTTCAGCGTGCTCGCACTCCAAACGGGATAGCTTCTTCCAAGCTGCCAAAAAAATTAGGCGACTGATCACCCGATGAAGAGGACGGATGAGGAAGGGGCTGCTGACTAGGCCTGTTCTTGGCAGGGGCCTTACCCTTACTCTTCCCATTAGAACCTCCCTCCTAGACGGCATAGCCGAATATAAGGGGCAAACAGGTAAAATTAAATCAGCATCGTAGGCGTGGCACAAACCAAAAACGGATTCCAGGTGAATGAGAAGGGTGGCCTTGGTACGTAACAGCCAACCCAAATCGCGGCGTGTAACAGCCAACACGATTCGTGGCGCCTGACTTCATGACAGAGGACCTTGGGCGGATTCCGCTGCCTGAGCTGCCCCTCTTGACTAAAGAATTCAATCAAATACAGGTTGAAAGAGAGGAGGTGTTAGGGCTAATCGGTAAATTGAAGATTGACAAGTCACCGGGCCCAGATGGCATCCGCGCAAGGGTTACTAGGGAATTTTGATAGGATCAACAGGCACATGGATTTGGATGAACCGATGGCTATAGTCCATCTGGATTTGCACAAGGCTCCCAACACAGTCCCTCACCAAAGGCGAAGGAGGGAGGGCCCAGAAAACTACAGGCCAGTTAGCATTACATCTGACCCAGGGAAGATGGTGAAGAAGTGCAAAGCGGTGTGCCCCAGGTTTCAGTCCTGGAACCGGTGCTGTGCAGTCCATTCATAAATGACCTGGAGACAGGGAGAAACAGTGAGAGGGCCAAGGTTGCCGATGGCACAAAACTGTTCATGTGGTGAAAACCAGAGAAGATTGAGAAGAGCTCCAGGAGGGTCGCTCCCAACTGGGGGAAAGGAACGTGTGTTAATGCAACCAATGTAAAGTAATGCATATTGGGCAAAAAATTCAAACTCCATCTATCAACTTATGGGCTCTGACCTATCCGTGACAGACCAGGAAAAGATCCCGGTGTGTTGGTGAGCAGCTCCATGAAGGCGTCTCCCCAATGTGTGACAGCAGTGAAGAAGGCCAGTTCGTCGCTAGGGATTAAAAAAAAAGGGGGGGGGATCAAAAATAAAACAGCCAACATTATAATGCCATTATACAAAACAATAGCAAGGCCCCACCTGAAGTATTGTGTACAATTCTGGTCACCGCATCTCAAGAGAGACATAGTGGAACTGGAATAGGTGCAGAAGAGAGCAACTAAATTGATTACTGGGCTGGGGCACCTGCCTTATGAGGAAAAGCTACAACGTTTGGGCCTCTTCAGTCTGGAAAAAAGGCGCCTGAGGGGGGATAGGATTGAAACATACAGAATAATGCAGGGCATGAGTAAAGTGGATAGAGGGAAGCTCTTCTCCCTCTCACAAAATACCAGAACCATGGGACATACACTCAAATTGAGGGCTGGGAGAGTAAGAACAGACAAAAGAAAATATTTTTTCACTCAGCGTGTTGGTAGTCTGTGGAACTCCCTGCCACAGGATGTGGTGATGGCATCTGGCCTGGATGCCTTCAAAAGGGGATTGGACAGATTCCTGGAGGAAAAATCCATCACAGGTTACAAACCATGATAGAGATGTGTAATCTCCAGTCTTAAAACCAGGGTACTTCAAGGGCCAGATGCAGGGGAGTGATATCACGAAACAGCCTACAGCCCAGGGTAACTGGCGGTAGGTAGAGCCGCCCAGGGTGCCCAGCCAAACGGATGGGCATGGATATAGGAGCTAAGAGTAGGCCCAGAAAGTCCAACCAAAATGGCAGCCGAGTGGCAAAGTGGCAAATGGCCGCCCCACCCAAAGGCACGGGTTACCAACAATGTGTATATGTAATCCCCAGGCTTAAAACCAGGGTACTTAAAGCGCCAGATGCAGGAGAGTGGTATCAAGAGACAGATATCTAGTCTCATGCTCTCCCAAACACATCTGATGTGGCCTCTGTGAGATACAGGAAGCTGGACTAAATGGGCCTTTGGCATGATCCGGCATGGCTCTTCTTATGTTCTTATGTGCTTATGTAACAACAAGCAGGGAGGATGGATGCAGATTACACCCACCCCCCTGAAAAACTTGTAAGGTGACGCTCCCCAAATGGCCAAACGGGGGGGGGGGGGGGCAAAGCCGGCTATCACCAAGAGGGAAGCTGGCAGCACGATAGCTTTCAGACAAATAATACAAAAATGCCTTGCTCCCCCCGGGAGTCAACAAAGGGCAGAGTGATTGATGGCCACCCAGAATGTCCAGCCGGGCGGATGGATGTCGATGAGTGCCCACAGGATGAGCCCATAAGGCACGGCCAAAATGGCCGCCCAGTGCAAAAACAAAATAAATAAGCTTCCCTAAGCCACCCCTGATGAAAGGTAGGAATAACCCCTACACGCAGCTACTCACTGAATGCTCGGTGTGGCTAGAGTAAAGAATCCCTAAACACTAAAAAATTCCATACGCCAGGCTGTCAACGCTGACCACCCCACTGGGGCTCCAACACACAGTCTAACAGGCTAAGGAAAACCCCAGCGGGAATCCAGCCCAGCAGCCACCCCCCCTTCTACTGCGGGCTTCCTCACCAACGGAAGAAGCCCAGCAGGGTTACCGGAACCTGGCAATGCAAGCCGTCAGAGTTGAGCAGGGGGCGCTTCTCCGCTGCTTGTCGGGACCGACAAACAGCTGGGCTAGCAGGGGCTCAAAGGATCCCGCTCGCCGCTTCTGCGGCGCTCGTCAAGGACGCAGGCTTCCGCAAGCCTGCGGGATCACGGAAACCTGCCTCCCGTACCCTTCCCCGAACCTTAGTAAGCTCAGCTGCTTGTCAGGACCCGACAAGCAGATGAGCTGACAGGAGCTCAAGAGCTCCTGCCCCTTTAAAACGCTCCCAACCACGCAGGCTCGAACAAGCCTGCCCAGCCGGGTAACGCGCCTCCCGGACCCACCCTGGAATGACAGGACCTTTGCGGAGGCTCCGTGAGGCGCAGTTGAGACTTCTCCCAACAATCAGGTGATTGTCGGAGGCAGCAGCAAGCAGCTCGCCGAACCGAGGCACCAAACGCGTCAGGAGGCACTCCTGGCTGGCGTGCCGCTCGCTCCAACGAAGAAACCGGCAATTGCGGAGGCAGGCTGAGGGGAGCGCGCCAAGGACTTATAAAGGGGCGCGCTCCCCTCCCGTAGGCTACGCTAATAGCGGAGCCAATAGCCGCCTCCCTCAACCAGCCGGCAAAGTTGCCCCTGCCCGGCACGAGGCCAGGCGGAGCAGCCAATGTCAACTACAGACTTCAACTGAATGTTCATGCTGGTGTAATGCAAGCAGTATAAATCTTTGTGGCCAATTGCTCCAAGTTAAAAAGTGTCACTGCTGCCTGCCAAGAAGTTGACTCATCAAATGCCTACACTGACTTCTGAATTGGTTGCAGTCCAGTTCCAACACCTTCTATTTATTTATTAACTTTTGCATCACCCATCTAGGTGGTGTGCTGCTACTCTGAATAGTTTGCAAGTGTAGAGCATAATATGTAAGGACCCCAACTCACTGCCCATCCAGAGACAACTGAGATACTCTAGAGAGCAAAACTAATAGGAGTTTGGCCAAAACAAAAGAAAGATAATAGTAGGGAGCATGAGAAATGCAAACATGGAACAGATATCTGATGCCTCATACTTTAAAAATAGATTTCTATAAGTGGTATAACTGCCTTCAGTCAAACAAATACCCCATAGCAAGGCTGAGTAAGTTCCATCTTTCCTATTTTAATGATTGCTTATTGATAAGTCTCAGTGGCATAGCGGATGCACAGAATTTTTTAAACCAGTAACTGTTTGCACCATAACATTTGTTGGAGTAAATGCTGACAGAGTGGAAATATCTTTAAAATTGATGGCACAGCAGGGTCCTAGTAAGAGATACACTAGTTGGACATATTGTTCAGCGTAATTTTGTCCAATGGCATTTTTGCTGTGCCAGTTTTCCTATCTAATGCCTGTCTTAAGCACACAGGTAAACTTTAAGATGATGGGGACTCAGAATTTCTTAGATTGCAGACAATACCAAGCAGTGTGTTTTAGTAAGCAACCACAGAAACACAAATGTACTGACAATTTAAAAAAAAGAAAAGAAAAAAAAGGAAATAAGTAAATAAGTAAAAGAAAGAGGGGGAGGGAGGAATATTCTAAAATTGCTTTTTTCCATTTAGCCGTGTTACATTTGTAGCTGTTCCTGCTGTTCCTAGCCCTAAAATACAAATTGGTGTACTGCTATGCAGAACACTTCCCTTAAAGTGCCTTTTCATCATGGCACTGGCAGCCTCCTTCCCTGGTTTTGTATTTTAAAATGGTAGCTTGCTCATTCTTTTCAGTGAGTTCTATAGTATTCAATCAACATCTAAACAATATTAAAACTAAAAAAGAGATAATATTAAAGCATAATCCATTACAGAGAAGGATCATGGCTTGTCAGTAGAGCTTCTACTTTGTATGCAGGAGTTTGCAGGTTTGTTTATCAGCATGTTCAGGTTGGACTGGAATGAACTGCAGTTTGAAATCACTGAAGGATAAGGTTTGGAAATGTTCCTTTTTGAGAGTCAGTGTGTGATGTATTTAGAGTGTTGGATTAAGCCCCGAGAAATCTAGCATCTAACCCCTACTGGGCCATGAAACTCACTGGATGACTTTGAGCTAGTCATTCTTTCCTAGCTTAAACCTACCTTGAGGTGTTCTTCTGAGTGGGGAAGAGAAGGAGAACCACATACACTGTCTTGATTTTATTAGAGAAAGAAATGGGATATAAATACATCTCGTAAATGAATATCCCAAACACGTAGTCTCTCAAATATGTTAGAACCTAGGTTTGGTGTCTTGATTATTAAATTGCCTTCCCAGAGTAGAATTGCCATCAACACTTTGTAACGATATGCACACTCTTGACTCTTTACTGAATACGTAAGTGCCAGAGTTCCCTGTTGTAAAGCCCAGAGAATTATGACTCAGCACAGCCAAGTTATAAGTAAAACTTGAACTTAATGTATTAAAGAAAATAGCACTCATTGGCAAACAATATAAACACACAGCATAGTATAACATACAGAAAAAAACACAGAACATACACAGAGGCATAACCTGACTTACAACAGGTAAAGGTGAGCAGGGTGGCCTGACATAGAATCAGAGTTAACTGACCTACATCAGGCAAAGTCTTGCTCTCAGCTACTTCTTCATATACTGACTTTCAACCAATCAAATTGCACCACATCATTAGCTAATTATTTTTACCTCTGCTGAATTACATATTGTACTTACACTGCAACTCTTTACAAGCATAGTCAGTTACAAAACTTACATAAAATAGTAAATTTTAACTCTGAAATACAAATTGTATTAGAATCATATCTTGACACACTTTGTAGTATAGAATGCTGCAACATCTTTAGAACTTCTGTATTATTTACATGGAAGGAAGTTAGCCCATTTGTCATTTACCTCAATATTCCCTAATCCCTATTCTAATTAGCAACAGTTTTCTAGATTTCAGGGATAGATCCTTTACATTTATTCTTCTTTTTAAATTCTAATTTGGATATCTGTGTAGACTCATCACATGAGCTACAGTCCTGATGTTATGGGGGTCTGGTTCATATGGAAAGGCTACACGGATAGAACAGCCTCCTTCTCTTCAGACTTTTTTTCCCATGGTTAAAGGGACGTCTAACATGTTTTCTTCATTGTATATGACCTCTGGAAGTTTACCCAAGAACAAAATGTGCCCACTTATGAGTGGGGAAAAAACAGATAGAGCTCCATAAAATACCATAAAAACAGTATCACATTTTCTCCTAATTATCTGTACATATCTAGCATTAGATTCAAGAATTTGATCTGGAACTTTCTACCCTAAAAGAATTTATTCTTCCTATGCTGATTCTTTCTTACATAAAATTTTAATTTAGAATTTTCACATTGCTCTTCATTTAAGCAAAATAAATTGTCTGTCTCAGGTGGGAAAAGGAAACAGAGATGAAGTGTTGGAATTGGAAATATTAGGCTACATGGGCAACTCTGTACCCTCTAATCTAGCTTCCTGCCATAAAGTGCAACAGAGGATACTATTTCATTTCCACTGCTTGACATATGATTCAGCTGCCAACTGGACATCATATGGTATTCAAAATTGTCTTTCACCTCAGGAAGTAAATATCTTGGATGTGCCCCATCTTGTATTATTGCCTTATTGACAAAATATGTTTGCATTCTTCTTTGATATATGTAATATTTATATGCCTAATAAATACTTCATTTATGCCAGGTAAATAGATTTATCTACAGGAATCCTTATACCCCTACAGTGTCAAACCAGTTCTAAAATCAACCAATTAACTGTTGGGAGGAAAAACAAAACAAAATGGAGTTAAACTTTTCATATGGCTTAGATTATTAATTTTCCATAATCATGAAAAGATACATGCTTACTTGAAATAAACATAAAACAGGTAGAGTATAAGGCTACACATTATCATATAAGGGATGGCAAGACATTTCACCATACTTAATAATAGAGATTCTATAACACTAAGTAAGACAGGGTTAGGAAAGGTATAATCTGTATATGAGAAATGGACTGAATTGCACACAAAGATCCCAAATACACAATATTTGACAAATACCTTAGAAAATTTTATATATCTTATAGAGGTACATAAAATGTTGGGGATCAAAGAAGATTAATATTCAATATTTTTTTCCTTTCACTCAGAAAATGTATTATTTCCAAGCCAACATTGCTATTTTTATTTTTTTAAAAAAATGTTATTCTGCCTTGTCCCTATTTTTCTTGAAAAGGAAGCCATTTTACAGACTGTTATATTATATTCCAGATATGTGCGTATGTGTGTGACCACCATCCCATTTCCCAGATATATTCTATAATGCTCTGGAACAATGCTGTATCAGGGGCAATGTGAAGCAGAGATAAGATTTTTGCACTTTCTTGCTCTTGAAGACAAATGACACAACCTCAACTTCTTTTCTTCTATGTGAGGCTCCCCTCTGGCCCTCCAAAATGTTTTACAAGACTTCTTGGATATATTGTGATCATTTTTCCTATCCATAAGAAACACCTGTATATATATTGGCATGAACCGAAAAAATGGTGATTCATTTCACTTTGTTTCATTTAAGGCTTTGTTTCATTTTATTTCATTTTGTTTCATTTTTAATGATTTTTTTTTAAAAAATCATCTCATTGGTTCATTAATTTGTTATTCGTTTTTACCCAGTTTGAACGATTTAATGCATTTGCCCGCACGCGGGCATCCCAATGCCCCAGACCAGAAAGAAAACATTTTAAAAAATAATAAAAATGTAAAAGCAATCTGAGAAAACACATAAATGGACGTTTAAGCACTCCTCACCCCCCTGCTAGGTATTATCAGGCAGAAAAAAATACTTTTCGCTGGGTTTTTAAGTATATTCAGGACAGTTTAATACTTTGAAAATGCCATTCTGCACAGATTCTCCACCATTAACAATAGTATCCAGCAGCCATTTTGTCCCCTTAAAAAATATCTCTTTCAAAACACAGTTTTAGATGTTATACATCACTGGCATCAACCTAATAGCTATAATCAGGCATTAATTTTTTTTACGATATTTTTGAAGTGTTTATAATCCGTTGAAAGGGTTTAAAAACAGCTCATTTCTTCGTGCGCTGCCATTAGCAAAATGAAACGTAACGAACCAGTTTTTCCTGGTTCGTTTCATTTCATTTAGATTTTAGTTCTAGGTTCATTATTCATTTTGTTATGCAATGAAATTTATAACAAACAACAAAACAAATAAAAATTCATTTTGTGCCCATCTCTTTATATATAAAATGTGCTGCTTATTTACCTCCTGTAGCATTAAAAGTGCTCTCCGGATAATGTACAATTTAATTATGCAGGCTACACATTGGCCACACCCCTAGTGTTCTGAGTACTCAGTTTACTGAACTTCAAAGGATGGAATGCTGAGCCAACCTCAGGCTGTCTACCTGAGCCCATTAGGATTGAACGTGGGTCACAAGCTGATTCTTGATTCAATAATACAGTTCAACCTTTTCCCCATGAGACTGTCTTAAAATTGCTTGCCACATCTCTTACTTGCCTAAAAACTTTGATAACATACCTTAGGAGAAAAATGCCATTCCCACAGCTAACAGTGAGGTTTGCCCTCCAAAACCTGATGGAGAAACAGATGGAGAGTTTAACAGGCCCTTGGCACATACGTAGGTATTGTTAATTCTGGCTTTTTCAGGCATCTACTATGAACAGATTCCTTTTGCCTTCTTTAAAAGACAACTGTCCCCTTATTTGTGGTATATTTGTTACATGCAGTGAATTACTTAAACATGACCTAAAGGATTTATTATTAGGCTTTAGTTGCCAACTACTAATTCAAAAGCTCAGAAGCTTAAGAAATTGCATGTTTATACGTAGCTTTGTGATTCTCCCTTCTCCCCCAGCGTTTCTAAGGCTGCAGTATGAAGAAGATTGGCATGAAGGGATTGGGGATTTTTCATACTGCCCTACTGACTGTTATTGCTGCTAGAAAACAAAGACCTGCCTTGATTTACACATTACTGTGGGAGATGCAAATTAGATTACCTTGTGTCAGAATTCAGTGTGACCAAATTTCTCAAGAGTGCTGCCTCACACTCTGTATTAGAGACTTTAAGCATGGGACCCCTTCATCTTTTCCTCCTGACTCCAAACTTGTGCCTTATTATCCTAGCAGTGAATTTGCCTTCCTATATCATTGCATGCCTGTGATCAACGGCCTACATTAAGGGCCTGGAGTGGTATGTGTTTTTTTTCCTTTTCTTCTTCTTTCCTTTGTTTATCATTTCTGGGCCTGGCAGCATTAACACATTGTTCAAACATTTCCTTCCAGATATTTTTCTTTTGTGGCAGGCTTGTTCATTCACTGGTTGTTTACTCAGAAAGGGGGTAGCAAAGTAAAAAAAAAAAAACACTGTAGAAATGAACCAGCAGCAACTGCAAATCTGATATATGTGCTCTAGAGATGGAGATGAATAAAAAAAATTGAATCACAATATCCAATCAATATTGCTGATTCACTTAATTTCCCTCCCTTCATATTTGTCCTATCCGAAGATCCCAACAAATATGAAGGGATGAATATTTCCCCATTTTGTATGCCCCTTCCCCTTTTCAGGCAAACCAAGGCTGTCTACAAAAAAATATGAGAGGGAAAAGCCTGCACCTCCTCCAAAGCTCTCTCTTCATCTCCCTACATTAATTGCCACTACCACCAGTGCCTGGACCACTGACTCTGCTGCCATCTTTGCAGATGGCTGCCATCTTTGCAGGTGGCTTTACCTTAGGGCCTAAGGCATGGCAGTGGTGGCTTCTCTTTGCCCTAAGTGAAGCTACTGCTGCTATTGTTTCAAAGGGCAACAATGGGTTCTCCTTAGTCCCTAAGGTAAACTGGGTCACCATCTTTGTAAACATGGCAGTGACAATTAACCTAGAGAGGTGACAGAACAGGCTTTAGAGATAACAGAGGGGTGGAGGGACTAGTTTGGGGGAGTGGGCTTGTTTTTTTATAGATACCCATGGGATGCCTAAAACAAACCCACAGACTGGTGAGCCAACTTGGCAGTTTGGTGGTTTACAGATGCGGCATTTGTGGTTCAACCACCATGATGAGCCATGGCAAACCACCGTTTCTAATGCACACATTTGCTTCCCATCATTTTTTCTTCGCCAAGCTTTTTTGTTTTGTTTTTCTAATTCAATTCATGATTCTATTCGAAATTATCACAGTCCATTCAGTCCATTCCATAAACCTTTAATGGCATTAAAACAAAGGAAGTACACAAATAAAGACTAAGCAGTTACACAGAACATTATAAAATAAATCTCATCAATGGTCTAACTAAATTTCACAGAGGGTTGCTCTTTTTTTAAAATACATGTTAGAAATTCAGCCACCCGAGCAGTGACTAACTAGTTCAGAATTGTCCTGAATGAGAAAGCCTGTACAGTCACCCCCCGCCATTTTGTGGTTCAGGTACTGTGGTCCCACTACATCGCAGGATCGCAATACCTGCACCTCGGAGCTGCGCGGGGGGTGGCAGGCGATTGGGTCGCTCCGTGCCACCCCCGCGCTCCTCCGAGAAGCCTCGGACAAGTGTGCGATCGTCCCCCCCGCCCCCAGGCCATACCCCATCCAAATATCACAGATTTTCATGCATCATGGGTGGGGTGGGTCGCTAGCCCCCACGATTGGCGGGGGTGACTGTATATCCTTCAGGAGGGCTTGGGAAATCAAGGAGGATTTGCTCCAAGAAGAGTTTGCGTAGCTTATTGTGTGCCGGACAGTGACACAAGATGTGGCAGACTGTGTTGGATTCTAAGTGGCAAAAGTTACAAATCTTCTGAGCAAGAGGGATAGTGTGGTATCTTCCAGACAAAACTGAAGAAGGAAATATGTTAGGTCTAGCTAACATAAAGGGATGCCTCTTATTTGGGTTTACTAACTTGTGAAAATAAGACAAGTCTTGTTCAAAAGAGGGGGTAAATTAAACTAATGTGGGGAGCAGATTGAATTGAGACTAGAGGTAAGTGACTTCCAGCAATCTTGTCTTATAGTCAGATGAGCTCTGTTAAGTTCAATCTGCAAAAGAGTCGGGAATAAAATCTAAGTTTTGAAGTTTAATTACAAAAAGACTGTCCCAAGTGAAAGTAAAAGGGAATTTTAAAAGATCATACAGCAAAGAACCCAGAGGAGTACTATATTAAAGGCTTAACAGTATTTAAAAGCCAAGGACCATGCCATGGTCAAAGGTAAGTGGATACCCAACTCAAGGGTCATAGTTGATAGTTTAATCATATTAGCAATGCCGAAAATACATCTTAAAAATGAGGCCATAACCAGGTCTACTTTCTCCTTGGCCACTTTGATCCATATTGGGACACCATACAGAAATTGGCTCATGGTCTTTGTAAAATTTTAAGAGCTGCAGGGATATACTGGTTGCCACTATTATAATGGAATTGGGATTGCATTAGGTGAA
Organism: Phrynocephalus versicolor; assembly: GCA_023846285.1. Classification (NCBI taxonomy): domain Eukaryota; kingdom Metazoa; phylum Chordata; class Lepidosauria; order Squamata; family Agamidae; genus Phrynocephalus; species Phrynocephalus versicolor. Next base: position 5,870,384 of record JAHTLZ010003518.1, on the reverse strand, counting down.
GTGCTGTTAGTGATATTGCTGAATTTCTATGTAAAGTCCAATCAAGATGATAGTGGAAAATTATCCTTAGATATTTAAATGATTTAACTTGTTCAATAGGACTGTTACTGATACTCCAGGGCACCGGGTTCCAGGATTTTGAAAGACCAATATTTTAGTTTTCTCTGAATTGATTATCAAATCATTGGATGCACAGTAGGCTTGAAATGCTGCGAAGAGGTGTTGCAGCCCAGTTCTGGAAATAGAAAGAAGAACCAAGTCATCAGCATAGAGCAGTATAGATAGTGGATAGAGATGGACACAAACTGGAAAAAAATGGTGATTAGTTTCGTTCCATTTCGTTTAAGGCTTTGTTTCATTTCATTTCATTTTTAATGAATTTTTTTCAAAAAAAATTGTTTTGTTGGTTCATTAATTCATTATTTGTTTTTACCGTTTCCCCCCCCCCAGTGCCCCTGGGGCCCTGTCGGTGCTGGGTTTTTAAATTATTATTATTTTCCCTTTATTTTAGGGTGCCCACTGCCGAGTCAACCAGGCCATCCTTGGGGCCCAGTCGGCACTCCTTTTTAATATTTTTAATATTTTTAATTTTATTTTTCACTTCCAGGTTTGCCCCGTGCTACAGCTGTAGCACGGAGCTGTTTTTTTTCTTTCTTTCAGCACTGACCACCCCTGGGGCCTGGTCGGCACTATTTTTAAAAATTTTTACTTTTATTTTATTTTTGTTAATAAAAGGGAGGGGTCAGCAGCAGGTAGGCAGGACGGTTGGGTTGCAAACCCAGGGAGGGATGCACTGTGCCACGCTGCACCGCAAGAGCAGCCGCCGCCACCGCTGCATGGTGGGGCTTCCATCGCCTCCTACATCATCCGGGAATGGAGCCTTCAGGGATCTTCCTGATCCCAAGCACAGCCCTGCCCTAGTCCTGCCTAGTGGTGCACCTGTCCTTGGAGGAGTCCTCCTCACCGCAGGCTCCCAAGGCGCTGCCAAGTGAAACCCCACACCCTCCGCAGGTGGCAGCGGGGAGACAGATGGGCCACTCTGCCTCTGAAGGCATCTTTGCCCAGGTGCCCGGCTCACGGTGAAGCTGCTGCCGCCTGCTATGAGGGAGCCCACTTTTGGCCATGCCACCTGCTCGCCTGCAACCCTCCAGCCTTCCACCTTCCACCTTCCTCGCCTCCACCTCAGTGCACGCTTTGGTCAGTTCCCTCTAGGACTTTTTTATATTTATATTTATATTTTTGCCCCCCCCCCACTTTACTTCCAGTTTCAGGCCCCACACTACAGCTGTAACACAGGGCTTTTTTGTTTTTGTTTTTGTTTCAGCTACGACCAGGGTCCGGTCGGTACTCCCCTTTTTATTTATTTTTATTTTTTATTCCCCCCACTTCTGGGTTCAGGGCCCACGCTACAGCTGTCACGCAGGGCTTTTTTCCCCCTTTCAGCATCGACCGTACTCCCCCCGGGGCCCAGTCGGTGCTGGGTTTTGTTGTTGTTGTTGCTGCTGCTGCTGTTGTTCTTGTTGTTGTTGTTTTAGGGTGCCAACCAGGCCATCCTTGGGGCCTGGTCGGTGCTCCTTTTTATTATTTTTATTTCTTTTCTTTTCTTTTTATTTTATTTTTTTTACTGCTGACCACATGGCTGCGCTACAGCTGTAGCATGGCCGTTGGCTTTTTTTTCCTGGTCACCATCCCAGAAGCCAGGAAGCCCGGACCTCTGGTCCAGCACCAGGTAGGAGACATTTACGCCCCCCCCATTAACAAAATGAACCTAACTGAACCAATTTTTCTTGGTTCATTTCGTTTCATGTTAAATTTGCCCCTAGGATCGTTATTCATTTCATTACATAACGAAATGAATAATAAATAACAAAATAAAAAAAATCATTTGGTGCCCCCCTCTAGTAGTGGAGAGTTATTCAGGCAAGGGGCAAAGTTTTCGTATTGGGATAACTGAGGACGTAAGTAAGCTAGAAAAAAATTAAATATTAGCAGAGCTAGTATAAAGCCCTGATGCACACCTTTAGCTGTTGGAATCCTATCTGAAAGGGTGCCATTATGGCTAGTCTGTACCTGGCAAGAATTAGAAGAGTGAAGTTTTCTAATTAAAAAGAGCAAATGAGGATCAATTCCCCAGGAAGCTATTTTGTTCTGTAAAAGTTCTCTGTTGATTGAATCAAAGGCACCCTGGAAATCAATGAAGGCTGCATAGAGTTTGCTCTTAAAGTGAACTGAGTATTTTTTTTTTTTTTGCAAGAAAGGATAATACGAGTGCATGACCTAAGATTGAGGATCCTGGACAGAAGCCAATTTGTTCATTACAGGGAAGATGTGTTTCCTGAGCCCAATTTGTTAGACGTTTTAATATGTGCCTGGCATAAAGTTTCCCTATTGTAGACAGTATGGAATCAGTTGGGGAAGATGCATAATATTTTTTAAAAAATGGGGCTAGAATTGAAGATAGCCCAGAGTAGGGTAAGGTCCCAGTTTGATAAATCAAGGTGAATAGATTAACCAAGGGAGCTGCCCACCAACTAGGGTCATTAATTAAAACTTCGCATAGGACCCCATCAGGTCGCAGAGCTTTCCCAAGTTTCAAGGAATTTATTAATTCTAGTATTTCATATTCCAGAACTGGGGGCCAGGAAGGGATGTCAGAGGTCAAATGAGTGGATGTAAAAACCAATTCTGAGGCAGCAAAAAAAATTGGTATAGTGTTTTATCCAGCCAGCAGGAGAAAAGGGGGGGGGGTCGGTTGGAGAGGAAAGTGGCTTAGAACAGGAAACCAATTGCCAAATGATGCTGCTGTTCTTAGAAGAAATGCTTTAAGCAGTCTGGACCATTTATTCAGAGCAAACGTATGTCACTTCTCTTCCAGAAATAACTGGCAGGTCTTTCTATTTGTGAAGTAAAGGGCCAGTAGCTCAGGAGAAGGTTGAATTCAGACAAGATGGAATAATTGTCTCACCTTATGTTTTGCAATCCAGCATTCTGTAGCAAACCAGGAGGCTGGGCCGTTGTTACCTATAGAGGAACAAGTGGAGCTGACCATCTGGGTTAAACTTTGGATTATCAGGGAATATGCTTGAATAGCAGCTTCAGAAGAATTAGTCAATTGCTTGATACTGGTGCTTGGTTTCTGGTAATCCGGACCATTGTTCAAAGGCCAGTAAGGTTCTTGACGTCCACTTGGGATGTAAGAAAAGATTTGAGAAGTTCCTCGTATCAGTTTTCATGAGGGAGTTCAGTATTGACACATGCACTGGAAGATGATCGCTATCAGTACGGGGACTAATCACAAAATTAGAAGTCTTTATGAAGAGGCCAGATGAAATTTGAATATAATCAACCACACTCGACCCCAGAGGGGGGGAAAGGTGAACTCACCTTATGAAGCACTACCAGGGGAACCATTCAAAATATAAAGGTCATAACTAGGATTATGAACTTTGAAGAAGCATTCTCATTAACTATTGAATCCTTGGACTTCCTAGCACCCAGGAAATTGGGAGGCATCATCTCCTCCATGTTTCAATTCATATATTTTGCAAGAGATGGGTTGTTCACTCCTAATCTTGAATTAAGGTCACCTGCAATGAGGAGGGACATGCAGGGATATGACAGCAGTACATGTTTGACAGTGCTCTTCATTTCCGTCCAGTGTTCTATGGAAGAAGAACCAAGGGGAGGGATATACACATTCAGCATAAGCATATGAGGTTCACTGTTTTTAAATACAAAGGCTTGAACATATAGAGGGACTGGATAGTGAGAGGAGACACAACAAAAGAGAGGGAAAGCTTCACCAGGCAACATAGGCCTGATTGGTAGCGACCCATCTTAATAGTTTTAAAAGCAGGCAGGTGATAGGACACAAAACCAGCAATACTAGGTTTCTTTAAAGACCAGGTTTCCTGCAGGAAAATAATATTATATCTGGACAGAATGTCTATAAAATCAAGATCATGCTTTTTCTTTTCCCAACTGCTGTGTTTCATGTGATCTGTTTTATAGCGGATTGGAAGAGGTGAGGGGTGGGTTAGAGACAGGGAGGCAATCAGAGGCTACAGTGGTACAATGCAATTTGAGCTATCATAGAGAACACTACCGTTCATGGGTGCAGTCACAACCACAGGAATAAGGTCTAATGCAGTCCTGTTTAAGAGCTGAATAGACTATTGGGATCCTACAAAGGAAGGGGTATTCTTCAGAGGATCATCCTGTGATTATCACAGTCCACGGAGCCCTTGAATTTCTGTTTTGCACTAAGCAGAGCCAACCCATGTGGCTTTGGGCAAGCTGCACAGCCCCACTGCAAATCCCAGAAGAAGGGAATGGCAAACCACTTCTGAACATACACTGCCTAGAAACCGTAAGTCAGAATTGACTTGACACAACATCCTATAGGGATGCCACATTGCCTTGTTGGCTATATTCTTGATATGATACCTGAGGATTAATTATGCCCTTGTATGGTGTTTATTTTTAGTTTTGATTTTGTATAAAAGCATGTTGTTGTCTTTTAAGAAGTTGAACAATGCAGTCAATATTTTGTCCACCCTTTTGCAAGAAGCTAGCCTGCAAAGACATGGCACTGTGTTGAGCCAGTGACTGACATCATTGCCTGTTTGAGGGCCTGATCGATCCTTACTATAGAGAGCTCACATGGAGACTTGTCCTAATTTGCCAAGGGCTTTGCTTCCATTTCAGGAAACTGAGAACCCCCTTTGAGGACTATTTTGTTCTTCAGTCCACAATCCATTCTGCATCTATTAAAAATTATAACCACACAACCACATGTTGATTCCATCCCTAGGCATGATTGATTTTTCTTCTGGGGGAGGGGCTCTGAGAAGCTATCTTTTCTTGCATCTCTTTTCTCAAGTGCCCAAATGAGGTGCTGTCTTTGGCTCGAAAAGAGAAAGAAAAGAAAGAAATGCCAACCCATAAGTTTTTTATTTATTTTATTTATCCCCATCTGGAACACACAATCACATAAACACACCTCCTCCTCAGGAGAGGAGGAGAAGAAGACTCCACAATCTCTTCTCACCCTTGGCTGGCTTTCTCTCCTCCCTCCCTCCAAAAGAGCCCTACACTGTGCCTGCTGGAGGTGACCTTCCTTTTTCCTCAGACCAGACCTCTCATTCAATGTGTCACTGTTGATCCCACAGCCTTGCTGCTTTTGCTGCTGCCACTGCTGCTGCTACAAGGAAGGGGTGGGGTTTGAGGTTGGTGTAAAACTATGGAGCTCTGGAATCCTGTGGGCAGGAGGAATGCATATGCATATAGACATGTGTGTTTGTGTGTGTATAGGTGCATGTATATGCAGGCATGAGAGTGTGCGCTGTTGGGTTTGGGGAAGTCTCAGGTGTTTGCTGACTTGCACACTTTTTTGAAAGAGTGTGAGATGTCCTTCCTTGCCACCACCACCCAGTTACTTTGCTGCCTTGGAGGGATGGAGATGGAGGGCAAGACAGAAAGGGAAAGAGCGCCAGCACATGACCTTGTCAGGAGGGTGCCAGGATGGATGCAAAAACTGACTTTGTCCCCCAGCGCTGAAAACCCTAGGTACACCTCTGGTAATGCAGTTGTACAAATTTCTCTTGTATGCCTCCTCTTTATGACAGCCCTTCAAATATTTGAAAAGTGCTATCATATCACCCCTCAGTCTTCTTTTCTCTAGGCTAAATATGCCCAGTTCATTCAGTCTTTCCTCACAGGGCTTGGTTTCCAGTCCCCTGATCATCCTTGTCACCCTCTTCTGAACTTGTAGAACTATCACTAACTAACTAGACAAGTATGTTTGCTTTAAAAAGACGTGCTTTCTCAAGTGTGCAGTTGAACTGAAGATTACTTTTGTCCCAAGAAAGCTGGATTCTAGTGTCATTTCCCAGTCCCTATATGCCCAGCCATGTCTAGGGATGGGTATCCATTTTGTTTGGTTACCTAGGCTTTCAAATATCTTCAAATATGGAATAGAAAGAACTTGAGGAGTAAAATTAAATCAATCTAATGCAGATGAAAAAACAAAACTCTGAGTAACCCACTCTTGGAAATATAGGAAGCTCCTTTATGCTGAATCAGATTTCTGGTCCGTCTAATTTAATACTGCTGATGGGAAGCATATTTGGGAAGAAGGGAAGAATATTTCCTGACTTTCAGGATGAGTTCTTTCCTGGCCTTGCTTGTTATTCATTGGTATCCCATCCAAGAATGAAACAGATCTGACTCTGCTTATCTTCTGAAATCAGACAAGAACTTGCACATCCAGAGTGGAATAAGTAGTGTTTTGTTCTCTGCAAATGCTCCATCTGCATGTTTCTCCACAGCCAAATATTTATTCAGCAGTTCAAGTATTTATGGATAAACTGACTTCTGAACATTAAATAGATCCATTTATTGGTACATGTACAATTATATACCATAAGTTAAGCTCGCGTCCACAGAAGCTAATGTCCCATATTTTGAGAAATGAACGTGTGTAGCAATCAGGTGGCATATGAAAATGTATCTTTATATCCATCCTCTGTATGATCATTCATATATGGCACTCATTTTACAGTGCATAACTTATAAACTCCTTTATTAAAAAAAGAAGGAAGAGGATAAAAAGCAACCGGATTTCATGGCATTGTGAGCATGAGGCAGCATTTTCAATTATTTCAGCAGTAGAGCAAACATCTAATTTGAATAACCCATCTGGCACAACTCACTAGATCTGTATGACAAGTGCAGTATCATTTAATGTCGATTTAAGAAATCACCCTTGGCCTCTCTGCAGCTTTCACATGGCTATTCCATGACAAGATGCTAAATTTTGAGAGTATATTTTGGAGCAAGCAAGTGACTGCATGCACTTAGAAAATATTCTCGATGGAGACATTAATCCCCTACCATACATTTATTAAGTGTAGAAGTTTGTTTTGAAACAAATCTGTTTTTATATTTAGAAAGACAGCCGACAAAAAAGGAAGAATTCTTGTAACAATACAGCAAGATTAAAGCAGCTCCGCTGGCTACCAATTAGCTACCACACACAATTCAAAGTGTTGACCTTAACCTACGAAGCACTATACGACCTCGGTCCTAGCTACCTCAAAGATCAAATCTCACAATATGAACCAGTTCGGGTGTTAAGGTCATCAGGAGAGGACTTTCTTTCCATCCTGCCACCCTCACAGGTACATCTTATTAAAAGGCCTTTGCTGCTGTGCCCAGACTCTGGAACTCCCTCCCACTAGATGCCAGGACTGCCCCATCTCTGATGTCTTTCTGGAAACAGGCAAAGACCTTTCTCTTCATGCAAGCTTTCCCCGAATGATGGACTGCTTATTATGTGTCTTTTATATGAATATATATGATCACATAGACTTTGTGTTTATAACCACTTATAACCTTGTGTGATGCTAGTTTCCATCACTCATAACTTTTACATGGAATTTTACTCTCTTTTTAATTGCTCGTGTTCTATTGTACCTTTAACGTAATGTTGTATTTTAATGATGTAAGATGTCCCTCAATTCCTAGTTCTCAGTACTTGAACATGTCTTAATTCTACTGGAATGTATAATGTTATCCCTCATTATTGTAAGCCACCTTGGGTCCTTCTCAAAGGATAAAGGCTGGATAAAATTACTCATAAATAAATAAATAAATAAATAAATAAATAAATAAATAAATAAATAAATAAGATTGTTAACTTGGCAGAAAGGAGTATCAAGAAAGTATGTGGGACCTTCACAGTAAAACAATGCTAGGAAAAGCTCATTAGAGAGTTTGGATGTAAGTTCAGTAGCAGAATTAATTACAGGGGAAATGCATCTGGATTTGATTGGAATGTGATCAGATGCTTGAAGGGTTTTCATGAAGATGACAAATAGAAATCATGGTGCCACAACATCATTTTAAAAATTCAGATTCATTTCTGCATTTGCTGAGCAAATTTGCGGTCTGTTGAATTTTACATGTTAAATGTAATATCCATGATTACCATTTCTTGTGAAGCGCTTTATGGAGAAATCTGAAATTATAAGGATCATAATTATAAAGAATCAGACCTTTAAGATTCACCAATCATCCATTTCCAGATCTGTGGTCTGTGATAAAAAAAAGTTTAAAATTTTGGTTCTCATGACAGCTTGCATCCAGCTGTGCATCTGTCAAAGAAGCGTCCATGTTAGTCTGTTGCAGGTAAAAGAAAAAGAAACACTCAGCCACCAATATATATTTGTAGCACTTTGAAGTCTGAGGAAGTGGACTTGGATCCATGAAAGCTCAAACTGATATATGAATGCTCGTCTTTCATGTGCTACAATGTTTTGGTCTTATTTGTTTCTTGACCTTTGAAAACAATTAAACAGCTTCTTGCAGAACAGGTCTCTTTACTCTTATTTTCATTAATCTAACTATTCCAATGCATTGGCTTACTTAACAATCCTGATTTACTATTGCAGCACTGGATGGAAGAGGGTAGAGGCTTGGAGATAGTAGCTTGTGAAAAATTCTCTTGTACATTCAAATGTAAAAGGTAAAGGTTCAGGATATGTAGATGTTCTCCAGTTTGGAACATCAAGGTGGATCCTGATTCAGTCCCTCAAATTTGGTTCCCCTCCAATTTGATTGTGCTCTAGGTCCAAAATGATTTGTACTTTCCAGTTGTTCACACCCAGAGGACTTCAGTTGAAGGAATCCATGGTACAGTGGTTAAATGCCTGTACTGTCGCTAAAACTGTGCTCACGACCTGGGGTTCAATCAGCCATCTATCCTTCTGAGGTTGGTGAAATGAGTACCCAGCTTGCTGCAGATGATGGGGAGCAATGTGTAGCCTGTAAATTAAAATTGCAAACAGCCCAGAGGGTGCTTTAAGCACTATGGGGTGGTATATAAGCAAACATTTTTTTTTTGCTTCTGAAATACAGAATTATGAAAGAGTAGGCTGGAAGAGTTTGCATGTATCTCATCACATTTGTATTCCATACTTCTTGGAAATGCCACATGTCAGCATAACAACCATTTCACAGGAACCATGATAAAGATAAGCTGGGTGGAGAGCTCATTTGTTTAGGTATCTGACTATGGAGCCAGAAGTTGGAAGTTTGATTCCTCACTGTGCATCCTACAAGTAGAGCAAGTCTGTATGGCCTTGGTCAAACGCCACATGAGAAGGGGATGGTAAACCACTGCTGTGTATCCTCTACCTTGAAAACTCTGGAAAAGGACATTATAGGTCAGAATAGACTTGATGGCACATCATCATCATCAACAACAACAACAACAACAACAACATTACAATGAGAACCAAATAAACCAAATGAATTTCTCATACACTTAGGGTTATGTCAAGGAATGACAGCCATGGCCTCGCAGGGTTTATAGTCATTGCATTTCCTCTAACTATGATGGCTAGGCTGATGAAAACCACAGGTCAGAAACATTTGGAGGGCCATAGTTGCCCACCACTGGGCTAAGTGCCTAATGGTGCAACTACTTGAATTTCTAACAGATAGGGTTGTGCATTTGAACAGGTGCAAGAAGTTGCTATTCAGTCATTATTTATCATGTTGAAGAAAAATGCAGGGAGAAGAGCTCTACTTCCACCTCCTCTCTGTATCTTCTCCTGTCACTCTGCTCTCCATAGAGAACATGAATAGGGTGTTAAGTTTGTTGGCAGCAACTGCTGGGCTGCACCCTCAATGTCAGTCCAGTTCCCAAAAGAACATATTCAGTATCCATTGGCAAAGCCAAAAGGCCCGGTGTGAGCAATCATAATCTTAAATCACAGGGGCCAGGTGGGAACTGGCCAGGCCATTAATTGTTTGGAGGTGTGCAGACAAGGCAAAGATGAGCAAGAGCCTTTAACAAACTGTTTCCCACAACCTGACTGATGGTGGTCACGGAATTTATAGCTCTGGACGTGTGTCTCCTGGGCCTCTGGCTGTTTTCAATCTGTTATGAAGAGAACCTGAAATGCTGCAGCTGTATTTGATTGAATCTGCTCAGCCGTGGCTTTTCACTGGGGAAAATAGGCCTTATATCTGCTAGATTCTCCTTATCATCTGATACCTCACGGGCAGAACTGGCCTCCCCAGTGCTACAAACTGGGCCCCTGGGTTCTTCCTGTTCATTGCCCCCTTCTGGTTGCAGGATATCATCTTCCCATTCTGAAGAAGATGGGGGACAGGGGTTCTCCGCATTGTTTACAGTATTTTCCAGGTTTTAATTCAGAAGGGGATCCTCCATGCACATAGGAAGCTGTCCACTTTGGAATCAGTGACGGGCTGGAGAATAGAGAACAAAGCTGGAGTGCTCTATACTTCACATATTTGTTCAGCTTAGGACGACTTCTAGGAACATGCTCCCTAAATTGGATCTAAGAACTTACCTAACCATGAGCCATCAAAAATAGCCCAGGAACAGCAAAGGGCTAAAATTAAAAGGAAGTAGTTTTTGCCTCTGGTAATACTCAGATACTAACAGACACCTTTTTCACCTGTGAACTTAACCAGCATTTAAAAATATAACAATTATTTCTCAAGTGGTTTTCTATATTATACATTTAAATGAAAGAGAATGCTGCATAATTTTTGTGGTACAGTGTAGCATCTCCTCCTCATTTCAAAATGCAGAACAAAACTGTTTGAAAAACAGCAAACACCAGCTGAAGGTTTGCATGGTTACCCAGCCTAATTACGAGCCCCAGCAAAAAGCTGTAGCAAAGTAAATGAATGTATTGCAGTTAAAGAATACATGCCTGATAGTAATACATTTTCACTTTGAAAGTAATTAAAAATAAGGCATTCATTTTGGCCCACAACTTATGAAAAGATGAAATGTTTAACTTTGCCAAAGGATTGTATTTAAGACGGGAAAATAATGAAATTACAGCACAACATTTTCAAATGTCTAAGAAAAATGAACATCTTCCCTCTTTTCATTCCCCCCTCCCCCTGTAAGTATAAACAGTTATATGTAGCTTAAAGAAGCAACAGCTGTACATTCAGCGGTTTCAGGTTGTTAAAGGATTTAGCAGAACTTTAAAATGTAATTGTCAGTACATTTGATTGCTCTCTATTATTGTTACTAAGGCCCAATGCTTACCTAATCCATGTTGTGTCTTTAGATTTATTACCACTATGCCCAAAATGAGAGGATTTAAATCAGAAAATGGTAATGGGAGAGAACTCTTCCCTTCACCATGTGGGTGCCCCAGTCTAAACTAGGACCCATATGGCCCCATCTGCATTTGGTGCCCCAGTCTAAACTAGGACCCATATGGCCCCATCTGCATTTGGTGGGAAAAAGAAAATGATGTTGAGCTGTGCTACATTCAAGAGCAGCACTGTATTGGATTTGTATGTGTTCTAAAACCAGTGATAGAAATGTAAGATTTTAAAAATACTATTAATCTTTATCTTTTAATATATTTAAACTCCAAAAGAATAAATAGAATAAGTAGTATTAATAAATGAACATTTCCAATAAATGGGATGGGACTCATTCTATACGAAATATACCCAAGTGGTATTACTTTTATGGTAGGATACCTATATCTGCTGTTTCAGTCACTGCACTGGCTGCACAGCAAGAGGTTGGGAGTTTAATCCCCCCCCACATGATTTTCTGAGACTCCATATTTTACAAAACATAGTATGCCCCCCACCTACAAAATTGCATATTTCCTTTGAGCAGAATAAACAAAAGAACACAAACAAAAAACCACTTTCAGCAATCCCACACATGGAAAAGAAAACATTCTCTTATTTTCTTGCTAAACCTGCAAGGCTGAATCTGATCAGGCTTTGCATCAATATACTAAAATATCCTAAGAATGGCCGTTACTTCACGAGCCGCTCGCTTCGCGGCAAGCCGTCATTTCTGTGCGAACCGATCGCTTCAGTCCGCATGCTCCTCCTTTTTGGCTGCGACGTCACCCCGACCACGCCCCCTTTAGCGTGCTCCAACCGGGGTAAGTGATTCCCCTGGCGGAGGACGGGAATCTTTTCGCTTCGCATCTCGCTTCGCTCCCAACGTCACGTGTGGTCTCGGTTTTTGGCTTTTATTTCAAGTTGTTTTAAAAAATATTCAAACAGGGATATCGATGCATCGCTATATTGTTTCATCGCTTTGCGCTGTTACTTCCTCGCTCAAGTAGCAGCGGCGGCGGCGGCGGCGGCGGGCGCAGGAGGAGCCGCTGCTGCCTCGCCCGGCCAGAGCAGGGTACCCGGGGCAGGCAGCGTGCAAGCGGCGGAGGGCGGGCGGCTGTGCCATGCGGGGCTCCCCCCCGAGTAGCGGCGGCGGCAGCGGCGGTGGGGGGGTGCCAATGATGCCAGGAAACAAAACACAGGATCGTACAGTAACCACGCTCTGTCGTGAATGACAGCCAAGCATTGATGCATCGATATGCCGAGTAAATTTTTTTAAAAAAATAAAAGGAGAGTGGAACCGGACGTTGCAAATCAGCTTTCTAATGCGAAGGGAGCAGGTGAGGTAGTAATCGATTCGGTCCCAAAAATGCCCCGCGTGAGTACAGAGAAACAGGGGTGGGAGCGAAGGGAGACCACGTGACCACCACGTGACCGCCTCCGAATTCAAATCGAAGGCAAGGTCAATTCGAAGCGAGACACCTCGTGAAGTAACGGCCAATGTCTTAGGTGCTGTGTTGCCAGCGTAACTTTCTTTACCATGTGTAGTTTATTTGCCTTGACTAGCTGGGACAGGTAATATCACACATAAGCACCCAAAATTCTCATTATCAAGCCAATTTTTAATATTGTAACCATAAAATTGCAAGAGCAAGATGTCTAGATGGTAGCAAAAGGGCACTTCAAATACAATGTTTTGTTATGATTTAGGCACATTTAGGCAGGGCCAGCACTTCATTTTTTTGGTGTCCTAGGCGGCGGGCGGGGTGAGGCGGCGGGCGGGTGGCAGTGGGGGTGGCAGTGGGGAGGTGGGGCAGCGGGCGGCCGCAGTGGTCGGGGCGGTGGCGGCGGCAGGGGGGCCGTGGGCGGGCAGGGCGACGGGCGGGCAGTGATGGGTGGCGGGGGACAGGCGGCGGTGGCCAGCGGTGAGGGGGGTGGCAGGGGGGCAGCAGGCTAGCCAGTGGTGGTGGTGGTGGTGGTGGGATGGCACCCCCTTTCCATTTTGGTGCCCCCTGTCCATTTTGGCGCCCTAGGCAACTGCCTAGTTCGCCTTAATGGACGTGCCGGCCCTGCATTTAGGGTAGAACTAAGTGAACATAAGAACATAAGAAGAATATGATTACTCTACATTTTCCTACATTAAAACGCATTTGCCATTCCACCAGTTTGGAGAGATCCTTCTGGAGCACTTCAGAATCTTCTCTGGTTTTTACCTGTCTCCAGGTCATTTATGAACAGATTGAAAAGCACTGGTCCCAGGACAGATTCCTGGATACCCCACCTTTCACCTCTCTCCATTGTGAAAACTGCCCATTGACACCTACTCTTTGTTTCCTGGATCTCAACCAGTTCTCAATCCATAAGCTGACCTGATCTCTTATCCCTTGACTGTGCAATTTTCTCAGCAGCCTTTGGTGAGGGACTGTGTCAAAAGCCTTCTGAAAATCAACATAGAAAATATCTACCAGTTCACCCAAATCCACATGCCTGTTGACCTTTTCAAAGAATTCTATAAGTTTGTCAGGCAAGATTTACCCTTACGAAAGCTATGCTTATTTTCCCTCAGCAATGAAGCTTGTTTTATGCCATCAGGAATATTATGATTGGGTTTTTTAAAGCCATAAAGGAGGATTAAGTCATTTGGAGCAAGTGGAACATGTTTTCAGTGCAAATAAGAGAAGACGAGCTCCTGTTGGAAGTGGAACCAAAGAGGGTAGAAAAATGAGCAACTGCAGTAAATTAGAAAAGTACTCTTTTTTGAGATTATATGACACTCTTTCTCTAAATTACATAAAATATGCTGCTTATGCATTTTGAGAAAATGACAGTCCCTTGACAATTTTCAAGAAACCATGCTAGCTTCTGTGGATGCCAGCTATTTTACAACATTACCCAGCAAAAGTGGTTTATAAGCCACTGCAAATATTGTCCCTTGCAAATGCTCTAGGAAACTTGGTCACCAAGCTCTATCAAGTTGTACCAACACATAATCACATCAGCTGCATGTTCCTCAAACCTATTCATAAAGATAGCAAAAACTAACCTGCATCAGCCTCCCTTTTTTTTCTAGTGAAAGACACTCTCTTTGCATTACCTTGATCTCAAAGGCGAGGGTTCTGCACCAAGTCTTAAGTGTGCATTTCTGCTAGGTGCTAAACTGTACGAGTATTGTTTTCAGTTTTGTAAATCTGTAGTTTGTTTGGCCTTGGTGAACCTTTCTGGGCTTGGGTGACTGTCAGTCTACCCAGAACTAACAAATTGTTGCTGCCTGCCTCAGAATTCAAGGACAGTCCTGCCTCTCTGCTGAGAATTCTGTTTTCCTCTCCCTTGTTGAAGTCAGTTACTAATTCATTGTTAGTTTGCAGTTAGGTGTTTTTAACTGTAACCAATGAAACACTTTTTTATTATTCTAATCACCATAGCTCGAGAGTGAGTTACTGAGACTTCTGTGAAGAGTCTCAGACATCCAGGTGAGTTTATCTGGAAGTTGAGTCATGGCTACTGGACTTCTTTTTCTTGAGAGATAGAAATGTTTCACTGCTCATTCAAGCAGCTTCCTCAGTCTGAATACAGCTAGTGCAAGTCCTCCATCTTATAGTCAGCTTTGACCTATTGTCACCCTGGTCTGAGATAGGCTCTTAAGATGAACAATGGCCTGAATAGGCTCGTTAGGTAGACAATAGTATCCATAGCCTTAAGGTGAACAATGGTCTAAGATGCTGAAACCTATAAAGTATGGGTCGTTAACTATGACCTTGGTGGTGAAGGCTTTTTGATGTTGAAAACACAAGTAGCAGATAGATTATGCCTGAGGCTGCCACCTCTGTTGAGGGATGGAGTTTCAATGCTCACATGAATGACTTCCCTGAGTCCTCTCTCAAAGCACCTGTCTTCTCTGTCCAATATGTGTACATCCTCATCTTTGAGACCTGAGGTGCAAGTTAGTAAGAAAGGGACGGACTGTCTGAGGAATTTGAAACGAATCTCTTTCTGAGTCTCTGTCCTTCTGCTGTGTATCAAAAGGAGAATGTTAACCAGAAAATCAGAACTCAGCAACATAAATTGCTGGTGTGCTTCTTCATAAAAAACATTCCAAGTTCAACAATGTTTTTTTCTCTCCTACTTTGCAGTTGTTCTGCAAGTCTATCCATAAATGAGATTCAATATTTCTGGCAGACACTAAGAATTCCTCTGCTAAAATAAATGGAAAGCTCATGAACATCTACTTATATGGGAACTAAGCTGAGAGTGCTGTTCAATTGTTTGTTCATGGTAACTTGTGCATGTTCAGGATTTGATAGAAGATAAAAAAATATTCAGAGAATAATAAATAACCTTCAGATTTCCTGAGCTATTGAGGAAAAGAGGACACAACATAACTTATTATTCTTTACCTACCCTAGATATTTAATACAATGACATTGAAATGTAATTTCCTTTGTGTTAAATTATGTCTAAAGACAGTGCTAGATAGGCAGCAGTCATATATGAGCCCTGTTTTACATATTCACTGGTGATAAGACTATTTTGTTTTGCTGTCATTAATGGGAAAATAAGAACAATTGCATTTTTCATCCTTCAGTGCTGTAACAAATATGATACGGTAGTAGGTGGAGACAAATTGGTTTCTTTTTAATGTAAACAGCAGGAGCCCAGATATCCATCATATCAGTATCTTGACACTTTTCATGAAGTCTTGTTTGCATAAGGATTTTAAAAATCATGCCATAATCTAGTTTAATATACAACACCATCTTTCCTACATCCACTAAAGTGCTGTTTTTGCAAGGTAATTGAATGATATGACTCTTGCATTAAATGAGTACCTTTGTGCAGATGCTCTAGCTGTTAGGAATGGTTAAATGTGTTTCTCTAAATCTGCTTGCTCCCTGCACTTACAGTCACTTTCCAATTTGGGGTCATGGTTTCTATTCCTTAGTGGCCACCACTCACATGTAAGGGCAGCTTTTGGCAATGGGCAGGTGGCACACAATTTTCTGAACACTTATGAGAGCGGGGGCTTACTATGCCAGTGGTGGTAGAGATATTCTTGGGGAGAAATGCAAATAAGGTGGGATCTTGAACAGCTACTGTTTACAATTTTGTAGCATACATACTCATTTCATCTTATTTTGAAGTTCTGTCAAAGGCAGGCCAAGCAAGCTATCACTTACTGTACTTTCCTGTGTATAAGACTATATTTTTGTCTAAAATGGTCAGTCCAAAAATTGAGGATCAGCTTATACACTGAAGAAAGCCAAAGAGAGAACTACATGGTTGTGAAATTGTAATTTTAGGTTGAAAAATTGGGCGTCATCATATACGAGGGCATCTTACAGATGGAAAAATATGGTACCTGATTTTCAGACGCACTGACGACCAGATGATTCTTATTATGTTCTGACATGTAAAACCACAGGATTCAAAGATGGTGTATTTGCTTTTACACAAGACTATACATTGTGCTCAGTTTATTAGCTGTGATATAATATAACATTCATTTAACATTTGATTACCTATCACTGACAAACTGACAAGAAGAAGACATATAGTTTTATATGGACCATGTGTTGAGGTCACCAAATTTCAAATGACTTCAGCAATTTCCTATGTTGGCATAGGAGACAGAACCTCAAAACATAAATGCCAAGAATGGATTTTGATCAGAAATATCCCAGCACCATCAGCCTTGCCCATACACTTTATCCAGGCAAATAACAAGACTGATGGCATTAAAAGTAGATAGAAGGGCAAGATAATTAGCACAAAACTCCACTAATTTCTTATCTGACAAAGATCATCCTACAGAATACCAAGGATTGGGTTTCACAACCCAGTCCTTCATACATCCAGTCCTTGTTTGTAGCTAAAAATAATATCCTGGCAAACTACATCTTTTGTCATGTTCGGACTTTTGGTACTTGCTTTGAAGAACTGGACAACTGTCCATGAAAGCTTGCAGTGATTGATTATTATTATTTCTTAGTGGTCTGTAAAGGTGTTGCCTATAACCTAGTCTTGCATTTGTATTTTGTAATGGCCACACATCTCCCACTTTTTAAATTCAATGCCTTTCTGGTGAATGGGAGTTATTCCTTCCCCACTCCTGGCTATATATCCACACACAATGAGAGAGGGGGGGGGACTCTACTTTTGTCAGACAAAATAAGAATGAAGGGACAAAGATTAGTTTACCATGCCTTGCTTTTGTCCTTTGAAAATGAAAGTCACCCAGTAACAGTGACATCCAGGCCATAGCTGAGGGATTGATCTAGCAAACACTTCAGAGCACAATATACTACACAGGTGCCTTGATATTTCTCACTGTGAGACCCAGAAGCACTTAGAAAAGCTCTGCTGGATGTTTCTGTGAATGGTTTCTTTGTTATTATTGCCAACATATAATAGCTCAATGTAACCTACTTTATTATTTTCACTGGTATTTATTTAAGACATTTGCTGGTGGGTTCATGGTTGTGTCACCTTTTCATAGACTGAGTTTAGTCTTTGCATGTATGAATGTACATCTGCTGCCATGGCATGCTAGTGTTCAGAGGACTTTTCCTCTTGACTATATCGGGATCAGGACTGCAACAACAAAGAAGCCACCATTTGCTTGGTGTTGGAATGGCTACAGCAGAACATTACAATTAAGAGGGGTCTGTCACTGATGCTGCACTCTTGCCACTAGACAATCACCTTCATCTTCATGGTGTATTCATTTCCTTCAAATATTAATCGCATGCTCATGTTAAAACTTGTATACTATAGGAAATTGCCTGGAGATAAGCTGTTTATATCAACATCTTAATTAATGTAAAGTGCCTACAGAAATGAGTACTACAAGCAGCTGAATTAAGTTACATTGGCTCAGGAAGCCATAAGGGTTGTACATACACAAGTTCCTCCTGGCATGGGCTGTTTTTCACATAGGAGCAGGCTGATTAAGTTGTTGGCATTATTTGCCAGCTGTGAAGTTGGGGCACATCTTATTTCACCAAAGATTTGAGGGAAACTGAACAAGTTTGTGCACTGCAAAGAGCCAGAAGAAAAGGTGAAAATGTTTCCTAGGCAACATAGAATTGCTTATTTAGCATCCAGCTGTGTATTAACAATAATCATACACCATCAATTAACTTCTGGCTTATGGTGACCATTCCCGGAGTTTTCCAGATAGAGTACCAGTTTACCATACAGTGGACCCTTGTATAACAAACAGCTTGTATAACATAAAATCTGTAGAACATAAAATATTCCAGAGATAGGGGAAATTTGCTTAACATAATTGTCTATGGGGAAAATCTGTACAACCTAAAAATAGGATTAATCCATTTTCAATGCATTCCTATGGGAATGTGTATAAAGGAAAATTTGCTTAACATAATTTCATTTGGAACAAATTAATTCCTTTATACAAGGTACCACTGTATCTGTCTTTTGGGGGAACCCTGGGATAATGCAACTTGCCCAAGGCCAAGACTTGCAGCCAGGCACCTTACCACTAACAAGATAGGTCAAGTCACTCAATTGTCTAGGTAAAATGGATATTATCCCATAGGTAATACTGAGAGAAAGATAGGTGGATCACCCAAAAGCAATGATGGCAGAAAATGATCCCTTGTCGTGAGGCAAAAGATTTCTGAAAAGGGATGGTAGTTGAATCCCACTGAGCATCCTGTAATTCCAAGGGTTTTCTCCACATGCCAGTCCCACCAGTGAAGCCTTGTTTCCCATTTCCTGTATTACTCCTTCTCTTGCTTAGTACCCACCAGTTGTCACAGTCTAGGTACTCCAGGCAGCTCCCAGCTGCGAGCAAGGGCTCTGTCCACCACACAGAGCACCAAGTCCCAAAGTCACTTAGAGGTTGGAGCACACAGTCAGGAACTAAAGGGAGGCAAGAACACCATGGCAAGAATGATGAGGGTAGACTGCACGCGGGGGGGGGGGAGGCAGTACAGCCAAAGACCTCTTTTCCTGAGATTAGTTCTGGGAGGGACAGCCACTCCTTAAATAAGAACTCCACCAGGCTTCCCAGGTGAAACTCAAGAGAGATCAGGCAGCTCCCACACAGGCAGGGCCTGGGTTTGCACTACTAGGATCTTTCTGGCCCTGATCCTGCAGCTGCTGCATGCCAGATCTTGCCAGTCATGTCCTGAGCCTGCAAGCATTGCAGCTGCTGTGGGCCAGATCATGATAACCACAGTACTGCATCAAGCAAAAAAGGGAATCAGGGGAAAAAAGGATCAGGGGAGGATGCATCACCAAATTTCATTTCCCCCTTTATGCACACATTGTGAGTTCAGCCAATTCTGATTTTTAAAATGAAACAAAATCCATAGCTATTTACAGATGGGTACATCTTTCCATTTCCCCCACTGTGACACACAAATCCTGTAACTGTTCAAAAATTGTGACAAAGCCACAAATGAACTTTCCTATGCTCCTAGTGATTGGTGGGTTGGGGGTGGGAGAGTAGGTAGCCAGGAAGTACTATAATATCTACTGTAAAGGTCTTTGGTGAGGAATCCTCAACAGGTAGAAGGGTTTTGAGAAATTTGGTACTTGTGCTGAAACAATGAATTTGAGCTGCCTCTGGTGATACAGAAACATCCTGTAATCGCCTTCATCTTCATGGTGCATTCATTTCCTTCCTTTGCTTTACAGGGTAGAAACCTGGACTCTTTACACTGCAGCTTAATTACAAAAGATTTGTAGTTATCAGCTTCTGGTAATTAAGTATGCCTAATGCCTTTGGAAAAGAAATTAAAGAAACAGCCAGATAATGTGTGTATGTGTCTTTCTCATAATTAAGTACTTGTAAATACATGCTTTTTTCTTAATTAAATGCATTTCTTTCTGAAGAGCTTGTATTTCCAATGAGTTTTGTTTTGAGATCATGCCCTAAACAGAAGTTAGCCACTCTATAGAAGATACTGGATAGCAACTCCCATCAGCTTCAGCAAAGATGAGTAGTGATGGGAGTTGCAGCACCAAAATATCTAGAGGGTCACATCCAAAGCCATAAAATGCCACTAGAATCACTGTGAAAATAAATGTCCCATGGCTTCCTTCTGTTATGATTATAAGTCTGATGTCACATATAATTTTGTTATAGGATATCATATAATTGTTGCTGCTTTTGTAAGCCATTGTTGATAGGCACTGATAGTGATCCTACAAGCAACATATGTGGTTTGCAATTATTAATCAGACTGTCCCAAAACATTTTGATGCCTGAAGGAAACTAGCAAATGGTACACTGCCTGCACCTCTCTTAAGGTGCTTTGTAAAAGCTGGCAAATGTCTGAAACAGGAGAGTAGGGGATAAAATGAAAATGCATCAGATATCAATTCCAGGCATTCATATTTGCTACAGCAGTCTATTTGTCTATAGGTCCAAGTCAACATCCCATGTCACAGTAAAAGCATGTCATGAACATGGAAGAATGAAGAGTATGGCCAATGGTAAAGAAAAAAATAGAATTGTACTTTAAAATACTGAATACAATAAGTGGTTTATGTCTGGTAAATACATTGGTATATATTCTTATGCCACTCTTGTCATGTTATGTACATTCAGTATCTTGAGTTGAGGAAATCGTACTTGAACACAGGATAAAATTGAAGAGAAATATTATTTTAAGGCTTCAGTCCTATCCCTAGAACAGTGAATTTCTTCAATGTTTACCCTCCTCACACCAACATGATTTTTATAAAGGGAGTGTGCAAAGAGAAGCAGAAATGAGAAAGCTGATGGATAGATCTAAAAATACATCTTCCACAACTTGACAGAATTTTTTCTTCCTTAGGGTAGTACTTTATTTGGTAACTGCATTGAGGGTCGCATTTTACAATTTATTAGAGGGTTGAGAGGTTTGTTTGTTTGTTTTTTGTTACATCCTGGCTCACTGTTTAAAGCTCAATAGTAAAAGCAAAGTGTTCTGCTTATATACTGCCCCATAGTGCTTCAAGCATGCTTTGGGCAGTTTACAATTTAGTTATGCAGGCTACACATTCCCCCCCAGCAAGCTGGGTACCCATTTTACTGACTTTGGAAGGATAGAAAACTGAGTCAACCATGAGCTGGCTACCTGGAATTGAACCCCAGGTTATGAGCACAGTTTTAGCTGGTGTACAGACATTTAACCACTGTGCCATGAGTATATACACTTCTGTCTAAAATTAAGACTAGAGATGGGCACGACTTAGCGGTATTTTCGTTTTCGTTTTTTCATTTTCGTTACGTAACAAAACGAAAACGAAAAACGGTTCAAAAATGGACCGAAAACGGAAACGAAACGACTAATTTTGAGCCAATTTTTGTTTTTCGTTACTGGAAAAACACATAATGGAGCTAAATGGGGAGAAACGAAAAATTTTTTGTTTTCGTTTTCGTTTTTTCATTTTCGTTACGTAACGAAACGAAAACAAAAAATTTTGAAATTAGCTCACAAAAATGGAAACGAAACGAAACGAAACGGACCCTAGCCGAAAACGAAAACGAAAACGAAAAAATTTTTCTGAGTCGTGCCCATCTCTAATTAAGACCCTTTGAACTGTAAGAATGTAGGGGAGTACTCAAAATATTTTCCCTTCCCAGTCCTACCCTGCTGACCCTCCTCTGCAAGGCTTCTTCCTCCACGAGCAAGATTCTCCTGCATACTGCTAAATAATAATAATAATAATAATAATAATAATAATAATAATAATAATAATAATAATAATAATAATAATAATAATAAAAACAAGACCATCCTTTTTTTCACCCAGCGCGTTGTTAGTCTATGGAACTCCCTGCCA
>JAHTLZ010003518.1:5833533-5848402 GCA_023846285.1 Phrynocephalus versicolor | reverse complement strand
AGATTCCTGGAGGAAAAGTCCATCACAGGTTACAAACCATGATGGAGATGTGTAATCTCCAGGCTTAAAATTGGGGTACTTCAAGGGCCAGATGCAGGGGAGTGGTATCATGCGATAGATATCTTGTCTCATGCGCTCCCAGAGGCATTTGGTGGGGCCACTGTGAGATACAGGAAGCTGGACTAGATGGGCCTTTGGCCTGATCCAGCATGGCTCTTCTTATGTTCTTATGTTTTCCTGCTCATTTTGTTTGTTTGCCTCTTCTTTTGCACACAAAAATGCCAAATTCTGCATAGCTCACTGCTGTTTCATGGGAATCTTGTACAGGAAAGATGTCGTTTTGTGTGAGGGAATTGCCATAATTCAGCAGATATTGGTGATTATTTGGTGGAGGGGGGAATGAAGACAAAACATCTGAGAAGTCCTGTACAATCTCCTGCAAGATTTCTCAGGAAAAATACCTCACACAAATAACTTTTGGGGCAGGTGGGGGTAGGAAGTGAGACTGTAATCCTTGGCTCCTCATCAAATGTGTGAGGCTTGGCAGAAGTTATTTCTGATAGATAGGTACAGCATTAAAGTAAGGCACTGTAAAATAGTGGGTGTGTGGCAGCAGCTGCATTTTGACAGAGAATGCAGTTTGGCTGGGAAATAGTGCTGGGCAGCCATATGTGTTGCATCCATAATTTTTCCTTCCATTCTCAGTCATGCTGCAGCCCTTTTCTTCAGCTCCCTGATGAACTAGCCACCCTCTGCAACTCACCTTGACCTCTCCGCCAGCCTGCCAGTTGCCCTCCATTCTTCTTTGACAGCCTCCTGGAGACTCTGTGCACCTTGTTATCTCTGCCCTGGGTCACCCACTCCTAATCATTCCTAACCACTCTAGTCTGTTTCGTAGTCCTCTCTCACCACATTTAAGCTACACAAAATAAAGCAATTTCATTCAACTGATGGGACACGTTTTAGCAGGCACTGCGATTTGACACAGAGCAAAACTAAGATGTCTGCCATCTAGATTCCACAAGAAGGACCGTAGGTCCACATAGGTTCTATAAATGGACTATAAGAAATGATGAGGCAATGAAGATGCAAACAAGTGACTCACTATAAAGTTGCTCAAGATATACCAATATCCATCAGTGATTTTTTATTGGCATGGTAATATTGTACTTCTGGATACAATAATAGTAATTATGTTCTGTCATGTTGATTCTAACGTATGGTTACCCTCCCAGGTATAAAGTACTCAGGTATAAGTTCTAGGTAAAGAGAACGTAGATTGTAGTTTACCAATCCCTCCTTCTGGTGGCTGTCTGGCGCCATGCAGCTTGTCATTGGCTGCACTGTTAGCAAGATACGAACGTCCATCAACCACATCTGCCCTAGATGATCTCAGCTAGCCTTTCTTCTGGTAAGCACAGTGGCAACTTCCCAGACATGGGGCACAGTGGGTAAACTGTAGTATTGCAAAGTTCTGCTCTTGGCCTGAGTTTTAATCCCAGTAGCCAGCTCAAGATTCACTCAGACTTGAATCCTTCTGAGGTCAGTAAATTAAGCACCCAACTTGCTGGGGAAGCAATGCACATAATCCATAGAATCACAGAAGAATGATGTTGGAAGAGACCTGTAAGTACATTGAACCCTGCACCTCCACCAGTTATATAAAGGAATATAAATCAAAGAATATCTGCCAGGTGGTTGTCTAAATTTCTCTTGAACACCTCCAGTGTTGGAGCACTCACCATGTCTTGAGGTAATTGGTTCCATTACCATGCTGCTCTAACCTTTCAGAAGTTTTACATGATACTCAAATGAAATCTCGCTTCCTGTAACTTGAGCCCATTGTTCCATGTCCTGCACTCTTGGTTGATTGAGAACTCATTCTCCTCCTCCTCTGTAGGATAGCCTTTCAAGTATTTGAAAACTAGTACCACATCTCCCTTCAGTCCTCCCCTCTCCGGGCCAAACATACTCAGTTTTTGCAATCTTTTCATGTAGGGCTTAGCCTCCAGCAATCTGACCATCCTTGTTGCCCTCCTCTGAAATTGTTCTAATTTATTAGCATCCTTCTTGAAGTGTGGCGTCCATAACTGTACTCTCGAGGTGGCTACCTGGGATTAAAACCCAGTACTCAAGATGAGGCCTAACCAATGCCAAATAAAAGGGAATGAATACCTTGTGGGACTTGAAGACTATACTTCTATTAATGCAGGGTGAAATAGTATTTGCCTTTTAAATTGTAAACCACCAAGAATGTGCTTTAAGTGCTATGGGGACAGTATATAAGCAGACCACTTCATGTTGCTTTTTGGTTAACATTGAATAGTAGCACATTGATACACATAAGTGACCAACTAGCCCAATATGAGCTCAGAAGATATGGAAATAGCAGGAGCAGGTCAGCTGATCCAGGGCTCACTGAGGTGTTAATGTTACATACTTGCCTTCTACTTTCTTCCTTCTTTTGTGCATCCTTGATTATTTTTATTTCAAATTCTTCAGTCCTCTGTTTTATGGCATTTCATTAGACATTTCTTTAGCAAATGCTTCCCAAATGATATGGTTTCCAATAATGTTGCTCTCAAACCAACTATCTTTAATGTATCACTTCAATGCTCTTTTCAGTGCATCCATGAATTATTTTCATTGTATCCTTGGTTGGGTGGGTTGTCAACCAGCCAACAAAGCACCTGCAGGAAACTCTTCATAGGAAATACACTATGGGAGAAGGCTGTCCAACGTCCTAGTTGGACGGCCAGCCATTGTTTCTCCAGACTTTAGTGTCTGTTTTTTCCAGACTTCAGTGTCATGGACTTTATCCTGCACCATGATATTGAGGATTCTACGAAGATAGATAAGAGGAAAATACTGAGCTTTCTTGCACAACATTGATAGATAGTCCAAGCCTCTGCTCCATAAAA
This sequence comes from Phrynocephalus versicolor, assembly GCA_023846285.1. Classification (NCBI taxonomy): domain Eukaryota; kingdom Metazoa; phylum Chordata; class Lepidosauria; order Squamata; family Agamidae; genus Phrynocephalus; species Phrynocephalus versicolor. Next base: position 5,845,481 of record JAHTLZ010003518.1, on the reverse strand, counting down.
CAGAGGGGATAGAATAGCTTTGCACTCTTCAGCTTAATAGAAAAATAATTCAGTGATTCTGCTTCAATTATAATAAACAGAGGTTCAAGGTCTTCTGAAGGCAATGCTAGCTTTAGAGATGAATATATGCACCATGTAGTATACTGTATGTAAAGATTTTTGTTGTTGTGTCATTACAGTCATGCCCGACTCTTAGTGACCCCTGTGTTCATGGAGTTTTCTTGGCAGGAATACTGGAGTGGCTTGCCAGTTCCTACTCCAGGTGCCCACAGCAACTAGTATTCCCTGGTGGTCACACATCCAAGTACTAACCAGGACCAACCCTGGTTAGCTTCCAAGACCAGGCAAGATTGAATGTGCTCCGGGTTTTTAGGGAGCTATATATAAAGATAGAATCTAACAATTTGCCATTGTGCCGCCAGTTCCAGGCACACCACCAGGTGGACAACTACATATAGTTCAAAATTAATAAGCATGGCTGGAGACTAGAAGAATTAATGCACTATTTGCATAGTTAGAAATATCAGTGGAGATCCACTACTTCCACCAACACTGTGTTGGATTTAGTCCAAAAAAGTGTCAAGGGAGATGTCCATCATCACATAAAGTGCCTAAAGCATCAAATGCATCAAATTAAATAGGAGAAGGTGGAAAGTTTGGGGATGCACAGTTTGAAATAAGAGAGTGAACTCCCCATAAATCCCTAAAAGATTCAAAAACAAGAAAGAATGGCTGCCCCGCCCGGCCTTGTGCCGAGCTGGGGCGTCTTTGCCGGCCGGTTAAGGGAGGTGGCTATTGGCTACGCTAGTGGCATAGCCTACGTGTGGGGAGCGCACCCTTTATAAGTCCCTGGCACGCTCCCCATAGCCTGCCTCCGCAATCGCCGGTTTCCCCGCCCTCCCGCCACTGTTTATTATGTGCTGGTGATGCTTTGCTGGTCGCTTCGGGGCCGGATGGGAATTTTTGACCATTACGCCTTGAGTGGTGGTGCTTTTTCGCCCATCCCACCATTCACATGTTGGCGGTGGGTGTTGTAGGTAATAACCCTGGTCACAACTGGCGGGTAGCACATAAAAAGTTAACCATTTAGGTCCCAAATCTAAATTACATCTTTAGGTCTTCGGCAGCCCTCAATTAATAACCCAATAGGTTTTAGTTAGGGAACAAATAATAATAATAACCCAATCCCCTAGGAGGGCTGCCAATCTTTAATCAAGCGTTGATGCTGAAAAGATCTTGTTGGCATCCTCACTGCGGCAGCTTAACGAGCCGCAGGAAATTGGTGGAGTAATGGGACCTAATCAATTATTGTTACCATTTAGATGGTGCACTACGTTTCAGGCCCTCCTAAAGTTACAGTTCAGTGATAATTAATTTAAAATTCATTGCTGTAATTAATAAAGTTGTGGCCCTTATTTTAATCCAATCTGCATGTGTGTCGCCTCTTTATTTCAACCTGGTCCGGCAAAATGATGACTAAAGATTGGGACGGACCTGCTGATGGAACTGTTTGGCAGCTATTTCAAATGGCGGCTGGAAAGACCTTTTTCCACCCATCCTGGAAATAGTCATGTTCATCGGATTGAATTGGGCCACAATTTATTGTCTTAAATTCCGTATGTCACTGGTGCACTTTTCTCCCACAAGGGGGCCTAAAAGTGCAAGTGGCTACATGGTGTTCACATAGGATATTTGTACACGACCCCTAAACTCAGCAGCAAATGGCTGCAAGCTCCGGAGCTTACAATTATTTCCCCACCAGCTCTGGAGTTTGCAGGAAATTAAGTGCGACCACGCCCACCTAAGCGCGTCCCAGCGCACTTTTCTTGTACCTGCTCTAGGAGGGTGAAAATCCCCAGGTCCGGATTTAATCTGGTGAGTGTGGCACTCTCCTCGCTTCTGTTTGGTTTTTTTGCCTCCTGCCCCTTTAAGAGAAGGGAGGGAGGGAAAAAACAAACAAACAGAAGAGAAGGAATCAGGAAGAGGACGGGGGTCCGGGTGGCTTTGGAGGTGAGCCTGCATTTTTTCCTCTCTTTTTTCCTCCCCCCCCCCCTCACGCAGACAGGAGCAAGGAAGTGCGGAGGGGTGGGGACGCAGAAAGAGCAACGAACCCCCAAGATCTCTGGTCTGAGTTTAAGTGGCCAGCGGATCTTAGGGGTCATGTGAAAAGGCCCATAGTTATTGTTGGGAGGGCCCTGGCAGCTCCTCCCACTTGAATGTGAACTTGAACATGAACTTGCACTTGAACTTAAACTTTGAGTTAAACGGTCCAGGCAGCCCTCATCAATCACTTGGCATGTTATTAATCATCCTGGACTGTCATATCTACAATCCTAATCTATTCTTATATATGATTGAGGGCTGCTGATCTGATATTTTGCTACTCTTAACCTGATGTCATTTTGCCACTTGCACTGACTGCTAATTGTGGCTGGATATATAAGGCACCTCCACCTTGCACAAGAGAATGGGATTGGCGAAAATGCGCTACCACTCATGGCCAGACAGAGTGACAATCAAAAAATCCCATCCAGCCCTTCCACGACCAGGTACTCTCATTCTCATACTGGGTGGGATGGTGGGCAGATGGTTGGTGATCAAAGAGGTTGTTTTCCTGGTGGCGAGTCCTTAAATGCCCTTGGCCCATAGCCAAACCATGTTATCCACTATCCCAGAATTGCCTTGGTCCTTCTGGACTACATGACCACTGGCCAAACCTGTCTCCCCAGTCAGGGGGACAAAGCAGCTACTGCACTGGGCTGGATCAAAGCATCCCCTGTCTTTGGAGGGGTCAGGTTGGATGGCTGTCAGTGATGTTTTAGCTGTGGACTTCCTGCATTGGCAGGGAGTTGGATTCAGTGACCCAGCTCTACAACTCTATGATTCTGTGATCATAGCACTGCTATTTCATACATGTTCCTTATCCCAGCAGTAAATTCCTCTCTAAACTCCCTATCATGTAGTGGCGGCATTACAACAAAACCTTTTTCAGACTGGATTGAGACTGATATTGAAATGCTCCCAAAAGTGTTTCAGACTTAAAATCCTACTGCTTTGTGCACCATATCTGTACTAACACAAAACCCTTTCAAAGGTAATGCCAGTATTTTGATAGAGCAATGTTACATTAGTGTGCAGGTACAATGGTTTCAGGTTTGTTCGTTGTACTTTTACTCGGATTCCAAGGTGTTCTACATCAGTCAGAGACATATAACAATGTTATAACTTTTATAGGTAGCTTGGAACTTCTGCATGAAGCCAGCAGATGTAAGCAAATGTATTTCCTAAGCATTAAATTTCACTGCTGGCATTCCAAATCTTTCTTTCGTTCACTCCAAGTAATTCTTTGCTTTACTGACTTGTCAGTGTGTCTGACTGCTCAGTTTTATTAGTATTTTACAGCATGATTCACTGAATACTGTTTAATTATATTTTATGACCACTGTCACATTTCTCTGCCTCTAACCTGGCATAGCATCTAATGCTGCAGAAAAGGAACTTTCCATTTAAGTACATAATTTGCTCAAGGGTTATTAAATTGAAAGTATCCTATTCAAAAGGTGTATGCTGAGTACTAGTACAAAAAAAATTAATGGGTTTTTTTATTATGGGGTGGGATTGATTTATAATCATAATCTCTCAATTATTTTGTCTTTAAAAGTCAACTACATATGTTCTTTGTCATGAACGGTAGGTTAAGCAGCAGTTTCGCTCATAGGGGAACCGTTGATTTAAGAGAGGAACAACATTACAGATCTGTAACATTTCTAGATTTTTAAAAATGGTTTTCCAAGTGCGGTTTAGTGGATAGAGTGATGGGCTAGGACTCTGGAGAACAGGATTTGAATCTTCACTTGGCCATGCAAAGTCACTGGGCAAGTGGAGCTGGTAAAACCATCCTTCCAATATCTCACTTATCTTGAAAGCCCTATTAAGGTAGCTATAAATTGGTTCTGACTTGACAGCATAGAAGACACACACCTTGTTATCAGGTAGGAGGATGGAATTTAGCTAACAATTTGCTAGTATTATATTGGAGCATTAATGTGTTGTAGTGGTGCCTGTAGTACCTTGTTGACCAACTGCAGATGGAAACTGAACTGGAATTAACAGATACAGCTGACTGGGCGGTGAAGAAACAAGAGAAATGTAAGGCATTGCTGGTGACTGAGTTTCTACAAAGAGTTTTTACACAGAACAACAGCCAGGTACCAAATATGTTCAGTATTTTTTTTTTAAAAATGACATATTCAGTGGTCTTCAGTTTACCAAGATATGAGCCAGCTATCATTCACCTCACTAAACTTCACGTATGAAGACTGACTCCTAGATGTAGGTGTATTGAGGAACATTTAATTGGCACATCCCTAATTTCCCTTAATTTAGGGAAAATTCATTACATCCTGTCAGTGGGCTCAGAATTTCTCCACCCCCTGCTCTTTTCTTTGTTGTGTGCAGCTGAGGTGTACTGGGTATGTGTCAGGGTTCAAAATGTCATATGACATATTGGATTTCCTTAGGAATGACTTTTAATTTGAATTTGCTTTTCTGTGCCTCTTAAGGCTTGCTTCATGAATTCATGTGCAGTAACATGGAAATGTCAAAAAGGCACATAAATGTGATAATATATGGAGAAATACAAGCCACTGTGAGTAAACTTTATAAGGACTGCAAATGTATAAATAAAGAGCTTTGTGGTGCAGTGGTTAAACTGCTGTACTGCAGCCAAAACTGTGTTCATGACCTGGGATTCAATCTGAGGCCGCTGGTTTATGGTTGACTCAGCCTTCCGTCCTTCTGAGGTTGATGGAATGAGTACCCAGATTGCGGGGGTGGGGGTAGAGCAATGTATAGCCTGCATAATTAAATTGTAAACAACCCAGAAAATACTTTAAGTGTTTTGGGGCAGTATATATGCAGCATGTTTTGTTTTTCCTTTGCATTATATTGAGTACAATGCATTAATAAATGTGGACATTACAAAATCACAAACAAACATACATACAGAAATCAAAACTGGGAGATATTCACAGTGTGATTAAATATCATTGGAAGGCAAGGAAGGAGACATTTATTTTATTTATTATTTTTCTATCCTGCCCATCTGGCCATACAGACTCTCTGGGCGGCCAACAACAAAGAAACACATGACCATAAAATACATAACATAAAAATAAAATACATAACATCTAAATCAAATCACAATCAGACCCAAAATAACAGAGAAAAAACATCATGGTTTGGCTGCAGCCATGCATTCCTTCTAATGTGTAGTGTGGGGCAGAGAATTCTCCAAATATGAAAAAAATGTTTTTATGATCTGATTATTCTAGGATTCAGTTCTGAGGATAATGGATTAAAGCATGTTTGCTAAATAATAAAATAGTGAGAGGTGACAAGTGGGTAGTCATATATTGTCTTCTTATAGTGACAGAGACCTGACGTTTTTGCAGTCTCTTCCCCAGTCCCTTTGCATGATCCTTCAGTAGCTCCACAGAGGTTATTTTTGTTTGGACTGAATAGAGAAACTATGCGAACCAACTTGAGGAGAAGACAGAACATAGCACCCAACAGTGCCAGTCTGCCACCTCACATACACCCTGCAGCTCTGTTCTGAAGCCTAAAGGTACGCTCTGGAGAAGAATGGCGAGGCAGCAGTGAGAAGAAGAAAGAGAATCTTAATGTTACAAGTGGAAGTGGGCCCACACATTACTGGCTATGACCCAGAATCCTGAAATAGCTGTAAGGATCTTGGCCTCCTCTGAAGCAGTTTACCACGATCATTTTGCTTTCGACGCCACTGAACTGGAAATGCAAAAAGCTGTTTTTAGTCTAACAGAGAAAATGAGCTTAGCAAGAGCAGAGTGTGTGTTTTGGTGGTTATGAGAAATCCAACAGAATTTTATTCCTCAGTTATTCCTGACACATTTGATCAAGGGCTGTACAAAATCCCTGGAGAATAACAGCCATCCATGAAATTGTGTTACATTTTTTCTTCTTTCAAACTTCTTCTGTGTAATTATTTTCCGATGTAAGACTGTGAGGGCTTTGCTGTTTACAAAAGGAACAATCATTCCTGGAAGTTGCATTCTTGTTTGGAGTAGCAGGATGGGTGAGAAAATTGTTTTATCCAGGTCAGAGAAGTGTAAGAAAACCTTATTGTCACTTGCAAATTACTAGAATGTCATTATGAAAGGTTTTTTTTAAAGCTAGAAAGGTGTAGAATACTTTATTTTAATGAATACCTACTGTTTTGAGAATGCTGATTTTAATAAATATATTCATAGTGCTGATGCAGTATAAAAATCATAGGGATAGGATTTTTTTGTCAGCATACAGATTCTCTAATTCTCCACTGTGGGAGTTCTACATGAGAGAAAGATATCTGACAAACACCTAAACATGCCTCACTTGGGAGTAGAGATGGGCACGAAATGCCAAAATGGCATTTTGTTTCATTATTAATTTCTTCCCCCGTTTCTTTTCATTTAATTAGAAACAATTTGTTTTTAAAAATTGTTTCGCATTTTGTTTCTTCTTCACTTTTTTAAAACTTTTAAAAAACTTTTTGTTTCTGCACTGCTCCCGGGCTGGGTCGGCGCTTTCATTTTCATTTTCATTTTATAGGGCCAACTATGCAGGTCCCGGGCTTTCTCTCCCCCCATGCTGAGAAGTGCTTGCTTCACCATGCCCTGTTTGTTTGTTTGTTTGTTTGTCTGTCTGTCTGTCTGTTTATTTGTTTGTTTGTTTGTTTTACTTCTGGCTGGCCCGAGGTTTTTAAATTCATTTTTATTTTTATTTAATTTTTTATTCATTTTTTAAAAAAAGGGCCTGGTTTTATTTTTATTTTTATTTTTATTTTTACTTTACAGGGCCAACTATGCAGCTCCCAGGCCAGGTCAGCGCTTTTAAAATTATTTATTTATTTATTTACTTTTTAAAAAGTCCTGGATACTGGTGGCTTTTTTCACAGCTGAGAGGTGCTAGCTTCTTCATGTCCCCTCCCACTTTTTTAAAAAAATAATTCCTCCTGGCCCGCTGGCACATGGACTGAACCGTCTAGCCCATGGGCTGGAGGGATATTTTATTCTTCTTTTTTATTTTTAAAAGTCCCTGATTCCCAGGCTTGTTTTTTTTTCCCCTGGCCTCTCAGCTGTAAGGTGGGCTGGCTTTTGTTTTGTTTTGTTTTGTTTTGTTTTATTTTGTTTGTGGTTGCCTGCTGGTGTTCCAGGTGAGGAGACTGGCAACTGGATGGACAAGGTAGGAGACACCGAGGCTGGGAACGAAAATGAAATGAAATGGAAATTTCTATTTCATTTCATTTTGTTTTCCTTTGATGGGTTGGTTTGTTATTCGTCTTGTTAGCTAACAAAATGAATAACAAATAAGGAAACAATTAAAAATTCATTTTGTGCCCATAGCTAGGGGAGAAAGGTCTGGAATGCTTTGAGGCTTAAAACTGCTCTTAGGCTCTGGGAGATATATCTTCAGTTGTTTCCTTTCTGTATGATGAATTTATTCTGCTAATCAATTTGTAATTTAATTGTGCATCCTTCAATAGACTTTTCCATGGGAAAGGTTGTTAAGTTAATCAGTGAAGATATGTTTCAGCAAGATAATATAGTGCTTTAGCCCTTCAAGAAGTTAATAAATTACTCCAGGTAATTTTCAGGATTATCCAGTGGTTTTTCTGAATCAAGCAGATTGGCATCTCTTGTGATAAAGAAGCCAATGCAAATCAATAGAAATTTCTGTACAAATCTATGTCCTGCAATTGTTGGTATTTTTCCTGTCTTAAATTACTTCTGTGTCATTTGCATTATTGGCAAATTAGTAGGAAACGATTGTTGAAAAAAGAAAATTTTGACATTAAACTGATCTGCATCAAACCACTTGACACCCTGAGAATTTAAACATACTTTATTACTTTTTTTCCTTTTGGGTGTACTGAATTCCTTTCCATAAACTGGCTAGAAATTGATGCAGATAGTTCAATCAGTATGCAAACTTTACACTTTGTTACCCTTCTGCTTGGAGTTCCCGGGTCTCCAAAGGTAACTTCTTTACTCCCTCTCCTAACAGAACACAACCTCTCATTTTGCCTTCAGACCAGTTTTCCAACTTGATCCCTATTTCCCTAGCTTTCTGCTCCAGGTTCACCTTCCAACAATTTGCTTCCTCCAGCAAAAGCCAAGATGGTAGACTTTGCCAGTCCATGTATAGAAGCCTGCCAAACAACTTTCTTCATTGTTCCTGATATGATAAAGCCCTCTACTGGACTGGAGAGGTGTAGGCTGTTTTAGGTGTGCAGACCAAGCAGTATGGAAAGGAATGCCTGGGGTTGAGAGTTCCGGAAGGACCTCTGGAGGATACCACAGCTACTATCCAATATTTGTTGCTTGGAATAGTTTTCCTCATTCTAAATTATGATGAGGCTGGAACTTGCTCTGTTTAGCCACCCAATGTACCCATCAGTTCCTATTTTTAATGCACTTCTTGCTATTTTGACTTCTTTACCTAGCATGGTGCTTCTCAAACATTTTTTTTTACTTAAAGCTCCCTTCAGTGACCAGTAAGGCCACAGTAGGACTGCCATATTCATGAGAGCAGTACCTACAGTTTCACTTATCCACTGCCTGAAAATAACTATAATAATAAAACCTTTTGAATGTGTATTTGTGTGTTTTAAAGTGTATTACCAGGACTTGCCACTAGATGAGATGAGAGACTCTGCTATGCAAGTTGCTTAACAGAAACTCACTCATGGCCTAACTTCTCTAAGCAAGCACTTTCTGAAAATATTGAGAATACATCATTTTTAGGGAATGCGGGGGAGGAAGGCTCCCTTGCAAACAGGAGAGGAGGAAACCCTGCCTTGGGTCTGGTTTCCTTCTCACCAGCATGCATGGACAGAGTAATTGCTGCACAATATTTTCAGTGGTTGGGGAGAAGAGAGCTTGGAAGGATGAGAGGATTCTGTGGTGCCCATGGGTAGCTTTCCCGGTGCCCCATGGTGCAATGATGCGCAATTTGTGCAGCAATAACCTAGTTCTAGGCTTCAAAGTACTTTTTCTGTTTGACCACCCTACCAGGGAACCTAGGTATGATAACAGCAATTGACATGTGATTATTTAAACTGATATCTGCCTTAACAGCATAGAAAATGTGATGTTGTTTCCAGGGGTTTCCAGGGAGTGAATACAGTGGTACTTTGTATAAAGGAATTAATTTGTTCCAAATGAAATTCTGTTAAGCAAAATTTCCTTTATACAAATTTCCCATAGGAATGCACTGAAAACAGAGTAATCCCTAATCATGACTAGAGATGGGCACGACTTAGCGGTATTTTCGTTTTCGTTTTCGTTTTTCATTTTCGTTACGGAAACGAAACGAAAACGAAAATTGGCACCAACCTGGACCGAAAACAGAAACGAAACGACTAATTCCGAGCCAATTTTCGTTTTTCGTTACTGGAAAAGCACTCAATTGAGCTAAATGGGGAGAAACGAAAAAATTTTCATTTTCGTTTTCGTTTTTTCGTTTTCATTACGTAACAAAACGAAAACGAAAAATTTTGAAATTAGCCCACGAAAACGGAAACGAAACGACTCAGACCCTAGCCGAAAACGAAAACGAAAATGAAACTTTTTTCTGAGTCGTGCCCATCTCTAATCATGACCATTTTTATGTTGTACGGATTCGCCCCATAGGCTATTCTGTTAAGCAAATTTCCCCTATCTCTGGGGTTTTTATGTTGTACAGTCCACTGTACTCAGAACCACTCCCTTCTTCCAAGACTGGGGTGGGACTATGAAGATTGCCCAAGGTCACACAGTCTGGCTCTACTCATAGGAGGCACTGTTGTTGCTACATATACAGAAACAGATTAATAGGATTATCTCCTTGAAATTCCATTTATCATGGCTCAGACAGCATATGCAGGAGTGACAAGAGAAGATAATCAGGGAACTGAAATGCAGAGTATCATCCAGAGATCCAGAAGCCAGATGTTGGAATGACAGAATAGTGTGCTTCGGTGCAAAGTGATGGATTCCATTACCTTTAGATCATCTAAGCAAACTCTATGCATCAATCAATATTTTGCAAATTCTCTAAAGTTAAAATCATGATTGTATGGTACAAGCAGGGGGTATGGTGAGGTTAGGACAGCAAAACAACTACTGATAGCAAAATGGACCACATTTCAGGTATTTGCATGAATCAGATTTAATGGCCAGAATCCTATTATGTATTTATACCATCATAGCTCAAATCATCATGAATTTCACTGGTGAATTACCACCAGTCAAGAAATCAGTGTATATATTTGTTGCTGGGTACTAGCTCCTCCCCTGCGCCTTTTCTTGCTCTGCTACTGCTAATTAGGAATCAGAAAGGGAGTCATTTGCCACTCCAAGACTCAGCATTATGTACAAATCTGCCTTTCCATTCTGTCCATTTCTGTCAGATCTATATTATATGTGCATTGCAGAATAACCTCATGTTTGCTGTAATGGGAGTTTAGTCTTTCCGTAAGCAACCTGCCTGCCTACCTGCCTGCCTGCCTGTAGTATTGATAAGGCTGTCCTGCAACACTACATTAATGAGTTGATTTTTGTCCCTGTCTTTCTTTCACGTAGTAAGAATGATTTTGATGATTTTGACCTCGATGTCCAATGGCAATCTTTGCTAACTCCCATCTCTCTCTCCCCCCCTCTCTCCCTCTCCCTCCCTCTCCCTTTTCTCCAATTTCAAAAGGCAAGGAAACATCTTCTGGAAAACAAGGACACATTAGGTCCATGGAGCTTTGGTGTGCTATACTTTTGTTTCTCAGTATCTCAGGAATGCTCAGAAATTCATGCATAGCTTTCTAGTCTGCATTCTGTGGAGCAGGCATGGCACCATTAGTGAGAAACCCAGATGAACTGGGACACTAACTATGAAAAGAGTCTGGGGAGTTAAAATTCTCTTCAGTTGTTGCTACAGTGCCACTGTGATAGGGGAGTAAATAGATTTTCTCCTGAATCCCATTTTCCCATCCTTTTCAAGTCATTTCTGCAAGAAACAAATTTCCTTTCTCTCTCTTTTTGTTTAATTGAACAAATCATTAACTTGGCAAAGCTAAATTAATAAGGAAGATATGGTGACATCAATCTGTAAATCAGTCAATAATAAGCAAGATTTTGAGACATCAGTGAGGGGTTGTACAAATGTATATTTCGTTTGATAATCCAAATGTCCATCATCTTGGGTCTCTTTCTTGATTAGTATATGATATTTTTTGGCTTTGAAGTCATTTGCAATTTGGGTTTACATGCACTGAAAAGATTCAGTCCATGGTAAACAGGGCAAAAGCAGTACACCAATGCCAACTTTCCAGAATCAAACAAATGATTCACATTCCAATCTCTGTGTGAAGGAGTATCAAATCTCTACATCCTCTTTTATCCCAAAATGTGCAAACAAAAGTTCAAAGTAGCAGTCAGATAGCCACATACTTCCCACAGGTTCATTCTGTGCTATTGATGTGGCAAGTGCAAATGGTGGAATTTAATAGTCCATCACCAATTGTCTTTGTAATTACCACTAGATTGATGTTAGGTCATTGGCATACACCAGGGATGTCTGGCTTATAGCTTCTGCTCCTACCATGTTGTACCATCTGCCAGCCTTGCAACTGTATAAGCTGGTTGATCGAAATGGTCAACAGGTGCTTCACAATTGTCATTTGGGTGTTTGTGCTGCTGCTCTTGCCAGAGAAGAGACTTGCTAATGATTGCCATGGATGCCAAACAGATGGCAACGAATTTCATAGTCCTGGTCCTCTGGTATAAAGGTCTCACCTTTGGGGTAAGCCGCTTGTGGAGAATTGTTGAAAGGGCTAAAGTGTTAAGACTTCTCTCTCTCTCTCTCTCTCTCTCTCTCTCTCTCTCTCTCTCTCTCTCTCT
>JAHTLZ010003518.1:5821885-5833523 GCA_023846285.1 Phrynocephalus versicolor | reverse complement strand
TCTCTCTCTCTCTCTCTCTCTCTCTCTCTCTCTCTCTCTCTCTCTCTGTGCATGCACGTGTGTGCGTGTGCGTGTACATGGGTGTGTGTGTGTATGTGTGTGTGTGTGTGTGTGTGTGTGTGTGTGTGTGTGTATGGGCGTGTAAAGCTTATCTCAAAGCAGGAATGAGAGTTACAAGCTGTAGGATATACTGGCTCATCCTGGCCACAGAAGACTTTCTGGCTAACTCCATAATACTGCACAGAGGCCCTCAGATCCACCAAACTCCATGCCAGCCCTTTCCCCATTTACCACATGGCACAGCAAAAGCAATAATGCTCTATTCAGAATGAAAGGGAGGGAAAAGAAAGGAAAGAGAAGAAAGGTTTGTTGTTCTCTACTAAATCACACATAGGGAGGGCAAATAATTTGGTCTCTGGAAAATATTAAAAAGCAAAAAAGCAAAGTGTTCTGCTTAAATACTGCCCCATAGCACTTCAAGCACTCTCTTTGCGGTTTAAAATTTAATTATGCAGGCTACACTCATTTCACCGACCTCAGAAGGATGGAAGGCTGAGTCAACCATGAACCCGCTACCTGGGATTGAACCCCAGGTCATGAGCACAGTTTTAGCTGCAGTAAAAGCAAAACAAAGTGTTCTGCTTATATATCACCCCATAGTGCTTCAAGCACTCTCTGGGTGGTTTGCAATTTAACTATTATGCAGGCCTCACATTGCCCCCCACAATGCGGCCTCATGGCATTTAACCACTGTGCCACGAGGCCGCATATTACAACTCCCAGCTTTCTCTGGAACCTGTTGTCCTTGTTTTCAGCCACGTACCAATATGTGGAAAAAGACAGTAGTTCCTTCTTTTCATGTGGCAGAAGTTCCTTTCCTTTTACTGACATGTTAAGACTGGGTAGGAGACATGGTGAAACAGGCATACTGTAGCTTGCTCTGGGAGAAATAATGCTTGACTTCCAAAATCAGATGGCTCAGCTATGAAGCCAAGCTACATTTGATCTTGAGGAGGAGAGTTTTGTTTCTGTCAGGATCAACCTATTCTGGGCAAGATAGCCATTAATACAAATTCACTCTGTTTAGGAGAACTTCTTGACAGATGACGGCCTTGTTGAAAGGTGTAGGTCTCACAGTCACGAAAACTGTAATGTTTAAATATGCTTGTATTGCTGTCCTTAAAATATTTGTCATAAGAAGAGAATATGTAAGCCCTGAGCTATGCAGCAGAATTTCATCTAAAAACATTTGTTTCTTAATTGCCAAGGTGCTTAGCTTATTCTATAAATACAAATTCACAGAACAAGAAAATGTTCTCCTCTGCAAGGCTATTTTTGTATTATGAGAAAAGGCTTCCGAAAAACTCACAACAGCTTCTTTATTTATCACATTTAGATACAATTTTAGTGACATTAGTGACTAAAATATATTTATTTTTCTAATTTCAATGCCTTTTTACTGTTGTTTTCTGAAGATAATTCTAAGCCATAGTGTTCTGCAGCACAGTGGTAAAATGAACATGTTATCTGAGAAATGATTTAAATGAAAACAAGCAAAACTTTAATAAGATCCTCTTTCTATAGTACTTAATGAAGATACTTTCCTAGACTGCCCTGTTTAATGTAAAATTGAAAAAAGAAGGTGGATTTTTTGCATATATGTAGGTATTCTTTTCTATGTATTTATGAAGCGATACAAAATACGTTTAGAGAAATTTTGACTATCTCTGATGACAATGATCAATACGCTTACTAGTTTTCTAGAAATCTCCTTATCCATTGAGTGTTTTAGGCACACATTATTTGTTATGAGCTAGCTTTGGAACCAGAAATTTGATTCTCCACTGCGTCATCCCAGAGCACAGCCAGCCTATTTAGCCTTAGGCAAGCTGTACAGACCCAGAGCAATCCTGAAAGAAGGGAGTAGTAAATCCTCTCTGCGTATTCACTACTTTAAAAATCTTGTAAAGAAAAGTCACTCTAGCTGTGTGGATAGAACTATTATTAGGTGTTATTTGCTGGCAAGCTGGAAGTGGCTTATATTAACTCCAGTTGGTCTTTCAAGGTCTATGAAATTTTTAGGCTTTACCCTAAAAGTTCTACCCCACCAGTGAGTTTCTATGGCTGAGCGTTGTTTGATTTAATGTCTCCTGAGTAGAGGTGGGCACAAACCAGAAAACCCATGGTTTGGGTTCGTCTCGTTCGGGACCACCCTTGGTTCGGTTTGGTTTTGGGTGTGTACGAATTTTTTTTTTTTAAAAATTCATACAAACCTGAACTGGTTTGGGTTTGTACTGGTGGCGGTAGCGGTAGCGGCAGATCCTGGCCCCTGTGGCAGGGGCTTTTTTTTTTCAACTCCCCACTGCATGACCTCTGAGGCCAGGTGGGTGCTCCTTTTATCTTATTTTTCTTTATTTTAGAGCACTGACCCAGCCACCTCTGGGGCCGGGTCAGTGCTCCTTTATTTTATTTCTATTTTACTTCCAGGTTCGGCCATGTTAAAGCTGTCGCGTGGGCCATTTTTTTTTCAAGCGCCGACCACATGGCCCCTGAGGCCTGGTCATAAATTCTTTTATTTTGTGTGTGTGTGTGTGTGTGTGTGTGTGTGTGTGTGTGTGTGATTTTTAGAGTGCCGACCTGGCCACCCCTGGGGATGGGTTGGCACTTCTTTTTTATTTTATTTTTATATTTATTTATTTTAAAATTATTTTATTTCCAGGTTCTGCGCTACAGCTGTTGCGTGGGTGGGTTTTTATTTTTAGTTTTAGTTTTCAAGCACTGACCGTGTGGCCCCTGGGGACTGGTCAGCATTGGGTTTATATGGGGTGGTGCGGGGGGGCACAGAGCCACCGATCCCCCCCTGCAGTGCAGGTACTGCAATCCCGAGATGTAGCTGGACCGCGGTACCTGAACAGCGAAATGGCGGGGGGTTACTGTATATATTGTGATTTTAGGGTGCCAGCCAGGCCACCCCATAGGGATTCGATGCCCAATTTACAGAGGTATGCAATGCATTCCAAGTCTTGGATGAGTGAGTGGTTCCATCTTCCTTTCTCCTATATTAGAATTTTAAAAAATCTTTAGCACTTTCTGTATGGTGTACATAGAGAAATGCAATTTATTTAGACATGTTTATCAGTCATGAATGAAATAAAAGTGCAACACATTCTTAAGATGAGTCACCTTGTCTAGACCTTGAATAAATCCACCCACTTTGTAGCTCCTTCAAAGCATATGAGAGAGAAGATGATCTCATTGAACAGCACCAGAAAATGACACACACAACATATACCATTAGGTATGGTCTCTGCAGCTTAACACAGAAGAAATACCACCATGAGACTACAAGAAATTTTACTCAGCATTCCAGTAATCTATGTAGGATTGACCAGAACATGTCTAGTACAAGAAAACCACTCTTAAAGTTTCTCTCTTCACTTGACACAGATTTCCAATTAACTATCCACTGGTTCGCTTTGATCCATGCTCTTGGAAATTCAGCAGGATGTTGTGTGGGCCATTCTCTTGGTTAACCCCAGAGCAGAAGTTAGGTGTGAGGTTCCATGAAATTATCTCAGGTTCCTTGCAAGAGGAAAAAGCAGTATCAATTGCTTTTGTTTTCTGTGTAAAGCTGAAAACTAGAGATGGGCACAAAAAATAGCATTTCCTTCATTTCATTTCCTTTGTATTTTCGTTCTGTTTCATTTATAATGAAAATTTCCCAAGAGGAAATGAAACAAAACAGAACTGTTCCGGAACTCTGCTCAACACAGCAGGGGGATCCCAGTTTCACTGACACTGGCTTCACCATTTGCCCTGTCAGCCCCATGCTATCATCTTGGAAGCCGTGTTCCCCCTGACACAGCAGGGGGCTGACAGGGCAAGTAGTGAAATCAGCACTCGCCCTGTCAGACTCCTGCTGTTGTGCCCTTCTCAGCTAGGCAAGGGGTGGGTCTGTGGTGCACCCACTCAACCCTTGCCTGGCTGAGAATGGCACAGTGGGCACAGTTTTGAATTCCGTGCCACAGGAGCACCCTCCCTGCTTTGTCATGGAATTCATAACCATGCTCCACTGTGCCCTTCTCAGCTGGGCAAGGGTTGAGTGGGTGCAATAACCACCCACCCCTTGCCTGGCTGAGAAGTGACAGTGGAGCTCAGTTTTGAATATCTGCTGCCTGCTCTGTTTTCCCATTTTTGCCCCTGCCCCTGCCTCCAGGTGGATTTTTTTTTTTTACAGCTTGGGCTCTGGGGAGAGAGAAGATTTCCCCTACCCACATCCTGAACTATAAAAAAAATCACCTGGGAGGTGGGGATGTCAATGGGAGAATGCAGCAGGCAGCATTAAATTCAAAACTGTGCTCTTCTCTCCTGTTGTGGCCACTGCCAGCCAGCTAGTTTTGACAGCTCAAGCTATCAAAACCAGCTGGGTGGCAGTGGCCAGAACAAGAGAGTGGAAGAGCAACATTCACTAATTGTTTTGTTTCAACAGTAAAAAATGGCATTTCATTTTGTAACCTTGCAACGTAATGAAACAGCATGCCTTTTTTCACTTTGTGCCCATCTCTACTGAAAACTTAATAGTGATACCACATTATCAGGCTCTTGACTCATGAAAGAGTGTCAGAGAAAAAATAGTTACTCTGCCTCCTTTCTCTCATCAACCACTTTTAATAAGCTTAATCATTTAATGTTATCAATCAAACAGGGATACCCACCCACACTAGAAATCTTATTGTTGCATCTTCCCTGTTAAGTATTCTTACATAGATTGTCTACAGATTCTAGTTCAGAGATGTAGAGTGTTATTAAGCTATTAATGTAAGACAGCTAAAAGATATTATCAGGAAGAAGACAATGAGCAAACACATCATCTTCCACAAACTGTGGTGTGCTATACATTTCCAGTTCTCATATGTATGTAGAATAGAGATGGGCACAAAACAAACATTTTTTTGTTTCCGTTTTCATTTTTTGGTTTTTTTACATAACAAAACGACAAATGAATTTTGTCTCTAAAATGAAACGAAACGAACAGAAACACCGGAAATTTTGTTGTGTGTTTCGTTTCTGTTACTGCAATATGAGTGAAATGCTTAAAATCCTTTTTAAAAAAAATCATAAAAAATTGAAATAAATGGTAACGAAATGGTAATGAAATGAACGAAAACAAAAACATTTTTTGCAAAATATCACAAAAAATGGAAACGAACCAAAACAGACCCTACAAACAACAAACGACAAACGAAATGCCATTTTTTTAAATTCGTGCCCATCTCTAATGTAGAATTAACCACCTTATGGATGTTGTGTGCTTTTTAGGCTATTTCACCATGTTCTGGATGTTTTTCTTCCTGGCATTTCAGCAGACTCTGTGGCCAGCATCTCCAGAGGGCAAGGAGATCAGGGGACTAGGAGAATACAGATACTGAAAGCCTTCAAGAACTCACCTTCTTTACTGTCCCTCTCATGGTGGTTTAATAAATCACATAATTAATTTTAGTGTCTACACAAATAAAAGTTCTTCACTCATTCTTTTAAACATGCTGAGATCAATTGACCAAACTTTAGTGAGGAGATGAACAGTATACATGTAGCTCCCCATTTGCCTTGCCACAGAATGGACCATAGATATGCACTTGTGGTTGATACGTAAGTGATGTCAAATGTTTATATTTAAATGTACATTGTATCTCTACAACCCACAAACTGGACATTGTAGATTTTTGGTTTGGGATTTCAGCTCCCCCTCCCCAAATTTGTCAAGCAGGCTTTGGGGAGTTGCACTCATGACCCCTAACCCCCCCCATCTGCATGCCCCTTGCATAAGCAATCAATGGCAAAAATTCACCTTGAAGTTTTTCAATTGATTTCAGAATCATTAGTTGAATTTTGGTGCCTGCTTTCTGCTTTGTGGACATTCTCCATTGTTCTTTCCATTCTCATCCTCCAGAAAAGCAACTCCAAATATGGGGATAGAAACAAATGCCCAGGGGAATATGTATCACCATGTTTACGGCTCTTACAGTGCTTTCTGTCCATCAGCTTGATTTGTTTGCTATCCATATCTCAGCTTCAGCTATTACACTTGTAAAGGGATCTAGTCTGAAGGGATCAGTCATGCATGGCTTTTGCATAATTGGCAAACTGTCTATAGTTGTTTCATGCCAGTAATCCAGTGAGGTACTTTAGTGTCAGAATACAATGCTGTGGTGGGGGAGGGGGGGTCTGTAGATTGTGTAATGTGTTTTGCTGTTATTATATGCCATCAGGTTTCTGCTGATTTATTGCTACTCAAATACATATGTTCAGGGAATGGTCTACCACTGCTACCCTGGTGAGTTTCCATAGCCAAGTAAAGAATCAAACCTAGGTCCTTGAGTCCTGGTCTAACACTCTGTCTGCTAGTCCACACTAACTGTATTACCTCACTTAATTTGTAGATGGTGGGGCTCTGGCTCATTCTGATTACCAACACCACCAATAAGGATGCTTTTCTCAATTATTGGACAACTTTGTTCTGGAAATGATCACCAATTTTAATAGCCTGAACCCTTGTGAACCTAGCTGCACCCTGGCTGAACTGGAAAGAACCCCCAAAGCAAAGCAAGCAAAGTGCTCTGCTTATATACTGCCCCATAGCACTTCAAACACTCCCTGGGTGGTTTACAGTTTAATTATGCAGGCTACACCTTATGCCTCCCCTGCAGGTTGGGTGCTCATTTTACCGACCTTGGAAGTATAGAAGGCTGAGTCAACCATGAGCTGGCTACTTGAGATTGAACCCCAGGTCGTGAGCACAGTTTTAACTGCAGTTTAGGCATTTACAGATATTGATTGATTCAGCAATATAATAGACAGGCTTTCCTGGAAATACAACAATAGCAGCAGCAGCAGCAGCAGCAGCAGCAGCAACAGCAACAACAACAACAACAACAACAACAACAACAACAACAACAACAACAGGTTATGGGTCAGAGACTGTTCTGGTTACTTTGAGGAAAGGCCTAGGCTAGGAATAGAACAAGGCGAGTATATCCCAGGTGTTTCAACTGAACCTGTCAGCATTTTTGATACCATTGAGCATGGTATCTTTCTGGTTCATCTCTCTGGGATGCAATTTGGAGGTACTGTGGCTTTATAGTGGTTCAGGTCCTTCCTTGTTCCCGGAGGAAAGACCCCAGGAGGTCCTCCTGGGGCCCCCTCCCCACCCCCCGGCCCCCTGCCAGGTGAGGCCCCCCCCGGCCCCCCCCCCGGGGGGGGGGGTGCCTTGAAGTTGTGCAGCATGCCCAAGGTAGCATAGGCTAGCTGTTCTTTGGACAGACACAGTGGAAAATTAAACTCTCAACCTCTAATCAGCAACGGTCATTTTGCCTCTTTATAAGTCAGCAAGTGTTATTTTATAAATCTGTGGCGAGGCCCCATCTGGAGTATTGTATGCCTCGTGGCACAGTGGTTAAATGCCTGTACTGCAGGTAAAACTGTGCTCACGACCTGGGTTCAATCCCCGGTAGCAGGCTCAAGGTTCACTCAGCCTTCCATCCTTCCGAGGTTGGTAAAATGAGTACCCAGCTTGCTGGGGGGGCAATGTGTAGCCTGCACACTGTAATTAAAATTGTAAACCGCCCAGAGACCACTTGTAGTGGTATGGGGCGGTATATAAGCAGAACAGTTTTGCTTTCTGGTCTTCTTTGTAATGATTTGCTAATATCTGTTGGCATATCATTTGAAAATGACTTCCTTCTTTGCCACAGAGCATTGTACAGTTTTCAAATGCAGCTCTTCTTAGTTATGCTCACTTCTAAAACAGCTCCACAAACAATCAAGAGGGACCTATTTGGTCACTTGTGTATATCATAAGTATGTTTGATCATTTGTGGCTCTTGTTATTTAATATATATGCTATAGTATTTAATCTTGTTAAATTACTGTTTGAGACGCTCACCCCTAACACAAGAAGATTAGACTGCGTCATACTTTGCTTGTGCTATCATAAAGAAGGAGCTTAACCTAAGGCGGGTTCAATGAAATTTATTTCAGAAAAGTAGTTAAGCAGATTTCATTGTTGACTAATCTACCTAGTTTATTGTATCAATGTAATGCAATATTTCTTTATTAAGTTTCCCAGTTCCTTATTTCAGAAAAGTAGTTAAGTAGATTACATTGTTGACTAATCTACCTAATGTATTGTATCACTGTAAAGCGCTAGGTCTTTATTAAGTTTCACTGTTCCTTCAGATGGAAACTGCTGACTAAATTTAGTGATGCAACTAATTATGCCTTTCTTAGGTTCCTTCTGCATAGTTTGGCAAAATTCTTGGCATAGCTGCTGAAAGCAAATGTGTATACTGTATATTCTTCAGGAGGAAAGATAAGTCAAGGGAAATGGAATTCATGTAGACAAAAGAGACCCAGGAAGCTTATCAACTCACTAACCACACAACAAGATTAAAGATAAAGCTAGCCTTCCAGCCTTGTACCTCTTCTTTGCCAAGGAATTGGCTGGTGCTGCTGACAGAATATTTTCAGTTTTATTGTGGCAGCTGGGTGCAAAAATTACCATTTTTAGTACTGTTGGACAATATCCTTCTCCCCCCTTGTATTTCTCTGGCCTCTTAAAAAAATACACCACCACCCCCTTTGTGTAACATTGCAGGACAAATTAACTCACATCATTCTTGTTCTTATCTCCGTTGAATACGGAAAAAGATTTCAGCCAATCAATATTTCTCTCTGTTTCATTTTCTTATAGCCAACAATTTATTGCACCACAATTTTATCCATGCCCCAAAGGATCATATTAAACCATGCATGTGTTCCTGTTGTTATATGTTATCATCAGATCTTATGGTAACCATGTAAATTAGTGACCTCAAGGAGATTTTGTCATGAACAACCCTGCTCTTCTCTTGAAAAGTATAGGCCACATTTTAAGTCTTCCCCTTTCCTTAATGCCTTTTACTTTCACTAACATTATGGCCATTTTCAGTGAGTTTTATCTTCTTTTGAAGTGACTAAAGTATGCTCAGTTTAGCTGCTTTAGCTTCCACTAAGGGTTTCGGCTTGATTTGAGCTAGAAGCCACTTACCTTTCTTTCTGATAATCAAGGATATCCATTAAGCTCTCCCTGAACAGCATATTTTGAATGGTCAGTTTTTTTACTTGTCAGTTCCCCCCCCACCCCTTTCTCAGTTTTCACATCAGATTCAGTACATGTGAATGCCATCTTGGCAGTGGTTTGCAGCTACAAATCTTTGCTTGATTCATCCTAGATGGCCTTCTTAGTCTTCTGATTTCTTGGCTGCCAGTGCCATATATACCATCTATATACCGAGGTATAGAAAATCTCTTCCATCTCTTCTTGTTTTCTCCTAGAACAATGATACATAAACAACAGGTTTGGGCGAATAGGAGCAGAGATAGGTCAAAGAATGGGCAAAGACTGGCATCTTTTAGCGCTATCTTTTCATGTTTAAAATTACTATCCAGCCTGGCAGTATTCTGTGACTGCTGGCAGAACAGCCTTCAGGAAAAAAATATTTTCACTGTCCAAGGCCAAACTGCAGTTACTTTCTGAGCATAACACGTAGTCTCACTGGTGGTTTGCAGCATTCTTTTTAGAACTTTACTTTGGAACCCTCAGGCTACCTGCTATTATTACTGGGTTAGCAGAACTAATCTGGTTCATTGCACATTATAAGCATGTGCAATACTAGTACCCACATGTGAGAAAGAGACAGGAAAATATTCTATAATCCTCTCTACCAACCAGTTTTGGTACTGCTTTTGAAAAATACATTATAAAATCACAGGTAGTGAAACAAAGCAATTACCTCCCTGGTAACTTAGGACTGACATGTTATTGATATAAAGCTTGACAAATCCAATCAACATCTTATGCATTAAAAGGGCCTTTTGAAACATGCTGGCTTCAATCCTGTTGACTAGTTACGTGGGGATAACTCAGTGTTGTGCCTACAGTAGTCACACTCATGCCAAGATGGGAGTGTTATTTACGAGGCACTTCCACTCTTGCATGGCACAGTTGGTTGAAATTGGAACCATACAGCTGACTGCACAATTGACTTGCACAGTCTTGTTGCTGGAGTGGAACACCCAGCATTTTTGGGCAAGTGTAATGTCACTTTGAATCTTGACAAACAGGAATCCAATCATCATCAGGTCTAAAAAGAACTTTGTATCCAATGGCTAAATTACTTTGTTAATGTAATAGTTAAGCCTTGTTAACTCCCAAAGTACCCAGTTACAGTTAAATGTGTAACTTTCAACTAGTTACGTCAGACTCTGGTCCCAATTTGTGCTATGGTTGGGTAATGGGTAGACTTAGCATTTGATAGACCTACCTCCCCACCACCACCACCTACAATTCTAAATCCACCAACCAGATGCAGACTTAGAAGAATTTTAAATTCTTACAATTGAGAACCATTTGAAAAAGCCTCTAATTTTGTACTAAGCACTAGAGGCGAGTTCACATCACACCCAGTTTTCCTACAATCTGTGTTTGCTAGAGCAACATAAAATGTGTTTGTTGGTTGTTGCTACTGCAAAACACCGGGAAGTCTCAGAAACACTTACCAATCTATCACAGATCACCACAAGATACTATGTTTTTAAATTGTTTGTGGTCTGTGTTATATTATTGTATTACCCAGCTGAATTGTTCAGCTCACTGTTAACCACCCAGAGTTCCTACAGGAAGATGGGCGGGATAGAAATCCAATAAATAAATAAATAAATAAATAAATAAATAAGACCAACCAGTGCAACCTGATCTGTAGTCTCCACTTTGTGACCTAACTTTAATTCTGATTCAGACACTGCAACTTCTAATTATGATTTGGGCACTTCTCTGTTTCTCTCCCCCACTTCAAGCTCTGCAATGCCCAGTTCTGGCAGATTCACCCCCCCCCCCACATTTAATATTTTAGTAGTATGAGAAAGGTATTACACTTTTTTGGATCTTTCTCCTCAGGCCTTCTAAGAGAGGCAGAATCAGATACTCTCAGGAAATATTAATTCTCCTTCTTTCTATCAGCAACAATTTTGACAAGGCATTTTAAATTAGTTTTAATTTTGTATTTTCACAGCGAAGCTGAATATCCTATGCTGTAGCCATGGCAACTGAAACATTACCTTATTACATTACATAATTCAAATGCATTTACCAAGGCATCCAATGATAAGGATTAACTGGTCATTTTCATTTCGAGTAGAACTCTATTCTATAAAAGCATGTAAGAGTCCAGTGACAATTGAATCATGGTTATGCTTGCTGGGTTATATACCATGTGTAATGTGTCAGATGACATACCAATCAACTTGTTCTCATGTGTTTTAACTATCTCCACTCAATATAAAACAGTTTAAATTTCATTTGAAATGAAAGACAGATGAAATAGATAGATAGTGAGGAAAATGAAAACGTTTTTGACTTGGCTAAAGAGAACTTCACATTTTTAACTATTAAAATGTATGCCAGCCCACCGTCCACATTCCATCTAGAAGCCAGGAGGGAGAGTGAAAACTCTGTTTTGACAGGAAAAGATCCAATCAGTAAGTAGTAGTAGTAGTAGTAGTAGTAGTAGTAGTAGTAGTAGTAGTAGTAGTAGTAGTAGTA
>JAHTLZ010003518.1:5781480-5811982 GCA_023846285.1 Phrynocephalus versicolor | reverse complement strand
ATTAATTAATTAATTAATTAATTAATTAATTAATTAATTAATTAATTTTATATACCGCTCCATCTAGTGTTTTTGACTGAGCCATTTTACACATTGCACAATCAAAATATTTTCTACAATTTTTCAGTTCCATTTCTTCAACCAAACCTTTCATGTTTTGTATAGGCCTCAAATTGACATGCACAAGATTTCTAAGAAATAGGTGTACACAATCAATGTCAGGTGGAACATTCCTTTGTGCAAAACATGTTTTTGCATCATTACCATCACCCTTTAAATAGTACAGGTTCCCTATGTTTTGAGTAACAGCATACAGCTTTTTGGATTTCTTTAAGTTACAGCCTTCCTAATTAAATTACACACTGTACCCATCATCCACTAGACACCCCACACTCAACAGCTTGTTTTCTAGAGATGGCACACATATCACATTTTGAATCTTACCAAATCCAGGCAGATATAAATCTCTTTCTACAGTTGCTACTGCCTTTTCCCCATTTGCTAAAGACATATATCTTCTACTGACTGTTTTCAAACACCCAAACTTAGAGGAATCACAGCAGATATGCTCGGAACTCCCACTGTCCAGAATTCAAACATTTTCTTTGTTTTCCTCGGTTCCTTTTACAACAAAAGACTTAATATCTTTAAAGCCCCTCCTCAGATTTGGCTCCTTCTGTTGACACTTCCCAGAAGATTTCTTATTGCAATTTCTCATTAGATGTTTGGTGGATTGACCAATGAAACAACACTTCACAAAGAAAGCTTTTCCTTCCTCCTTCTTGACCCTCCAACTGGACTCTCCATCTCCCTGGCAACTGGGTTCCCTTGTCCTCATCCTGGGTCATAACCCTCTCTCTCCACTGGCTGCATTCCTTTCCAGATGCTTCCTTTCCTCCTCCAGAAGCCAACCAGACAAATATACTTAAATATTGGTCTTGTAGTGACTCAAAACTAATGCAAAATTGTCCTAACTTTTGTTTAGGCTACATAAGATCACATATGATCTGTGACAGTCTGTGTATTTTAAGCCGGCTTCTTCTAACTCAACAACTGTTTGCCTCATGAAGCTCAAGTGCTCAGACACACTGTCACCTTCGTTCAGCCTCCTTCTGTACAGTTTTCTGGTAAGCAGTATTCTGCTACATGCTGTTTGACAAATGTGCACCTTTCTCAGCGTTTCCCAGCATCCTGGGAATATAATTCAACTGAGAATCTTCCAAGGTTAACACAATTGTAGGCAAAGCTTTTTAATTCAGCTCATCCAACTTGTCATCATCCATGGCATTGGTATGTTCCACACAAAGCCACAATTTTTCAGAAACATATCCATTTTCAAACTCCAAGTTAAAAAAATGGACTCACCAAGCCTTGGAACTGGCTACTAGAGATGGGCATGAAACAAACAATTTTTCATTTCCGTTTTCATTTTTTCGTTACATTACGCAATGAAACAACAAACAAATTTTGTCTCTAAAATGAAATGAAACAAACAGAAACACCGGAAATTTTGTCGTGCATTTCGTTTCCGTTACTGCAATATGAGTGAATTGCTTAAAATCCTAAAAAAATCACAAAAAATTGAAATAAATGGTAATGAAATGGTAACGAAACGAACAAAACCAAAAACATTTTTTTGCAAAAATTCACGAAAAATGGAAACAAACCAAAACGGACCCTCCAAATGACAAATGACAAATGAAATGCCATTTTTTTTATTCGTGCCCATCTCTACTGGCTACACTCTACTTGCTGTGGCAGACTGCATTTTTCCTAGGCTTTCAGGGTCACTCTCATTCTCAGAGCTTTTCCCACTCTCTTTGTTCTTAGACATCAGGAAAATTTTGCCCAGAAACGACTTCCAGCTTTTAGCTTCAAACTCAGCAACTTTTCTCTAATTGTTGAGCATGCTGGTCAGGACTAGCTGGGCCCATAACCTGTCAGATAGTTGAGGGGTTAACTTCAATGCCCAGAAACATCAAGACAGTAGCAGAGACTAAAATATGAGAGATAGTTGCTGGTTTTCTGTTGCAATTTACAATATTTACAGTTCACAAGCTCCAACAGTCTTCAGACTTACATCCAGTAGCATAAGGACTTCAGCTGCTCATCCTCTTTATCAGAATCAAGACATCAGCTTACAGCAAAGACTCCACATCACTGGCTAAGCATCCCTAGCACTCTGGCAAAAACAGCCTTGTCTCACAGCACCACTTGCATAACAGCAACCTAGGCTAACATCCTTGACTAACAGCATCCCCAGCTAGCAACAAGAACGTACTGCTTTATGCACAGCATGTATAGATACTCTTTCCAATCATGTTTCCATTTTTATACCACATGACATAATGCTTTTTTCTCTCCATGCTTCTGAGCTTCACTCTTGCGACCTGAGACATTAAACCTTCCTGTCAAGGTCACCTTCCAAGTTAGTTCCAGTCCTCAACTGGACTCAATAATCACTTAATTGCAAGTTGAAAAAAATATTTTTAGAACATTATAGCAGACTGATCTGACAGGCTGGTTTTGTGTGTGTGTGTGTGTGTGTGTGTGTGTGTGTGTGTGTGTTTTAGACAGCCATGAGATCTTTTCAAAAAAGAGAGCTGAAAGGATGAATAAAAAAAGGAAATATTCATCAATTCATACCAATAAATGAATATTTAACAAATCAGTGATATCAGTTGTCAGTAGTGTTCTGTGCAACTGGAGCAAGTGGAAGAAATCATGATGAATATGAATCAGATCTCAGAAGCAATAAAGGGAAGCTCAGATTTTGAACAGAGCTTGGCAGTGACCAGTTATAAGTAACTGTGTTAATTCTATAGTTTTCGACAGCATTTGGGCACAATGCCATTCTTTGGGCAGAGAATAAAATGTTGGTATGTTCAAGTGTAGGACAAGCAACATTTTAAAGAAATAAAGTGTGAACTCTCATTAAGTGACTAAAATGGCCAGACAGAGGATATCGTACTTTGAAAATATGATGAGAAGGCAAAGCTCACTGGAAAAGACTGTAATGCTAAGAAAAGTGAAACAAGGAAAATAGGGAGAACTAATATTAGTTCAATAAGGGATCTAGAGAACTTAGTTTGTAAGAGCTGAACCTTGTGAGATCTGGAGGTCATTAATTCATAATAAATGATTATGCACCATCAAGTCAATTATGGGTTATGGTAGCACTCCAGCACCATGCAGCTTGCCCAAACTTACTCAGGTGCCATGGCACATAACTCTATTAGACACACTTATCCTAAATGTTTTTGGCAGACCTCTTTACTAGGAGACACAATGGGGACTTGAACTCCCAGCTCAAGCTATGCCAACCACAGAGCTATACCAGCCATAGGGTTACCATTGTTTGTTTTATGTTGGCACTGATTATGCTATGCATTTGTTATCTTGTTAGTATTCATTTATTGTTAACCACCCAGAGTAACCATTGGATGGTAGAAAATCCAATAAATAAATAAATAAATAAATAAATAAATAAATAAATAAATAAAAACAATGAAAGGATTAACCCTTCTCATTCCTACTGGACATTCCAACATTCACCAAAGCTGCTTTCTACCCAGCTACGATTACTTCTTGTTTCATAGGCCTATAGGGAAAATATCTTTAAAAGGACCAATTTGTTCCCTATTTTACAGAGGAAAACCAGTGGGTCAGGGAAGGGTCAGTACATTTTCCAGTTTATCATTCTGTCATGAAAATGCCTCCCTTAGCTCCTTGTTCATGCTGTGAAAAAATAGGGGTCTGGAACACTTTGCTTTCCACAACGTGTACTTCTGCCTAAATTTTTATATGGAACATTCAAATACTGTTTTGTTTGTTTGTTTGTTTTGTTTTTTAAGAATTGTGTTTTCCTGAAGGAGTCCTCTCAGACGTAAAAAGTGTCTTCTGGTTAAAACAAGAAGTTTGAAAGGTTGTGACCATCTTCCATCATCAGTGAAGACAAGCTTATTCATCTGTTGGCTCTTTTGAACTGCTAATGGATGAAGATACATTGTGATAACAGTACTGGGAGCTTTGCTGAGATTACCGTGAGATGTGAACTAGATTTCTGCATCTTTGTCCCTTCCAACTGAACTCAAAGAACAAAGGTAGATTCCTGCTTCATTATGAAATTGAAACAGAAGGGCAAGAGTATTGCTTGCATGCTGTCTAATTATTTACTTAATTTTGGATGAACAGATCCCTTTGTCTTACAAATGAGAGAGTTAATGAGAAGTGAATTGCTGCACTACCTGTTTGTCATTGTGAATTTATGTACAAACCCTGTCATATATCATTTGTACTATTTAATCATATGTTTAAAGTGTCAAGGAAAGATGTTAGAATGTCCGGGACAATTAATAAGTTCATCCTTCTCATTCCCCCCACTCCAAAATGTTATAGGCATCTCATTTCATGCTGAACAAATAACATTTATTTCACTACTAAAAACACGGCTCTACCTTGCTTTCATTCGGCTACCATTAATGTGGTAAAATTATTACATTCTTTTGGTTGACAACGTTTACATTTGCTCATGAACACTTCAAAATGAAGTGCAAATCAAGTCACTTGGATACCATTGCATAGTAAGAATTCCATCCTCCCTCACATGTTTGTAAGGCTGATTGAGGTCAGTGTGATTTAAACCCACACAAGTGTTCAATTTGTAGAATTGCATTGTAAATCTTCTGCTTGATTTCAGAAACCCTGCTGATAGCTGGGCAGAGCTTCACAGTACATTTTGAAGTGTGTTGATGAGTTGAGCATAACTGTTTCCTAGGTCAGATCCTGATCCTGATGGTGGAGTTATAGCAAAGGTGGAATTCTTCTCTATCACAGATGGTGGAAGAAATATTAAATATGGTTGAGTATGGTTTGTGAGAGAAAAATGGGGGAGGGGAAAAAAGAGAGATGGAGTGAGTATGAGAGAATGAGGGCAACTCTAGGTGCATGCATGTACGTACAATTTGTAACCAAAGCCTGGACATATTTTGTGCAAGGCTACCTAGGGCAAATGAGAAGTTTCAAAATGCTGGCTAGAGTTTTATGGGTTTGCACAGTTGTATGAGGGGAGTTGAAGGAGTGATGTGAGTTTTGCTTGCTTATCCTAAACTTCCTCTAGTTGCACGATCGATTTCACAACTAGTTGCATGATGAGCAGCCTTGAGAAATAAAACATGCTTCTGGAGGTGCCCTCATGTCCGTGGAAGACTTCAGCTAGATTCAACCTTGACTGCTTGTAATTTATATTGGAAAGGACAGTGTTTCATATGTTTTTCCATTGTCAACTGCCACAAGGATTTGGTATTCTGAATTAATTGTCCATATTCTGTTGTATACATCTTTTCTTCATTTGATGCTTTTGAGGAGGTTCTTTGTCTTATCTAATTTCTCCTTCAATTTAGGAGGAGTAATACTATCTGAGCAGCCTGAGTATAAGATCTTACTGATGCCTCTTGAATTCCCACTTTAACCAGAGTGTGTTTAAAGTGGTTAATCTTTAAAAAAAAATAACCACAGAAATTAGACTGACTTGTTTAATTTCGGTGCTTTTGTTATATTTTTACTTTTTTGCACAATCTGTTATTTGATGCAAACTCCAGTGACAACAAACTTATATCAGCTGAGTTTTGTATCCGTTGTGGGATAAATTTTCATCAATTTAACAATGTTTCAATACCTCTGATAAAATGAAACATAATCCGTTTGGATTGTTACAATATTTTTGTTTATCAACATTTTGTAGGGGTTTCCACCTATGCAGTTCCCTGCGTAGCACAATATGGTGCTGCTCACCCCTTCACAAAATTATATTCTGCCTTTTCTACATACAGTATATTTTGTGTTACTAATCTCTATTGTTCATCCTAACCTCTAATTCCTCTTCAGGGGACCTTTTATAAATTAAATAAATGTTGCCCTAAGCACTTGTCAAGTAACCTTTTCTGTTATTTTTAATTCCCCTGCTTATTATGCATTTATATCTTTTCTTCAGCAAGTGTAAATCCATACACATGATTGCAAGTTGTGTGTTACCGTATTGATCACAACAGTACTTGGAGGAATAACATACAAAAGAAATATGTTGCATTCATGCAGCATTTATCTCAAAAGTGTTTCTTTTGAAGTGCTAAACTAATGCACTCATAACACACCATCTAAATGAAAGGAACTGGTATGATTGTGGAAATTCCATTCTGGAACCACCTTTAGATGTTCTTTAGTTATTCAAGGCAAATAAGCCCACAACACAGTAATGGAACAGGAGACATGCTTTCAGTTTCAGTCAAGAACTACTTCATGCTTTCCTCAACCAGCACCCCTTAGGGATCTATGAGCTTTTAATTATTTGCCTTCAAAAGAATTGACTGTTTCACTGTTTTTCCCCAAAGCTATTGATTCTTTCAAGCACTGGTTTCCAGCCTTGGATCCCCCAATTTTATAGGACTAAAATTCCCAGAAGCTTTCAGCACCAGCTGTGATGGGATTTCAAGATGTTACAATTTCAGTTTAAGGACATCTGTGGGCTCATAGTTGAGACATACTGCTGTACAGCAATCATTTCTGTTGGAAACTGTACCATCTTCCCACTGTTGTACACTGAGATAGTTATTGGATGCACCTTCCCTGCATTTGGGTAGACATTTGGAGCATATTTACTGCACAATAAAGTTCCTGACCTCCTAGCTGTAGCATGACAAATGCTACTGTTAGTTGTAAATACTTGTTGTACTTCAACTTGTACAGGCGTGCCCAGAATTTCATTGATGTTTTCATGACTTGGAGGAAAAATAAACATATCCCCAGAATTCTTTCAGTGCCTGCTGTCTATAAAGCACCCCTGATATAGATATGCTACATATATCTATACAGGGTAGCTGCTTTCATTTGCAAGGAACCTAAGAATGATGGCTTAGCATGCAGTGCATGACTGGAAATTGAGCACCACAATTTTAAACCTTCATTGCTCCCCCAGACTCGAAATAAACGGGCTAGACAAGTGATTGGGTTTGAAATTGGGCCACAACTTTATTAAACATAATTGTTAATGAAACATAATTAAAAGGCGGGCTACTGTATTGCAATTAGACCTTGGTTTGTATTCTAAAACTCAGGCCCTTAAATCTTAGGTGAGTTCAAGCTGGGCACGTCCCAAAGGCTTACACTAGCAGGTATGCCCAGTTCTGTTATATAACATTATTAATTGGGCAGCCAAGGGTCAATTTGACAAGGACTAGAACTTATTAACCTTAAGTACTATCTAACTAATTTGGTATTAAAGGCTGCCCTCTCTCCATTATTGGGACCAAACTGTGAACTCAGCTTCTAAGCAAATTACACTACCTGCCAGCTGTGACAGGAAACGCCTATTTGCTGAGCAATGAGAATGGGATGAGCGAAAATTCACTGCCAGTCCAGTGCCAATCGGAATGGTGGTCAAAAATTCCAATCTGGAAGCGACCTGTAAATCCCATTCTCATTACTGCTAAGGGTGGGATGGGTGAGGTGCAAATCAGCAAAAAGGAAGCTTTGGAGGCGGGCGCTGCTTATATCACCCTGGTAAGCCTGTGAAAGCCCACGATCATGTGGCCCGTTAATCCAATTGCCTGTTTGGCTCAGGCTTGCAAAACGGCCCCAATTAGGGACCGTTAGCCTGTTGGATCCACCTTTTCATCATCTTCTGTTCATCACATTGAGTAATTTTGTATTTTCAGGTTTTAAAAACCTAAACCAAACACAATGTGCTATTTTTTTTCTAGAGGTGAAGGCTAATCATGAGCTGTAACCCATAAACTCAGGGGGCTGGTGTGTATGTGTGCCTCAGCATTAAATTTGTATACCTTTTGTTTCCTCACCACTTTCCCTCTGATATATAACTAAACCCCATATCTTCTTGTTTTCATTGGGAGTGAGATGTGTATGGGGGCTCTCTAAGAGCCTTTTCACATGACCCCTAAGATCCGCTGGCCACTTAAATTCAGGGGCTCTCTAACAGCCTTTTCACACGACCCCTAAGATCTGCTGGCCACTTAAGATCTTGGGGGTTTGTCGCTGTTCCTGTGTTCCCACCCCCTCCGCACTCCTGGCTGCTGTCTGCGTTAGGGGAGGGAGAAAAAAAGAAAGAAAAGAATGCCTTCTCACCTCCGTTCTGCCGTCTCGCTCTGCTCCCGGCACGCAGCATTCCAGTCTTAAAGGGGCGGGGGGCAAAAAACAACAAACAGAAGGGAGCAGAGCCCGACACTCACTAGGTTACATCTGCATCAGGGATTTTTCACCCCTGGAGAGCACGTACCTGAAAAGTGTGCTGGGACGTGCTTAGGTGGGCGTGGTCGCACTTAATTTTCTGTAAACTCCAGAGCTGGTGGGGAAACAATTTTAAGCTCCGGAGCTGAGAGCCATTTGCCACAGAGTTTAGGGGTCATGTGAAAAGGCTCTAAGCAAGTAGCAAGCATTTCATGTGGAGGGCAAGGCAAAACCACACAGATAATGAAGTTGAGGAATTTCCCATGTTCACAGTTCTAGCTGGTACAGATGAAAAGTTCATGGCTTCAACATTTGTCAAAGGCCTGCTGTGTGTTGGTGCACCTCTAATTTCCCTCTATGTTGGTTACTGTTGGTGTGCTGCAGAATAAAAAGGGGTTCAGTTCTTTAGGATTATTAGGTCTCAGGTGAGCAGAACTAGAGAAGGAGTAATTTCAGTTTTGATGTGTGAACCTCACTTTATGCTTGCTTCATTTTTGCCACTCATTGCCAGCTAGACTCATTGACAGAGTATGATGATGTTTTTATGCATTGTGCTTTTGTACAGTGTCAGTGCCCCAAAAGCCCAGAGCAAAGGGAAGTGTTTGAAGGGACAGTGAGTGAGTGTGTATTGTTATACTATTTGGAACAATGCAGGAAGAGAAATCCCAGTATTGTAAATGGTAAGACTTCCCACAAAGGCATCTATGCCTGTCAGGTCACAATACCCTGGACTTTGGTTGCACCTTTGGGCCTAGAATTCTCTGGGTACTGTATCCTACTAACCTGGGAATCCTACCCTTATAGTCCTTTATCATTATCAATACAAGGATGCCAAAGGTTCAAGATGGATATGAACCTGAAAAAGGTTAGTTCATGATGGTTTGGGTTAGCCATGACCCATGACCCAACATCAATCATCTGGAAAGCCAAACAGATCCATGGTTCAGCTTTTAGTTTGTGCCTGGGAGGCTACCTGCTCCTGTTGCACCACCACCATTGTCATGCTGTTTCCATCACGGCACCACTGCCATTGCAGTTGCAGACAACCTAAGGACAGCCTCCAGGTTGGAGTGATAGGCAGGATATTTCTCAATGCCATTTGCAGGGAATCATAAGCAGGTGAAGACATCTGCTTGGGCATACCCTGAAGCCAATCGTGAGCCACTGTGTGAGACAGAATGCTGGACTGGATGGACTGTGGCATGTTCCAGCAAGGCGGTTCTTATGTTATGTTCTTATGTTTTTATGTGCTGGCACCACCTATGTCAATTCCTTGCATCCTGGCCCACTTATCCTCTCTATGTATCAAACCCTATGGGAGCAGTTCCAACTTGAGAATTGGTACATCAAAGTCTTTCAATTGGTGGGGTTACCAGTGATAGAAAGCTTCCCGTCAGCATCAAACCACACTAGGTTGTAGCTAGATCATTACGACAGGCTGGTCATCCTCTGCCATTCACTGCAATGTCCCTGTAGAGGTTATAGCAGGGAGGGTCACTTTGCTAAAATATGAGACCAGTTTATTAGCTCTTCCAATGGGATGCTTACGTATATTTTCACACAATATATTCATTTAACAGGCAATGGCCAAATAAAGCAGTATGACATTACTCATTTAAATTGTGCAGAATGGCAAATACAACTGTTATTATGTTTTGCAACTTGATCCGACAAGAACATATTAACGAGACGTCAAATAGATGCGAACAGAATCCTGCTAATGGGAAGAGAAGTCTTTCCACATCAGAAAGCTGTTCATGTTTTAAAATATGATGTAGGACTGAAGCAAATTGAGGCGATAATGATCCAAAGAGAGAAAAATTAGCATAGTTTTGTGTCATTATTGTTGAGACCAAGATAAGGCTGAAGAAACAAACACAGCTTGTTGGGATCAGCACATTTTTAATGTGTATATTCTTATACATTCTTATAGGATAAGAGCAGAATGTCTATTATTGCATAAGGTATTACTTTTTTCAATGTACAACTCTGGGCTGTTTCACCTTTTCCCAAGAGGTTTCTCTGTTAGAGAATGGGGGACATTTCTCACTCAGTTTATTTCCCCAGAATTAAAGGAGCATCCAGCACAGATTGGAAAATTAGCTTAAAATCTACCATCTCTCTTTTCCCCCTACAGGTTCTGCCATCCTGGTGTACATGCAACTCTAACTGCCCTCCCTGTTGGAAACTAGTTCCCCGACTGTACATTTTGGTTCTGTGTAGTACCTCACTGTCCTTGGGAGTGCAACTTCCTTTCATCTCTAGCAGATGTAAGTACAGCAGTGGGGTGAGGAATAACCTTATAACTTGAGGAGTGAAGATAAAGTGAACAAGAGAATAACAGAGATGAAGCACTATTAAGGAAAGGATCTTACAGTGCAATTCAAAATAGGTATGTGCAGATGTTTTTAACTAATGATTGTGGGTCCTGGTGGCAATTTTAGTGTTGTGTTTTTAATGTATTGTATTTATTGTATTTACATATTTTTATTGTCCTCATTTTATGGTAATTTTGATGTTTTAATTGTCTATTTTGATTGTGAGCCGCCCAGAGACCTTTGGGTAGTGGGCGGCATACAAGCTAAATAAATAAATAAATAAATAAATAAATAAATAAATAAATAAATAAATAAAATGTGTGCTTTCAGATGCTCCTAGAATTCTGCTTGAGGATTACTTGGAGAATTCTAGGAACTGCAGTCCATTCTTCATTCTGGATATTGCAGATAAATAAATGTGAATTTTGAAACAACAATTATTTTTTGAACTCTGTAAGAAAACTATTTCAATTTTCTGGGAGGGGGGAGTCTTTTATCGAACAAGAGGAACATGCTAAAATTGTAAAAATGCTTTAAAAGAAACTCATAAAAATATCATGTCACCTTTGATTCATTCCTGGTTTCTATTTTCCATCATTAATCAAAAGTTTGCATTTATTGCTTGTTGGGAAATTTAATAAATGTTTATATCTCTGTACCTTTTAAATTATTCACTGTGCTTACTGCTCTCCTTCTGAAGGGAGATTATCTTTTTTTAATTGGAAATCTTCTATTATTTGTGTCTCAAATATTTTAAAGTACATGTATAGGCACCAGTGCTATTAATAGCCATCCTGCCAACGAGCATAATAAAGGATGAGGCTGCACGAAAACTATTCATTGTGAAGCATATTAACACAGTCAGTTTCATTAATCATACCCAAAACATACCACAGTTTAACAATAGTCCAACTTTTTATTGTATTAAATGTTTTTGTCATTTCATTTTCATTTCTCATTTGGGGAGTGGATGAGAACTAAAAACAGTGAGTCTCTGCTTTTGAGTACCTTGGACTTTATTTTTTAAAGAAGCATTTTATGAATCCTTTGTAGAGAATCCACTTTGATGTGGCACAATTGGCAGTAGTTTCTGTGATCTGTCATTTTATATGCCTTGCTTATTTACGTTTAGCTCAGCAAATCATTTTAGCCTGCATCATAGTTCTATTCTGATTTGGTCAGATTTCACCTAGAATATTATGTGTAGTTCTCGGCACCCAAGTTTAAGAAGGACCTCAACAAGGTGGAACATTTCCAAAAGAAGACAACCAAGATGGCATAGGGTCTGGAACCACACTCTTGGACAATGGCTAGGAAACTGGCCAATCTTCAAATATGTAAATGATGCACTCCACCTGCATGTGACAGATAGAGGACATTTGTTTCTTGCTATTCTAGAGGACTTTGATGCATTCAAATGAAAAGAAAGAAGATGCCCCAGCAATAAGAGCTGTTTGACATCATGGAATATGGTAGACTTTCCTTCTTTGGAGCTTTCTGAACAGAGGCTGCATTTAATCCCACACTCATAGCTTACCTCTCGCACAAAAATGAAATGAAATGATATGATATTTTGGCCTCAGATTTTTGCATTGGCATGGAGTGGATTAAAATGTTAATACATATATGCAGGAAGAACAAGTGAAGGACAATTCCTTGGAATAATCATTGTATCTGTACCTCTGCCTGTATTTTTATTATAGGGCCTTTAACATTTTGTTTCCAGAATTAGTTCCTTTGAGCCTCCAATCTTTGTACAAGGGAAAAAGACTGGGAAACAGAGCTGTTTTGAGATTAGCTTTCCGAAACCTATTGCTTTGAATTTGTTTATGGTGTTGATTTTGTTTATGATTTTAGTGCAATATTGTTTGATTCCCTTTTAATATTTGTATACAAACTGTTTTTAGCTTTTAAATATATTTTAATGATCCAATAATATTATTATGTAATAGTGTAAGTGGGCCCTTTAAAAAAGAAAGATGGGATGTAAATAAATAAATAAATAACTGCCAAGTTCTGGGCAGTACCCACCAGCCATAATATGTAATGATTGAGATTTTTGGACTGCATTCAAAAGCAAACTGAAATAAATGCATTGTTGTAATCAGAATGAGAGGTTACCAGGGCAGGAATCATTGAAGCCAAATTTAAATTTGTGTTTTCATATCTAGAACCTGCACCACAGGCCAAATTTTAATAAGTTGAAGCATGTCAAAAATCATCATAACAGTGACTGGGTAGCTAGACTTTTTATCAGGGTATATAGTATGTTTCAAAGCATTTCAGTTGGGATGTGAAAAGATCACATTTCTTTAGCTTTTCTTTTTTTAAAAAACCCTGTAGGGTCAATAAAACTTTTCTTTTTATCACAAAGAAGCCATCATCACAAGAAGTATAATACTTAGAATCTGAAAATCATAGAAATCTTGCTTGAAGAGAAATCTATGACCCGACTAGTCCAAACTCCTGCTGGTGCAGACATTTACAGCTAATGCATCCACCAACAGGTTTCACTCTAAGAAAGTTCTTCCTAATTTTCTGTCAAAATCTCCTTCCTGGTAAACCTACCTTCTGGTAATGCCGAAAACCAATGTGCTCCATCTGTCAACTGAGATTTATATTTGAAGATGGCCATCACCTTTGCCTTCAGGTTAAATATATCCAGTGCTCTATCGATTCTTTATAGGACTCCATTCCTTTACCATCTTGGTGGGCCTTCCTCTTGAAACTCTCCAGCTTGTTGAAATCCTTAAATTGTGGTGCTCAGAACTACACACTATTCCACTTGAAGAATATAGTGGTACTATTATTTCCCTTGATCTGGATAGCCTGGGATTGCATTAGATTTTTTGCTTTTTTTGCTGTACAGTCACATTCACTGACTCATGTGTAGCTAATAGTCTAATGAGCTTATTCATGGATTTAGTTGTTTGCTTTATTGTGCTTCTTTAGACTTTATTTATTCATGTTATATAGATCATACAGCACCAATTGTGCTCTATTTGTTTGTTGCCTGAGAACTAATAATTATAGTGACTACTACATTTTAGAAATAAATCAGTTTAGTTAGTCGCTTGTGGGTCATAGCATTTTGATCCCCACTGAAAACATTACAAAGTTGCACATGCTGGGTCTGTACATAGAAGAATTGTGATGTGAGTGATCATTGTGAATTATAACAGTGCTTGTCGTTATAATCCAGGTGTTCCATCCATGAATTGTTGGGCTCATCATTTAAAGTATGGTTTAGGTTTGAAGGTTTGACTCTGAAATTATAGTTTCAGATCTGCCATAAATGTTGTTTCTTAATATGAAAGAACAACAATTATGTTTTGTTTTGTAGTACAGTATAATCTGAGGTCTTCAGAGGGAGATGGTATGCTAAGAAACACATCAGGAAGTATTTTTCTTACTTCAGACCGATGCAGTGATGTGTTAAAACAAGCCTCCAGGTTAACTGCGGTGGTATCTGTTCTATTCGTTTGCAATAAACTATTCCCCAACAAAAAAACAGATTTTTTTAGGCCTCCAAGGAGTGGTTTTATTTTCTCCCATTGGGAAGCATGTACTTTAGGTCCCATTAACACTAATGGAATATGAGCATGCACATTTCATAGTGATATTCCTGAGTGCATTATTTTGTTGTCTCACAGATTACACAAAGTTTGGAGCACAAAGGCTAAATAAAAGCATGCCCCTTATAACTCCCATACTCCCATGTGTATGTGGCAAATATATAACAATGACATTCATATTTGGCCTTCTAGTGAAACTGTAAAGGGCTTTTAGAATGAAAAAGCCACATGTTTCTAGACAATAAGATTAAATTATGCACAGAAAAAAGTAGAACAGTTATTTAGACCAGCGTGTTTCCAAAAAGGTGGCAAATGAGTATCCTCTTGTTTTCTGAGAAAAACAGAAGACATCTAACACCCTGTGTGTGCTATGCCATTACAGTTTTGACTGATTCTTTCTGACTCCATGTCCATGGAGTTTTCTTGGCAAAAATACTGGAGTGGCTAGCTAGTTCCCACTCCAGGTGCCTGCAGCACCTGGTGTTCCCTGGTGGTATCCCATCCAAGTACTAACTAGGGCTGACCTAGCTTAGCTTCCAAAATCAGGCAAGATCGGATGTGCTTAGGGCATCTAGGCAACTATTTAACAGCATATTTTATTTTGGTAGTAATTTGAGATGTGGGTAAATAACTGCTGCTTTGGACATAAGAGCATAATTCCCAACTGTCATGGACCTCTGAGAAAATGAATTTCTCTCACAAACTCATGGTGTTTAAAATATAGGAATTAGAGGCAAAAATCAAAGAAAAATAAAACAAAAGATACAAAAGACACAAACTATGTTGTGTCTAACTTTCATGATTTAATGTAACGTTTCGTGGACATGTCCACTTCTTGAGACATATAGCAGCAGAATGAGGTATGCAATGTAATATGTAATGGAATATGTTTCATACCAATATACATGTAGGTGTATTTGCATGCAGGTCCGGTTGTAAATTCCCATAGAGACAGAGCTGGGGTGAGGGTGGATAGGGAGGGGGGGAGAGGAACGGGGGAGTTGGTTTTGAAGGCAGTTTGTTGATATGTACGTAGGTGTTGTTTTGTAGTCATGTGGTAAAAACAGACACCAGTTCAGAGCAGGGTGAGAAGGGAGAGTTGGAAGGGAGGGGGAGAGTGGCAGTTTTTAACCTTTTTGTGGGAGATGAGTTTCCACAGGAAAAAAGGTGACAATATAGTAATATTACATTTTGATAATGATTCAAGAAACCTTGGCTTATTATTTTAGGGTCCCTGCTACACCACCACAACACAACTTGATAAGTGTTCCAGCTTATCAAGTTGATATCCACCAGATAAAAGGGGCGTCTAAGGGGGTAAGTTTCCCTGGAGGGAAAACAAATAAAAGGCAGCACCTGCAGACACAAAGGATCAGCGGTGAGCTTCAGTAGAAGCAGGGAAATGCCTTACCACCCACTGGAGCAAGATCAACACCATTTTGACGAAGGCATAGCTGTCAGTGCTGGACGCTGTAAATAAGGTGTAAATATTTGGCATGTCATGACTAGATCTTCTCTCCCCCCCCCCCCAATCTATTTATCTAAGTGAAGATCCTCCTTGGGTTCTGAAAGCTTTCTCAAAATAAGCATCAACCTTCCTCCTCTTCCAGAGGAAGAGGTGAATATTTTGAAAAGACAAGTACAGAAGAAGTGATTGTTTTCACACTACATCATTACCTTTCTACCTTATTGCTTTTCTTTTGAGGAAAATAATTTATTTATTTATTTATTTTGCTGTTTTGGTATGTGGTGACTCCAAAGATGCAACCTTAAAGGAAATTGCTTCATGCTTTTTGTACTTTCAGTATCTGGTGGAGTTAAGGACGCAGTTTTAAGAGCAGTGTTGGAAAAGCTGTTTGTTAAAAAACTCTTTCTGACCTTGGGGCAGTTTTATTGTTTTGAAAACAAAGGCTGAAAGATAGCTATTCCTTGCTTCTTCAATTCAGTCATCTCCTTTTATATCTGTCCCTTTTGGAACTTAAACAGCAGAACTATAATTATAAGCAATCTTAATTTTCTTGTTCTGAGCTATAAAAACACAATAGATTGGTAAAATATTTCAGAAGAAGAATTTGCAAATATTCTTCTATCCAGACTAAAAAGAATAATAGATATCTTGGACCCAACCTCTAAAGATACAGAGATACCCAACCCTGATAAATTAACAGAAGTAAAGCAGACACCAGACTCTAATCCACAGATAACAACAGCAGGAATTATGCAAGATCGACCCCAACATAAACTTTTGGATAACACTGAACCATTAGGAAAAACTGTAATCAGCTCAATCAAGAGAATAAACCAGAACTGAGAACAGACCCCAATGTGAAAACAAATATGACAACAATGGTGCAGGATAAGGCCTTAGATGTGCCAAGTCCATGGAATATGTTAAGCTCATATGTCTTACTTAATATGGGTGCCAAAAAGAGGAAAATTTGGGATTTTTCAGTAGCAGAGTGGCCATCAAGATTACTATCAAGATAATAAAACAACCCATGAAGATAATGGATTTGACAAGAGAAAAGTAACCTTTGAAGATAAGGGGCTTGGCAGGTAAAGGGAAGATTGGAAGGCAAAAAAAAAATTATTGCTTAGTGAATTTATTACATAAAACTTGTTTTTTCTTTTCTTGCCCCCATTTTTTGTGATCTGATCATTTTCAGCTATCAGCTGATTTACATGATATGGAAAACCAGAAATGGAAATGTGAAGACTAATTTGAAATATAAATAAATACTAATTTCTTAGATTCTCAAAAGAATAGTGGTATTTAGTTATAGATAATGAACTTTTATACATAAAGCGAAATATGTAGACCAGAAGGTAGCCTTTCTATAAAAAGCCCATAAAGTATTAATTTGAAATTAGAGATGATATTTGAAGAATGGCATCTTTGAAGGATGATATATATAGAATATAAAATATATATAACTAGCTAAAGTGTATCTTAGTTGCCTTGTTAGGGAAGAATTAAACACTGAGGTTGATCATACTGTTGAGATTACATAGGCTATTTTTTTTTTTTGCACTAAAATAGGTATAAGTAAAGATAGATAGAATATGGATGAGACAGTAAAAAGCTAAGCATGTAAGTATGTGCCTTTAAGCTGGGAAAGGAGATATGAATTTTACTGGGCCAAAATGTTGGGGAAAACTATGACTGAATTGGTAATATAACCGGAAACAAGCAATATATTTGTTTTATTTGCTTTTGTGTAGAAAATAAATAAAAAATATTCAGGGGAAAAAAGAAATCTTGGCTTATGTTTAATCCATTCTTGTGTGTGTCCATCATGCATATGAATTTTATCTCTGCTGTTTCTCTTTGTATTCTTGATTTGTGACTATTCTGTTACAAGATGGTGACCTTCAAATTCTTCAAGAAATGGCCTGGTAGACTAAAATGGTTTGAGACAAACTTGTCCATTGTTTCCATTGATGTATTTTCTTAGAGATTGCCCTGTTTGTCCAATGTAGAGTGCAGATGGACATTGTTCACAAAAGATGGCGTAGATCACATTGGTTGAGGAGCAGGTGAAGTTGCCCTTGATATTGTATGTGATGTTGTTGGGTCCTGTGATTGTGTTGCCAGAGTAGATGTGTGGGCAGAGTTGGCATTGGGATTTGTGGCAAGGTTTAGTTCCATTATCTGTGTTGCTCTTTTGTAATCTTGTGTGCATTAGTATCTGCTTGAGGTTGGGAGGTTGTCAGTAGGCATGTATGGGTCTCCCACCAAGAGCTTTGGAGAGTGGCATGTTCTTGTCAAGGATGGCTGGAGATCATTTAAGGTGTGTGTGAGTGGTCTCACTTGTGAACTGTAAGTGACAACCAGTGTTCTGTTATTTGCCTCTTTGTATCTGTCTTGTAGCATCTTTGGGTATGCATCTTGCTTTGTTGATTTGTTCCTTAATCATGTGAGGTGGGTACTGTAGTCTGAGGAAAGCATTTTGTAGATCCTTGAGTTTGGATTCTCTATCCCGTGGGTGAGAGCAGATGGCGTTGTACAGTCCTGTGCATATCTACTAAAGTACAAGATACATTGTCTTCCACAGGAACCAATTCCTTTTTGGGGTTTGTGTTCAGTGAACTTTTCATTTCTTTCATTATTCGTTATTTGTTTCATTTCCTAACAAAATGAATAACAAACCCCAGAGTGAATTTAAAATGAAACTAACCAAACTGAAAAAAATGGTTTGTTTCATTTTGTTTTGTTAATGGTAGTGATGTCTCCAACCTGGTCCTGGTCTTTAGTCTTCCTGGCTGCAGGGGAAACCCCACCGGCCTTCACTAGAGCTGTAGTGCAGGCCATGTGGTCAGAAGTAAGGATAAAATAAAAATAAAAATTAAAATAAAAATAAAAATAAAAATAAAATAAAATAAAATAAAATAAAATAAAATAAAATAAAATAAAGGAGTGCTGACCCAGCCCCAGCGGTAGCTGGATCGGCACCCTAAAATAAAGAAAAAAAATAAAAATAAAAATAAAACTACTCTAACTCGGCCCCAGGGGCCACGTGGTTGGTGCTTGAAATAACACCAAAAAACACCAAAAAAGCTCTGCACTACAGCTGGGGCCAGGTAACCAGAAGGAAAATAAAAAGTAAAATAAAATAAAATAAAATAAAATAAAATAAAGGAGCGCCGACCCAGCCCCAGGGGTGGCCTGATCAGCACCCTAAAATAAAGAAAAAAATATTAAAAATAAAACCAGTGCTGACCGGGCCACAGGGGCTGTGCAGATGGCGCTTGAAGGGGGGGAAGGCCCATGCTACAGCTGTAGCACGGGCCAGGAACCCAGAAGTAAAATAAATAAATAAAATAAATATAAAATAAAATAAAAGGATTGCCCTGCCACTGCTGCTGCCGCTGCCGCCACCGCCCATTAAGATGATGATGATGATGATGTGGATGTTGAGGATGAGGATGCTTTTTAATTTTTTTTTAAAAAAATTTCCAATCCCGCGCTGTCAAATTGATTAAATTGCGCAAAGTGGAAAAAGACAAATAATGAATCAACGAACCAATGAAACAAATTTTTTCTAAAAAAATCATTAAACATGGAACAAACCAAACCAAACCCTGAAACGAATGAACCAAAATGAGTCACCATTTTTTCAGTTTGTGCCCATCTCTAGTGTCCAGGATTGGCAGGCAAATTAAGAACAGCAATGTATACTGAATTTGACTCTCACCGACATTCAATGAGATTTACTAGTAATTTTGATGGATCGTATCTAAAAGACTTTCCATCTCAGTTGCTTTACACCATCCTTGATAATATTGAAGATGTACATTTTAAATGTATTCATTTTACCTTATTGAGAGACATTTTTCAAACAACCAACATTTAAAACTTGCTTCACCGTAGAAGTGGAGGTGCAGTACCTGTTAACAAAGATGTGATTCAGCAGTCCTTCCACAGTATGAAGGTGGGTGTTACCTACATTCCCCTTGACTCTCCTGAACTATTGGCCAAGAAGAGGAGGGAAGTTTAGCTGTTATCGTTATTACAAAAGATACACTGCCCATATACAGAAGTGGCTCACTAACAAGCATCTATTGAGGAGGAGTTGATTTTCAGCTTGTAATTGTTTTCTCCTCCCCCCCTTCCATCAACCTGAAATTGACAACTGGCAATTCTTTATGAGATGAATTCCATTGCCATCTCATGACTGATGCTCAGTGACAAAATGACTCTAAATCACAGGTGGATGTCTCATGTTCAATGTTACGCAGCTAGGATTATTTCATTGGACTTGAAGTGAAGCTCCTTTCTGTCTAGGTATTAGTATCATTTATACGGGGCTGGCTTGATGTACGACAAGTAGCATTTAAAAGAAACGTGGTCTTATGATTTATTTAGGTCATTGTGCAGTTAATAATTAATGGTGCTATACTGATGTGAAGGGAAGTTCTGAAGGACTCATTCACTTTGTTTCATATGCTTGAAAATTCATAGCTATCTCTAGGGCCCTGCATTTATAATGAGTTATCCTATCTGGTATACTAATAGCAGGATCAAACAGGAAAGAAGAGTTAGTTGGAAATTAAGGAAATCAGATGATACGCCCCAATACCTCTGCAGATACAGACATATGCACAAAGTTGCACTATTCCATTAAAGGAATGTCTTGTAAATGGGTTTTGTAAACTATGCAAGATAATTAGTTAAAATGGAACCCAAACATTTTAGCGGTATTTGTCATTTGTGGAAGATTGAAGTGGTATTTAAATGATGGCA
Source organism: Phrynocephalus versicolor (assembly GCA_023846285.1). Classification (NCBI taxonomy): domain Eukaryota; kingdom Metazoa; phylum Chordata; class Lepidosauria; order Squamata; family Agamidae; genus Phrynocephalus; species Phrynocephalus versicolor. The sequence continues at coordinate 5,791,604 of JAHTLZ010003518.1, read as the reverse complement.
GCTATATACATGGAACTGATATGTAGGCTGGAAGAGAGATATTAAATAAAATCATTTTGAGCTTTTGCGTTATGATGATACTTAAAGATTTTGTGGAATTGGGCACATTGGAAGGTAAATGAAACAGGACGAATAATTCACTTCTTTTTAAATAAATTTCTTTTTGTAGAAAGTGTAGTGTTCTTTTGCCATTTGATTTATGATGTGTTTATTGATACAGGGCTGTAGAGTATTAAATGCACACACTAGCACAGTATGAGATTTTGTAAATGTTACTGGGTGCATTTTGTGTAAGACGAATATATGCAAAACATAAACATTTTGGATTGTTTTATGCCTTTTTAAAAAGTGGTATTGATCCTGCATGAGTCAAATGATTTCTTCAAGTAGGAGGACATGATGTTAGTAGAAATTCAGAATGTCTGAATGCACTTCCTAGGCTGATTGTCAAGTTCTGCTCAGAATTATAACTGTATTTCAGCCATATGATATGGTCTCAACCTCTGTCCTGATGGTTCATGCAAGTAGTCCAGATGAAATCACAATAGTCTGGTACTGTGGCTGGTTTTGAGCAGTCTCATTGACTCTGGATTATACAGTCATTTTTAAAGGTGTTTTTTGGACATTTAACCATGAAACCACACATCCAGTTAAGAGTTCCAACTTTTCCCTTTCAAGTAGACAAAGTAAACCTGCCTTTCTTTCCAAAGTAAAAATAAATACATTCATAATTTAACATTAGGGGGCTTAATGATAATTGGAAAGTTGCAGTGGTTTCCAGGTTAATCCTTTTAATTTGCTAATGAGGATTTGGGGGTGTAAACAGAGCTGCAATCCACCTGAGAAAGTTAATAAAGTCTAGGGAAGTAAAGCCATCTTCACCGCAATATAACAATTAATACATTATTTTTTTTGCTTCTGTTACAAAAGAAGGTGCTGCATATCAAATAACTAATTAGAAGTATTCAAACTATTTGCATTTATGATTCACACAACTGACATGTACTGTCCTGAGAAAGCTGGTTGAAACTAATTGTTCCTGTTCCTTTTAGGGTTACCTAGAGCAACAAAGATGCAGGGAAAAAATGGTCAATGAATATTTAATCATTAAGGTTCTCTGCTCTGCAGTTGGATCGATGGTTTTTGCCTTTCATTCAGAGTCAGATGTGTTGGCCTTTTAATTACTGTTTCAACTGAAATTCCTCCCTGCAGTCTACTTAATGGACAGAAGGTCATCCATCATACTCTTCAAAGAGTAGAAAAATTGTCTAGTAAATAATGCCAGAGATATGTGTCTGTTGCATATCGTCATGAGCTATATCGCCCCCTCAGGGATGTTGTAATTCAGTGACAGAGCAGACAGATTGTTTGCGAAAGGTCCCGGTTTCAGTCCTCTGCATCCCCACATAGGCATGGAAAGCTCCCTGCTTAAAGCACTGGATAGCTGCCCATGATGTTGGACTCAATGGAGCAAAATTCCAGCTCGGCGTCTCACTAGACAAAATGCTGATTCCATATCTGGAAACAATGCACCCTTCACAGAAAAAAGACCTTATTTCTTCTGACATGAAGCTTTCTTCAATCCTCATTTGGTGAATTAGATTGCTTTTGTTTTCTAATTGCTCTGTTGGGAGGGAGCACAGCCTCAATTGCACGTTTGATGTCTGAGGCAAATAGCACTAAGAGACTTGCACTGCCAAGAGTGAAAACATTGTAAAGGGGGAAATAACCCTCTGTTTTGCTTTCATGTGTCATCTAACTCTAACTAAACCCATGCTCTGAAGTTCTCCCCAGTTGGGAGGTACATTCAGCCCGATCAGCAATACAGGAATAAGAAAATTTGAGGTCAGTTTATTTTTACCTTTATTTTTTCAAATCTTTTCAACCATAAGAACGAAGTCTGTTTCTGTTCTGAAAACAGCCTATTTATCTATTCCATTCTGCTCTTTCAAAATAACAATGTTAAAGATATGTACAATATGGTTTAAGGCACTTATATCCAACTGCTTTTTAACAATAGTTTTCAATGTAATTCGATATGTTGTTAAACACAATTAATCAATATCTCAACAGTGCAATGAACTATGATCCATTCTAATTATCTATTTAACATCTCCAGCTGTCCAGTACAGATGTCACTAATGGAGTCTACTTCAAAATGCATTACTTTGGGGCCCTATCACACACGCAAAAGAGGCAGTAAATAATAAAAGCCGTGCTTCTTTCTGAAGATTTATTTATTATTATTTATTTATTTATTGAATTTATACCCCGCCCATCTTCCACAGGGAACTCTGGGCAGCTTACAAGGCTGAACATGTCAGCTAATAATACAAACACACAGGCAACAATATTAAAACAATGAGCATCATAAAAACAATAAGAGGTAGCAGCCACACTAATAGAGCAAACTCCCAGATGCCAGCGGAGAGAGGGAAAAAAATGACTGAAAATGTGTTTCCCATGGTCCCATGGACATGGTTTTAACCACATTTTATATGTCCTCTTGTCCTTATATCACATCTATAAGCTCCGAGGGGGAGCAGAAGCAGCATGGCATGGGCTTAGAGGAGAGCCGAAGAGGAGAAGGAGGTGGCATGGTGTGGTGGCGGTGGTGGCAGGTGCTGATTGCCATTGGGGAGAAAGGCAGAGAGGCTGCACACTTTCCCAGCAAGAGAACAGGGAAGGCTCAGGGGGTGGGGGGAGATATATGAGGGAGTGGGAGCAAGGCTGCCACCAGTGAGAAACAAGATGGGCAGAGGGGTGAGAATGTTTTTGTGTGTGTGCGTGCACACAATGGTGTGTGTGTAAGAGAGAGAGAGAGAGAAAGAGAAAGAGATGGTGCCAGTTGCACTGTCCTTTGCTTCTGTACTGGCACTCAAGCTGTTGCCACCACCGAGCCCTCTCAGCCTCATCTGAGGCAGTCACCAATGAGGGGCTTCCTCATTGACGGCCCTCAAGGGAAACCCCACCAATGCCTGGCTTTTGCCGCTTTAGGCTGCCTGTCAGTTGCTTGCTTGCTTGCTCGCCAGCCTCAGGATTCCCTTTTGCTCCTTCACCAAGAAGAGAGTTCCCTTTCTTTTTACCATGGCCAGATTTCCCAGTGTGTGTGCACCCCTCCCCCTCCCCTGGCATGGTGGCAGAGTCCCTGGCTGGCAAGGATTTCACCTAGGCACCTTCGGATACGGAGGCCCACTGCAAGGGCTGATCCACGCGCTTGCTGGGAGCCCTTGGCTGCCGATGGTTCTATTACAGGCTAAGGGCTAACTAACTCCCATGCTGTGCCCTACGAGGATTCTTCTTCTGAATATGAAGGCCAGGATGACACTCTTCAGATGGATGGATTGAAGATGGAAAACAAAGCTCATGGTTCCAGAGACTAAAGGAGTATCTGGTTCCTCAAGAGAGTATCTGTCCCTTCAGGTAAGGAGAGAATGTCTTAACAAGGGAACAACTTTCATGTTCCAGAGAAGAAAGGTATCTAAGAGTGTAGAGCAGCTGGGTCCAGCTGAAATGGACAACACAGTTCCAGCAGAGAATGCCTTGCTGACAACATACTCTCGGTGCAGCTGTTCTAACCTCAGCTTAGCATTGAGAACAACTTCCCAACATGGTCCACTAGAGATGGGCACGACTCAAAAAAATGGTGTTTCATTTGTCATTTGGTCGTTTAGGGGTCCGTTTTGGTTCGTTTTCGTTTTCGTTGGTTTTTTTTTGCAATTTTTTTGTTTTTGTTTTTGTACGTAATGAACTGAAAAAACGAAAATGAAAATGAAAAATTGCTGTTTCGTTAGCATTCTTTTCAGTTCAATGTATTTGCCGCAACAAAAATGAAAAACACGGCAAAATTTTTCGCTTCCGTTTCCGTTTTGTTTTGAAAAAATTTCGTTTTTGTTTTCGTTGCGTAATGAAACAAAAAAACAAAAATGAAAAATTGCTCGTTTTGTGCCCATCTCTATTGTCCACCATGCTCCTGGTTCTAAGTCTTCCTTGCGTTCCTGTTTTAATAATGCCCTGATGTCCTGCTGCAAATTACCTACTGATGTTGCTTCCGCTTGCTTGCTTTCTGCTGCCAGCCTAGTATGGCTTTGAGGTATGGCATGGTTCCAGCTTGAATTCTGACTGTACCATCACATACTCTCTGAATTCTTAATGTGCTCTACCTTGCTACTCATCTCGTTTGATGTCTAAACTCTCCTTTTACCATCCATGGAGGGACTGCAACCTGACTGGCATTTGCAGCCTGAAACTATGGCAAATGTAGATTATTCAAAAGTTGGCAATCCTAGGTTAAAACGAATCAGTCAGTGGACAGGCACTATACGTCATGCCTGGCATATTAGGAACAGCTACCTTCAATCTCTTTGAGAAAATGTGTAGTAAAAATATAGATAACTTTGTTTAGGGCCCTCAAAGACTGAAATTTAAAATGCAAATATTTCTAGTAGAGTAGCCATGTTAATCAATTGCAGTAAAAAGAATAATGAATTTTGTGGCACCATAATGACTAACGTGTTTTATTTGGCATTAGCTTTTGTGAACGGCAACGAATTTCACCAAATAAATTTTGTTAATTTTTAACATGTAAAAATATTCATTTTACACACACACACACACAGAGAGAGAGAGAGAGAGAGAGGAGAGAGGAGTATGTATGTATGTATGTGTGTGTGTGTGTGTGTGTGTGTGTGTGTGTGTGTGTGTGTGTGTATACACTTCCTGAAAGAGATCTATCATATGAAAAGGTGATGGAAAACATGTTGGCCTGCATTATAAAATCACAAAGAATCAGGTTGTGACAGAAGTTCAGCTTACCATTGTAGCTTTCTAGCAATATATAGTATGACTGTGGTTGTGGCATATGATATGATATCAGTTATTAACACTGAAAGAGAAAGGAGTAAAGAAGTAGCAGATGTTGGAAAGTAGCCCCATGGTGGTACAGCAACAACTTGTTGATTCAATCAACCCCTTGAAACTCAGAATGATGATCTGAGCAAAATTTTAATTATTTCCAAATGTTTTCAGACTACAACCCTTAAAATGACTCCCAGCTGGTATGGCCAGGCACAGTGCAAAGAGACAGACAGACAGACAGACAGACAGACAGAGAAATAAACAAACACACTTTAGCAACTTCTGAGACAACAGGGCCAGATTTCTCACCCCTGTGTTGGAACTCTCTTTCTGCACTCTAGTAGAAGCTGTTAGCAGGTCAGGTACCACCTTTCGCAGGAATATATGGAAATGCAAAATAATAAATGTGAAAGACTTTGAGTCCTGATTGTGTTGTGTTTCTGTGAATATCACCTGCATCCACATCTCATGCTTTGTTCGTATCAGGATATGAGACTTTGATTTTTCCCTCCAAGTATGAATTTGTTTATGCACATTTCCAGATAAACATATTTTGTACACATTTTCACATCAACTAAAGTATCTTTGTACATGTTTTCAATTATTTACATTTTATCAGTTCACATTTTTTTTAAAAAACCCAAAATGATTCTGTGCATGTTTTATTTCTCTTAAAAGTACAGGGAGCCTTGGAACTGTGCAATATTCTAAAGAAGGAACCCATTCTCACAGCAAGTCATGGGAGATGTGAAATTGGTGAGCATTTTTACTTTACCATAATTATCTCCTCTCCATAGGAAGGTGATACCTCCTGTGCTTGTTCAATTGGGTACCAGGTGGAAGGTGTTGGGGTGTTGGGAAAACTTGATTCTTGTTGGAAAGTGATACTCTGGGCACCTGCCTGGAGAGTCAGTGCCAACCACTACTGCACAGGTAACAGAAGGACACCAGGCATGTTCCAGTCCAGGCATGTCCAAACTTCGGCCCACCAGATGTTTTGGGTCACAACTCCCACAGTCCTTTGTCACTGGAAATACAGGCTTGGAATTCTGGGAGTTGTGGTCCAAAACATCAGGAGGGCCGAAGTTTGGACATGCCTGTTCTAGTCAGAAGTCTTCTTCAAGGCGCGTGCCCTACTGATTGCTGCTATTTGCCAATGCTAGCAGCTCTGGGAATGCAGTTAGTGCATAGTTAGAAGCAGGGCTTCTTTAGGTGTGCTGAAATATATCTGCTCACTGTAGCACTTAATTTCATACAGCCCACCTCTTGCCTTCCAGCAGACTTTATTTTGTGGTCAAAAATTTGGAGGGTAACATGGACATAATTTGTGAATATGGTTGTCAAGGGCTTGTAATTTGGAGCAAACACATTGTGGGATGATTATTATGTTGCTTCTAGGTCCCTCCCAAAAAAGATGAGAAGTACAAAGGTGAATCATGATAATGTTATATTCCCTCTTTGAAAGCTGGACATTTTATAGCACAAAATTATACATGCCACCTTCTCCTCCCTCTTTCCTCCCATATGACATTTTTCTGTTACTGAGAAATTATTTGTGAGAGGCTCAAAAAGGCGCTTGAGGGGGGATATGATTGAGACATACAAAATAATGCAGGGTATGAGTAAAGTGGATAGAGGGAAGCTCTTCTCCCTCTCCCAAAATACCAGAACTAGGGGACATACACTCAAATTGAGGGCTGGGAGAGTAAAAACTGACAAAAGAAATTTTTTTTCACCCAGCGCGTTGTAAGTCTATGGAATTCCCTGCCACACAATGTGTTGATGGCATCTGACCTGGATGCCTTCAAAAGGGGATTGGACAGATTCCTGGAGGAAAAGTCCATCACAGGTTACAAACCATGATGGAGATGTGTAATCTCCAGGCTTTAAACCAGGGTACTTCAAGGGCCAGATGCAGGAGAGTGGTATCAGGAGACAGATATCTAGTCTCATGCGCTCCCAAACACATCTGGTGGGGCCGCTGTGAGATACAGGAAGCTGGACTAGATGGGTCTTTGGCCTGATCCAGCATGGCTCTTCTTATGTTCTTATGTTCTTATCAATTGCAGGACTTCCAATTAAAAGTCATCCTCAGAAGTCACTCAGCATTTTTTAAAAATTTATTTTACAAACCCACTTCAGATTATTTCAGAGATGGGTGCCTCGGTTCAAATGAGGTTTAGATGTGTTCTTTCTTGTACTATGCAGGATTAATCTGAGGTGGGAGCAGGACCACACAGATACCTTTTCTCTCTCTCAAAAGCTTCCCCTCCTTCCACTCGCCAAAATGCTCCACATAACATGTACAAGTTCCACAGCGCATATTTTCTTTCTTGCAACATGAACAATGTCAGCCTGAGTGTAAAGCTGCAGATTTGTTCATGTTCCTGTCATACTTCTTAAGTTCTTTCTCTCATGTTGAAAGACACACATAAAACACCCAGGTAAACACCTTTCGAATAATGGTCCTTCTTCTGCTCTACCAAACATGACTAAATTACAAAGTCTATAAGAACTCCAGAAAGTCTTGTTTTCTCAGATAACAAAAAGAACAACTAGGACATGCCAATTCCGTCGCTTCTGGTTGTTGTTTTTTTAAACTTTCTCCATTCCCTCTGTTTATTCTGTGCTCTTCCAGAGTTAGAGAGAGAGAGAGAGAGAGAGAGAGAGAGAAGAAGAAGAAGAAGAAGAAGAAGAAGAAGAAGAAGAAGAAGAAGAAGAAGAAGAAGAAGAAGAAGAAGAAGAAAGAACAAACAGAAAACTATCAAATGCATTTCTTTTCTCCAGTCCTCTGGAGAGATACCCACAGAATCTACTGTTTTCATCTGCTTTTTTAGGTTCATGTGATTTTTCAGGTTTTAATTTTCTATATTAGAGGAGAACAAGGACCTTCTCACATCGAAAATCCATTGGCAACAGTTGCTTTGGGTACTTATGTTTATGTGGAGATGCTGAAAATGAAATATGCTGTGCTAGTAATATAAATTTATTTTGGACTATGGCCAGGAATGATCCAGCAATGTCTTTCTAGCAGACATCATTGCTTCTTCCTTTGGATGCAGGGCTTTATACAGTTTCTCATCCTTCCTGCAGTCAGTAGGGGAACTAAAATCTGCTTTTAGAGGCATGGAAAAGAGGTTGTCCATCTCCCAGATCTGGGGGCAAGCATATACATGGAAGTAGCTAGTTGGGATCCTCTATTCATAGATGAAACTGCATCCCGTGTTTTTATCTCAGATATAATACTGTTATGTGCCACTCACCAGTGGCTTTTCATTTCTCTTCCTTTTACCCATAGACAAAGTATGCAATGAAATAGCCAGATCCAGTGCACTGATGCATAAACTTCAGTGATTGATTTCCACCGGTCAGCACAATGCACTGTGCATTCTCCTTTCTTGGATATAACTGCCATTAAACAATGCCCTTGGCTAAAAACAGCTAGCCACAAAAACTCTGCATAGCACAGCACAGGCCTGAACCGCGTACAAAGTCATTTTGGGGAAGTGCATGAACAGCATATTTTGGGCACAGTCTACTGATTGTTGTTCAGAAACAGGGGTAGCAGAGGTTGGCAACAATAATCTGCATCATTAGGCTGAAAGAGTATAATAAAACAAATTGTGCTGTGTCAAACCCCAAGTTCAGTTTCATGATGATTTCTTCCCTCAGAGCCACCAGCCTGAAATCAGGGAACATTCATTTTCCTGAAACAAGCAGGTAGTGAGAGAAATATACTGTTCCTTCCTTCCTTCCTTCCTTCCTTTGAGATGGTGGGGGAAAAGGACTTTATCTTGCTCTCATTTTATCGACATTTAAGAAATGGCTCTTGCCATTAACTGCCAGTTGAAAAAAAAAACCCAAAGGATGTTCCCAGTGACTCCTGTTACCACACATGACACAAGACCTGGGGCCAATGTGCACTTTTAAAAAGGGCAGCTCTGAGCCCCACTTCATTGCAGGGCGGGGCAAGTTTGCCCCCGCAGTCCCGGGCATTGGGCATGAAAACTTTGCACCCACCTGGAGCCTTCTGCCCGGGGATGGGAGCCAATAAAGAGGGCTCCCTCCCCCGCCCCTACCTCCTCGGTGGGACGGGGGCCCCACCCTCCCTCCATATGGTAAGAGAATGAGATTAGCTGGTCGCCATTTGGGGCCGGATGGGAATTTTTGGTGGCCACTCTGATTGGCCGTGAGTGGCCACGCGTTTTCGCCCATCCCATTCTCTTTTCTGTGGGGGATGGGCATTTTCCTTCCATCTCGGTCACTAACTTTGCGGATAGTGCGACAGGTAATTGTATCCAGGTAAGCCCTAATAAGTTGCCCTTAAGGCACCAGATAGCCCTCAAAATAAGTCTAACACCATTGGCAATTTCAGAAAACAGTTAAAGTTAGCAAGTTGACATTAGGCCTCCTGAGGGCTGTGCCGGGCTTGCAGATTGGCCCTACCGGGCGATGCTGAACAGGTGGGCAGCATCTTCCTATGGGTAAATTTCCCTGAATACTGAGCATTTTAGCTACGGGATTTCATTCCCTAATATTACCTGTTTGCACTATGGGTCAGGTCCACTTAAAGGTCCTAAATATTACAGTTAAACAAGTTAAATAAATTATAAAGTTGTGGCCCATTCTACCCAAAGCCGAAGTAGTCTTGCCTTGTTATTTCTGGGCTTGGGGGGGGGGGGGCAAAACCCTCCAGGCTTCCATCACCTGCCAGTGCTCACAGGCTTCCCAGTGACTGACAGTGCCAGGGTTGCACTCTTGGGGAAGAATAGGATCACTGTCCAGACCAGCAGCCCTTGGAGGCTTCCCAGCTGGCTGGCAACAGTATTCTTGTGGGGGAGAGGGGGCAGCTCCAGAGGCACCATTGTTATTACATTTCTTTTTAGAAAAGAAATCATCTCGTTGCTTTATTTATATGCCATCAGTCTCCTCATAAGGGTCCCAAGGCAGCTCACAATGAAAAATATGCAATGCTAGCAGGTTAAAAACGCTGGCTGACCAGCAGGCTGGTGGCTGTTCAACATCTTGCTTTAATGTGTGTGTGTTTTTTGGGGGGGGGTCACACTGAAACAAAATGTATGAAAAATTGTTTGCAGGTAATCCTAAGTAAAAAGCTTATGGTAGGTAATCTGCTAATGCACAGTTTTTGCTTTCCACCTTTCCTTTGTGTACATTTTCCCAACATTTGGCTCTTCCTCGGTTTCTCCTATTTATTTATTTATTTATTTATTTATTTATTTATTTATTTATTTATTTATTTATTTATT
>JAHTLZ010003518.1:5738823-5781470 GCA_023846285.1 Phrynocephalus versicolor | reverse complement strand
ATTTATTTATTTATTTATTTATTTATTTATTTATTTATTTATTTATTGCCCATCTGGCTACAAGGCCCTGTTGTCCTGTCCTTGGATTAGATGGCAGCACAGGTTTTGTAACACTGTGAATGACATTGTTCATACACTTCCAAACACAGTTGCAGTATCCTAATAAACAGGTATTTATTTGCAGCAGATAACTCTGCTGACTGTAGTGGACCTATCTAAGATGTACACTTGAGACTGCAATGAAATATCTGTATTTTTTAAAAGAAAAAAAACTGGCTGTAATAAATATATATGGCACTTGAATTTGCTGTAGCCTTTTGGTTTGTGCTGAATGTGCAAAGAGAGAGAAGAGTACATCCCATCTTTATAAATGGGATCTTTCTTCTAAGCCATCCTACTCTCCCATCATACCAAATTTTGGAAAGAAGAAAACTGAAGAGTAAGATTTGGTGGTAGGACTCCTAGGTGCTTTCTGCTTATCTTTTAGGGAGCCCAAGATGAACCACTTCGGTTGAAAGTAATCTTTCCGATAAAAGTATGATTCCTAGAATGCAGCAGAACCTACTCATAAGTATGCTGTACTCATGAAGGATTGCCTTGTAACTGTACAGTTTCTATGCTTTTCAAGCATACCTGATTTATTTATTTATTTATTTATTTATTGAGCTTATATACCGCCCGTCTTCCCAAAGGAACTCCGGGCGGTTCACAACAGAAGTATAGACAAAATCAAAACAGTTAAAATAACAATATAACACACAAAACAGGCAATGAGCAGAAACAATGACAAATGGCAGATGGTGGGATATAGTAGAAAGGTTTTAACTATTTGTTTAAACCGTAGTCATTCTTTTTAAAAGGTGTGATAACTAAGTAGAGAACAAATATTTCACTTGCTTTCAACCAGGTTTCTATAGCCTGATGAAAAAAAAAATCCTATCAGAGAAAAACACACCCCATGGCCATAATAGAAAAAAAATGACAGTACGAAATGGTTGTTGTGCTGTAATGCAGTAACAGGAATCAAGCTGAGTAACATTACATGACTGAAAGCTGGGGCTGTACAAAATGAAAGCCTCCATTAGCTGAGCTTCTGTGATAGTCCCTACATGTCAAAATGGTTTATGTTTCATCAGCTTTTTCTTGAAGTAAGGTGTAATGACTGTGAGTATATAATGTGGACACTGTCTATCAAACCACCAGTGTAGTATTTCATGTGCTTGAACAGTTAAAAAGAAAAAAGAATTTTGGTTCAGCTTAATTTTTTTTTAAAAAAAACCCAAAATAATCACCACAATAACTAATTAAAACACAAAGGAGCCGAAATATTTTTCAACTGCATCATCAGCACCGTGATCATTTTCTTCCAACATGGCCATGTTATATTTGTTTGTCTCAGCATAGTGGCAAACAAAAAGAAAACAAACAAAAACAGAATATTGTATTTTAAAGACTAACCATTTTATTGATGCATATATACTCACATGACCAGGTGAGGATTGTTGTTTGTTACCATGTATACTCTCAGAACACATGTATGGATTTACAGTTATTCAGAAACATGCCCATAAGGATCTTTGAATTATGGAAACAGTGTGTCTTGACACAGATTGACACAAATAACTATTCAGAAGGGGGACATTTGTAGAAAACAAAACAATTAGAAAATAGCATGGATCCACAATGAAATATGTATTTTATTAGATTTATATATTGCCCATCTGGCAGCAGAGGGCACTCTGAGTGGTTCTCCATGAAGAAATATAAGAAGCAAGCTTGCATGATTGAGTGGGTTCAAAGGAAGGCTCTTTCCCTAGAACATGTACCCACAAACACACACACACACAGGAAGATAGGGATAGATTGGGGAGCCTTAAATGGGAAGGGAACATACTCCCAGAAGATAGATAAGGAGTGGCAAAGGTTGCCTCAGCTCAGTCTTGCTAGACTCTCTACAGAGCTAGGGAGTGTTGGAACTCTAGCTGCCATTATCATTTGTTGGTTTCAGGCAGAGATGGATGCAGAAAGAAGATTAACTTCTGTGAGCCTTTTTATACGGTTGACTAGTGTCACACTGACTTTTGCCTTGCTTTGCTTTGATACTGTCTCCCCACCTGCCTAATGCAGGTACAATGGACATAGAGTAGGCCATTTGCTAAACAGGGAGAAGAAGACAGGGACCTCATTCTTGGTTCCTTTCTAATGGACACATTGTCATATTTTGTATCCTTAGTTGCTTGGTGCTTGCCCATCAGGCATATAACACAATTGGTAGAAGTGACAGGCTGAAATATCTGTTACATGAAGATGCACACGAGGAGAGCATTTAATTTAGAACTGCTCCTGGATTAGGCATTAGACCAGGTAATTTACAACTCATCGAATCAAGCTAAACAGAAGGGAGGAAATGGGGATGATTAAATAGGAAAAACATAAATTGCTCTTTCTTCCTCAGTAATAGGCTGAGGAAAGTTCTTCCTTCTTCCTATAATGATCCGTCTATAGTCCAGGACACTTATAATTTCAAAATGAAGTACTGTACCTGTATTTACAGAAACATGTCTAATGAACAAGCCAATTGCCATGGTTTAGGATGTATGCCATGAAACATAACCACAAACAGATTCATTTGCTGCCACAAGGTTTTTATTAATCTTTCTTATTAAGTTGTGCATTTTATTTGCAGAAGAGCATGGCAAGGTTTTTGATTGGGCTAATGTACATGTGCAAGCTCAGTGAGAATGGGAGCACAATAACCCTTTTTTCTTGAGTTTGCAGAGGTGGGGAGCTAGACAGACCTGTGGTTTCGCTTGCAGCAACTCAAATCTTACCTTCTTAAAGAATTAAATTCTTCTCTATTAAGTAAGTATCTGAAAAGTAAAAAGACGAGATGAATTTAAACTGGTAGGTGTCATGCTATGCTATCTTTGTCTGCTGTCTCTCAGGAGTTTGGTTGAAATGGAGGGTGGGCGGGCTGTCTCATTCATGCTTACATTTTGGAACGCACAGTGTGGTTACCTGGTGCTTATACTCTATTATCACATCTGAGTTTGGAAGGCGCTGCAACAGAATGATAGACAAATGACACATTGCAAATGTTTGCATCTAAATGAACATGTCGAGCCAATATTATTAGCTAATCTAATCCTTTCCTCCAATGTTCCTACCTATTGCCTTAGTTTTTCAAGCAGAGATGAATGAGAAATTGGTTTCCATTTTAAATTGCAGTAATTTAATTTGTACATCTCTGAGCTGAATACAAACCCAAAGGCAGTTTGTCATCATCTGTCTGAGTTTCTAAGATGATTCTCACACCCAAAAACATGTGTGTGGGGAAAATGCATAGATTTTTTGGGGAAATGTGCATAACAATTGCATCCATGGACGGACGGCGGTGGCCAGCAGTGGGGGGCGGCGGCGGCGGCGGGGGGTCAGCAGGCTGGCCAGCGCCCTCTGTCCATTTTGGCACCCTAGGCAACTGTCTAGTTTGCCTTAATGGACGTGCCGGCCCTGCCAGAATCCCCAGCCAGTATGGAGGGAAGTGAGTTTTCATGACTGGACAGGGATTTGCAACCAGTTCTCCCGAGGTCTACCTAGCCTGTTATTCTGTACTACCTTCACAGTAATGGTAAATAGAAGCTGCTGCTCTTGACATACTGTTTCCTCAATAGAAGTCCAGCATTTGCTTTCCCAGAGCTTGGAAGCAGTGAACAACTCATGCATAACCATGTGAGTGTAGGATTTATACATGGTTGTCTGAGGGTTAGAGTGATACAGAGCTCACTGTATGTTTGTGGCAAATGCCTTCATAGTGAAGAGGAATATAGTCATCAGAAAATAATGTTCTAAATTAAAAGAAACCCCACAGCCACAGGAATTTCACTGTTTTATTCTTTTAAAAAGTTATTTTTGTACCTCCAAGGTCAGGGAAACTATCAGCTATTTTTGCAATAGGCAAATCTGTGTTTCAGCATCCTGGAAATGATGCAAATGTCTTGTGCAACTGGACTTCTTTTCTTGAGAGATTGCAACGTCTCACTGCTCATGCAAACAGCTTCGTCAGTCTGAGGAAAGCTAGTTGTGAGTCCTCCATTTTATAGTTCGCTTTTACCTCATGTCACCCTGGTCTGAAATAGCCTCATAAGATGGACAATGGCCAGAATAGGCTTGTTAGGTGGACAATAGGCTTAATAGGCTCATTAGGTAGACAATGGCCTACGGTGCATGAAAGTCCCACGTTTGCAACCAACACAGAAGAACAATGGATCAGCCTGAGAACCAGAGCTGATGGAAGAACCTGGTAATTCCCTACATGGCTGGAGTGTCAGAAGGTGAAAGTGAAATGGAGGACTTGCAACTACGGATGGGCATCAGACAAAAGTGAAATGCTGATTCATTGGTTCATTATGCAACAAAACAAAATGAACTGAAATGAACCTGGGAAGCAGCCTTTAGTAATGAAACAAAACGGGCATTTTAGTTTAAAATGAACTGATTTGCTTCACTGTAAAATGGCTCCCCTGGGTTCTAGAGAAACCAAATTTGGTGTGAATCTTCTGTAGACTCTCCCCTTTAAGCCCTCCAAATTTGGAGAGATTTGGGGTTCAGGGGGCTGATTTATTCAACTTCAAAATGGGTGCACCATGGAAAAACATTTAGAACTGCAATGTTATGTGCTTGAAAATAGTGATTCCAGGTGGCTAGCAGCGTGGAAATTACAGTGGAGCTTCCACAAGCTCTCCCCTTGAAGCACTCCCAATTTGGAGAGGTTTGGGGTGCAGGGAATTGAGTTATTGAGCTCCAAAAAGACTGCAGGTGGTACTTAATTGAAGGACTGTGGATTGGTGCACTGAGGGGAAGCATGCAAATCCAGTGGTACCTCGTATAACGTAGGGTTTGTATAATGTAAAATCCGTACAAGGTAAAAAAAAAAAAACCCCAGAGACAGTGCAAGCGAATGAGAAGCGGTGAATGAAAGGGAGAAGGGCGAAAGAGAAAGAAGGGGAGGGAGGCATGTGACACTGTATAATAACAGGCAATAATTTTATGTCAGGTGCAGTGTTTGAATTTGTGGGTATGTACTATGTGAATGGAGATATATTATCAAGCAGTCCTAATAAGAATATTCAACCATATCCCCTTTTCACAGTTTGTGGCATTCATTGTCACCATTGCCAGACTGAAGTATATTTTGTTTTAAGATCCAATCAATTAAAGCAGAAAGCACTACATTTACATCCCACAGAATGCATAAATGAATAGCACCTGAAAAGTATAGTCTGTTTCTGCAGCATAATTGTAAATGGATCAATGTATCTTCAGTATCACTCCAAGAGTAATCATAAATTATCCAAGATATGGACCTCTGTAATAAGCATATAGGCAAAGACAGATCTACAAAGCAATACTGCTGGAAGCCATCCTTGTATATATTACTAATTTAATGATTTTATAATCTGTTATTGGCAAATCTGCATTAAATTTTAAAAACAGTGATCTAGTCTTAAGGTAATACAGAGTTAAATGAAGCAATCAAATAAAATGGTGTGATGCTGGATGGTTTTGAAATTCAAACATATATTTGTACATCTGAGTTCATTAAAAAAATCATGCCACCTATTATTTAAATATTGTGGCCAACAAGATATAAAATTTCAATCTCAAATGGAACCACATAAAATGACCATTAGGCAGCATTGATTATGCTTTTGCATATATCTGTTGTGTGTGTGTGTGTGTGTGTGAGCACATGCCTTGTAGAAAAACAACTTGGAAAAATGGTGGGACTCCATTTTAAAAAATATAGAAATTTAATCATCAGAAACACATACCCCCCATTCTCTGTCCTGTGAATCATTCTATACACTTTGAGATTCTAGACTGTCCCATAATTTCATGTTCTCCATAAATGTATAGCTCTGGCTGGATTGTGATGTATATTGGCTGCAACGGATGCCTTATTAGGGGTATAAATCTACTAACATAGGAAAATGAGGATTATCCTCCCAAAATTATCCTCCTACAAAACCCTGAGGGGGCAAGGCATTTTGTGACATTCTTGAAATGAGAACAAGAACAAGCTTTTGCAGAAAATCAGTCCAACTGCAGGAGATAATTGTGGATGCTGCACACATTACAAATACCTTAATATTATTTATTTATTTTTATAGTTATATACAGCAGACCGATTTTCCTCAAATGGGAACTCTGGGCTGTTAATATGAATAGTGCTTCTTGTTTCACCATCAGCTGGGTGCAAGAAATCTTACAAAACTGCAAAATGCCTTTCGGAGTCTAGATAGCCTAAATGGGTGAGAATAATGATTTTGCAGATGTTTCTTTTCCTTTTTACCTCCCTGGTACTTAACAAACTGTGGTTTGATTTCCAGCTGGTTGTGTGATACCTTCCCTTGCCATAACTAGGGGATGCATCACATAACCTTCCAGACTTTCAACCAAGAAGTCATGGTACAAATTAATTTTCAATTTTGAATTTGGAATATCCATTTCTGGTTCAAATTAACCACTCCCTCCCCTGCAATAGCCGTCAACACATCTGAATGGTTATATCCCTCTATGGCCCAAACAGGCCATCTAGGCATTTAGTCTGCTGCGCACATCTCATTAAGAACGAGGAAACAATGAAATCAGCAGGATACCTATTGTTAGTTTGAGTGGACACAGATAATGTTCAGTGTCAAAGACTTCCATTCAGTCAAGTGTATCAAACATCTGATATATTACATCTCAACTCTTACAAGCACCAGTAAGAAATGCTTTTGTATAGAGACTGAAGGTACGTGTGGGAGGGACGAAAGGAGGAAAGGAGTGTCTTGGAAGTTTCCCAAAGGAAGGAGAAGCAAGGTAAAACAGGTATTGCTGTTTTAGCATCCTATTATAAGAGTTTTTCCTCCTTGACTGCCTAATCTTTGATCTAATACATCACAACATTATTTCCCTGTTCGGTAGTCACTCTTAGATGGGGCAAAGAAGGCATATATCTTTAACAACAGAGTACAAGGTCTTTATTTTGTAGTTACAGAATGTTATTGCTGTGGCTGATTTATAACTATCTCAGCAGCAATATTATAGTCATTATGAGACAGGTAAAGCTGTGACAAAGTACAGAACTTGGAACATTCATTTCAGCAAGGACTATGTGTACTTGAGATGTCACACTTAACCTGTGGAAATGATGCATCAGAGCACCCTGTGGTTTTGCGCTTCTCTTAAAAGTCAAGATAGTCTTTTAATCTCATGGTATTGCCATGAAAATGGTGAAGCTCTATAGGAGATATTTCTACCCACACATACATTTCTGGACGATTTCCTAGGATATTCTCTGATTTGACTGGGATTAAAGAAAATGGTCTCAAAGCAGCATTCTCATGCATTTACCATGCCAGAGATTTATTTGGAAAGCTGCTGTCTCTCTCCCCCTCCACCATCCTCCATCCTCGCCAGCAAAAAGGAACCAGTAAAATACAAGGAAATAAAAGCACATCTGATCTCGCCTGGGTTTTGGAAGCTAAGCAGGGTTGGCCTTGGTTAGTACTTGGATGGGGGACCACCAGGGAATATCAGGTGCTTTAGGAGTAAGAACTGGCAAACCACTCCACTATTCCTGCCAAGAAAACTCTATGGACATGGGGTCACAGAGAGTCGGTCACGACTGTAATGACACAGCACACACACACACACACACACACACAAAAGGAACACTGCAAAGGTCTTGAAGAAACAGAGACACAGAAGGATTTATGATGGTCCTGTAAATGAACCCTCCCCTATGCTTATTGCACAGGCTAGAATGAAACACATTTCAGTACATCCATTTTGGAAACAAGATACTGCTTTTCGAAACATAAATCTGTGTGAGCAACGGACCATAACAAAGCTTGAATTGCTGTGATGGACTACAATCAACACAATCCAAATGAAATCAAGCACAAACACAAGCACTGTGTATATATAACTTGGACTACACACACACACAGAGAGAGAGAGAGAGAGAGAGAGAGAGAGAGAGAGAGAGAGAGGAGAGAGAGAGAGAGAGAGTACTTCCTGGTACTATTATTCCTTTTTAGAATAAATAATTGCTATTATTTATTTTATATCCCCTGACAACAATGAACAGTACACTATATAACAAAATGGGAAAATATAGGATGAACTGCCTACAAGTTTGCAATCTAAATAAACAGAGGGGAAAGAAATCAGTAAGAAAAGACAAAGGAGGTGGAGAAAGGCTGTGGTTAAATCCCAGTTAACTGCAGAGGGCCTGTAAAATAATTGTTAAAGTGCTTCTAACAGAAAGAACTGAATTATCTGGCTCTGAGCAAGCAGTAGGCAGTATCCTGTCAGGTACTTTGACTGACAGAACAGAAGGCAGAGATTGAAATGGTAAGTGTGCACATTTATTTGTTGGCATTAAACATTGGAAATGGAAACATTAAAATTAACTTGCTACTATTAACATTTTAAAGTGAAAACACTTGACTATAATTAGTCACTTTATTTTAAATCATTTCTGAAATCAACAGTGGGGTTCACAGCATTCTCAACTTATTTTCTCAATCAGGAACCTATTTCTATGCAAACTGCAAACTCCATTATACAATTAGTAGTCATGTTTACACACAATACAACACATCTGAAAATTAAGATTAAAACAACCTTGCCTGTTCTATAGCACACATTTTATTTAGAGACTCACTCGTCTCTCAGTGTGTACACTTATATTAAAAGCAATTTTTGCTTCCCACTTTCATTTATATTTTTCTAACATTATACCAGAAAAAAAAACTTTGTGAAAAAACATGGCAGTAGAGCAATAAAGGCAAATGCAGCTGCTTGTCCCTGCATGGTTATTTTGGGTTATAGTGACCAATTTCTTATCACACCCAGCACCTTGTGAGAACAGTCACACCAATGAAAGCTGTTGGCTTCCAATCTCCTGTGCATAATTTTGTTTAAGGAATGCTCTGAGAAATTTGAATTTAAGCAAAACAAGCCTTTTGGGGAAGATTTTATTTAATTTTTGTAGGGTGGGGGTGAGAGATCAATGTTTTGCATGTCCCTCAAACAAAGACTTGCTTAGGGGTATGAATGGGACTGGGCTGTCAGTGTTGTTTTTCATTGTATCTCATGCATTGCAAGTGGAATGGTTTACTTTTTTAAAAGAAATGCAGTTCGCTGATTGAGCTTTGTTCTTAATATGTGCTATCATTCTACAGAGACAATAGCATGCGTAATGGAATTAGCATGATGGGACATGGTTTGATTCATAAGGCTCAATATTAACTGTACATTTACAGCCTTGTCTTTGGACTTTTATCTATGGAATGTAACAGAACAGGAGAGACATAAGCCAAGCTACAGAAAGTTAGTAAGCTACAATTGGTTATTTTTTTTTTCACATGACATCTAGAAGCTTCTCGGATCAGGGAAAAGAGGAGAATCATGTACAGTGGACCATTGTATAACAAAGTTTGTATAACATAAAAATTGCACAACATAAAAAATTCCGGAGATAGGGGAAATTTGCTTAACCTTAACGCCTATGGGGCGAATCCATACAACATAAAAATGGGATTACTCTGTTTTCAATGCATTCCTATGGGAAATTTGTATAAAGGAAAATTTGCTTAACATAATGTCATTTGGAACAAATTAACTCCTTTATACAAGGTACCACTGTACTAATGTGGGTGAGAAACTCTTGCTTGAATTCTGCTTCAAGATGTAGTCAGTTAGATGTAAGTTTAGCCAGCTTGGCTTGTATATTTCATAGTATTAAGGTAGCTTAATTTATCATAAGCTTTATTATTTTTCAGGCAATAATATATGATTGTATCTGATAAGTATTTTTATATTTTATAGAATACTTATCAGATTGTATCTGATAAGTATTTTTATATTTTATATTTTATGTTTTTTATAATTCTCAGCCAGCTACAACCCCTATCCCTGGGTTCCGTGGCTGAACAAGAGGGCATCACAAGAAACAAGAACAACTAGCAACTAAAAACCGTTTTAACAGTGTATTCTAAATCTTATTTTAAAAATATTATATTCAGTTGGACAGCTTGGCCCCTTTCACCAAACAAGTGATGAATTTAACTTTGCCAGCCCAAAATAATTTTCTGTCCCCCTGTAGCCATCCACAGCATCTGAAATTGTATCTGGGGGGCAGGGAACGCAAATCTTGAGAAGAGCATTTGGGGCTCACAAGGAGCTGAAGTGGTTCGAGAAGGCAGCGCCCCCTTTACTTCCACTGAAACTTCTTGCCACACCTTGGAAAGTCATGCATGCATGCATGCATGCATTCATTGAACATGTTTTAATCCCATTATTCTTCTTAAAAGATCTAAGGTGGCTTAATTCAGGAATATTAAAAAGCTAGCAACAGTAAGTATACTCATATTAAAAGGGACTAAACAAATCCCAAGCTATGGAATGCCCTCCCAAGTGAGATCTGCCTGGCGCCAACATTGATGACATTTTGGCGCCAGGTAAAAACCTTCCTGTTCCAGAAGTTTTTTAATTGATACGATATAGATTGTGGGTCCTCTGATGGCAATTTAAGAGAAATTATTTTAATGTAAGTTTTTTATTATTGTTTTAACTATTTATTGATATTTTATGTTTTAACTGTTTTAATTCTTTTGATTGTAAGCCGCCTAGAGACCTTTGGATAGTGGGCGGCATATAAGTTGTAAAAACAAAAATAAATAAATAAATAAATAAATAAATAAATGCAACACTAAAAATAGTGAATAAAATTGACAATAAAGGCAAATTCAAATCAGTAAGGACAACAATCAATTTTAAAAAAACATATAATCATTCACTCATAGAAACCCTATCTGAATAGAAAGTTGTTTGGTTGTGGAAGCACAGCAAAGATAGTCCAGCCTGGCTTCCTGTGGAAGGGAGTTTCAAAGTTTGGGAGCCTCGACAGAGAAGGCCATTTCCTGTGTCCCCATCAATCACACCTGAGAATGTGGTAGGGTCAAGAGAAAGGCTTCCCTTGATGATCCTATCACTTGGGCAGGCTCATAAAGGGAGATACGATCATGGAGATATAGCCCATGTACAGCTTTATTTTATTGATTGATTGATTGATTGATTGATTGTTTGATTGATTGATTGATTTGTTAACTGCCCAATTTTCCTGAAGGAACTCCAGGCGGTGTACAACATGCTGCAAGAACAACTTGCTCAAACATACGACAAACAAATCAAATACAATAATATAAAATAATAATTAATGTAACAGTATAATAAAAAAGACAAATGTAATAACATAAAAATATGCAAGTGCATCAGCAGCCAAACTACAGAAACAAACACCGGCAAGACAAGTCAAGAATCAGCAGACAGATGAACTAAAAACAAGCCACTGGAACCCCGAAGACTACCCAAAACATTCCCTAAAGAGCAAGGTCTTCAATGCCCTTCTAAATGCCGGCAGCGAGTCGAACTGCCTGATCTCAGTTGGCAATTTGTTCCACTGAGTCGGAGCCACTGCTGAGAATGCCCAATTCCGAGTTGAAACCTTCGGGCCTCTCTAGTTGTGGCCACCCGAAGTGATAGGGAAAGTGAAGCTCTGGTCGGCCTGGATGCCAATGCCCTCTGGGAGATCTGCTCCATCAGATAGACAGGTCCCAGGCCATGGAGGATTGTGTAAACCAAAACCGTTACCTTGAACCTTATCTGGTATGCAATAGGCAGCCAATGCAGGCGAGCCAGGATGGGGGTGACACATACTTTCCCGCCCCAACCACCAGCCTGGCTGCTGCATTCTTCACCCGCTGCAGATGCTGAACAAGGGTCAAGGGAAGCCCCATGTAGAGGGCCTTGCAGTAGTCTATCCTTGAGATCCCCAGCACCTGCATGACCGTCCTAGGGGAATCCACATCCAGGTACGGGTGAATCTGGGTGATAAACCTAAATTGGTAGAAGGCCACCCTGGACACAGCTGCCACCTGGGCCTCCAGGGACAATGCTGGGTCCAAGATAACGCCCAGACTCCTCACTCAATCCGCAAGCTGAAAGGTCAGTCACTCCAGACTCAGGAGAGGGCCACTGTACCTATCTGGGAATCCCCCGAGGAACAGAACCTCAGTCTCCCGGGGTTGAGCTTGAGCCTGTTAGTCCTAGTCCATTCCATGACTGCCCCCATGCAATGGTCAAGGGTCTGCACAGCCTCCATTGCAGAGGTGGAAAAGGAGAGATTAAAGGTAGCATCATTGCCCGGAACTGAACTGGCAGCCAGTGGATCTGTTTTTTGTTTGTTTGTTTCTAAATAATGATGTCCCATGTTCTGAAATTACTCTTCAGATTTCTACTTTGAACTAAAACAAATGAGTGAGAGTTCCTTAAAACAAAAGCAGAATAAAAATTATTATTGTAAATTCCACTTGTAGAGGAGTGGGCTGCATTTACAGATGTACTATTCTGGCTCAGCTTGTCCCAGAAACAATAATAATTCATTGTGCTTCAGAAGTCTTATTTAAAACCAACCAAACAACCATGGAGGGAGGGAGGGAGAGAGAGAGAAAATAAAATATGATACATGCTTATATTCTTTTCTATTCAGTCACATTTGTTTGTTGTCCAGTTTTCTTTTAAATATTTCAGAAGATTCTGACTCTTCAAGAAATGCGGTCCTCCAGCTGGTGCTTATTACTGAGTAATATATCACAATGGTGACAATAACAGCTCCAGATGGCAGGGATGGATGGAGGGGGGCATGGCTAGGAAACTGCCTGTCTTTAAACAGTTCAGCATTACTTTTCTGCACAGACTGTAGTCTCGCTTTCAAAAGAAGCAAGAATGATGGCAAACGTTTCTGCAACTTCATAACATACTTGATATAAGTGACCCTTCTTCTCTAAAGGCCAGATGAGATGTGATCGCGGCACTTTCAGATGCTTAAACATGGAAGTGTACCAAACCTAGAAGAATGAAAAGTAGCAAAAGGTAGTGTGTAACTCTTGCCTTTCCTGTAGATTATCTCTCTTCAGTGTCTGCAGAGTGTCACATGGACTCCTCTGAGCTCAATACACAAAGGTATCACAGCACAATGCATCTGCTCTGGGTTTTAGCAGGAACTTTATAGGAGCTATCAGTGATGTAAATGCTAAACAAAATTTCTGGTTCTGCACTTGAACATATAAATAAACACAGGCAATTCGATGCAAATCATCGCCTTCTTTTTGCCTTCCTTTTTGGTGATGTTCAAGTGGCCATCCCGCCCTGAAAACATATGCAGCATGAAGTGATATAAATGAGGTACTCTGACAATGGTTTTCCATTTCCATGAGCCTTTACAACAGCAGCAGCAAAAGCAAAAGAAGAGGGAAAGTTACTCAGGAGAGGTGTTCTGTCACACTTCAAACACAGAATCCCAATTTTTTTAAACAAACAAACAAACAAACAAGATACTCCATATACATTTTTCAAGCTGCACTGTCTCCCTTTTTGATTCAATCTTCCTCCATGTCTCTAGTATTGAAATTCTTGTCAGTGTGGATTTCACTAGTCAGGTTTCGTTTTCTTTGCTTAAAACCCTAATTAAAAAGCATAATTGAGAGTTTTAATTAGTTCAAAACAGCCTCTGCTGCAGGTAAATTCTATTAGAGTGAGACTTGTCTCAGCTGTGGATTTTTACCCCTTCTTCCCTCTCCAGGTTCTGGTAATCTAATTTTTTTAAAAATGCAATTACAAATGCATTGAATTTCACCTTGATTTAAAAGTGTAATTCTGAGTTAAGGATACCTAATTCAATAATTTAAACTACAAAGCAAAAATTACAAGGGGCCAAGGTTGCCACTGCACTTCATAAATCTTCCAAAGGCAGAATTACAGTGGGGAAAGCAATCTTGTCATATTGGAGGCCTTAGGAATGTAAGGAATTAAGAAGAATACATCTTCTACTGAATCGTCTCTAGTGTACAGTGTGGAAGCTTCTAGGCTCCACAGAACACTTATCTAAGAAGAATTGTATAAAGCAGGTATTCTCAGTTGGTACCATATGGCTTCCTGTCTCCCCCATCACATTTGAAGGGGGCTGTCAAGCCCCGCACACAGAGCACACACACACAAACAGGGTTCAGTTCTTTGTCAAGATCTTTAGTGGAAAGCCAAGCAAGTTCAAGTCCTTTGCTAACAATCAAGTGCCAGATAAATAACAGAATCCAACTCCTAGCAATTACCAGTCCAAGTCAAAACCAGAATATCTCACAGAAACCAGATGCCAAACCCAAGTGAACAGATCAAGCAGTTGTCCAGGAAACCAGTCTGAAGTCAGGAAAGAGAGCCAAGGTCAGAAACAGACAGGAACGTGGTTGCAAGTTCAAATGACGCGTTGCTCCCACGGAGAGCTCAAGGTGAGCTTGCCAGCTTTATCCCGAAACAGGGAACACACCCTTACGTCTGGAAAGGCTCCTGCTAGTACTCAGTGCTTGCCGACCTGATTCTCCGCTTAGCATCAAAGACTCTTTCCCTAGCTCTTCTGGTAGCACGTCGTTGCAGAATCCTGCTCATGGCCCTTCTAGGAGGTGAAGATATGTTTTCAGCTGAGTCATCAAACCCAGCTGCTTGCTGATTTGAGTTGCAAGGCTCCTCCAGCAGCTCTTCACCATTTAACCCCTCAGAGTCAGGTTCTGTGGCAGGCAGGGTCCTGGCAGGGGCACAGACTGAAAACAATTCTTCACACATTGCCTCATAACAAGGATATTGGAAAGTCTTTGGGTCCAAGCCCCAGAGACCCAAATATTTGAGTCTTTGGTACTGAGTCAGAAGCCCTAAGTCTGACTCCCTATTAATAACAGCTCCCCCCCCCCAGGAATAAACGGAAGGGATAAGTAGGTTCCAAGTCACAAGTATAAGTTATTTAAACAAACAAACTTAGATCAAGTTCGAGTGGAGTTACTTTTGCGTAAGTCCGACTTGACAGCGAGTCTCATGATTATTATCCCCATCCCCATCTCCACCTTATAAGGTTTGTATTGTGATATACATAATCCTGATTCAGCCTCTATTTACTTCATATTTTTTATGGCAGTAAGATAAAAATGGTTGGGAATGACTTATATAAAGAAAAGGACAGCTAAGAGCAGATGAAAGATACATACTGCTTTTTTAGACCTACACCAAATACTTTTCTTTTACAATTGTTCTTCAGGTCGTTACTGTTTGCCTTCTGTAATGGCTGGGGCATGGGCAGCAACTAGGATATCTGCAAGGGGGCCATGACCGGGGTTTTCCCAGAAGCCAAGAGTGTGGTCAGCCAGTCTGAATTCAAGATTCACAGAGGGGATAATCAGCCAGTACAACAGAAGGATGGGGAATAAATCATAGCTCACCTTGCCTTCTATTTTTCCTTTTTTCCTGCTGACATATGTAAATGTATTAAGGGATTTTCATAATGAAGCACAAAAGTCAAGTGTTTACCTTCTTCATGGAATGGACTGCTATGGTGGAGAGAAGATTTGAGGACCAGATCAAGTCTATTCAGAAGGACAGAGGAGCTGAGTTTAATTGTAAACCGCCTAGAGTTCCGTTTGGAAGATGGGTGATCTAGAAATATAACAAATAAATAAATAATATTAAATGAGTGTGTAATGTTTCTTAAGAAGAAGGGGATCATTCACATATTAACAAATCCTTCAGTTTCAAAGGACCATGTAATTTAAGAAAGAAGGAATTGTGTTCTTCAAAACATGCTGTATTGGCTGATGCAAGGTTGTCCAGGGGTTACTGGGCACAGACCATGAAATGTGCAAATCATGTAGCAAATATAATATGGAATTCTGCAATTGACAATATTCCTTATTTTCTATTACATGGGAAGCAACCAACACTGAAATATATGAGAACATTCAGATCTGAAGCATGGGTGCACATTCCCAGGAAGTATTGTTTGAAGAATAGCACTTGGTCATGTAAACTAATTTTGTTGGCTATCAGCCAGGATGCAAATCCTGGCATTTTGTTGATAATAATGGGAAAATATATTTAAGCAGGTCTGCTACATTCTGTGAAGACGATAATTGGAAGGTAATACATGCAAATGATGAGGTTTTCCTGC
The DNA here is from genome assembly GCA_023846285.1 of Phrynocephalus versicolor. Lineage (NCBI taxonomy): Eukaryota > Metazoa > Chordata > Lepidosauria > Squamata > Agamidae > Phrynocephalus > Phrynocephalus versicolor. The sequence goes on along the minus strand of JAHTLZ010003518.1, from coordinate 5,765,371 downwards.
CAAAAATGTATCACACTCAGTCAAGATGTCTCTATTCACAAGAGAGTGAAGGTTTAGGAGGGGAAAGAGAGAAGAGACATGAAGAACGTGAAGAAAGAGGTGATAAAGCTGAGGAGGTGAGGAACCAGCCTACTGCCTCAGAGATTCTCAGTTAATTTTGTGTCTTATGAGCCTCAAACATGCCAGGAAGTGTTAGATTTGCCACAACATGAGAAAAAATTGTGGGAGAAAGACAATGGAATCTGAGTACAATTCACTTAATGTCTTCACTCCTGTTAAGCTTCCAGAAGGCCACAGTGCAATTGGTTGCAGATGGGCCTTCAAAGTAAAGAAGACAGCAGATAATTCTGCACAGTGTAAAGCAAGATTGGTTGCATAGGATTTTTCCCAGAAAAATATGTAAATTATGATGAAGTATTTGCTCCAATAATTAAAGCAGACACATTCAGAATGGCTTTGCCCATTGCTGTTTCTAAGAAATACAAGGCACATCATTTTGATGTTGCCACAGCATATCTCAAGGCTGATCTAGAAGAAACCATATACTTGAAGCAAATTCCTAGATATGAGTTGCAGAATCCAAACAGTGTTGAAATTGTTTAGAATTGAGTTTAGGTATGGTCTAAAGGCAAAGAAAACCTATACTGAGATGAATGAAGAAGTAGAAAGAAAGCTTCTAAAATTTGCAAAATAATGGCTCCTTGGTGTATTTCTTTAGGATATAGGATCTGACCTGCCTCTAATTGCAAAAATAGAGAGTGCAAATTCCATACTGGGTTAGCAAGGCTACATCAAATATTTTAATGAACAGCTAAAGATGTTTCCTAGTCCGTTTTGGCCCAAAGCAACAGCATCTTTTCCCTATTATTTGTTATCTTCTTGCAGTAGACAAATTTGCTGTATGGAATATCCTGCTGTCTATAATTGCCATGCTCCTTTGTTTTAATTAAGAAGAATTGTTTTTAGATGTTACTTGAATATCCATTGTACAGATAGATAAGTGAAAAGTTTAAAATATTTTGTTACACTTATGATGCTAAAGGTCTCATAATACAGTAGCACCCCCACATCTGCTGATTCACCATCCGTGGATTCAGTTATCCGCAGTTGGTGAACAGTGGTGTGTGTGTGCTGGGGGTGAAAGCTGTGCTACACATCCCAGCCCTTTTGTCCCTGATAACCCACCAGCCCTTCTGAGCAGTGCAGCTGACTGGGTGCTACAACCAAAAATCTCAAACAATGGGGGGAGGGTGTACCCAGCCATTTGAGCTTCCTGAGATAGTGCAGCATGGTTTGCTGCTCTGCCCAGTGTCACGCGGTGTTGGCTTGCTGGGGACAAAAGTTTTTTTGCCCCAAACATTCCACCAGTCCTGCTGGGCAGCATGGCAGAATGGGTGCTGCACCACCTGGTCCTCCACCCACGAAGCTCAAATGGCTGGCACCCCGCCCCCACTGTCACTGTTTGCTCTTATCCGTGGGCTACAGTATCCACAGGGTGGCTTGGAACAGATCCCCCACATATATGGGATCCTACTATAATTAGTAATGCTGAAGTGACTCTTAATTTTTGTCTGTGTCAAAAGAAATCACATAGATAGTCTAGAGCAGTGATGGCAAAGCTTTTAGAGGCCAAGTGCCCAAACTGTGATTCAAAACCCACTAATTTTTCATGAGGTGCCGATAAAGCAATCTAACCTGAATACAGGTGGCTGTGAAGGGGCAATGTTGGGTGCCCACAGAAAGGGCTCCAAGTGCCAACTTTGGCACCCATGCCAGAGGTTCACCAACACTGCTCTAGAGTGTGTTATGTGCTGTCAAATCTGAACTGACTTATAGCAACCCTAACAGAACTGTCCAGTGAATTGAGGTATATAAGTAGTAGTGTCACCACTGCTACTCCCCACTGAGTTTCCATGACCAAGAGGTGATTTAAACCAAGTTCTTGAGTCTTACTCTAGCACTCTATCCACTATTCCATACTGCACTTTCCTTCATGGTATCCCCTGGTGTTTTCTATACAAATATTAACCATCCCCAATTCTGCTTCTGAGATCAGAGAAGATTGGGTATATTTGCTGTGGTATGGCTGTAGGCACACCTATGTTTATTTACCTGAAAACATTCTCCTTCCGTTCTTGTTGTTGTCCCAACCACAACAACAAAGTACAGGAGAACATTATGAGCCACAGTAGAAACCAAACTAAGGCCACATGAGATTCCTTCATTATCATTTATTGAGTCTAACTCCTTGTAAATGTAACTAAAAACCTTGTGGCATGTTTAAGACTAGCAGATTAATTTGCTAACAGATAGCACATTTGCATTAACTATTTCATATTAATCATTAAAGATTACATATCCATTAGAGGCTTATTAATATATTATAGTTTCACTGAAAACATGAGGCTATCCCTCATTAGCCTGCAACCATAGTGTGACTTCTTTGGACTTTTGTTGTTGGAAAATAAACTAATTGCAAAATATCTCATTTTTGTTACTAGATATTTCCAAGCCGCCACCTAGCTCCAAGTGTCTTCGAGGATTGTGTGGAAATTGCTTCATGAAGTCATAGGGCTACCTTTTAGGATCTAGGGATGAGGAGAGATAATTCCATGCAGCCAGTGAAAAATAAAAGGATGAATCTGACTCTTTCCTAGGGATGTAAAGTCTTTCTCTATTTGACCTTGACTATAAGTGTGAGTAAATAAGAAGTTATTCTTCCCGTCACCAGGGGGTACAGTATTTTGTGGCATTGTTGACAAGAGATTAGTTCTTTTATGCAAAGGAAGCAAAGTTGTCCAAATAATCATGAAAGCAAAATAATATTTTTAGTCCTGTATTATAAACCACACATAAAATGGTTATTTTGCTGCATGCACTTTTAAAGATTAGAGTTGTCTGACAGGTAAATCTGCCAGTCCATCTGAACTTACTGCATATGTGGGTTTTGTTTTTCTAAAGATAGTAAATCACAGAAACAGTAAGAAACGTGTGTATAAATGTGGCATTGTGCTGTATTAGTATCATTTATTTTATTGTATAAATATTGATAATTATGGCATGATAGTATGTTTGCTCTTTTGTAGTGTATTATTTTACAATGATCTGATAATTATGCAATAAAGATTCTGTTCTATTCTGTACACATATAAGAAATAAATAATAAATTAAATTCAGTGGTGCATTTCAGGGCAATTATACTCAGATGCAACAAAGTTTCTTCATTACCAAGGTTCAGATGACTTATCCTCTAGCGACCCTCAGCTCCTGACATTGAATCCGGATTGACCTACTACACATTATACATTTGCGAACAATGCCATTGGGTTCTGCTTCCACACATCTCTCACTCATTGCTGCTTCTCAAGTAGTCTCCTAGTAGCATCCTTAACTATTTGGAGAAGGAATAGAAATTGGTACTGGTGTTAAGAAACAACGTGGCTCTTGATATGCAGACAGCTAACATCCAAATGCAGTCTTACATGCCAAGAAAGCAGAAGAACATGCATGTAGATATGGCATGTTTTTCATGCCTTAGAAGGAACCATGTTCTGACTTCATGTGGTTTAAATACAGACACAGACAGCAAAATGAGCTTTAGTTTTTGCCCATGACTTGAGTATGGCTTTTGGTTTTGTACTGAAGTGCTTATTTCCAATTTGCAGTGGCTCCCTTAGGACAAGAATGTCTGCTTTCCAGTAGGATGCTTTCTCAAATGCTTTTTCCTTGTGCCTCAGTTTACTCTGTGAACCAAGGCCTTTCCCCATAGGCAAGGTCCCCTCTTGTCACCACACATTTGAATGTGGCTGATCCTCAATGAGAATCACTATAAAATAGACGACAGACAAACTGGACTCCTAGGAATGTAGTTTTATTTTCAGAGGATCCTTTCCTAGTACCTTGTACACAAGGGGTGCCTGAACACAGGGACAACTTCCTGTATGAAATGTCCAGTCTTAAATACTCTTCAGCATACAGAAACAGATAAAGAACAAACTCAGGATTGGTTACAATTTGCCGCAGTGGAAAGCATGTGACTTCATTACATATATGTTCATCTTCCATAACACAACCAAACTTAAAGATCAGTGATCCTTTCCCATCTGCATTAGCAAGATTAAAGGTCATTAATTCGTAATGTATTGTTCTCTGTATCTTAACAGTGAGTTTCAAAAGCTGGAAACAAAGGTGCAAACCAGGATATTTTAAGATCTGAGATGTCTTAGCATGCGGTTTGACATTTGCTATACACTTTTTGTGGTTTGGACACATCCTGTTGCCATTTGATTTAGAAGCCCATGTCTGCAGAGATGGGGGTTCTTTGCAGAAATATAGAAATGAAGCTTTCAGGATACAGAGTTTACAGAGATGATGGTTTTGGGATATTTATAAGGCAGAGGTCAGAATGAAGAATTGAAGATAAACTCAAAACTTGAACCTTACTCTCACACTCTCTTGAAGCTACAGTACTGGGTTTTCATGTTAAAATCCAAGTATTACTAACTATAAACATTTTCAAGTGAAAAATCAAACCTACACCTACATCTAAGGGTTGAATGTCAAAAGAAGCTCCTTCATCTTCAAGGGGCCCCTGCACTGTCTTTCCATTTTATTTTTGCATGTTCTCTTATGTAATCTGGCTGCCATTATGATCCACACTCATTATGTTTTCCTCTTGAGAATTACTTCACTTTCCATTCTTTTCTATTCAGCAGTAAGATTCAATTGTATTCATCCCACTGAGATATGCTGTCATGGGAGCAGCAGCACTTGCACAAACCTTGAAATACAATCAAGCCTTTGGAAGATGTATTGGAGGCTTGGCTGAATTATTCAGAAGCAATGGCGGCAAAGGTTCTACAGTTGCTTCTTAAATCAGATGATGGGAAACACCAAAACTTTACTGTGTGGGCCTCAGTGGAATTGGCAATATGTATACAGTTGAAGATAATGTGTGTTTTGGCATTGCTGTTTCAATCACCATTTGGCAGTATATGTCATCGTAGTCCATGTTTGGGATACTGCAGCCACAAGGAATCCATCAGTAGGCATCTATTTTCATTCATCCTCTACTACTGAAATGTGTGTAAAAATATGTTCTGTTCATGAAACTGTACATCAAAAACAGTCAGGAATCAGCATAATTGATAGGTTGTTGATTGTGTGTGGTAGTGTCATAGGACAGGATATAACTTTTATAATTTGTCTCACAACTTCCTTAAAAATACACAATTTATTCTGTTGAAGTTTACTTCTAAGTAACCCTGGATGTGGACACACATCGTATGTCTTATGATACCACTAACTATGTTAGTAACATATCAAGGGGGATTATTATATTGAACCAGATTAGAGATGGGGATGAACTTTAAAAATGAAGCACAATATTCAGTGAACATTGCTGATTTGTTTCATATTTGTCCTTTCGCATTTGTACTGTCTAAGGGAAACTGGATTGCCTTCTGTAGGGACAGTGACAGTGCCTTCCCTTTTCCCTAAGCGAAGGTGCCACTACCACATTTGCAAAGGGTAGCCCAGTTTCCATTAGTCACTAAGGGAAACTGGGTGTCCATCTTCACAAAGTTCATGGTGGCAACTAAGCTCCATCGCAGATAATGGTGGTGAGTGAGATACATAGGAAGGTGACAGGGGGCTTTGGAGGGGGTAAAGGGCTCATTTGTTTGTTTTTAAGACAGCTATGGGCTGAACCAATGAACCAGTTTATTGGTTCATCAGTGTAAGGGTGGGAGATTAAAGGTCCATGAATTGTCAACCTTGATGAATGATGAACTGCCATTCTGGCAGTTTGTCACCATCTCTAAGCCAGATATAATGGGGAAAGGGGATATCCTCACCCCCACCGCCAGAGATACTAGGATTATCCACATGAGATAATGACGAGTACAGAATGAAAACCTCCAAAGAGAATGCTAGGTACTTGCTTTCTTACCTCTCAACTTTGTTCTGTTTTTCTTCTTCATTGATATTTAAGATTGCTGCCTCGGTAGGTTTCCAGGAGTGCCAAGGGCTCTGGGGAATAGAACTACAAGAGCTTGCATTTGCTGTACATATTACTAGCTCACCTTTCAGAGAAAGCCTAATTGTCTAATCCTGTCCTGACATTCAGAACCACTACACTAAGTGAAATAGAAGAAAGCAGGAAGGAGTGTGTGTGTGTGTGTGTGGGGGGTATTCACCAGCAGTTGCCAATGTCATGAACAAATTCTCTGCAACTATAATGTCAGCCAGTTTATTTGTACTTCTACATGAGGGCACAAGTAGAATTTTTTTGCAGCTTGTGCTTTGTAAGGTTTTTTTTATTAAAAAGGAAGCTTCTAAAGACTTTATTATACACAGCAGAAATAGGCCACTTGTGGGCCCCATTTCTTCCTCTGATATCTTCTGAATATCCTCTCAGGAGTTCACAGTTTGCTTTCTGCCATCCACTCCTGAATCATCTCCCTCAGTTTTGTTGGATAAGACATTGAACCAAGTGGGTGCCCTCACTGTTCAATGTCCTATCCCAATAGCTCTTTGGGAGCACAGCTGCACAAATCTTTCTGCATCTGACCCCTGGACACTTGGTAAGGGAGGGACGTATTGAATTTAGCTTTCAACAAGGTTGGTTTAGACCTTCTCATCCTCAAAAGAAGAGATAGGGAGAAGCATGTGTGAATGCAACTCTCCCTGTGTATTATACACAAATGTGATTGTACAACTGAAATTGGGTTGCAGAAGGTGGAGGAGAAAGGGTGAATATTGGTAGGTTTTGTCTGCTCTTGAATATTCAGGATACACATGTATAGCTGCCAACTCATGACCCATTGCCACATGGGCTTGCAGGTTAAAAGAGGTTGCCTGTTCTTGCTTTATCATATGAAGGTATATGAAAAAAAAATCTGCATTTTTAAAAATTTTTCACATGTGAACATTCACAGACTTTCCAACACCCTTCATATATGATTGCTCAGAAATATCATTTTTATTTGCAAAGAGGTTGGCTTAAGCTTTATGCACTGTGAGTCGCTCACAGTGATAGTGTGTAAAATCTCTTGTCTTCGGCTGCCTAGTTAGTAGAAAGATAATGACAGCATGAGTGAAATTCACACGTGAGATGCCAGTTAAAGGATAATTGATCTAATGGTCTTGAAACTATCATTAGCACTTCTTTTAGTGTACTTCTCAAATGCCCCTCAAATGCCCATCCTGAGTTGGTTTATCTCCCCCTTCTCTTTTCAGAGAGAGCGGGGGCATGGTGGTGGTGGTGGTGGTGGTGTGTGTGTGTGTGTGTGTGTGTTTATGTGTGTGTGTGTGTGTGTGCCTTCTCAGTCATTTCAGTGTAGTTGAAATTATATTTTTTTAGTTTTCAAGGTCAAAATCTCATCATATTTATTCCTCCTCTGCCCCCCCCCCCCTTTTCCCTCCCCACATCTTCTCTGATTTCACATTTGGAACAGATCAGTTCTGATCAGAGAATGGTTTGGATGGTCTCTTCCAGGCTTTCCAAATTAAGCTGATGCTAAATGGAGCATTAATTGGCATAGTGTCTAAGCCTTAAAAAACCTTTGATGGTGATACCACTGGCAGTGCAGTAGCCTCTGCCAAGAACCCCCTGCTGCAATTCTTTTTATTAAGATATATAGAATCAAGGAGGATGGATCCTGAAAACTACTGCGGTATCAGTGGAGTCTCTGTAGTTATAGTAAGTACATGTCTTGTAGTTACCACTATTTTCAGATACTGCTGCATCTTATGGTATTTTGCAAAATCTGGCTCCCACTGGTCCAGCAGTTCACAATTATCCTTCTCAGCCAACTGGGAACGAATATAGGCAGGAAACAGCCAATTTCAAATCAGTTTCTGGCTATGCTGGATGGGTAACTATGACTGAATACCTAGAAGGGAGCATTTGAGTGAGCAATCGAAAGAAGTGACTTTCCCAAATCATGGCTATATTCAGAGCAATGCAGGTTTGATTAAGAATGGAAAATAGGTTCCACACATTCTGTGTTGAACTTCCTATAACCTGAAGCTGTTATTTTCACCTTGTAAAGATTCAGTTTATGTTTATACATGGTGGAAATGGATCAGAGGGAAAATGTTCATATTTGTTTTGTTTCAAGTTTTTCTGGGTGTACATGTGCATTTCTTTTGTTTCCCTGTTTTTTAAATGCATCAGTCATTTTGTTTTACATCAAAGGGACCACCTCTTTTGGGTCATGTCATGTCATGTCATGTCATTTCATATCATATCATTTCATTTCTTCCTTTGTGCTTTCTGGCACTAGTCCAAAAAGCCCTAAGGAACCAATAAAAACTATTCCAAAAAAAGCACAGGCATGACAACAGAGGATCAATATATTCCAAAAGCAGGCACAGGCGAATGTAGATATAAAACTGCCCAGAGGTCTTTTGGGAAAATTGGTGTGGTACAGAAATGTAAAAATAAAGAAATAAGAAATAATAGATGAGAAAGAAAAATAATTGGACTTAAACTCACACAGAGCCGAGTAACTTATTGGGACAAGTACAAAGTCCACTGTCCAGCCCACACTCACCCAAAGAAGCAAACAATAACAGTCCCAATCCCCTCCATGATAAACACATTTAACAAAATAAACATTTAACAAAATCAAATAACACTTTTAAAAGAAATCAGTCAAACTGGGAAAGCACCTCCCTAACACATAGAAAAAATACCAAAATAAAAAAACACATATCCCCATCTCTGAAAAACAAAGGAAAGCAAGGAAGGAAGAAAATAAAGGCATATGATCAAAGCCCTAGCCCCACCCCATAACTAGAAGAATGTATGGAGATTTCTTCCTGCCCCGCAACTTGCTGGATTCTCTTCTTTCAGTTGCAGCAAGCAGCAATAGGCATGCCAGAGAGGTGGCAAAAACAATCTAAGAGACGAAAGGACCAGAGGAAGGCAGAGGAAGCCTGAAGCAAAATGCCACAGACAGGCTGTTTAGTGGGAACAGCAGAAAGAACCCAAAGTAATGGGGAGGAGAGAATCTCCTGAAAAATCAGGGGGAAATATAGAAATATAAAATGAAATTAAATAAAAAATAACCCAAAATGAGAGAGAGAGAAAGAGAGAGAGAGAGAGAAGAGAGAAGAGAGAAAGAGGAAAGCATCCAAGGTCTTGGCATAGAGGCAGTGTGGCAGGCAATTAGCCTGCCTGCCCAATTCAAGGTGGAGGGTGGCAGGAATTCAGGGACTTACAGGCAAAGAATTTCCCACATTACTAGTTTCCAATTAGAGATTGCACAAAATGAAAAATGAAACTGTTTTGTCATTTTGTTATGTAATGAATCATTTTGTTATGAAACAAAATGGTACAATGTGTTTTGTTACAAAACAAAACATTATTTTTCCCCTTTAGCAATTTCATCCTAAAAGAATCAAAATGGCAGTGGAGTTTCCTCAAGCTCTTCCCTGTAAGCCTCCAAAATTTGGAGAGGTTTGGGGTTCAGGGGGCTGAGTTATTACACTTCAAAGGGGTCCCCCTAGGAAAAAAATCGTTTCTAATTGTGGTGGAAGCCGCTAATAGCCCGTACCTGGGGGGCGAGCAATTAGCCACTTCCCAACACAATTTGAATGATTTTTTTCCTAGAGGGACTCCACTTGGAGTTTAATAATTCAGCCCTATGAACCCCAAACCTCTCCAGATTTTGGAGGTTTCTAGGGAATAGTCCAAAGAAGCTCTGCAGTGTTTTTGGTGCTGAAACATACCTGTGATCACTATTTTAGAGTACATAATTTATGTACTCCAAAATAGTGATTGCAGGCATGTTTCAGCACCAAAACAGCCGGGGAGCTTCCTCAAGCTCTTCCCTGTAAGGCCCCAAAATTTGGAGAGGTTTGAGTTTCAGGGGCCCAGTTATTAAACTCCAAAAGGGGTCCCCATAGCTAATTGCCAGAATGTGTATGGTGCGCACCTGCAATATAGGGGTTAATAGGGGTTAAGCTGCTTAAATTACCCCCTACATTGCCACCACATGTCGTACACAATCTGACAGTTAGCTATAGGGACCCAATTTGAAGCTTAATAAGTCAGTCCCCTGAAACCCACACTTCTCCAGATTTCAGGGATTTACAGGGAATAGTCCAAAGAAGCTGATACATGGCTGCAATACCCATTGGCAAGACATTAATTAATTGTTTTGTTTCATTTCATTACAAAACTACTTTAAAAATTCATTAGTAATGAAATGAAACAAAACTACTAAAGAAGCAAAACAAAATACTATATTTCCATTTTGTGCCCATCTCTATTTCCAACTAATCACAATCCTTTAAATGTATCAAAATTCTTGCTTCTCCTTGCACATTCTGACCGGCTGCTGACATCAGTCCTGGTGATGCTGCTGGATGAAAAATGTCCTGAATCATTAAATTGACAAAGGGTAAAATAAAAGTTAAAGAGGGAAACATTTTAAAATACCACCCCACAAAAACATTCATTTACCCCTTTCATTCATACAGATCATTCGTGCTTTCAGGTTCCTCCCCCAGTAACTGAAAAAAAGAACACAAAAGCAAAAAAGTGTTTTTCTTCCTTTCATGTAAACACAAATGGCCCATTCATAGCAGAGATATATGCATAATAATTCTGTTTCAAATTGGAGATTTTAACTTGTCAGGTAGGATTTTTTTAAAATCCTGAAGATTCCTGAAGCTTCAAGTATTGCAGCACTACCAGAAAAATTATATCTTTGTTCCTGACTGACAAGAATGTCTGAACTTCTGCTGAAGGAAATAAATATATTTTTCCATCTATAAACACCCCATGTATACGACAACTGTTTGCAGAGACAAGGTATGGGCAATTTCACATCTGCACAGTTCTTTCCTTTGGCTTGCTTCTGTGTATAATACAACCCTCAATTTTTAGTCTAATTGTTTTAGACAAAATATAGTCTTATATTCTGACAAATACAGAATATACTGAAGCTACTGTATGAGCTGATGGTGCATTGCTCTAAACCTAATAGCAGCTTTCACTGTTGCCCTAATAAAACCTCTCTAGGGCATAGCTATGGATAGGAAATGCATATATGCATGAAAAATATCTCACTGGCCTAAGCACTTCAGGCATATTATAATGTAGTCTCCTTTGTTTTGTCCAAATGTTCCATTTCTGCTAACAATAAATACATGAATCGTCTGTGACCTTAGCATTCAGCCATCTGCACAATGCATTCTGACAACTGCCTCAGAAGTAACAAAAAACCCAGTTAGGTGGATGCATCCCCCCAAGTCAGCTAGCAACTGAAACAGGTTTAGATTTGATGGCCTTAAATGCCCCTCATAATGAATATTGAAGAGTGCAACCTTGAAGTTGTAACATTTATAAATGAACTGCATTAGAGATGGGCACAAAACGAACAATTTTTCGTTTCCGTTTTTGTTTTTTCATTTTGTTACGTAACGAAACTACAAACAAATTTTGTCTCTAAAATGAAACGAAACGAACAGAAACACTGGAAATTTTGTTGTGCGTTTCATTTCTGTTACTGCAATATGAGTGAATTGCTTAAAATCCTTTAAAAAAACACAAAAATGAAATAAATGGCAATGAAATGGTAACGAAACAAACGAAAACAAAAACGATTTTTTTGCAAAAATTCACAAAAAATGGAAACGAAACGAAATGGACACTCCAAATGACAAATGACAAACAAAATGCCATTTTTTTTATTCGTGCCCATCTCTAAACTGCATAGCACCAATTCAATGCACTGTACATAACTTGGAAGTGGTTTAACCTTTCCTTCTCCTGGGGGTGCTGTGCAACCATTTAGCTTGATCAAAGGCACATAGAGTGGGTCTTCTTCTGTAAGGCATAGTGGCGAACTGAATTCCTGGCCTCTGGAGACCCTGAACTTTCCAGCCTATGCAGGGCATATGGTTTTTGAATCCCTCTCCTCCTCCCTCAATGATTTCAATCACCTCTAAGGATCAAATATTTGAAGCAATAGAATGTGCATAATGAAATATTTACAACAAACCTGGATCATTGTAGATTCCAAACATGTGAATCACCAGAGAGTTTCCTGCAGGAGAAGTATTTAGAAGGAGCAACATAAGAATATTGCTCAGGACCTTTCTTCTGGTGAGGATTCATTTCCTTTCTTTTCTCAGGAAAAAAAATATTTTGTTTTGAACAAAATGAAATAAAAACCCTTTAAATAGATTTGTAACTATTGACAAAGTTATGGAGTGTTAATAGATATTCTAGACAAGGTTTGCTTTTCCTCCAGTAACTTGTCAAAACCAGACTCAGATTTGTTTTGGCTTTCACTTCTGAAGGCTTGTAACATTTTTAAAAAAAATAGTTTTCTTTCTATGGTCAAGGGTTAATGCTGGGTACGAATACCACATGGTACTTAACTAAGGCTGATACTTCATGTCCATCTCATTGCTGTTCGTGGCCCGCTGGGAACCGGTAGGAAGAAATCTAACTGCACATCCATTGCAGGATGAAGGGAGTTTGTCCCGACCATGCCCCCTGAACTGCGATTTAAGCGGGATGAGAGATACCCCTCCCTGACCTCAGGAATCTACTCATCTCGCTTCTCATTCCAATACGAGAGCCCGTGAGGTCAGCCTCTTCTCGCAACGTGCTATTCTCCATCTAGTGTCAGGAATATGAAGTGCCATTCGCCAGTACATTCCCTATGGAGTCAGCAAGGCAGTGCAGAGAGATTAAAAGACAAATGCCTCAAACTTAGCTCCATAACGCACTGAAGGCAAGGCTTCGGAGAATCAGAACATCAAAAAATGAAAGGTCGGGCCGGAAAAAAAAAAACAATGGAGAACAAAGTCATGGAATTTCACATCTCAGCATGGAATGAGGATGTGTGGTAACAGTCATGCCAGTATCATCCATCACGCCCGTGAGTACACGGGAACAGGGACAGAACAGCAAGAAGACCACGTGACTGCAACTGACATCAACACGCAACGAACTTCCTCCTGGGACAAGAGTGGATGTGAAGTAACCATTGAAGTGGAGTTTCATGGGGGATTGTTCTCTCTCTCTCTGTATTTGTGTGTGTGTGTGTGTGTGTGTGTGTGTGTGTGTGTGTGTGTTAATTACCTTTATTTCCAAAGGTAAGGAAACTTTGTTTTTATAAAGCTGACAAATTGTTTCCTCAAAAAAATATAACCCTGCAGCAAAGCACAGCTAAATGTTAAAAAAAAACATCCTGAATATCCATAAAAACCCAGCAATAATTATTTATTCTGCCTGATAATACCTACTAGGGGGGTTGGGGTCCTTAAAACTTGCATTTATGTCTTTTCTCAGATTGCTGTATTTTTTTTCCTTTAAGGGGAGTTAGGGGACATCAACCCAAGGCTCCCAGATGCCTACTATTGATTTCTTGGGTATTAAAATACCCTGGACCTCCGTAAAAACACAGTGAAAATTATTTGAAATTATTACCTAACAGGGGGTTGTGGTCCTTAAAACATTTGTTTTTGTCTTTCTTCCATCGCAATGTATTTTTCTTTTTTCTTTAAGGATGACACAAAATGGATTCCAGCCACAAGATGGATGCAAGCCATGTGATGGGATCAAGTAAATTCTTGGACAGTTTCAACCAATAGCATGCCCAGGTTGCAGACTGAGTAGGTGTGGCAGCCACAGAAGGCATAAAAAGCTTTAGCAGCCCCTGTCCTCCTTGCAGTCTGCGGTGGGAGTTAGGGTGGGATTGCTGTCTCTGCGACTCATTACTTTAGGTCAGCCAGGCAGGTGTGTGTCTCTGTGTTCCTGCTGGCTGCAGCCTGGCTCTTAGGGGAGAGAAAGAAGAGATTTCTCTTGCAGCCTCCCTGTGTGTGCGCATACCTCTCGGAGAGTACCCTCCCCTGCCCCGCAGTGCAGTCACTCTGTGGCTGCCTTACACTCTGGGCAACGCCCGCCGCTGCCTTTGCAGCCTCCCTGCATACCTAGTCTATACTGTGTCTCTGCCAGCATCATTTTTTTAGTGTTTTCCCTCTGGTCTGGGGCGTTGGGGGATGTCCGTGCGCGGAAATGCTTTAAGTCACGCAAAAAGCGGGTAAAATGAAAAATGAAAAATAAAAAATGAAATTAATTTTTTTTTCAAAAAAATCACAAAAAATGAAAACGAATCAAAATGGACCTGGAACAAAAAACAAACAAAAAAAACAAAATGTTATTTTTTCGATTCGTGCCCATCTCTAGTTACACATGGCCAGACACCACTTTTTCCATGGAGCCAGGCATCGACTGAGGCATTGGCATAGGTGAATTTATGGCTTACTTCTTGTTTTTCCTTATTACTATCAGAACATTTAGGTAAAATTAAAAGCAAAAAAAAAATGTTAAGTAGGCGGTCTTTGATGAGAAGTGGCAACTATAGTAGTTTATAACTATTTGGTTCATATTTAATGACAACTAGTCATGGGTATCATGGGGAAAAAAAACTTTCACATAGACTATAATATTATAAACTATAGGTTTTGAAGGCAGGATTGCCATTTAACCAATTTTACCTTGATGTTAGCATGTGACCTGGTGCCTGTTCAGCCTATCACTTGACCATCGTAACTTTGGAATCCACAGTATGGCTATCCAGCTAGAAGGGTAGCTGACTATACACGAGAGAGAGATGGAGAGAGAGGGGGGAAAAGGTGACCATAACCTTGCAATCCCTTCACATCTGTTTTTGCCATATGAGAATGTTTGTGCAAATCACACTTCCCATGTGGGAATTCGTATCTAGAGATGGGCACGAAATGCCAAAATGGCATTTTTGTTTTGTTTTTCATTTTAATTTTTTGTTCCATTTTGTTTGGAATGAAATGACTTTTTTTAAAAAAAAATCATTTTTTTTTTCATAATGGCCAGTTGGCTTTTTTTAATAACCTAGCACCAACCAGCTGGCCTGAGGGCCATTTGCACTTTTTAAAAAAACCTAGTGCTGTCCAGCTGGCTTCTGGGCCAGTCAGCGCTATAGTTTTTAACCTAGCTTATTTTTATTATTTATTATGACAAGAGTTGAGATCAGCACTTGTCAAAATTAATATTAAATGAAAACAAAATTGAACAAAATGAAATTTTCCATTTTGTTTTGTTTCTTTTTTTTAAAGGGCACTTCATTTTTCATTTCACTCTGTAACGAAAAAAAATGAAAAACAAAATGAAAAAACTGTTTCGTGCCTATATCTATTCATATCCTTAAGTATTCAACTAAGATAATAAATCAGCTGTTTATAGTTATTAAAATTTCTGATTGTAAAACACCATATACTATAATTTAGACAATCCAATTTTAAAAATATATTTTGGTTCCAAATTCATATATCCACTAATTTTGGTCCTCATTTTCTTCATGTTTTGTAATGCCAGTAAATGTTTCTTGTTATCATTGCTATTAAATGATGGAGATATTTCAGTCAAATTCTTTTCCGTGACTGCTCCAAATGTTAATTATGTTGATATTAACAAGTGTATCTGATATGGAATAGTTAGTGCCACAAATATCTTCCTTTAAAGAAACAAATATGCTCTGGTGGTCTTTCTCAAAATTGAAAGGGCAGGTGCTATTGAAGAAAAACATCTCACAATCATTACAGTTATTAATAAACATAGCTTTTTCTTTAAGCAGGTTCTTAAAGCCTCTAATATTCTGGTCACAACGTTGTGGGAATTGTTCTTTTATTCATAAGGTTATTTCTTTATAACATTTTATTGCCAATTTAGCCTAAGTTGTTGAATTGAGAGGAGAAGGGAAAAGCAAAGAGAGAACACTGATCTGAACACGAACATTTAAAACTCATTATACATTATTAGGTATTATTAATGGGAAATGATACAGGAAAGAGACAGTGGCCTAGATCATGGATAAGGGGATATCTCCCTCAGGGCTGCGTTCCTTCAAGTGAAAGCAACCAGCAGGATTAGGCCAAGAGTGGGAAGAACAAGGGCCAGCTTCATGCCTTTATTTGAAGATCACAATACCGTAGCCCAGTCCATCAAGTCAGAGAGAACACACAGAGTTCAGCCCTGCCCAGGCTTAGAGCTTAGGGCATTTTTTGAAAAAGAAAAAAGAGAACAGTAACTCACCCAGCATTACCTTGTACCAGTTTGATAAATCATGGCATCCAGGCCATGGCTCATCAAACTGGTACAAGGATCAATGGCCCACACAGAAATTGCTTGGATTGCAAGCTGATGCTTGGACCCAGTATCACCATAGAGCCCCTCAGAAGCTCCAGAACCTTTGGCAAAATCCCTTCTCCTGTATGGGCAGTAGGGGAAGCATCAGAAGCACATCACTGATCACAGCATAATGAGAGGCAAAAGGCTTGGAATTTCTGACTGCCATATAATTTCTCTGCGGGAAAAGGTATAGACGCTGACCAACCATCCATCACCATTATTATCACTGTTATCTCAATCATTTCATCATGATCAATAATCATAGCAAGTATGTTCCCTTGCTTGCCTGCCAACGGCAGCCCAACTGCCTCCCTTCCCACCTTTGATGCACTGCACATGGCATTAATAGCAAACACAATGCTACTCATGCCAACACCACACTGTTCCTACTACTACTACTACTACTACCAAATAAAAACATGGATCCCCAGGGCAAGTGATGGACCAAGCACTGATGACTGATCCAGCTGAAGGCAAGAAATGGAATCCAGCACTACTGCAGCCTCATGGGTCCACAACCTGCCCAAACTGACTTGCCAACCCAAGAGGTCCTCTCTCTCTAAGTATCAGTGGAGGCCAAAGTTATTGTACCTTCTGGTTACTTCCCTGGAGAAGGAGAAGATATGTGTCAGTGCAGGGTGGATCACCACCTCTGGAGCAGGATGAGCAAAGGGCACCAGTGGGCCCTAGAAAGATGCACCAGCCACAGGCACTGGATGCCCGCCACCTAGCTGCTATACAGTCCTCATGGCTAGACTAGCCAGACACCCTCAGATAAAGCCTCTGTCAGTGATTGCCCTCCCCCACGTGTGTCATTTAGAGGTGCTTCTTTAAACAAATGTTTGAATAAGGTGGTCTAAAATATGCCTTTTGATGTCAGGAATTAAAATCTGCTATTATTATTTTGATTGGACATTTAGTTTGGTAAATTGGCACTTGAACAAAAGGCACATTTACTGCTCTCAGAAAACAGCATAAAATGAAAAGGAATACACATTTTCTGTTGTATGAAACACATATTTGCCATAAATCATTAATGAACTTCTGATATTGTCAGTTTGCATTTTGAGGGAGGTTCATATACATTTTGAGACAAGTCTGTGCGTTCTAACAGTGAAATTGCATGAGTCTGAATAGAATGAGTCTCCAGGGGCACAGAGAAAGATATCCCAGGAAATAATTTCCAGTCCTTAAGTAAATAATCTTCACCCCAGCTTTTCTCTCATCATTGTCACTGGAGCTCAAGAGTGTTTGAAAGGTCATTTTGCTAAATGCATACCATGCTGAAAGCTGGATGGTGGGCAAAACAGCATCTACTACAGCTTTCTTTTGGAATCTGAGGAGCTGGAGGTGGAATAGCATATGGCATGGGCCTTCAACCCAAAAGTGTTTTACTTTGATCTGGAACCAGCAGGGAAAGTACAAACCAAAAATGTACTTCTACTGTCACTCTTAAGTTCTGGAGGGTTTTGCCATGAAAACCATGCTTTGATACCCACATACAGCAAATCCTGTTTGCAGTTGTCATCCATATTGAGTGACTTGCTGAACCAATTTGAAGACAAGCAGGATCTATGGGAAGCACTCCTGTCCTTATGGCCTGTGTAATCCTGTACCTATAGGCTTGATCTGTTGGCAAATTATTTATTACATTGTGACTAAGAGAAATGAGAGGCTCTCCAGTAAATTATCTTGCTCACTCATTCACTCACTCACTCACAAATTCAAAATGGAGCAATGCACCCCCGGATTAGAAAAGAGTCCAGGTGCCAGACTGAAAGGTTTCAGGATTAGTTGTGAAAGATATACATGAACACACTTATGTAGTGTGGGACACAATGATTAAAATAATTTCTCTGCTTTCCAGTAACAATGATTGAATACTTAATTTTATCTAATATTGTATTAAAGTAATTGACCATGACTTGTGTTTGTTTCTTCTTAGAGTTCTGTTTGTTTTGCTTTTGTATTAATTTAATTTTCATGTGATTTCTTTGTCACTGTTCTTGCTCTTAAACAACACCAGATCCATAATATATGTACATATAAATATTTCCTTTGGATACATGCCAACTGTCAAGAGCTTCACTGCAAGGTTTAGAGCAATGAAATTCAGTGGATAACTGAGTACCAGCTGTCACATCTGCCCAAGAAGTGTGGATCAGATCATTTTGTGCAAGAATTCACAAACACTGAAT
Source organism: Phrynocephalus versicolor (assembly GCA_023846285.1). Taxonomy (NCBI): domain Eukaryota; kingdom Metazoa; phylum Chordata; class Lepidosauria; order Squamata; family Agamidae; genus Phrynocephalus; species Phrynocephalus versicolor. The sequence goes on along the minus strand of JAHTLZ010003518.1, from coordinate 5,746,978 downwards.
TCCCAAAGCATCTCTGTCTCAAGCAATCTTCCACATTTGAGAGGTCTGGAGGACCATTTAAACCAGTCCCTGTGACTGCCACATTGGACATGGTGGCATGAGAGTCAATTAACCTTTTAAATTTAATTGGAGTTCATGGGTATTACAAAACACACTTGTAATATTTGATTCCCCAAGAAATGTTTTAGATGAAAAAGCCAAAACTACTTTTATTCAAATAAGATACAGTGCTGCTGGATTTTAGAACATTTTTTCTCAAAATCTTTATAGTGCAGTTCTGGGAAACACAGCTGCTGGGTGGCTTTGTTCATTTCTTTCTACCTGAATGTGTGAGAGTTTTTCTCAAGCTTTATCAAGGCATGGTTTCTCTAGGCTTTCATCTTCCCTTTGATTTCATTCACTCACTCATTCATTCATTCATTTTGGAGTTTTTAGTTAGAAGAGACTGGGCATGGCATTTCTAATGTGTCTAAATGTTATTTGGAGTCCCTACCAATATGTTACATCTAAAAGTCTGCCCTTCAACAAGAGAAAGAAATGTGTATCAAAAGCAGAATGTAATATTTTAAAATCCCTGTCAAGTATTTATATTGCTTCATCAGAATCATATGCCGGTGTTGTTCTTTAAATAGATGAAAATGGAACAAAATGGCCTTGAAACTTGCCATATGCTTTATTTAAAAGTGAGGTAAAATAATCATCCTCATTTTTATCTTTTTCCCCCATTCATTGCACTACAATTAGTAATAAAGAATGGATGAATATCATCCTACATCTGAGCACACAAATAGCTAAGAGTGGGATTTTTTTTCATTTCTCGGACTATAAACTGAATAATTCTCCATTCTGACAGTTCTTCCTGACAAACCAACAGCTAAATGTAGGTCACCTGGGAGAAAGGCCTTGCCCTCCCAAGCCCCGAAATAAGCAGGCGAGACAACTTCCAGTTTGGTACAAACGGGCCACAACTTTATTAATAACTCATTAACTTGAAAACTGATCAAGTCAGGTTCACTGAAGGGGACCTGACGCCGTAGTGCAAGCTGGTAACAAGGTGGAATAAATTCCACAGCAAGAAGCTCAGAATTAATAATTCCAACAGCTAAATCTAGAGCTCAGCCCAGCCCTCGGGAGGCCTCCAGTCATAAATAGCTTAAATTGTCCGCTGACATAGCCAATGTAGATAGACTGACACGAGGGTTGTGAAGAGCCGAAACAGCGTAAAATTAGCACAACTAGAAAACGGTTACCAGCTGCACTACCCGCCAAGTTAGTGGCCAAAAGAAAGTAACCCGCCCCCGCGGTAAGGAGAATGGGATGGGCGAAAACGCATGGTTACTCACAGCCAATCAGAGTAACCACCAAAAATTCCCATCCGGCCCCAAAAGGCGACCAGCTAAACTCATTCTCCAACCATAGGGGGGAGGGTGGGGCCGAAAATCTCACCGCCAACAAAATGGCGGTGCAGGACGGGAGCCCTCTTATAGGCTCCCGTCCCCGGGCAGAAAGCCCCGGATGGGCGCGAAAGTAGCATGCCCGGACCGGGGCTGGGAGGGCAAATGCGCCCCTCCCCCAACGAGTGGGGAACGGAGCTTCCCTTGATTGGAAGACTTTGATACTGAGCCAGGCCTAGCTCTGTCTAGTTTCCCATTCAGAAGGGATGCTCTGATCCAGCCCTGTGCTGGGAGGAGCTGCTTTGTCCACTTGACCATGGAGACAGTTTGGCCAGTGGTCATGTGGTCAAGAAGGATCAAGGCCACTCTGGGATAATGGGTCACATGGTTTGCCTATGGCAGGCAGGTCCAAACGTTCGCCCTCCTGATGTTTTGGACCACAACTCCCAGAATTCTAAGCTTAGATTGCCAATGGCAAAGGACTGTGGGAGTTGTTGTCCAAAATATCGGGAGGGCCGAAGTTTGGACAAGGGCATTTAAGGACTCACTGCTAGGCAAACAGCCTCTTTGATCACCAGCCATTTGCAGGGAGGGAGCTCTGTGAAAGCTCAGTGACAGTCATCGCCATTTCAGCCACGTGGCTGCAAATCAGCTGCCTGTTGCCTTACAGCCTTGCCAATGATCTGCTGCAGTCTGGAGCCTTTTTCCAGCATCGAACTGGGCTTCCAGGTATTGTCTGCAAGCTTTTGTCCCTTACTTTTCCTTATCCATTGAATTCCACTTTGCTTGCTTAGGCTGCATAGCTTAGTGGTTTAGGCATTTGGCTGTGAAGCGAAATGTCAGGAGTTTGATTCCCTGCTACACCTCCTTTTATCATTTATCCATCCGTTTAAAGCAAGCCTTTGCTTGCATTTGCTTGTTTCCTTTTTGCTTGTTTCCACGAGAGGCAGTGCATTTTCACCCATCCCATTCTCTTGTGCGTGGTGAAGGTTCTTTATATATCCAGTCACAATTAGTGGTCAGTGCTAGTGGCAAAATGACGTCAGGTTAAGAGTAGTAGAATATGACCTATCAGATCGGCAGCCCTTGACAATAATTAGGAATAGATTATGATAGTAAGATGTCTGAAAATTAAGATAGAGCTTAGACCAGAACTTTTCTTATTAAATATAGTAGACATAAATATTTCTTATGATCAGAGATATGTACTTCACCATGTAATTGTTGCTGCAAGGATACTGTATGCGAAATTCTGGAAACAACCAAACGTGCCAACAGAGAAGAATTTTTACGAAAAGATAAGAGAATGTATCGAAATCGACAGACTCTCCGGCTATCTAAAGGGAGACTATGATGAGATCTCTCAGAAAAGATGGCAAGAAGTAACAAACTTATTAGTACTGTGATAATATTTGGCAATTTATCAATATGTTAAATCACTATTTTTATTTTGCTTGACATATTCAATGTAAATTTTAAAACTGTATCCCCCCTTTTTTTCCCTTTCCCCCATACCCTCTCCCTTTGTTCTTCCCTTAAAAACCCAATAAAATTCATTTAAAAAAAGGAATAGATTATGATAGTAAATATGACTGTCCAGGATGATTAATAACACACCAAGTGATTGATGAGGGCTGCCTGGACCGTTTAACTCTAAACTTTCAACTGCAAGTTCATGTCTAAGTTCACAATCAAGTGAGAGGAGCTGCCAGGGCCCTCCCAACAATAACTGTGTGAACACCACGTAGCCACTTGTACTTTCAGGCCCCCTTGCAAGAGAAAAGAGCACCAGTGACATACGGAATTTAAGACAATAAATTGTGGCTCAATTCAATACCACAAATGTGTTTTGACTCTTTATTTTCAGGATGGGTGAACAAAGGAAGGTGTTAGCTTGCACTTTGGCAAGGATTGACATTGTTCATTTATGTGGAATTTTAGGACAAGATATCTGAAAATCCCATCCCTAGAGACAGCCTGCAAATGCATTTTAACATAGATGAAGTTGCACTAAGCATTCATCATCCCCTCCACAATCCCATCAGCTCAAATCAGCATAGGTCTCCTAGAGAATTTCTACCTGAAACATTTATTGTGAATAACTTATGGGTGCTCTTTTTAATTCACAAGAACTCCGGTTAAGCCTACTGGTGAGCCTACTTGAACTTTTATCTCTTAGGCGATGTCCAACACAAATGCTATTTCTGTTTCTTTTTGGATCTATTTATTACTTTGTTTCATCTCTGTCCTAATTTTATCTCAGTGCAGTTAATAATAATAATAATAATAATAATAATAATAATAATAATAATAATAATAATAATAATAATAATAATAATAATAATTAAATAAATAAATAAATAAATAAATAAATAAATAAATAAATAAATAAATAAATAAATAAATAAAGCACTGCATGGACAGTTCCTTGACAAAAATCAAAGGAAAAGTAGATGAGGAAAAGACCTAGTTATGGCTTACCAATGGAACACTGAAAAAAGAGTAAGAACCCCTGATCTTTGCAGCTCAAGAATAAGCTATCAGAAGAAATGCAGTTAAGGCTAGAATAGAAAAATCACCTGAGTACCCAACATGTAGACTCTGTAAAGAGGCAGATGAAACTATTAACCATCTATTGAGTTGTTGCAAGAAAATTGCTCAGACTGATTACAAACAGTGTGATAATGTAATTGCTAAAATGGTCCACCGGAATTTGTGTCAGAACTATCATCTGCCCGTAGCAAAGAACTGGTGGGATCGTAAGCCTGAAAAAGTAATTGAAAAAGAGCATGCAAAATTACTTTGGGACTTCTGAACACAGACAGGTATGGTGTTGGAGCATAATACCCCAGATATTGTGATTGTGGAGAATAAAAAAGTGTGGATCATTGATGTTTCTATACCAGGTGATAGTAGAGTCACCGAGAAACAACTTGAAAAAATTACCTGATATCAGGATCTGAAAATTGAACTTCAGAGACTCTGGCATAAACCGGTACAGGTGGTCCCAGCGGTAATTGGCACACTGGGTGCGGTGCCTAAAGAGCTAAGCAAATATTTAGAAGAAATTGGAGTTGACAAAGTCACCATCAGTCAGCTGCAGAAAGCCACCTTACTGGGATCTGCTTGCATAATTCACCAATATATCACATAGTCCTAAATGCATGGAAAGTGTTTGACTAGTGATTTGTAATACAAAATCCAATGTAGTTATCTTGTCTGCTCTGTGATAATTTAACAACAATAACAACAACAACAACAACAACAACAACAACAACAACAACAACAACAACAACAACAACAACAACAACAACAACAACAACTCCCAGTGGTTCTAATCACCAATTCGGGGTTTTTAAAAACCCAACTTCCCCTTTCTCCCCTCATGGACATTCTGAGTGGTCACTGATAGCAGTCTTTCTGATGCTAATTAATTGAATATTTCCCTGGACAATTTGACAGACAAGGGCGAAGAGAAGAGCAAATGAAAGAGGAAGACACAGAAGAATATGAAGCTTTTGTGTCCCTCTCTTTTGTTTAGAGGAAGCAGTGGTGAGCCACTGTGTGAGACAGAATGCTGTACTGGATGGGCTGTGGCCTCTTCCAGCAAGGCTGTTCTTATGTTTTTATGTCTAAGAGGCTATGTACTGGAAATCAATGAGAGAACCCACAAACAAAAGTAAGAGCCTATTTCATGTGTTTCCCCTTCCCACCTTTTACATTCCTCCTAATCTGAAAGTCCCATTCCTAGTGATGATTATTGGAGCTTTAAAAAACCCAGTGAGTTTAAACTTTGTTTCCTGGGCTATGTTGGCTGTTATGCCTTTGAGGGGGGAAGGTATTCATAGATCAGAGAAGCAGAAACTTTTTGTAGGTCCCTTTCTAAAAAGCCAGATTTTGCTATTTGTCTTTGATGGCAAGCTGCCAAGCGGGAAAGTGCAGCTTCTGAGATATATCTCCTCTCTCTGCCTGTCTCTTTTTTTACTTGGGACTCATTAGCAAAAAGCAGCTGTTGGCTCATTCAGTATTAATGGCCACCATAACGAAAGACACCCACTTATAGGAAGAGGTGAACGGGGGGGGGGGGTGGAGAAAGGGAGAGACAGTGGAAGTATATGAAATGAAGGACTCTGCGCCAAATTACAAAGCATCAATCAGACCAGCTGATGCATATTAAACCAAAGTTTTGGGCAACCTTCAGGAAAGATCAGTGAGAAGTCACACATGTCTTCGGTCTCCTGGAGCAGCCTTTGACAAGTAATATTTGTACTTAGCTGGTAGAAATGGTCAAAGCATGAGGACTTTTGGCTATGAACCATGAAGTCTAGATTTCAAGACTTCTCTGAGGGTCTGTTGATGTGTCGCCATAAAGCCTGTCTGAAAATAAATACATTCTTCAACATTTTATTACTTATTGCTTATATGTATACATAGTTGGTGAATATTACTCTTGCTAGAAAGCTGTCAAAGCAGTGTACAATACATTCAAATAAAATCCCAAAAGAAAAAAGAAATGTGTGCTGCTTATATACTGCCTCACAGTGTTTAAAGCACTTTCTGGGCAGTTTACAATTAAATTATGTTGGCTATGCATTGCCCACCTGCAGCAATCTTGGTATTTCATTTCCTGTCCTCAGAAGGATGGACGGTTGAGTGAACCTTGAGCCAGCTACCTGGGATTGAACCCGGCTTGTCAGAGTTTTGGCTGCAGTCCTGCAGTTTAACCACTGTGTAAGAGAGAGTAAAATAATTATCAATAAACGTATCAGAAATATACCATGGTAAAAGTAATTTAAAAGACTATGGGAGGAATCCCATTGCCTTACACTTGGTGGCTGATGTTTGAACTGAACTTTATTGCATGTTGTTTCTGAAGCTAACTGTTGCATAACTAGTCTTCCATTGGTTGTGTAACTCCTATGTAGACATGGGCACGACTCGGCGAAATTTTCGTTTTCGTTTCCATTTTTTTGTTTCCGTTACGTAACGGAAACGGTAACGATAATTAAGCTGTCAGAACTCGAACTTGAACCGAAAACAGAAAAAATTGGTCGGTTTTTTCATTTTTGTTTGTGGCATCACGGCGATCGTGCAATGCGAAGCACAGAAAAAGTTTTTAGATTTTTTTAAAAAAAACCCTGACTCCCGGCGAAAAACGCAGGCAAAAACATGCCTGCCTGAGGCTTTGCCACCTACCAGAGGGGTGGTTTCTGGGGGGGGGTCCCTGGCCTTTCCCCCCTCTTCTCCTGTCGTGGGCTGCTTGCACCAGGCTGGGGGTGGGCATCATCCTCATCGCCTCGCCATGCCATGCGGTGGGGGTGGGATCCAAAATGGCAACCACAATTTTTCTTTTGAAATCACGGTCAAAAAACACACCAAATCACCACAGAAACATGTGAAATTTATTTATTTTAAATGCCTGAATTTTAATAGTAGCAGCAGTGGTTTTTTTATAGCAATAAAACATCATATTGATTTGATTTGATTTGATTTGATTTTTCATTTTTTTAGACCTGCCCATTTGGGCTGGGCATGGGATGGGACCATGCAATTTTTTTGAACCATTCCACCAATGGCATCGCCAGGTTTTTGACTTACACTTCTGGATGTCTCGGAGGGCATAAAAAGCCAAGACACCTTCCAGAAATCGCAGTCAGGTGTATGGATGTGGTTGAGGGGGAGGGCTGGCTGCTGGTGCTGGTGTGATCCGATCGAGATTGAGGAGGGAGGCTGGAGGCTTTAGGATTTAAGTTAGGCAGGCAGGGAGGGAATTGAATTTCTTTGATTCCCTGCAGCTTTGTCTGCTGAAGGGAATAGCAGTTTATTCTTTTTTTCTTCTCTGGCAGTTTGTGAGGATTTTTTTCTGATATTGGATAAAGGGGGAGGTTCAACTGGGAGTGGGAGGTGTGGATTTATTTTAAATATATATTATATGCTACCATTTATTTTCTATTTTCCAAACTTCAATTTGCTTGCACACACACACACACTTACAAAAGGTTTAAATTAATCATGACTTAATTCCTATATTGATTTCAATGGGTCTGTTTGAAGCAGAACTAGGTATGGATCCAACTAGAAATAAAAATGAGAGATGGAAAAGATAGAATGCATAGGGAGGGAAGGCTCAGCTCCAGAAAATGTGCTTTGTGAGCAGAAGGACACAGCTTCATTTCTTGGCACTTACAGCCAAGGATGTTGGAAAGTCTTTGGGCCTAAGTCCCGAGCCTGACTCTTTGGTACTAAGTCCTGTGTCCTAAGCTCCAAGACAAGTCATTGTCCCTATTAAAAACTGGCAATTTCCCCTAGAAAAGAGGGAGGGGGGTGAGACGGTTCCAAATTGCAAGTCTTGTCTGAGTCATGGGGGGAGGTTGGAGGAAATCCCAAGTCAAGTTTGAGTCAAATCACTGGTGCAAATTAACTCTAACTTGACAGTAAGTCCTGCGACTTGAGTCCCCATCCCTGGGCATAGTTTTGCTCCCAGTTATGAATTATTTATTTTATTTTTATTTTATTATTTATTTTATTTCACCCTAAATATTTCAATGATACCAAATGTAGGCAATACAGTATTGCTATTGAACTGTGAGCTTATATTTGACTCAGTGTAAAGTAATGTCCTACAACCCCTGTTGGGTTGTGGACTTGTTTGCCAAGTGTGCTATCTTGAAATATGTTTCTTGAAAGAAGGCAGGCAGGAAGGAAGGCAGGAAGGAAAGAAAGAAAGAAAGAAAGAAAGAAAGAAAGAAAGAAAGAAAGAA
>JAHTLZ010003518.1:5689136-5738813 GCA_023846285.1 Phrynocephalus versicolor | reverse complement strand
GAAAGAAAGAAAGAAAGAAAGAAAGAAAGAAAGAAAGAAAGAAAGAAAGAAAGAAATCTGCCCCAAACCCACCTAATACATTTATAGATGCATAGAAAAAAATGAGAGAAGACAGAATTTAAAAACATAAATGAAGTGACCACACACGCACACACCTGGAATGAAAGAAAGCGTCCTTTAAAAACCACTACTGAAAAACCAATATCTGAATTTAGTTCTCTTTGTATATGTGGTGGTGAATCACAGAAGGCTTCTCTATCTGCAAGTAAAGCAATAATGTTTATTTTCCATGAAATGCTCTGAATGGCTAATGGTTATTTTTATGGTATTTTATTGTAGTGTGCCAATTAATAGTAAACAAAACTTCTGCTGACTCTTACATTCTTCAGCACTATTCCATTTACAGTGCCTAGCCGCTTAAATTTAACATTGGATATCTCTTGCAATGCAGTGAAGGATGCAGACAATGTTCAAATATGGAACCTCTTCAGAGTCAGGAAAAGGATTATACTTACATCTGCACAGTCAATCAATCTTGAAAACAACCACTAATGATATTAGGTTAAGAGCGTATTTGAGGCAAGTCAGAAGAACCAGTGAAATTATACAAAGAGCCTGATTAGTTCTTGTTGAAGGTGTGAGGAGCGTTTTCTACTCACTCATATGGCAATGAAAGGTACTGAAGAAAATATATCACATTACATCAAATGATATTTGTACACATTACTTTAAAACAGGGCCGGAAAATGACATTTTATAACCTAAAATACATAGTGGCATCATGATGGGCAGAATGTACTGAGGAGATACACAGTATTTATCTCAGTTTCAAAAACATACTTGGTGGCAGCCTTAGGCCACATTATGTTTCTTTCGCTGGTGACAATTGCCTGGGCTTGTGGCAAGACATTTTGAGGAGGCCTAAGTTACTGAGTTGGACCAAGCCTAAGTTAGTGGTGCAGTTACTGTCACTGTACAAAGACAATGGCCCAAATCCTGTTGCATAGTGTAGTACATTGCACTACAGTAGGTTCACTGAATCTATAGGGATTTAAGGAGTCAGCTCCTCCATATGTTCCACTAATTCCAATGGACTTACTCCAACTGTTACTTGCTTTAGCATAGCAGCTTACTGACCAAATCTCCTTTGATTCAATTGGTCTCTTCTAGTGCAATTTACTACACTAAGCAACAGGATCTGGGCCATAAAAAGCACTCTCTGGGCAGTTTACGTTGCCTGTCCTCCAGCAAATGGGGTATTCATTTTACTAACCTCAGAAAGCGAAAAGGGTAAGTCAACCATGAGACAGCTACCTAGGACTGAACCCCAGATCGTGAGCACAGTTACAGCTGTAGTACAGCTTTTTAACCACTTCACCATAATGATCCCCAGGGTGTAGTTATTATGTCCACTTATCTATCATCAAAAGGAGAACGAAAGAGGACAATAGCCAGCACAAAAATCACACATGCTGCTACTGTATAGATGCAAAGTTAGAAACTTAGTACAATATTTAAACAAAAAAAATTGATGCATCTCAATTAAGTAGGGAAGATTGTAACTAGAGATGGGCACCTTTCAAAAAACATTTGTAAGCTTACAAAACCTAACAAAGCAAAACGAAACAGCAAACACTGTGTCATCAAGAAATGAAATGAAAGACATTTTTTTTTGTTTCAGAAATTAAATGATTCATCCCAGCCTCTTGATCCAGCCGTCTTGAGAACAGGTTTATTTTTAAACTGATTGATTTGTTTTCTTTTATTCCTATGCCTCGGGTATTGAGATAGCTTATCCCCTATCTTGATCTGCCTGCAGCTAGCCAGCCCAGCTGTTCCCTTCGCTGGCTGTGTCTGCAAGTTGATTTAAACTGTTTGTTTTCCATTCCTTTTTGAGTAGGACTGTGATTTTTTTTGTTAATATTTTCTTTCCTTCCCTCACCACGCCAATCAGCTGTTGAGTTTATCTTCTCGATCTCTCTGTGCAGCAGCTAGCCATTAGGTTTCTACCTTGTTTAGGTTTCTTTGCTTGAAAGAAAATTAATTGGAAGGTTTGAGGGTTTTTGATTCAGGGCAGTGGGGTTCCTGTTAAATTTTTTTAAAAAGAAGCTCCTCATTATTTATTTATTCCTAATGCTTTCAAAGCAACATTCACTTCAATTTCTACACAATCACAGGCTCTTCTCCAAAAGATTCCTCATCAAAGGAGCCTATCATATTTTAATCTCTTCTGTATAGGTCTTAAGGGTAGGCCTATACATTTGCCAACTCTGCTTTATTTATTTTTTCTGGTCAAACAATGTCCTTTCATGTCGGTCTTTCACCATTCGTAATGTAAGCTGGAATTTTGTTTTGGTTTCTTTGAGCTTCTGGAAGAGATTTCTTGGTTTTTCTTTTTTGTTGCTCTCTTTACCCCCCCCCCCCGAAATCTGAATGGTCATTATAATTCATCTATATGGGAGTTACCAAAAAGCTGAATTCAGGGTCCTGACACCCATTTGTGTCACATTTTCTTTTCACTTTTGCTTCTTGACTGTCCTTAACAATTTTAAATGTTTCTTCTGTCACCCATCTAGGTTTTTCATTTCTTTTTACTACAATTACTTTGTATTTATAAGATAAGCCACATATCTGACAGAGGAGATACCTTGATCATACACGATGAGGCTCATCTATTGCAATCTGGTTATGTTGATCCTGGCTGTTTCCCCAAATGTGGAAAAATCAACCACCTAATTTTGAGGTTGGGAAAGGATTCCATTTACACACCCAATTTAACAGTAGCTAAAACATGGCAGTGACTTTCAGGAAAACACAGCTATATATTATGCATTAGATGATTAAAGAATATCTCATCATCCCCAGCATCACTGAAGGCTGGGAACAGTAGGAGTTGTAATCCAAACATTTGATTGGGGCGGTGGTACCACCGTTGAGGAAGGGTATTGCAGATGATTAAATTAAAGGCACAGGCCTGATGAGAATGTTGCTGCTTGAAGGTGTAGCAAATAGAATCTTCGAACCAAGCTGCATCACCTAATTTCCTCCACAGTGAAACAAGTTTCTTTCCTGTGTTTCCCGAAATAGCTTGGCTATGCTTTCCCAAGTGGTGCCAGCAGAGTCCTGTGGCCTCTGGTGAGACACGTGTGTCCACCCAAGAACAAACAGAGTGAAATGCAATGATCATAACTTAGCAGGGGTGGGGGTGGGGGGTGGAGGACTGAGAATCATGGGGAGAAGGAAGCAGACAGCAAAAAACCTTTTAAAGAAGTAAATTCCAACATACAACTTCAAAGTGCTTTAAGAAAGATATCCCAATGCAAAACTCCTGATCTGACTCAAACAAATTTAAGTCAACACACCTACAGGATTTTGCATTAGGCTTACATAGGCCTTTTTACAGGATGCATAAATATTACTTGCTTTATGAGAGCTATTTCATCATCCGTTTTAATCTTTGCTTCATCGCTGCTTCAGAAGTTGCTCCTTCTGCTATGAACAACTTGTTTTTCTCATCATCTTTCTTATCTCTCCCTTAAAATTGTTTTTTCCCCTTTTACCTGTAGAGAGTTGTTGCTTCTACATACTGTAATGGGGAAAAGAAAAAAAAAAAAGGATTTCCCTCTAGTACTAGGAGTGACATATAGTCAAGATTAGTGGCCAGTGATAACTTTCTTGACGTATCTACTAAGTCCAAAGGACAACTGGCTAGCCATTTTGGACAACACTGAAGTTGAAAACTTGTTTTATAGTTCTCTGACTTGGACAATAGAGTCTGTGCAGAGGATGGTGAAGGTGGGATGGAAACTAGTGATGGGGCTTTGGCTTTGGCTTTGGAGCAGAATGTGCAAGTGAAAAATTAGAACAAGCATTCTGTTCTTAAACGGAGGGCACAGAAGTGAATTTAAAACTGCTTCCCCCCCCCCAGAGCAAGCCATTGTTAATTATTTTTAATTACAAAAAATGGTACTCCACAAAATGCACTGTTCCTAGGCAAATCCCCTTCCCTCCCCTCAACTGCAAGGAATTCAGTGAAATCAGGGGAAACAGGGATATCTGAGGACATGGCAGGTGAGGGCACAGTCCATGCTATTCAGAAAATCCCAGGACTTGAACCTCGAGGGTCTTGGCTTGTCAACACCTCTACTTTTATGGGAAAGCCATTTGTACGTACAAGTCAGAGGTAGTCTTCTACACACATCCCTCCATCTGAAAGAGACTGAGAAGACTGGGGAACAAGTTTTTTTCATTTGTGGCTTGCTGCATTTGGAACATTGGCTGCCTCTAGGTTCCTAATGATGAAAGTAAGAATGTCCCAAAGTCAGATTTCTACCTTCCTTGGAATGCATTGTCTCATTTATTATAGCCATACTCATTAAATCTCAATTAGATATCTCTTATGCTTAATAACACCAAATAAGAAAAAGTAAGAAGCACATTATTAGAGGGCATTTTCAAGCTATTCTTTATATTGGGTGAAATCCTGATCAAGTTAAGAAGAACCTTTCAGTTCCATCAATATAAGTATACCTTAGGCTCAATGTAAAGTACTGTGAGGTTCTATTCACTGTCATGAGGCAAAGGCATTTCACATTTTCGAAATTGTAACCATTATCTCTAAATTATAATATTTATCCCTGAGAGATAAGTGCTATGTTTATTTCAATGGTACTTCATGCAGTTTAAGTGTGTCTGGGATTATTAAAATCAGTAAGGTTTTCACTTACATGCATGCTCATCATCACTTGATAACTGCAATAGAGGTATGTTTCAGATGCAGCCAAATTTTAAACAGAATTGGGCTAAATCAGAGAGAGTTAGGAAAGGTTATAAATTAAAGCTGGGATGTTTCAGTTCAGACCCAATCCTAAATTGGATGTGGAATGTTAATGCTCTGTTCTAATTGTAATCTTCCTCATCATATGCCCTCTTCCACGGTTTTCTGGACTTCTGTTTGTATGATGAACATGGATCAGTAACAAGTGATGTCTGATCCCACTCATGTAGCAAGGCATACCCTGGACCTGCTTTTTTCTGCTAAGCAGGATCTATGTGTGTAGGATCTATTGAGAGTTCCACTATGATGGACAGATCACTGTCTGGTGAAGCAGACATATGAGGCGACTCAGAGGCTTTGTGAGGAAAAGCAACTAATAAAGTCATCTCCTGGTTTACTGAGGAGATGCCAATGATGAATGGGATGCAGCTAAATATGGCAAAAAACCTGGAGAAGCTCCAACTGTAAATGGCTAGAACCCATTGGAATCACTAGCTTTGTTGCCACCATTGCAACAGGCCAAGTCATCTGCAGGACCTGTTGTGACTGGTCAATGGTCTGCTATTCTCTGACTCAGAAGAGGAGAATACAGACCCTCCAATGAATTTTCCATTTTAGGACAAAGTACTAGAAGGTATAGTAGCGCCTTTTCAGGTATTGGGTCCATGAATGAGATGGATTATCTAGATCTATTTTAATTTGACTCCAGGTTTCATTACAGGATGGAGATGGCTTTGGTCATCTTGGTTGGTGACCTAGGCCAGTGTTGGTGAACCTATGGCATGGCTGACAAAGGTGGCACTCAGAACCCTTCACGGTCACCTGTATTCAGGTTAAATTGCTGTATTGGCACTTTGCAAAAAATTAATGGGTTTTGAATCACATTTTGGGCACTTGGCCTCTAAAAGGTTCACCATGTCTGACCTAGGCTGGGAAATGGACTCAGAAGGGTATGTGTGTTAGATGTCTTACCAGCTTTCTGTATCACTGGCAGTTCTAAAGTAGTGTCCAGTGCAGGTATGGAGTGGAAGAAAATGAGCAAACAGAAGCTTAATCCAGGTAAAACAGAAGTGTTCCTAGTCAGTCAAGAGGCAGATCAGGGAATACAGAGTAAACAATTGTTCAATTCAGTTATAGACTCAAACAAACAAACAAAACAAAAAAACAAACAAAAAAACAGGCCTGCAGTTCAGGTAGACACCATGATTCAGCTCATATTCTGGATGCCATATCCATGATGCCCTACTGCTCTGTTGCAATATTGATCCAAAATTTATAACTTTGTTTTTGTTCTCTCCCAATCTGTAGATTACTCTGTATACTTATTAATTCAAAATACTTTTAAATGGGGTAATGGCTCTGCAAATGTCATTTAAATTTGTAAGATTCTGTTTCTTTAAAGATAATCAATATTTAAAAATTCAAAAATATTTATTGGATCCATATTCTGTTTCTCCCTCCAAATGGGGATCAAAAATTGTCTTACAAGATTTAACAAAATACAAAAACACAGTCAAAGACAAGCCAGTGACAATTCATCTAATTCTCTTGTTTTAGCCATTTGCTGATCTCCAGTGATAATTAATAGGACATACAATGATTTGCATGACTAAATAGAGTTTTAAATAGAGAGAGAACCAAATCTGCAATCTTCATAAGTCAGTCTTATAAATCATCAAACTGAGCATCGAGCTGACTCTTGTGCTTACTGGACACCTTAACCATAATACATCAAATACCACTGGTGAAAGTTTCATTTCAGCTCAAGCACCATGCTTTTCAAGACATGCAGTTCATATAACACTTGTTCTGAATTATCATGCTGAGCAGCACTCATTGTGTTGGGTGAATTAGCCTTTAATGCATTTGTATCTTTTCCTGTACTTAATAACAAACAGTACAGTATAAAACAAAACAAAGCCTTCTAGTCCAAAAGGACAATGTAAACAGAATTGGTATCTAAGATGAAGGCCAAGCTATAAATCTCATGACAACATGGGAAAATACTGTACTTTTGTACGGTAAGATAATGTGTTACAGCTTCTCCAGAGGCAATAGAAATGAAAACAATTCCTTTGTAACCACAGAAATGCCAGATCTTTGCAGATACCATCCTTCAACAAAGTTTTATTGCATCCACCACAGGGAGTCAACCACTATAAACATCTGAACCTCTTGAGTCCTATTATAACTTAAACAGTGTTTGAGAACAGGTTCTTAACTGTATTGCAGTGTATGCGGGGCATTGGGATGCAATGCCTTCAAACTGTTGATACTGTAAGATAATTTATAGGCAAAGTGTGAAATATAGGCTGCCCAATACAGTAGAGAAGAAATTTCATCCCAAACTAACAGGGAATAGACCCAGGAAAGCCAAGCAAAACAAGAATCCAAGTAACTTCTTTCAAAATAAGCATTTTTATGTTGCTCTCACATTGAGCAACTCAGTCAGCATTTGTGATGGACTAAGTTGATTACAGGGCACCATGTTGCTTTCTTATGCACATAAGTGGAATCCAGTTGGAGCAACTTATGCCATATTAATTGAATATCTAATGGCCCAGATATTGAATGTCAATTAATGGAATCTAAGCCCTTCAGGCCCTAAGGCTCCTCCTTCTTTAAATACTGCTCACACAAGGAGGAATCCAGTAATCCCTTGTAGAAAGGTTGACCTGAAGTGAGAACTACTTGAATCTTCTAATTTATGGAAACACTTTACAAGAACAGTAAGTACTGTGGTGTACGAAGAAGAAGAAGAAGAAGAAGAAGAAGAAGAAGAAGAAGAAGAAGAAGAAGAAGAAGAAGAAGAGTGGAGAGCCAGAACAGCATGGCAAGCCTAAAAGTAGCACGGCATCCTCCCTCCACTTTGTCTAAATGCAAAATGGCTGCCTAAGCATCTGTAGGAGGATATACAGACTCCAGTGACCCCACTCTGAGCCCTTCCTAGAGGTTGAAACGGCAGCTCAGGAGGGCCCTTGAATATATTTGGTGGTTCAATTGTCAAATCTCGTTCTCCTGCTTCAGTGCTATAACCTCTATGCCACTGGAGCAAACTTGTGCAAACTGTTGGGGTGCCTCAATTGCTACTGAGTGTACCCTGTCATTGGCCAAAAATGTAGAAACACCTTGACTCAGTCTGTTCTCCAATGCTTAACCTAAGACAGTCCACACCCTTTGTATCACTGCTCATTTTAAGGGCTGCAATTGTGTATATTTAATTTTATGATTTAAAGTATATACAGTATTAATGTTTGTTATGCTGTTATTGCATATTCCACTGGATGAGGGCAAACTGCCTTGAAAGAATTCAAGAGGGCAACTGCCTCAAGAATTCAATATAAACCAAACAAAATATATATTCAACTTATAATCATATAT
Organism: Phrynocephalus versicolor; assembly: GCA_023846285.1. Taxonomy (NCBI): domain Eukaryota; kingdom Metazoa; phylum Chordata; class Lepidosauria; order Squamata; family Agamidae; genus Phrynocephalus; species Phrynocephalus versicolor. The sequence goes on along the minus strand of JAHTLZ010003518.1, from coordinate 5,730,655 downwards.
CTATATAATACCTGTGCCTGCCCAAGCATATGTACAACCACAAAACGGCATTCCAATGTACATTGAATATGCTGTTTTATACTCTGTTGTCACAGATTTCTCACTTGCTACAATGTAAACAACTTAATAAAAGTTGTTATAATAGGAACATCCTTTTTAGTTTTTCTGATGGTAGCTATCGAACCTTGATAGTTTGGATGGTAATAAATGGACCTCTCAAGAACTGATTGTGTTGCAGATAGCATATTTGCTCTGACATGCTTATGTTAAAGGCAGTGAAACCCTTTTATGTTGAGCCTGTGTTATGCAACCATATTGCATTTTAAAACTAAACTATAGAGGATTACTGGAGGTGAAAAATAAAAGTATCCCTAATGAGTCTGAATGCTTGCAAAATAACTAAGTATAACCTATTGTCTACTTTAAGACATTGACTATCAAAAATAAAAAAATGAGTTTTTCCATCCAGTAAGATGTTTCAGTACATTTTTTCATTAAACTGCTTTCTTTGCCTAAATAAACGAAATGAGTCCAATCCTTGTACTGCATCAGATGTCCTCTTACTTTGATGAGGTTTCTGTAGTTGAAGTAAAAATTCACCTTGGGAACAGTGTACTTTGATGCAGATATTGTATTCATTGTGTCAATCTCTTCTTTTTAAATACTACAAATTTGATATTTGATTGGTGACACTGAAGTGTCTTTGAAGTCTCATTTGAGGCACTGAGGTAGATCTTGAACATGATACTTCTTTTCTGCTTTCACACTGTCAAAACAGAGCTTAGAGCAATAGTGATGCTGACAGATATATGAAAGCAAAAGGTACAGCAATGCTTTTGTTGAAATGTAAAGGCATAAAGTGGAGTGGCTTAGGTCTCTGGCTTTGGAGCCAGAGGCTGAGAGGTCACCTCCCCACTGTGTCTCCTTGAGAGGGGCTTTTTATTAACAGATGGTGGACATCATCCAGAGAACCACTTCCTTCAAAGATGGTGAGGTGATATCAGGTACTGTAGGTATGGGTACTTTCTCCACACTTCACTGTGATGTGGAGAAGGTAAGGATGGATGTGCACAAGGAATACAAGTTCTGGGTTTGAGCTCTCTGCACTTGGTCATCCTGTTGCTTACAAGTGCACAGCAACAGTATTTCTGTCATATACAAGTTTCTTTCTGCTCCCACTTCAGAGTATATTTTTATATGATAGAGTAAATGTTGGATGTGATTCTGAGCTCTGGGAGAGGGTAAAAACAGGGATCCAGGTACAAGCAGTGGTTTATTATGTAAGTAGACTTCTCCAACACAATGCTATACTATGGGGAACCTCTGTTCAGAGTTACCTGACTATTCCACATTACTGCCCTATGTGTCCCTCAGTTTTCCTTCCATTCACACTGTCTTCCAACCTGTATCTACTGCTCAGTTGTTACTTTGTGCTTCCAATCACTCCACAAATGTTACTCCCCCCCCTTCATTGTCGGTGGTGTCGGGCACATTTGTGTCTAGAACTTGTTCGAATAGCACTTTGGATTTCTCATCCATCTCTGCCCAACTCATTACTTTAGTCCTTTAAAGAGTATGAGAGTACATAATTCAATAGATGGATACGGTCTATGTCTTTATGACCCACTGATGATTATTCAGAAGTATAAAGCTGATGATGGCTGATGATTCTTCAGAAGTATAAATATTATGCACAAAGCAAGCAAGCAAGCCAACAAACAAACACAAAGATGCAGGAGTGAACAAAACCTCAGAAAAACATCGCAAAAGGAGAAATTCACAAAAAGCTGAGAATGAAGAATACCAATAGAAACAAAGCAGGCAAGTCTTCTCAGCCGCCGGCCCAGTAATGTGGAACAAATTGTCTAGTGAGATTCGCCAAACTCAGTCCCTAACAGCTTTTTAAAAAGCACTGAAGACTTGGCTTTTTAAAGAAGCATTCAGCGATTGCTAATCTTTGTCTTGTTCTCCCCTGTGTCTTGATGCTGTTTCATTATCCTCTGCCTTTGTGCCTCTTGCTGGGTTTTTCTGTTTTTATTTTTCATTGTAGTGTTGTTTCTGATTTATTATATGTCTGTTTCATTTTTACCTACTGATTATTGTGTTGATTTCTATGTAAACCGCTCAGAGTTCCTGTGGGAAAATTGGTGTAGTATAGAAAGAACTATAAAAACAAATAACTAACAAATACATGTCAATCTCTCTTCTTCCTTTAGTAAACATAAACCAAAATGGCAAGATATAAAAGCTGTCTTAATAATACCAAGTTATAAATGTATGTAGACGGTATGAAGACAAACATATCAATAATTGTCTGATAGTTGTCAATAGTTCTTCATTTAACCTGAGTAAGTAACTATGTGCAGTTCCTGGGAAAAGGATCAAATAAATAAATACATTTCAGTGCATAGACCGAATCTCTCCAAATCAGCAAAACCTGGAAAGGTCTTAGAGACCCAGACAATCTTTCTACCACTGCACATTTATGGATAGCTCAGTCATGTCATTATTTTCATTCTTCTTAATATAAGTAACATTTTGAACACTGCACATTTGTCCAATTTAGTTTTGGATATGTCCCAATCTGAAATGCACCTCTAGTTTCAATGATTTCATTGCATTTTTTTAAAAAAAAATCCCCAAAGGGCTCCTGTTCATTGCATCAGACAAAGTTGCCACTTTGATTGAAGCAGCTACTCTTGACAAACTAAGATATATCACTCAGGGGCCAAATAGACTCTAACATCTTCTGAAAAGAATGATGATCTATCCACACAAGATATGACTTCTGATATCGATCCAAGGTGTCCCACAGGACCATACTTGTTTATTCAGGCTTTCCAATAAAGCACTCTGCAAACACCAGTTCTTATGCCGAGGCATGTCTGATCTTTTCAAACATTAACAATAATCCTTGCCTTGTGCTTTGCAAGGTTTTCTGACTAAGTGTTATTTTAAGTAGCCTATCAGCATTTGGATTCATTTAGCTTTTATTTGAGTGGCACTAGCCATAATAAATTCATCTGCTATTTGCGCGACTACCACTTTTCTCTTCAGTTATTCCATTTTAATTTAATATTTATAAATAAAATGGTTCCATAACAGACTTCAGAAACAGCCATCAGTCTCATTAGGAAATTCATGTGTGCAGTAATGACTTTGCATCTAGGTAAAAGAGGTTATTAAATTAATTATAGGAATTCCCACAACACTGCATTATGCGTTTAAATGCAATTTATTTCTCACATTTCATTCTTCCATTTTTATAGCTGCCATTCTTTGACTTTGGAGGCATGATAGAATTTCCATTGAATAATAAAAACAAAAACTCTGCTATATTAGAAAATAAACTAACACAACAAACCTGAAACAAATGAAGCAAACTTTCAATTTAAAATAATTATATTCCACGTAATCATTCTAATCTGTAGATTGACAAATGCAAGTACAAGGCACTAGTTAACAAATACCTTTCTTTAAAAAGAAGAATGCATTTATTTATTTATTTGATTTGAATAAATTGAATTGAAAATCTAGATAACACCCTTTCCTTCATTTTTTTTAATGTTACCAAGTTCTTACAATATCTTTAAAAACAAAATTTAAACTATTTTTTGACTTCCTATTTTAGAAGGCACATGGTGTGAGAAAAATGTACGGCAAAGCTTTTCCTGGCTTGCACTATGTGAACGATTTATTTTGTGATACTACTAGCCTTTCAAGTTCTTACAGCAATAATCACCTTATAGATAATTACCATATAAATGCTATTTCCTTCTTGAAGCACTAACACCCTTTGCCGATATATGTGTCTTGGCTATTTTGGGGATCATGTTGAGATAATACTCACTCAAAAGGCATTGAAGTGAGATGATATTCCATGGTCAACCTGGCAGCCTATAATAATGGTATTGTGAAGAAAAACTAATGTTCAAAGTGGTGCTTCAGACTCTGAAGGCTGGGAAAAACCACTAGTCAAGCCACCTAAGGTGTTAGCACAGCAGGGGTCAATCACTTTGGGATATAGCACAGCAGGGCTTAGCCTCAGGTTAAGAGAAAGATAGTGAAATTTGATGTGTCATATTAGCACCAAATATTCTCCCACCTATAGCCACAATCTGGACGTTTATAAGTAGAGATGGGCACGAATAGAAAAAATGGAGTTTTGTTTGTTGTTTGTCGTTTAGGAATAGGATAGGAATCTTTATTGTCATTGCGCCCTTGCAAGAACAACAAAATTTTGTGGCTGCTATATTCAACTCATTTAAAACATTTCACATACATTTAAAAACAGGTACAACACATAATAATATGACATATAAGATGACTAAAATATGACATATAAAATAAGCTGACTTCAAAGTCCAGAATTTCCGTTTAAGGCCAATATTGCTCTAAAAAAGAAGCTATTTTTGAGACGGTTTGTTCTTGCCCTCAGTACTCTATATCTCCATCCCGATGGCAGCAACTCAAAGAGGCGATGACCAGGATATGATGGATCTCTTAATATATCTAATGCTTTACAGTGGCACCTGGTAGTATAAATTTGTTCTAGGGTGGGGAGTGAACAGCCCACAATACTCTCTGCAATTCTTATGATTCTGTGCAACACTGTCTTATCCCGGTGGGTACAACTTCCATACCACACACATAACCCGTAAGTAAGTACACTCTCAATTGCACAATGATAGAAGGCCAGCAGCAGCTTTTGTGGAAGATGGTTTTTCCTTAAATTTCTCAAGAAAAATAGTCTCTGCTGAGCCTTCTTTGCAAGCCCCCTTGTGTTGACACTCCAGGACAGATCCTCCTGTAACTCAATGCCCAAAAATCTAAAACCTGTAACCCTCTCCACACCAGTCCCATCAATCACCAGTGGTTGAATATCAGTTTTCTGCCTCCTAAAATCCACCACAAGCTCCTTTGTTTTCTTTATATTTAGGTGCAAGTTATTTATTCTGCACCACTTGGTCAACCTCTCCACTTCATCTCTGTAAGCCATCTCACTCTCCTTGCCAGAGATGAGCCCAAGCACAGTTGTGTCATCTGCAAACTTAATGATCCTATTGCTAGGATAGGCAGAGACACAATCAAATGTGTAAAGAATATATAGGACTAAGTACACATCCCTGTGGTGTTCCAATGTTGGTACTAAGAGTATTAGAGGTGTAAGGGCCCAACCGGACCCTCTGAGAACAGTCTGACAGAAAATCCAAGATCCATCCACAAAGTGATCGTGGAAGCCCTAGACCTTCCAGTTTAGAGATCAAACAACGTGGAAGAATGGTGTTAAAAGCTGAGCTAAAATCCAGAAAGAGCAATCTAGCATAGCCCCCCCTTCTGCTCCAGATGTTCAAAAACAGCATGAAGAGCGCACGCCACAGCATCCTCTGTTGATCTCTTCTTTTTATAGGTGAATTGGAATGTGTCCAGTCCCTCTGGTAAACAGGCAATAACATAGTTCCATACCAACTTTTCAAAGCACTTCATGATTACAGGTGTAAGTGCTACTGGACAAAAGTCATTCAAGTTTTCCAGATTTGTTTGTTTGTTTGTTTTTTGTTTGTTTTTTAGTATCGGAACAATAATGGCAGACTTTAGGCATGACGGCACAATAGCTTGGGATAGGGATCGATTCAAAATCCCAGGGAAAACTCCTGCTAATTGATCTGCACAATCCTTCAATACCCTTCCGGCAACTCCATCTGGCCCCGTAGCCTTCCTTGGATTGATCCCCTTCAACACCTTCCTCATCTCTCCCTCCTCCACATTAAAAATTACATTCCCTTGTGCCGATGTTGATAACAATAGTGAAGGTGGCAGAAACTCTGCTGATGTCCCTACTGATGTTGCTTCAAAAGGGGCAAAAAAGGCATTCAGTTCCTCTGCCAAAGATACCCCTCCCTCAGCTACTGGGGAAACTTTAGATTTGTACCCAGTCATTTCCTGTACACTTTGCCACACCTCCCTAGTGTTACACTGAAAATTATTCTCCAGTCTCTGCCTGTATGCCTCTTTAGCCATACGGATGCCCCTCTTCAGATCTGCTCTGGCTGCACTATACAGTGACCTGTTTCCACTTCTAAAAGCAGCATTTCTTGCCTTTAGCAGCTCCTGAACCTCCCTTGTCATCCAGGATTTCCTGTTTGGGTAGATCTTTATCTGGCGCTTTTGCGTTACACTGTCAGTACAAAATCTGATATAGTCCAACACTACCTCAGTGTAAGTCTCTAAATCCTGTTGGGCAAATGCCTCCCAATCAGTGTCATAAAAACAATCCTGCAGCTGTTGAGATGCTCCTGCTGGCCATATCATGATAGTCCTCTTTATTACTGGCATCTGCTTCCTCAAAGGAATATATTCAGGAGTCAGAAGTAGAGACACATGATCGGATTGGCCCAAGTGTGCTAATGGTTCTGCCTTATAGGCCTGTTTGATATTCGTGTACAATCTGTCCAAAGTCCTTTCTCCCCTGGTTGCACACTTAATATGTTGATAGAGTTTCGGTAGAACCACTTTCAGATCTGCTTGGTTAAAGTCCCCACATACGATAAATGCAGCTTCAGGATACTTGTGTTGTGGTCTGCTTATAGCATCATGCAAAAGATCCAATGCCTCGTTGATATTCACATCAGGTGCAATATACACTATAGTTATCAAGACTACTGTAAATTCATGGGGGATGTATATGGGTCTGCATTTGAGTGTCATAAATTCCACAGATGGGGAGCAATGGTTATCAACCACCACAGAATTTGTGCACCAGCGATTACTCACCTATGCACACAACCCCCCTCCTCTACTTTTTCCAGCGTCCTTTGTTCTATCATGACGAAACAGTGTGTATCCTGTTAATTCCAGAAAAGAATTTGGAATAAAAGCTTTCCACCAAGTTTCACTGAACAGCAGAAGACAGCACTGGTTCACAGTTCTCTCAGTTGTGATCCACAGTTTCCACTCCTCCAGCTTATTCACCAGGGATCTCACATTTGCATAGAAGATACTAGGAAGGGGTAACTTACGATGCTGTGTCTTTAACCTTTGCCGCCTTCCTCCCCGGCAACCTCTCTTCTGTTTACAGTCTCGTCTGCACCTCTTTCCTCTTTGGCTCTTTGAAGTCAAACAATTCTTATTGCAAACGAGAAGACACAGCTTTTGCAGCACTCGCTCCGCAGCCGGATAGATAACATATATTGTTGACTGTAAGTAAGTCTATTTTGGCAGAACTTAAAAGCCAGATTCTGAGTTGAGGAGCAACCAGCCGCTGCGTCTGCACACACCGCCATCTTAGATCCCCATAGAGGTCCATTTCGGTTCGTGTCCGTTGTTTGTGAGTTTTTTGCAAAAAATTCATTTTTGTTTTGTTACCATTTTGTTACCGTTTTGTTACCATTAATTCCAATTTTACATGATTTTTTTAGCATTTAAAGCAACTCACTTCATTGCTGTAATGGAAACAAAATGCACAACAAAAATCCCCGCGTTTCTGTTCGTTTCGTTTCATTTTAGAGACAAATTTCATTTTGGTTTCGTTATGTAACGAAACAAAAATCGAAAAATGAAAACAAAAAATTGTTCGTTCCGTGACCATCTCTATTTATAAGGGTGTGAACAGACAGGCATGTGCCATTATGGAGACAGGCAGGTTCACCCTTTTGTTGGTACTTAGAAAATGTTATTACTAGAGTGAACCAATCTGCTCCCAAAGCATTCTTATCTGCACCTTCCTGGGTCCCTCTCAAGGGCTACTATGTTTTATGTATGGCTAGGGTCACTCAATTTTATTCACTTCCAGCATGTGTGATCGCTGGAAATCACCTTGGACAGATTAACTGCATCACAATATTGGGAAGCTGAACCACGGAGGGGCAGTGTAAGGAAATAAATGTTTTCTTTTTCATAAAACAGAAACAAAAAACCTGTATTAGGAAAACACTGGTACATGAAACATATTAGAAAAAAGTAAACATTTGAATACTTCTGCCTACGTGAGAAGAAGCAGAAAGGGGCTGGAACCTTCCTTATTCTCCTAAAGGCGGTGGAGGAAATGAGGTTATTTGTGGTGACACTGTTTCACTCCAGCCTGTTTCAGTTGAGTCATGCAGATAAGCCTAAGTCAACTGGTCGAAAGATTTATATATAATTAGATTCAAGTCAAAGACTGGTGGTTACTGGTGAGTGCTTTCAATTAACTAATCTAAGTGATGAGCCCAACTCCTGTTTTCATGGGCAGGATGAATTTAGGAAGTTATGAAGCTAATTCTGAATGTCTTGGGGAACCTAGCTTCTGTTGATAAATGAATAATGCAAAAATGAATTGAGTCATGCATATTCAGCATGTGTTTCATTCATACTAGCAGAATAGGAAACCTTGGGTAGTCCACATATTTTGGCCTTAAGATACCTTTCCATGCTTACTGGGACTTTTGGAAAGGCAAAGGTTTCTGACTCCCAAACTCCACAATTAAATTCTAACTTGCATGTATGTCTATGGGATTAATTGTTATGGGTATAGTTCAACAAAGAAAAACCAGATATAGCAATATTCCAAGTAGCAACCTGGACATCATAATTCTAGTGTCACAGAAATAGTTTTTCCCTTTCCATAAAGCAGGACTCGTACTCCTCTCATTTGAAATCATTCTCACCAATACCAAACTTTAATACAAGAGGCCTTGAACCCACCCTGAAGTGGAAAACTGTTACAGGATGAGGAAATGACTCTTGCATATTGACAGAATGGCATTTGAAATTTTAGCTGTTTCTGACACTGCCATTATCAAAACTGGTGGACTTCGATATCAGGTTTCTTACCAAAATAGATGGCAGAACATCTTAGTGTTTATTTACACTTCCTATAGCCCAAACTAATTCCATTACACACATTTGAACTGTACCTAATTGAAACTCACCTGTTATCCAATTAGCATCGTGTTTCACAACACCCTAGTGGACCTTAACTTCAGCTGATTGCACTGCTGTCATTAACCTTTTACACTGCCTGGTGATTTTTGTGCTGCTACTTGAGCAGGAAAACAGCTGCTCAGGAAGGTATTGATTAATGGTTTGGTCCAGCTTGAAGCCCTGATGTTCTCCTCAAGTTACTGGGTGACTTAAACAGCAGTGTGTACTACTAATGAAAGCCAGAACAAGCTAATTCTCATCTGCCCAAGCCAACCCCTCAAACGGCCCTTAAAAATGAAATGAAAATATTACTTGTAGATCAATCAAGTTTTTTTTCCCCCTATGTACTCACAATATCACTTTTTAAATATAACTTTTTCCTCTCTTTTGCAAAAAGTAGCTACCTATATGTAGAAGTAGGAAATGACTGTGTGGTCTTAAAAATTACACAAATATAGGAGTACAGTGATAACTTTGTTGGACCACTAAAGGTATTTCACTAGCTACACATAGTTAACTATTGTCGAGATAACTATGGTATTTGCAATGCATTGTTTTCACTGATGATAGTATTATACAGAAAGGAGAACACTGAAGTAGTAATCCTAGAATGAACAGAGGCCAAAATTAAAATCATAATTAGTGTAAGCCAGTTGAATGTATTATGCTGCCACCTACAGTAACCTCCAGGATCCAGATTTTGCTGCAATACTAGTAGTACTGTAGTAGTCCCTACCACTAACAGATTGGTCCATGTGGAAGACAGCAATTTCTTTTCCTATCACTTCTGCAGTGTGAGAGAACAAAATAGCAGCTGAAAATCCTGCAACAGAAAGGTAATAGCAACAGCGTGCTACATTATTGCTGTAACTTTGGTCAGCATAGCCCTCTTGCCTTCGTTCCATTGGATCCAAGACTAAACATCATTGCAATTCGGGGGACATCAGGGTTGCCATCTCCTTAAGAAGCATATTTATGAACATTAGAAGAATTAAGCTGGATCAGATCAAATGCACCTCTTTAATCTAGAATTATCTTTTTCCACACTACCTAACCAGGTGCCTATAGTAAACATTGAAGGCACTACAAAGAGGCAATAGTCCTGTTCTGCTGTTGCTAATTTCTGATATTCAGAAGTGGGTCCTAGACCAAATCAAGCCAGAATTATCTTTGAAGGAGAAAAAATGATGAACCTCATCTTGTCCTACTCTGGACACATAATGAGAAGGCAAGTTTCATTGGAAAAGTCAATAATGTCAGGAAAAGTTGAAGGTCACAGGAAAAAAGGAAGACCAAATTTTGGAGATCATTCTTTCATAGGGTTGCTGTTGGTCTGTGGAAGAGATGGCCATGAACCTCAGTTCAGAGGATCATACTGATTTGTGTTGTTGTAAGGAAGATTTAATCCCCTTACTCATATATTTTATGTATGTTTAGATATTCATCTTTTCATAGAACATTCACTGCTAAAGCCTAACAAAAGCATCTCCGTGTTCAAAGGCCCATTCACAAAAGAAGAATGTGAAAGCTGTTTTCTTCCCACACAAAGCAGATAGCCAGCAGAAAGAGCAAGTTAGGTGAGGAGCCTTGGCAAGAATAGGTATCTTGATCTAGTGCTCCAAAAATACCAGGAAGTTGCATTTTCTCAAGGTAAGACTCCAAAAGCAAAATCACTGTCACAAAAGGTTTTTGTATCCTTTAGAAAGAACTGGTATAGGTAGAGCGGTGCCAAATTCCAAATCAATGCCATATTTTAGAAGTCACAAGCAGTGACATGTAACAACCTGTGAATAGAGATGGGCACAAAATGAATAAAAAAATTGTTTCCTTATTTCTTATTCATTTCGTTATGTAACAAAAGAAATAACAGCCCCCTCAAAGAAAAATGAAACAAAATGAAGTGGAAAATTCTGTTTTGTTCCCTTTGTTTTTCATTTCCCCCACCCCACTGGCATCTCTTACCTGATGTCCAGGTCAGCGAGGCCTCGTGGCCACACAGCACCACTCCTACAGCCGACTAGCCCCTCCCCCCAGATGGGGCTTCAAAGGTGTTGCGCCAGCCGGCCAGATCCCAGAGCGGCTACTGGTGGTGAGAAGGCCTCCTGATACCAGGCAAGGCTGCTGCCGATGCTCCGGAGGCAGCGGTGAGGCCTACTGCTGCCTGGCGAGCCTCCAGCTGCCCGGTGCAGTTGGTGCCAGGGCTCTGCCACTGGAACCACGCCGGCCAGCTAGAGTGGTCAAGTGGCCGGCAGGCTGGCCTAGGCCCCCCACCACCACCATCACGATTGCCACCACCGCTGCCATCCAGATAAGCTGAACCAGTTTGTTTTGGTTCAGTTTTAATTTGTGTTTTAAAAATTCGTATAAAATGAAATTAAATGAACCCGGGGGGGGGGGGGACAGAATGAACCAAACCATCAGTTTTCTGTTATGTGACCACTTATGAACATACATATAGTGTAACTACAAAAGTACAGAAAGTAACTGGGGAAAATCAGAACCCATCTATTCTTGCTGATTCTTGCTAATGGACAACCCTTGTAGCCTTAAAAATATAGGTATGCACAAAATGGCCTTCTCTGAGCACGTTGTCTAACTTTGGCTTCTCAAGTCTTGCAAGAATCTTGTGTTTTTTAAGCTCTTTCCTCAAATAAACTCCCATTCCTACTGGCCTCTGGGTTCCTGTGGCACAACGTTGCTAGAGGAACAAATAATGTGTTTAAAATAATTTTCCCTAAATCCCATTTACAAAAATATGCACAACACCATAGGTGCCACATGTTCCCTTTCCCCATCTCCCAAGTCAGTGACCCATTCACCATTTGGAGTGTGCTCTCCTCCTCCTCATCTGCTTTTCCACCATTCCCCAGCAGGAACAAGAGGCTGCCTATCCTGCCTTCTTGTCTGATTGGCTGATAAGCCAAGGGGGTGGTATGGGGAGCACATACTCCTTTTGGAGATTGGTTGAACAAATGAAGAGGATAAGGAGGAGAGGAGTGTGGAATTATCTGGCTAGCAGATAATGCAATACAGATCTTAGGCCGTTACTTCACGTCCTTCTTTGTTCCATGACTAATTTTGTACCGTGACAGCTTTGGTCGTGATCACGTGGTTTTGTCCCTGTTTCAGTGTCCGCATGGTTGTGATAACTTGTCTCATGACAAGTGTTACCTCACTGTCTTGTACCATGGTAAACACTGAATTTGTCTACTTTCCTTTTTCCTTTTATTTGGCGGCGGGGTGGGTGGGTGGGTAAAATTCTTTTTTTATATTTCACTTCTGAAAAGTCAAAATCTTTGCAGGCAGGGAAGGCATCTGCAGCTCATCTGTCTAGCTTTCAATTTCTCCATGTGGCCACATTGGAATGCTCCAGGTAATAGCCTCCGGGCTTTCTATGATCTTTATTCCTTTTGCTTGCTAATTAATTGTCTGTTTGGTGTCCCTCTTGCCTGGCTTTGAAGTTTGTTTTGTTTTATTGGTATTTAACAGAGGAGGGCAAGGGGGTGGTGATCATCTGGGGTGGGTGGGCACTTTGAATGTAGCACCCAACCCAGTACCTGGGACACCGTTTTCTGAGAGAAATGAATGTTTTGTTGCATGATAGTTGTTACCTCATGGTGTCTTGTCTCAGAACAGAAACTGGGAATATATTGGGATGAGGAAATACCCTACCCCAGTGTCAGGTACAGATTTGTCTCGCTTAGCACTCGTTCCAGGGGCTTGATTGAGACAAATTTCAGCTGTTGTGTGACAGACATGAAGTACGATTTTTTGTACCGCTCCTAAGTGCAACACTTAGAGTAGAGATACAAAACAGACATGAAGTAACCACAATGCTTTGGTTAGCAGTTTCTGCTAGTTCAAGTGGAATTCCTTCTGCTCTAAAAGCTGACGGAATTTCAGCTCATTATCTTTTAAGAAAGATAATGAGGTGAATGAAAAGTGGGGGCTTCTTAACCTTTACTGCAGTACTAAAAACATATAGACTTTGACCTAACTTCAAATCTCTGGGTACTTGGAAGATTCCACAGAGTAATTAACACTTCATTATTCACTAAGTTTATTCCGTCACTGTCAGGAGAAATAGGTTATAATTCTAGGTTAAGAAACAAGTGATCAATGGGTTTTTGGAATAGGACACAGATATTTTAAACAATCACCTGGGTTTATAGCTTGGCTGCAGAAGGCTATAACTGCAACTCTACAAAAAATAAAATTCAGTTGCTAGATCTATTACATGAATTACAGCATTTCTCATACACATAAGAAAGATAATGAGTTGCATGAAAAGTGGGGGCTTCTCAACCTTTACTGCAGTATGAAAAAATGTATAGACTTTGACCTGACATCATATCTATGGGCACTTCCAAATGAATGAAAACCTTTGTGTTAAAGCAAAATGTAGGGTTTAAATGATGGGCTGACAAAGAAACTCACCCTACAATCAAGCCCCACAACTACACTGATCACTTTGATGCACCCTTCTCATGTCTTAACTTCCAGACTAACTCCAATGGGGATCACCAGTCTTTGATTTAATTTAAGAAAATTAAAAGATTCCTGGCCTCCTCTTTTTAGATCCCAAGGTTCCCTGGGGCTCCATGGAAAATCTTGGGAAAACCTTTGGGAGCCTCAGAACATTTGAAGGGCAGAAGCCTTAATAGTAAAATTAAACTCTGCTGGATCACTACTACTGAGACTGTGATAACTAAGTGATGCCTTTTAAAAAAATGTGACCCCCCCCAGCCCTCCTTTCCCAGGGCTCTCAAAGGTTTCCTCAGTCATGGCCATATTCCCAAGTATGTGTTGCTAAGAGCTGTGTGGGGGAGGGGGGGCTCATGGAATTATGAACCACAACTGTTTTTTTTGCTTTAAATTGATTCCCCGCCCCCTTTTGAAAAAATCCCTTTGGGGATTAGCTAGCTTTTTAAACCACAGAAATCTGGCCTTTACTGGGAAAATTGAGGTAAGAGGTGTTTTATTTTTTAAAAAAATAAGGCAATTACATCAATTAAAAAAAGGAAAACTTTCCCAAGCAAACCTCCAAGGAAATTAAGTAAAGGGAAATTTAAACCTTTCACATAGAGATATGGGTCCTTTATATTGTACAGTGACAAATATGCTTCCTACCATGCCCAGTATGCTGCACAATATCTTCCTTCCACCTTGTTTTCATGAATCAGACATGCGCCCCAAACACACACACAGACACGCAGACACACACACTGCCTATGTTTACCTGGAAGGAGGGAAAATAGAACATAACAATTTTGCACCCCATAATTTCCAATGATATTATCCACTTAGGCAAATATTACCTGCTTACTCATACATGGGCACTTCAGGATTTCCAGAAAGTGGTAGGATGGAAAGGGAGAATTGCAGCATCAACAAATAAGTGTAATAAAAAAAAATCTGAAGGGAGGAAGCATCATTCATTTCTTTGAGGGTGAAAACATAGAAACTGCTCATCATCCATAAGTGCATGGTAGCTAGAGACATCATATAGAAGAAAAAACTTTGGGAGATCATGTGAAATACTGTACTGATAGCTAATATTTCCTCTAGTATTCTATTTACAGTCTTTTTGTGGAAAAACATGTATATATTGCCCATAAGAGTTGTGGAATATTATGAATTCTGGTTCTACAAAATAATTCCAGAAGCTGTAATTTCAGGAGTTTATCTGAAGCATGAGAAGCAAGAGTCATTGCTTAATGAATGAGTGGTGATGGAAATCTCCAGAAGGGATTTACTTCTTCACCATTCTCATTATAGGACTTTCATCCAGATTAGAATCTACCCTGGCAACTCAGAATTGATTAAGGCAAGTAATGATTTAACTGTGTTGCAGCAGTGCAATGATTCTCATAGCAGAGCCAATGTTTGCTTTTCACAATCCTTATCACAGTAAGGAAGTGTGCAAATATTATCAACAAATAAACCAATCCACATTTTAACAGACTAAAAGGGTTGTGCCTCGTAGTGCAGAGAGCCTTGTGGTGTGTTGGGTAAACAGCTTTACTGCAACCATAACAGTGCTCATTACTTGGAGTTCACTTTCACGTAGCAGCCTCAAGGTTCACTCAGCCTTCCATCCTTCTCAGGTAGGTAAAATGGGTATCCAGCTTGCCAGGGGCAGGCAATATGTAGCCTTCATACTGTAATCACTTGTAAACCACCAAAAGAGTGCTTTAAGAACTACGTGGCAGTATACAAACAGCACATTTTTTTGCTTTTGCGCACAATGGTCTTGTTACAGGCATCCAAAGACAAGCCAAAAACTTGTTATCTGATCCAGATGGAAGAAGGGATTTTGAAATGTATGCTTGTGATACTGGTCAGCCAATGAAATATGTTTTAATTATGGTGGCCTGAAGAAAAGTTATTTAGCTGTTCTTAAAAACAAAATGGGTTTTTTCCACAATATTCCTTTATAGTTTTAGAAGACTCTGAAAATAACCATTTATTGTTTTCATCTTTCCTTATCTGATACCACAGGGTTCAACAGAAGACAAATCATGTTAGGCACATACAAATGAAGTACCTTCATATGGACAGTGGATAAAAACTTTGTAAAACAAGACTCTCTTTAACAGTTTTTTAATCCACATCTCTTGGAGGATTGTTCTTCTGGTAAACCGTGACTCAACCAACAAAATTTATTATTTATTTATTTATTATACTTATTAACCGCCCGATTTTCCCATAGGGAAGTCTGGGCAGTATACAGACATCACCCAACAGTGACTACCCAACTACAAAACAAACCCCAACAATAATAAACAGTCAAGACCTAACAGAATACAATAGTATACAAATACCGTGTAAAAATACTAAAAGAAAAATAACAGGATAAATAACAGGATCTGGCAAGAAAACTAATGCCTATGGTTAAAAACAAAACAAAAACATTACAGTGTGCTCAGAGGGCCCCGAAGCATTGCCTGAAGATCCAGGTCTTTAAGGTCCTTCTAAAGGCTGGCAGTGTCTCTGCCTGCCTGATCTCAACTGGCAGCTTGTTCCAAGAGGCCAGGCCGACCACTGAAAAG
The DNA here is from genome assembly GCA_023846285.1 of Phrynocephalus versicolor. Taxonomy (NCBI): domain Eukaryota; kingdom Metazoa; phylum Chordata; class Lepidosauria; order Squamata; family Agamidae; genus Phrynocephalus; species Phrynocephalus versicolor. The sequence continues at coordinate 5,714,702 of JAHTLZ010003518.1, read as the reverse complement.
GCCCGATTCCTGGTCGAAGCCCTACAGGCCTCTCTCGGTGTCAGCACTCTAAGAGAAAGGGAAGATGAAGCTCTGGTTGGCCAGGACGAGACTGGTCTCTGGGAGATCCGCTCCACCAGATAGATAGGTCCCAAGCCATGGAGGGTTTTGTAAACCAAAACCATGACCTTGAACCTTACCTGGGAAGCAATGGGCAACCAATGCAGGTGAGCCAGGATGGAGATGATGCGGGCATATCTGCTCGCACTTACCACAAGCCTGGCCACCACATTCTGCATTCTGCACCCACTGCAGTAGTTGGATAAGGGTCAAGGGCAACCCCATGTAGAGGGCGTTACAGTAGTCGATCCGCAAGATCACCAACGCCTGTACCACCATCCTGAGGGAGTCCACGTCAAGGTATGGGTGAATCTGGGTGATTAATAAATGAATCAAGGACCCCCCCCCCAAAAAAAAAAACAAACCCCAGGCACTACTTATCTTGTTCTGCAACATGGGAACTGAGCAGCACCTAGTCATGACCTCTTCATTATCACTTTTCTTATGCAGAAAACCCTGAAGAGGAGAGCTTTTTGTCCATGTGGAGATTCTCCACACAAACAAAAATTCTGATTTCTCAGAGTTACTGCTCATAAGGAAAGATGGCACAAAAACAAAAGGCTCTCCTTTTCAATTGTGTCACTTTTATATAAGGAAGGTAGTGACTAAGGGTGGGATGTATTCATCTTAGTATAAAGCATAGTGAGTAAAGCCCAAAGAACCTAAAAGTCTTGTAATGAGGCTTGTTCTGTGGTAACAATCATACTATGGTTTGTCTCATGTCTTTAAAATGGGTCTCTTGGGTTTATACAATATAAATGAAAGCTAGAACTAAGAAATATTTGAATGAAATAATATGCACTGCCAGAGCGTGGTTCGATTTGTTGGTCTGCAAAGCCGTGGGCTCAACAGCTTTCTCCCTGAAGGCAAACTGCTTCTTTAGAACCAGTGAGTCATGGTTTAGACGGATTGCAAATGAAGATCTGCTTTGATTTGAATTCCTGCATCTAGCAGGGGATTTGACTCAGTGGCCTTATAGACTCCTTCAAAGTCAGCTTTTCTGTGATTCTCCAGCATGAATCAGGTATTTTCCCTTCTTTTTAATTAAAAGTCCAAAGGGTTCTAAGGCCAAAACTTTAAAAAGATTCAAAAACCAGATTCTGCTTTCATCATCTTTTACCCACCCATCCCATGGTTACCCAAGGACACCGGAAAGAAATTCTAGGATGGGTGCTTGCCCTTACATCAGCCAACGATAAATTTGGCCAGGCTTAGCTGCAAGGCCCAGGAGTGTGGACCAGCTCAACCTAATTAGTCTTGACTCTGTTCTTAGAAGGAAGGAAATAAGAAATAGGAGAACATTGCCTGCTCAGGCCAGAATAAAGAATTGAGACAGCAGTTTTGGGATTAACTAGGGCCCCAGCTTCAATGAATGTTTAAAAGTTAAATTCTTCTTTCACAAGAGGGCCTGCTGTAGTGTGAGATCGAATTTTGAGTTGCTTGACCTCCAGACCATTCCCCAAATGTAGAGTTCCTGGCCACAAATCATGCTATCCTCTGTACAGCACATCTTCAGTCAGCAATTACAGAAATATCTCCAGCAGAACCTCCTGACCCTAGGTGCTCTGGGGCCCAAGATATCCCCTGAAATTCCCTACCTCCCAGCTACTCTCATTTTTAATCACAGGCAAGGTGGGAGGGCACCTTACGGCTTGGAAAGAGACTAAGGCAGGGGGAGTGTAGACTTAACAGCCTCACACAATGTTCCCAATGCTGCCATGGAGGGTGGTAGAGTCTCCTTCTTTGGAGGTTTTTAAGTAGAGGCTGGATGGCCATCTGTCAGAAGTACTGTGATTGGGGTTCCTGCATGGCAGGGGGTTGGACTGGATGGCCTTTGAGGTGTCTTCCTACTCTATGATTCTATGATTCTCCTGCCCCAATTCAGCTGTTATCATTTTCCTCCACTTGCTCTTCCAAGCAGGCAGGAAAGCATCCCCAGCACAGTACCTTCATGCTGCATGGAGGGACCTAGATGGAAGTGACAACACAGAAATTTTAAAATAGGATAATAATATCCATCGTCTTCAGACATTGCCCTCCCACACGAAATGATGAGACAAGGCATTGATATGGGTTTAACTGGACTACACTTTATTTAACTTATATAACTTGTCAACAGACAACTTCAGGAGGGGCCTGGCATCAGGCAGACGTGGGTTGGAACCCCAGGGTCTCCCAGGAGCCCTCCAACCCGGCAGCATGGGGAGAGTTACAACCCCCGGGTGGCACAGTCAGCCGACGGCACCCCCTGGGCCAGCCAATGTTTGTACCACCACCCAGGGCTGACAGAATCACAATAGGATGCTCACAGCCCATGGAGGCATCCCCACACATCCCTCCCCAGACACTGTAACCTCACAATCCGCAGTGCTGTGGGTGGGTGTGGATACCCGGGGACAGATGTTTAATTCAAACCGCACCGACTGCCTTTTGTGCTTCTGCCGCCAGTGTGACCAAACAGCCAAAACACAAACTAGGCCCATGGTACCAGTGTGGGATAGGTGAAAAATCCCTGACTCATTGGCCAATTTTGACTGCAGGTCAAAAATTCCTCTCCAGCCCCCGTAGGCGACCAGCTAAGCTCACACTAGTACCTCAAGTGGTGGGCGGGTGGGGAACACTTACCTCAATTGCTGCTGGGAGGAGGGAGGAGCCACCCTTTATAGAGCGCTCCCCCCTCCTCCCGACTGGACACGCCCACGCATTAGCCCTCCACACATTCAAGCGAAAAGGCAAAACGGCCCTGCCTGCCAGAGTATCTGGCAGTGGAGCCAATATTTCTGGCCATGGAAGAACTATTAGTAGAAACATGTTCTCCATCCAGATGTGGTTTGACCAGTGCAGAAAAAAAGCAGAACTAATTTGTCCCATAGTAAGAGTTTCTCTGAAAGATTAGACCAGTTCGTCTATGTCTTTTAAACATCAATATTATCATAACACAAAGTCAGGTTCATGTGCATTTGCTCCCATGCTTTGGTTTTTGAGAAAATTAAAGCCTGCCAGGATAAAAACAGCCCCTTGCCCAAAATTGCCATGTATTGCAGCCGAAACAGATTGACTGAATTATTGCTGAGTTGATTTGGCACACATCCAGATTAATTGTGGGAGACAGAAGCAAAGCAAATGAAACTGTCCTTTGTGTTCCTAAATCAGTGAACATCAATGGTTCAGAAGTCCATTTCTATTACTGTACTTTAAGGACAATTGCCATCTGTAAATGTTTGTTGCAATTGGAGAAGCTGTTAAGTAAGACAAAGTTGTCTTTGTTGTTATTTCTTTCCTTAATAGAGCAAAATTTTTGTCCAATTTTATTTATGAAGCCATGTGTCAGGCCTCACACACAGATGAAGTCCAGAGAACTCAGGATAAAGCACAGCACAGCAGGTTTGGGGTTAATAGAGTCCAAAGGCAGGTAGTGAAGACACACGCCAAGTCCGATAACTGAGCAAAATCCAAGATACAAGGTCCAAAGTTGAAAACCGATATGCAACAGATGCTTAGGTCCAAGTCCAAGGAGCAGGAGAATTCAGGCCCAAGAGATAAAATCCAAGGTTGAGCCTGGATCCAATGTCGAGTCCAGCAGAAACAAGGGTTCAGGAATCCAAGAACAAGGCACAAGATTGAGAGCAAGTCTTAGTGGGCTGTTGATCCCACGGAGGTAGTCTGACCCCTGAATATTTGATTTATGCTCCCAAGAGAGCACCACCCATCCCCTTAAACACTCATTCTGCTAAAACTCAGCTATCAGAACGTTAATGCCCCTGAGTCTCCAATAGTTTGTCTCTCCTCTTGCTTAGCAGTGAGTTTTTGCTTTCTACAGCTGACAGCTCTCCAGGGAGGGTAGTACTCTCCAGACACAGATAAATCACTATTGGAGTCAGTTGCTGGAGGGTCTGCAGACTCACCTGCAGGTTCCCCTGACCTTAATCCTTCAGTATCTGAGTCCAGCTGTGGCAGAGGCCTTACACCATGGCATCCTAAAGAATGATATTCACATCTAAATATAAGCTGTTCTATTGTATTAGTATTACTATGTTCTAATGATTTCTTGTTATGACATAGTATATGTGTGTGAGCACACACATACTAAAATCTGACATAGTATGTTTACGAGTACAACCCTACTACTTCTGACCTTATAACCAGCCTTTGTAGCTTTGGGTAAGCTGCTCAGTTCCAACTAAGGCAGGCCAAATGTATCATTGGCTGATATAAGGCACCCCAGAAGAAGGGACTGGTAAACCATTTCTGAGTACTGTATATGGCACCAGCATTCCTGTCTAGAGATGGGCACGAAACGAACAATTTTTCGTTTCCATTTTTGTTTTTTCATTTCATTACGCAACAAAATGACAAACGAATTTTATCTCTAAAATGAAACGAAACAAACAGAAACACCAGAAACTTTGTCGCCCGTTTTGTTTTCATTATGGCAATGCTAAAAAAATCACAAAAATTAAAATAAATGGCAATGAAATGGTAACAAAATGAACAAAAACAAAAACAATTTTTTGCAAAAATTCGCAAAAAATGGAATTGAACCGAAACGAATCCCCTAAACGACAAACGACAAACGAAACACCATTTTTTTTATTCGTGCCCATCTCTATTCCTGTCTGAAGTAGAGTCCCTGAATATCTGCCAACCCAGGACAGCACTATTTAAGAGAAAGTGATTCCTGCTGCATCCTGGCTGTTTCAAATTCTTTCTGTGGACCGCTGATCTGTGAATCTCCTGTGGACTTCTACCTCTTAGCAAGACTAGAGCATTACAGTAAGTCAGCAGCCTCCACCCTCCCACTGACAACTGTCACCTGGATGAGGGAGAATAAGGTAAAAAGGTCTATAGGACAAGGATCCAGAGGGAGGTAGCTGAGATGAAATATATACATATGCTTGATACATATCTCAACTGATTAAATATTAGTCAATAGTTCTTAAACCATTAATAGTAGTTCCATCAAGTCAATTCTGATTTATCATGAAGCTTTTCAAGGTTTTTCAGTTGAATAATATTCAGAAATTGTTTTATCATTTCCTTCTTCTGCGGGCATACTGGTACAGTAGGACCTCAGTATCCGCTGACTCCCCATCCACAGATACACTTATCTGGGGATGGTGAGTTGTGCCCCCACTATTGCCCTACACTGCTATTGCCTCCCACTGCTGACAGCCCGAGGGCGGTCACAGGCGGGATGCAAGTGCCAGAGGAAAAGCAAGGCAAAGCTGGCTTCTCTCACCGCTGAGGCTGTCCTGATGGGAAGGAGTCACTGCGTGGGCAGGTGGAGAAGTTGGGCCACCTCATCTCCTCAATGGAGGAGAAAGAGAAAGAAGGCTAGCCTGGTGCCCTTGGCTCTGAAGTGCCTCCAAGCCAGCCTGATCCCACCCACCCACTGTGCTCCTTGCGTGTTCACCTGCCTGCTTGTCTGGCTGGTAAAACATGCAGTAGAAAAAACAGGGGGAGAGAGAGAGAAGGAGCCATCTTTAAGGACTTAGGAGCAGCAGCACAAGAAAAACTCCCTGTGTCCTTGGCTTCCAATGTCCCCTCCTCCCCCTCCCCCTCCCCCTCCCCCTCCACACACCACAGGAAGAGTCACCCAGGCAGCAAAGCCACTTCTGCTGCTTGGGTCCCAAAGCCTCCACCATCAGTGCCCGTGGAGAGACGCATCCTCAGCAGTGCAGCAAGCACAGAGCATCGTCACCAGCCATACAAGCAAGCAAGCAAACAAGCAAGGAGTGTGGCGAGCAGGGCAATCAGGCTGTCTTTCCTGGTTGCGCTTTGGGGCTGAGTGGTCCAGGCCAGCCTTCCTCCTCCTCCTTTGCTCAGCCGGCCAGGCTGGGTGAGTAAAGGAGATGGTGAGGAGAGGAGGTGGCCTGGCTCCTCCACCTATCCACCCGGTGGCTCCATCCTGGGTAGGACGGCCATGCAGCATGGCCACTTTCACCCCTGCTACCCCATCTCTGCTATTGCTGTTGCCACTTGTTATCCTTGGATAGGAGTAATTGCCAAGCATTCAAGACATTATCAAATTCAAATACTACAATAATGTTGTGGGTTTCTTTCCAGCTAACCATAGCCAACTTTACAAAACAAGCTTCTAAGATAAAGTCAGGGATTCTTAACTCATTACCATATGTGTGATTGCCACAATGATAATGTTGTTTCTGCAGTTATCAATATTCTGGGGGGTTAACCGTTGTCAGTTTTTAGAGAGCAAGTCTTCAAATATTCAAATCTTCAAAGAACTTAATATCAGGGTTCTTATGTTGCTGCTGTTATGTGAAGTTGCCCTTGATCCATGATCTCCAAATTGTCTTGATTCTAAGAGTCCTGCTCAGCTTTTGTAAACTCAACCCTATGGCTTCCTTTAGGGAATCAATCCAATTAAGTCATTATGAGGGGTGAAAAGTCCCATTGACTCACACAATTTGCAACTAGTTTCTATTAACCAACCACTGTCTCTTTATTTTGGGACCATGCATATGTGTTTGACATGTAGTCTTACTCTTACATTTGAGTTAATGGATTTGATCCAAGAAGACATATGGACCAAATCTGTTTCTTCAAATGTAAGAGTAACGATTAACGATACAGCAGTCTTTAAGGAGCCGCAATGTTTTTGTCTTCTTTATTTTTCTGTTTTTGCTCCTGTATTTTTTGCATTGATACTCTTGTACAGACTAATCGGGATACTGCTTTGAAAACTACATCAGTTCACATGTCATCTTAAACCTCCAATTTCCTGCTTTTCTGAAGCTTCAGTCAGCATGATATCCCTTCAGTTCTGTTGTTGGAACACCAATATTTCACTTTTCCATTACCTTGATGTGAGTATTCCAACCCAGTAGATAGGGGTGTGCTAGAGTAAACACAAATACTTCACAGCAATGATAGAGAACAAAATATAAAAGTGAAGTATGTTACTGCTGGGATGAAATACTGCCATTTAAGCATGTAGACACATGTGGACACACCCTGTGCTGGTATAAGAAAATATCTTCCACAGCTGTGACTAGCAGCTGTTTTCAAATATACCTTCTTTGCAAAGAATGAGTGTAAACATGGTTAGTTGGAAATGATCCCTCCTTTCTTGCTGTGCATCCCAGCATTGTTGTAGTTAATTGTGACAGCTGTACCAGCTGTTAAGGATGCATGAGAGAGTTCTTGCTGAAATTTGCTTCACTCATAGTTTATACTTTGAGTTCTATGTTATACAGTGAGTGTAATTATTTTTTGCCACAGAAGCTAAATGTTTTCCTGAACTTAAATTTTAATTTGAATAGGGAATGCCTTCTAAGAAATATTATCCCTTTTATAACCCATTTATTTCTGATAAATCAGGGCTGGGCAATGTTTAGTCTCCCAGATGTTGCTCAACTGCAATTTCCATTATCTCTAGACAGCATAGCTAATATGAAGGTATATTGAGAGTTGTAATCCAACAACATCTGGAGGGCCACAAGTTGCTCACCCCAACATTTTGGGGTCAACTTCAGGTCTTAGCAGATGTGGTATCTCACTCAAAAATTTCAATGTCAGTCCATGTAAATTGTGGGTCACCTATAAGTAGCTGGCATCCTATTACAGACCAGAAAATAGGACTTAGTATTTCAGATGTGAATCCTCCCCCTTCTTCCTAGAAGCAAATGATGTAGTAGTAGTAGTAGTAGTAGTAGTAGTAGTAGTAGTAGTAGTAGTAGCAGCAGCAGCAGCAGCAGCAGCAGCAGCAGCAGCAGCCTTGGTTGAAGCTGGGTTCATGCAGAAAGAATCCATCTTGGCTTCATGCAGGTTTTTTCCTGTTGTAGTAACCTGCCCTACTGAACCCAAGGCTGTGCTAGTGGGAACAAAGTTAGTCGGTGGTGGTAACTGATCTACATTGCAAGCCTTCTTCAAGGAGATGGTAGAATAGGCACATATAAACCAAAGGTGTCTCTTAGATTGAGCCAAGAAGCACAAAACTGTCTAGAATAGCTTAAGTATTCCTGAGGAAACTGTCCATCAGTCACCTGAATTAGTCTTGGCTCTCAGGATAATTTTGCATCTGAGGGTAGCCCCTATATACTGAATATGGTAGAAAGCAAGTTTGTAAACACTTTTAATATTGTCAAATGTAGATGTTCTCCACTGTAGATAGAGTCTTTTTTCACCATAGTTCCCAGAATTCACTAGAAATTTCTCCAGCCAGAATTCTGGCAGATGTAGTTAAAATAATTCAACTCCCTAGAGGAGTTTCAGCACATGAGGCTCACAAAGTTCTTCTTTGTTGTGACAGCTATTCGCTTGAAGAGGAAGAAAGTGGGCGGTACTTACTACATGGGAGCTATAGTTTCTTTGTTCATTAGACTTCATTGAATGGCTCTCAAAAAACTACCAGTCCCCTAATTCCTTGGAGCTAACATATAATTTGTGAAGCTCCACCCACTTTCTTCATCTTTGCCACTAATATGGTTACTTCATGTCCACTCTCGTCCCAGGAGGAAGTTCGTTGCATGTTGATGTTGGTTGTGGTCACGTGGTCGTCTTGCGGTTCTGTCCCTGTTCCCGTGTACACACGGGCATGATTGATGATACTGGCATGACTGTTTCTGCATATCCTCGTGAGATGTGGAATTCCATGCCTTTGTTCTCCGTTTTTTTTTTTCCGACCCGACCTTCCATTTTTCGGTGTTTCGATTCTCCGAAGCCTTGCCTTCAATGCGTTATGGAACTATGTTTGAGGCATTTGTCTTTTAATCTCTCTGCACCTCATTGCTGACTCCATAGGGAATGTACTGGTGAATGGCACTTTGCACTCCTGCCACTAGATGGAGAATGGCATGTTGTGTGATGAGCCTTACCTCACAGGAAGCGAATGAGGAGATTCCCAAGGCCAGGGAGGGGAATCTCTCATCCTGCTTAGATTGCAGTTCAGGGGGCATGGTCAAGACGAACTCCCTTCGTCCCGCAATGGATGTGCGGTTAGATTTCTTCATATCGGTCCCCAGCAGGACCGCGAACAACGATGAGATGGACATCAAGTATCAGCCAAAGACTTGTTGGGCCACACATGTGTTGTGCTGAAACTGTACTGGAAAAAATAAACAAATACAAAATCCCCATCCTTACTAGAGACACTGCATTCTTTTAAATGTCATTTTCAGGTGTGAAATGCTGCAAGAGCCATAGCTTGTGCCCAGAAAAAAACAACAGTCTTTTTTTTAAAAAATAACAATCTCTTATGCCAGTGGTCCCATGTATAAATGTATATTTGTCATAAAGTCCCATTCTTATATGTGAAGAAGTGAGCCTGTCCATGAAAGCTCATATTTAAAAAGCTCATATCAAATAGCAGTTAGGTTTTTAAGGTGGCACATTTTTATCTTATTTGTCATTTTCCTTTTGTATATGCCTGATAAGCAAACATCAAGTAGTCTATTATCCTTCTGAAATGGGTATTGTAGGATATTTTGAAGTGTAGGTTTTGTCCTTATAATCTGTAGCCATGTCACTAAAGAGATTTCCCAAGTCAAGGCCTCCCCCCCCCCTCTTTCTCTCTCTCTCTCCTCACATACATATACACTCACAAATAGTTAATCTTGACTAACAGCAGGTCTTTCATAAAGCTTCTGCAACTGAATGTCCCATTAATGACCAAGCCATCTCACAATATTTTATGAAGTAACCAAGTTATCTCACAACAATGTGTTGTTACTGGGAAAATTAATTCTCCTCCCTATCCCCAGATATCGCAATACATTAAAGGGAACAAGGAACACCAAGGGAGATGGCATATGGTACCACTGTTCCAGCTACAACTGTTTTAAAAAATCTTGTAGCAGGTTCTGCTTTTGGCCTTTATTTAGCCTTGTTTTCAGGGGATGGTTTGTGTTCCCCTCCTTGACTCTAGGACATGATTTATGATTTCCCACAGCTTCGTGTTTAACTCCATTGAAACCAGGTGGTCTTATAAATTCTTGGCATTAATGAGCTTCCAGCTATACTTGATCTTCTGACAGCAGTCCCCTGTGGATACCTTATACCGTACTTATGAACTATAATTGGTCCTTCACATTATTGCATTCGATCTGCCATGTCAGTTCAGGCCTGCCTACAGAGAATTATCAGATCAAATTATGATAGCAAGGAGGTTCTGAACCAGTGCCTCTAACTGAAGATGAATTCAGTTCATTGGTAATTTAGGGAATGACAAAATGGTCTCTGACTGCTGATCTCTATGCTGCCCAGAGAAGGAGTATGTATCCCCCACTTCCTTTGCTTATCTAAAGCAGTAATCTTGATGTACCAGTAATTCTAAATATTTATCAGGCTCTATCAAGATGTTAGGCATCTTGACAGGTCACATTTATCTAGCAATATACTAATGAAATGTATGGTAGTGGATGGAATATTCATCATGGCTTGATACATAATATTTTTGGAGCAACCAAAATTTTATCCAAGATTTCTCAGATTTAATTATGTTGCGGACAGACAGGAATTCTTTAGCAAGAGAACACACATGGAATTAAAGGTCAGTCAGTCTCTAAGAAGACTTAATGAATATGATTTTCACAATCCCCAGTGAGACAGAGAAGAATGGGACCCAGACTTAACTGGGTCCACAATGATGCTGGCACAGGCACTGCAGTTCTGTCCAGGCAGCCCAGGCCAGTTCAAAATGGCAGTCACCACATGATAGCCAGAAAGAATGAAGGGAAGGGACCTGTGGCAATTCCTGCACTGGTGGCTGGCCCTGATAGGTCAGATAGAGGCTGATGGATGGGTGAGCAGTCAGCAGACCTGGAATGTCGAGGCTTCACTCCAGTCCACTAACTATGCTGGGGTTGGGAGTCTGGAAATGTCACCCAACCCTCCTACCCTTTGAGTTGATAACATTGTTAAAGTTAGAAAGGAACAAGAATGGGAAATATTGATTTGTTGACATTGATGTTTGTAGTCACAACTTATAGGCATTTTTTGCAGCTATTGAGATGGAGCCAATGGTAATCAGGCATCAGGCATAGACCTGTATGTCCAGGTGAAGGGGAAAACCCTGTTTGCTTATCAGGGGTGAGGGACTTTGTCTGTCCTAGCGTGTGGGGGGTGGGTGAACATTTGATCCCTGCCTCTGGATGTCAGAGGAGCTGCAAAGTGGCATAATGTCCACATGGCTTCGAGAAGTGCCACACCAGTGATCTTGAAGGGAGATGGTGATGGACACTGAGAGGCACTCGGATCCCTCGATGTGCTGGATCCAACCCAAACCTTGGCCAGAATAACTGTCACTGTGATCAATTAATTTGTGGCATCTTTTCCCCCAACCCTATGTGTGTGTGTGTCAGTTATTGTAGACATCAGCTGGCTTACCAATAGGCCACCAACAGCACTTTGGAGAAGTGACCTCTGATTTCCCATTCTAAGTAGCATGTTTAGAAATATCGAGAAAATAATAGTTTGGGAAATTTATTTTTTCAAGACCACAACTCCTCGAATCCCTCAACAAGCATGGCATGATCTGAATGGCTTGGGATTTATGTTACTTGTAGTCTAAGATGGTACATTTCTCAAGCTCTGCCAGAAAGGTACTGTCTGGGCCCCTACCTAATTAAAACATGTTGACATATTGGTTGTGGATTAGAAGATGTTTTAGAGTTGAGTCAGGGCAACTGGTCTTCTTTTCTTGTGGGATAGACATATTTCACTACACATGTGTCTTCTTTCGTCTGAGAAAAGTCGATGGGAGGCTTCCAGTTTATGGTTCATCTTGGTTTTACTCCATCTGGTCTGAATAGGCTTGTTAGATGGACAATGACCTGGTGTGTGTGAAAGTCACACCTATGCAACCTTTCCCATTAGTCATCCAGGTGATAACCTCACCTGGATGACTGAGAATCTCCAGAGACAGAAGATGTTGTACTTGTGGTGGTTCCTGCACCAAGCTGGAGAAAAAATATTAGTGATAGTGGACTTTACAGCAACAGGTTGAAAAGGCTAAGAATACTTCTCTTTTAGAGTTTCCAGCATATAGGTAGATCTCAGAAACAACAAACAAACAAATGAGTATACCAGAGGTGAATAGCAGGTTGAAACCGTTGCCTACCATGCTGAGTGTCTTCTCCCCACTTTTAGGGATTTTTTTTGTTTTCAAAATGACAATCTTGGTAGTCTGCCTCCTTGTTCTCTTCCATGGGTAAACTAAACTTTGCTCAGTATGTGTGGATGAGCATGTGTTGATCTGTTAGTCTTGTACAAATGGAAAAGCTAAGCATCTTTAGTTGGAATTATTTCCCCTGTGTTTTACTTTTGCTTTTACTTTAATTTTATTTTAGTTTATTGTTGTTGAATTATTTAGCTATAATTTGTTTATACGATATTGTTTGTATTTTGGTTATTTAAATGTGTTATTGTTGCTATATTGCGGTTTTATGTTGTAAACTGCCCAGAGTAGCCCCAGGGCTAGATGGGTGGTATAAAAGTCAAATAAATAAATAAATAAATAAATAAATAAATAAATAAATAAATAAATAAATAAATAAATTCAGTTGAACCTACTGCCATATAAGCATCCTTGAGTTGCAGCTCTGGAAATCATTTTAAGTGACTGGAATTAATTTATGTTCAAGGCTAGTCTTGTGTCATGCTGCTCGTATATATTGAGACAGAGCAAAATTAACCAACCTGCTCAGAATGTAAAAACATCAAGGTCAAAATCCTACTGAAAAACACTGCATGTACAATAGAATGGCACAGTTTTCATAATTTGCCAGATTTAGATTTCAAAGGCAGTTGCATCACCAATCAGGTGCCTGAGAAGACTACTAGGTGTTGTAAGGCAGCAGAATGCCTCCTATCGCTTCTATGACCACTACCATGTAAATATGTAATGCAAAAAGATTCTGGCCAAAGATTCTTGTGGCACCCTAAAAAGAAGCATGTTTTATTTGACACTATTTTTCTAGCCTACAACCTATATCATGAGATGTGCTGTAGTTCATGAAAAACAATCACTCATTTCGCTTCAACAGACTGAAGATCTGACTGGGCAGTTAAATCATCTGGGCCTGGATTGGGTCAGATTGCACTAAACAGGGTCACTTTGAGATTCTTTAGGATGATCCTTGTGCCAATATGCAAGGATCAACCACAACACAATTCAAGGGTAGACAGATGATGCAGGGCTGCCATTGTTTTAAGTCCTTCGATGGCTTGATGTGATACATCATTCAGAAGGAAAACCTTTTGCTTCATTTCCCTCATAATATTATGAGATGGCATAAGCCAAGGGACAGATTAAGTATTTTGCTTTGGTTCAATCCTGGTGATTTTGCACATGACAGAACCAAATCAAAAGATAGGAATCCTAAATGAAACCAAAACAAAAACAAAATGAAATAAAAACACAAAATAGTAGGTCCTAACAAGGATCCAAAGAGGTGTAAGTAGGGATGGAACAAGGATGGGCTGGTTTGTGACTGCTGGTATGTTATGTGGCTTTGGGCAAAAGGAGTGAACCAGCCTGTCCCTAACTGGGATAAAGCTGTGGAGCAAACCCCATCTGACCATACTCTGAAACACCTACCACTCTGGAAATTCCTGAAAACTTAAGTTTTACATCATCCATTCATACTGTATGGCTTTATCCCTAACAAAGAAAAATGGAACCAAATGACCATTTAGCTTTGTTGGCAGATAAGAAGAGATGCTCTACTTTGTATCTTCACCCCCTGCTGTCCTTCTGTCAACATTACAAGCAGGGCTACCTGATGCTATTGCATCCAACATTTCTGTATACAGAACTGTTCCCACTATCTTGCCTGGTTATGGTCCACTCCCGAGTATCACATCTATTTGCTGAGGTGGCATTTGCAGGAACAGGAAGTGCACAGTGAAGTTCCTGGAGTGCCTGCACCATGATTTAATCCAAGAGCTCTTTCTTCACATTGATGTTTTGAGCTTAGAAGACCCAGAGACCAACTCTACCACTGTGCTTTTGGAAATGACAGTAGGTACTGTCATTGAAAGCAGCAGATATTGCTTAAATATTGCACAATATAGCATTTCAAGAACTTTAAGATTTAGACTAATGAGAGAGAACTTTAGAGAACAATATTCTTTAAAACAATTGTCTTGCCTAGTTTGCATCCCCTCACCTCTCTCAGATACCACCACCCAGACTTTCCCCAATCTCTAAAGCAATTTTAAACAGTATTTGATGACATCACCACAAAGTCCAGGTACCATGGACAATCTCCATGGCAACCTTAAGGATAGGGATAGAGGAGAATTTTGCTTCATTTTAATGGAAGTTCTTGTGCATCTTCATAGTTAGATAGAATTTGAGGGTTTTTTTTTTTTACTTTAAGTAAAAAGAATGTGAAAGTGTCTGAAAGTAACAGATCCATCTATCCAGGTCAAGGGGGTTGAATGCTTATCACTTAAAAGTCTTGGCTTGAACTCCTGTGCAGTCAATCACTTCAGTGTTGAATTAGTTTATTAAATTTAGCTTTAAATCATTTTTTGTGAGAGACACATCCTATTTAACACCTCTAGGGCAGATGGTATTCTAAGCATGAAACTGCTATATCTGCAGAAGGTGGCTATTGCAAATGGATTAAAATGCATTTTGGCTCCTTTTAAAAAATAATGTTCCAAAAATCATGAACTGCTTACTTAGGTGAATAATACAGTAATATGAGGTTTTTAAAAATTCAGCTGTAAAAGAAAGAAGAATGGACACAGTTTTCTCCTCCCTACCCATAATAAATTTCTTCAAAGACCTTGCAAAGGCATGGAGCAGATGAGATGGCTTATATTGTCAGTGCTAATTGGGAATGGAGTAGAAGTGGAGAAGGGACTGATAGGTTCTTCATCTCATCATGTCTTATGCTAACTCTGGAAAATGGGGACATGATTGTCCAAACTGCAACTGCCAGATGGTGAGACAAGGAGACCATGGAAGAATGCCATGTTTTTTTTCCAAGGACTTTCAAGCACACAACTAGTATCAGCCAATATTCTACAGGATATCCCCTGATGCTTTTCTGTAGATCAGGTGTGTTAATTGTCACCACCACCATTATACTTGTAACGTAGAAAATGTTTCTCATTAGTCTTCTTACCACTTCAAAATCTCTCTCCCCTCCCCATAAGTTACTCCCCTCATTCCCACATGGTTAGAAATCATGTTCATGTTTTGGACAAATCAGTCTGGAAGCCCAGGGAGAAAGGAAGGAGTAGGTGTCATGGGACGAGAAAACAACCATTTTGCAATGTATTACATATTTTACTCCTTAGAATGGTCTAGCACTGTTTCTATTAATTTCATGCACTTTCAATTCAGGAGTAGAAATTACAGTCGTTTATCAGCAGTGCTATTTAAGGGCCCTGTGTCAATTGTGATGGACACACAGTCTCCTCACTTTAATGTTATTTAAAGTACGTTATATCGAGAATAACTGCAACTTTACAAAAGCTCCCCTGTATGTATTGGGGGAGCTCTCTGCACATTATACACTCAATAATATAAGAAAGAGTTTTAATAACATACTTGTGTGAGCTTTTATTTTATTTTTAATAAAATACTTTTGATTTGCACTAATTTGGCTTGAAAATTGGATGTCCCCTCATGAACACACTATTTAAGAAGCAACCTACCAATCTTTTGTGTATGTTTCTTAATTCTTAATGCAGCTGTTTTGAAACAAATCTGCTTGTAATTTGACCACATCAGCATCCCTCATTAGAATCTATAGAGAGGAAGAAAGCTATATACACTAGGAACAGTGTGGAGATCCAGCAGAATTTCCAAGAGTCTCAGAGGAGGACATTTATCAGGCCATGTTCTTCCATATTTTTATCAATCTGCTATCTTCAAAGCTTATTGTAATACCATTACATTCACCCCCCTGCTGATTGCAGGGGTTAGGGACCCACCCCACCCGCATTGCATAAAAATTCGTGATATGCGGAAGCAGGTGGGGTGGGGCCTGGGAGCGGGGGGGAGGGCAATCACGTGCCTGTCCGAGGCTTCTCAGAGGAGTGCGGGGGCAGCGTTGAGCGACCCGATCACCCCCCGCCACCCCCTGTGCAGCTCTGAGGCTTCTCAGAGGAGCGCAGGGGCGGCACGGAGCAACCCAATTGCCCCCTGCCCCCGTGACTCCGAGGCTTCTCTGAGGAGCGTGGGGGGGCAGCGTGGAGCAACCCAATCACCTCCCCCACCCCCGTGCGCGGCTCCAAGGCTTCTTGGAGGAGCACGGGTGGGTGAGGCAGAGTGACCCAATCACCCCCCGCCGCCCCCTGCGTGGCTCCGAGGTGCAGGTACTGCGATCCCGCAATGTAGTGGGACCGCAGTACCTGAACTGCAAAATGGCAGGGGGTGACTGTATTATGATTATTTCTAGGTCCTACACCAAGATGAGCCTACACAGGGTGCAGCTACACAAAAGAAAAACATTGCATTGAATTGGGTTGCTTAGAAGTTTTTAAAACTTGGTCCCTTCTGGCTTCTACTGCTAAAATAGCTGTCACGCTTCATTCTGATAAGACAAATGATCCTGTTCTCTTTGGTGCACTTCCCGGTCAGTACAGTTTTCAATGGTATCATGCTGGTTGGTGTCTTCTTCCTTTTATGTAGAAGTGTAACATTCATTTCTCTGCTGTTGTGACTGTTTTCTCCCCTTTTTGTTTCAGAACAGACTTAACACTAACCTGAAAGGTTTATCAGATTAACACAGGGTCAGGAGGTGTGCTATTAAAAGTAGAAAGGTAACTTTTGTAGAAAGAAATATAAATATTGCAATAGGACCAATTGTCCTAATGAAACACCAAATAACTCCATGGCTTATGTAAAGGAACTGGGAAAAGGAGAAAACCAACTGACAAGCTGAAAAGAAAAGAAAAGAAAGAAAGAAAGAAAGAAAGAAAGAAAACACTGCATCCCTTCTCTGACCATCACTAAAATATATCTTTTAAGAAAGAAGGGGGGGGAGATACATTAATACCTTGGTTTATGAGCATAATCCATTCTGGAAACATGCTTTTAAACCAAAACACTCTTATATCAAAGCAAATTTTCCCATAAGAAATAACAGAAACTCAGATGATTCATTTGGGAGTTCCATAGACCATATACTATACAGACAAAATGCCAAAACTCACAAAAGAAATTGTCTAGAAGTCCACATCCACATCATGGCTTACATACCTGGCTGTGGAATCTGCTCTGCCAGGGACTAAACACTGGATTTTACAATGTATTTTTAATGTGACAATAATAAAGTGCAATTTGTAGCCCTATACACACTTGACTAGCTGTCTCATGACTATAAATTGTTTGGAAAAACTAAGAATGTTGAAAACAAATTAAATATAAATATAAATAATATAAAGAAAACTAAAATCCTAGCCTGCACTTTTCCAGCTGATGCTAGGGAGATCTCTATGGCACCAGCTGGAAAACATCAGTGTTCTTATGAAATCATTCAATGAGACACTGAATTATTTCATAAGAACACCAGTGTTTTCCATGGTGCTTTCCACCCCCACATAATGGACTTTTTTCTTTTTGTGTGCTCTTTGTAGCTTTAATGTTACCTTTTACTGTTCTAAGATGTCTCTACTAATTCCCTGTTCTTAACTTGAATATGTCTTAAATGTCCTGGGCTATAAGTTTGTCCCTCATTAAAAGTGGGGTAAAAATATTCTAAATATTCTAAATAAATAAATAAATAAATAAATAAATAAATAAATAGTCTTCTAGAGTAGTGGTTGAAACATTTAAAATACAGTAATACCTTGGATGACGAATGCCTCTGATAAAGAATGTTTCGGATTCCCTATGGGCTGTCTCAGATAAGGAATGTTTCATCATGCCTTTCAAAAAAAAAGTATACCCAGGATGCATTGCACCCCCGATAATTTGTGGAGAGTTTTGTGGAGTTACAGCATTTTTCATGGTGTTTTGGAGCCATTCTGGACAATTTTTGTTGAGGGATTTGGACCTTTTGAACTTGGAAAGGTAGGGAGCTCAGGGTTCCTCGCTTTTTCCTGTCTGTTTCCTTGGCTTTCCAATGCAGAGTGGAGGGGATTGCTGAGAATTGCCCTGGCTTTTTTCTGTCTTTCCATTGCTGTCCATTGCAAAATGGAGGGGTGAACTGAGAAAGGGTTTGCGGAGAATCGTTCTGGCTTTTTTCCGTGTATTTGGTGGGAATGACCTTTTGGGTTTTTTTGGAGCTTGGTTTTATTGATGTTTATACTCCTTTCCATTGCATTTTTGGTGGGAAAAGGCTGGGGTAATCTTCCTGGATTCTTTTGTTCATGTTTTCATTGCACTGCAGAGAGGTGTTTGGGGTGTGTATGTTCCAGCACTGCAAGCCTTTAAAGTGCACTTTACGAAGAGATCTGAAAAACCCTCAGCTTGTTTGCCTTTTTCAGACCTCCAAAACGGATTAACCAGTTTTCCATTCATTTCAATGGGAAACCACATTTCAGATACTTCTGCCTTGCAGAATGAATTAAACTCATTATCGGAGGTACTACTGTGCTGTCAATAATGTCCATTAGTCCTTTGCCACCCCTAGGTCAGTTATAGTTTACCTCTGTGTTTCTCGTGATCCTGCCCGGGATTTATTTGATTGTTTGAGATATGTTAGCCTAGATCCAATTACTATTCCCAACCAGAGCAATTTACTGAACCAGTTCTTGAGTTAATAGTATGTAAATCCCAATGATTAAATGAGAGTACTTTATTTGGAATTAGGTTTAAATTTTGGACTGAGAAAATTATTAATGCTCCCAGCTGAAAAATGCTGGTACTTTTACTCCAACAGCTTTGCAAATGTTCCTAAGTTGAATTTTCAACAAGTAGTAGTAGTAGTAGTAGTAGTAGTAGTAGTAGTAGTAATAATAATAATAATAATAATAATAATAATAATAATAATAATAATAAATAAATAAATTAAAAAGTCACCATCAGTCAGCTGCAGAAACCCACCTTACTGGGATCTGCTCGCATAATTCTCTGATACATCACGTAGTCCTAAACGCTTGGGCAGCATTTGACTCATGATTTGTAATACAAAATCCAGCGTAGTTATCTTGTCTATTAAATCCAGCATTGGTTAATAATAATAATAATAATAATAATAATAATAATAATAATAATAATAATAATAATAATAATAATAATAATAATAATAATAATAATAATAATAATAATAATAATAATAATAAATAGTGATCCTTTCTAGTACTCAAAACTGGTATACTGTTCCCATCTTCTGGGGACATCCTGGGACGGAGCAGCTTACCCAAGGCCACACAGGCTGGCCCTTCCGGGATGCACAGTGGGGACTGAGCTCCCGACTCTGACTCTGAAGTTGGATGCTTAACTTGCTGAGCTAAGAATCACAAATATTGGTACATCTGTAGAACCTAGAACAACACTTTCTGCAAAGTGATCTTTGCAAAATGTTTCTCCTAGTTTGCACACCTCATATTTTTACAAGGATCTCATGGGCAAAGGAAGGCAATCAACCATCTCATTCTGTGAGCTATTATTTGCTTGATGGCATAGGTAGCAATTAAGTTAAATGATGTTTATGTACACAGAATATTTTACTAGCTAATTAACTTGTGGGTGATACTTATTATGATCAGGCCTTGTGTCCATGATTAACAAGACAACGGCTTTTCTAAAAGAAAAATCTGTGGGACTTAATGGAAAGCTCATCTATAAATTCCACTATGGAGTCTGACCTTTTGGTAGTACAGTCTGTCTCAGAGGCAAATGGAAACAACATTGAGCAATTATTTCTATTTTCTCTTTTTATTTTTTAGGCCCAGACAATGTTATACAGTTTTGCAATTTTGTGGTTAACTTTCCTCCAGTGTGCAGTGGAAGTGCAGGGATTCACAGAGTATAACAGCTGCTAGTTCCCAAATAATCCACCTTCTCTCATTAGTGGCACTTGCCGTCTCAATGACTCACTCTGTGACATTAATAGTACTGAAGTATATAACAGAAGAATAGAAGATTGTTTCTTAAATATTTGACACTTGTTAAAAGTGCTTCCAATCTTGGAAGCATGGAATTTTGAGAAGGGGAAAACATCTGGGAAGCAGTAGCACCTATAGTATGAGATCATTTTAATTTCTATACTCTTCTTTAACTTCATGTGGCTGCACTATTAATAACTGAAACCCTGTTGATTTCAGGGAGACTAGACTACTCCAAATATAACTGCCTAGATGCCCTAAGCACATATGATTTCAGAAGCTAAGCTTGATTTCAGAAGCTAAGCAGGGTTGGCCCTGGTTAATACTTGGATGTGTGACCACCAGGGAATACCAGGTGCTGTAGGTGCCTGGAGTAGGAACTGACAAACCACTCCAGTATTCCTGTCAAGGAAACTCCATGGACATGGGGTCATGAAGAGTCGGTCACGACTGTAACGACACCACACACACTCCAAATATGGTTCAGTTTGTATCATCCTTGAAGAATGTAGCAACATGATTCTGCTTTCATAATGCAGCCATATACTGTACATACTTAAGAGGCAAGGAGAAATCAAGAATAAGGACAAAAAAAATCAGACGGTTAATATGTTGCAGCCTCATTGGTGTAAATGTAAACATATTCATGATTGATTGTGTTGCAGTACTGTGGAGTATTTCATCTTTAAATCAACATTTGTTTGTTCCTTAGAGGAGTCCAATCACTTCCATTTTATCGATGTTTGCACAATGAGGAGTTCAGGAGACATGAGACTTCATCAACATCACTAGGATTTAAGAATTACGATCAATTAAAAATGAGACAGACAGGAGTTATAAATCCATTCTGCATTTGAAACGAGGTGAAGCAATTTAGCCTCTAACAGCTAAACAGCTGAATAATTTAATCCAGGTAGGAAAATATGCAGGCTGTATAGCGACTGATAAGGCATGCTGATCAATAGCATTATTCTGTCATTGCCACCTCAGGCTGAGTATATATCTAAACCTAGATGGCTGGATCGCTCAGTGAGTTGGATATTTCACTGTGGAGTTGAACCTCAAGAGCTGATTCCATGCTGTGCCTCCTGAGAGAATAGCCTTGGGCAAACTACACAGTCCCAAAACACCCTAGAAAAGAATGGCGAACCACTTCTGAGTAGTGTATACCTAGGAAACCCTGTAAGAGGTTGACATAAATTGAAATAAATCTGATGCTGTGCTGTTGCTGCTGCTGCTACTGTTGACATCATCATCATCATTGTCATCATTGTCATTGTTTTCATTGTTGTCATTGTTGTTATTTTCATTGTTGTTGTTGTTGTTGTTGTTGTTGCTGCTGCTGCTGCTGCTGCTGCTGCTGTTATTGGGGATAGCTAGGCCTACCTAGTCAAGCAATGACATTACAGCTCCAAATCTGTGGAATCATCTGAAAGCTCAAAAGAAATTTGTGAGTGTAATGGTACCCTTACACCAGGGGTGTCCAAACTTTTTGCAAGGAGGGCCAGATTTGGTGAGGTGAAAATGTGTGGGGGCTGACCATTCAGCCACATTTGGCCCCTGGGCCAGACACTGGACAGGTCTCTATAACATGCAAGGAGGTGGGGAGGACGCTGCAGCAACAGAGCTGGGGGAGGATAGGCTGGGCAGGTGACATGGGAGGATGGACAGAGGCAGGGACAGCAGACAAACCATAGAACTGCAAGCTGACATCTCCATCTGGAATGATGGAGGGGCTAGCTGGCGGGGATGGATGCCAGGCTGAGACGGCGGGGAGAAGAGGCCAAGGGCCACTCAAAATTTGAAAACGGACCACATTGGGGCCCCGGGCCTAACTTTGGACATGCCTGCCTTACACTAATTAAGCAAGTAGTATTGAGACGTACAGTATATACCCTCTGATATGGTGGGTGATTTCTAGTAATACCATGGAATTCTGCTATTAGCTATCAGTCAGGGACAAGAGAGTGGTTGGGTTACATCATTGTGGGAGAGCAACTGTGCAACTGGAGCTAGTTATTTTGCCATCCATCTGTTGTATGAACGATCATGCTCTGACTGTGCAATTCATCATGTAACTGGGCATATGACAAGCAAGCAAAGGACATCTGGCAAGTCACAAAAAATGCTTGCACAATTGGTCTTCCATGGACAATAAAGAGCAACACAAATTTGGCCAGGGAAATTAGAGAGGCAGATTTTAAAAATTCTGGCAATTTTAGTAGATGGTACCAGTAGGGACCAGGTTAAAAAAAAAGTTGAACAAACCCAGTTTGTCATGTTCTTCCCTTGTGCCATTGCACCCTCCGTTAGTAAATGTGAAGTATCCATTCATTCTATAATAATCTGTAGTGAATCTTCTTTACACATGATAAAAAACCCACCCTCAGTTCTGAGAGAATTGAATTTGAGATATAGCCAGTGATGTTGTTAAGAAATGAGTAGTACCCATACAAATTGTGTTTCTAGACTAGTTTTTACTGTTTGAGATCTTTTATGGCAAACAAAGCAAGCTAGTTTGAGATTTAATCAGTCAAACATGTAAGGGAGAAATCAACAATCTGTGCACAATTGTGTGTTTCTAGGTCTTACAGTTTCAGAAATCTTCCACGACAAACCAACAAACGGGGTTCTTGAGGAACTGATATTAAAATATAACCAATGCCATGATTTAAGGTGGACCATTATTTAAGCTCAGCAAATTATGAAGGCCAGGGTAAAAAGATTTAGCAGAGAAGAATATGAGCAGAAGCAGAGATGGAATTCCTAGCTGGCAGCAGCCCCTCTCAGAGACATAGGGGGTAGGATCTGTCCTTTCCTGGGGGAAGGAAGGATTCCCCAAGCCACAGAGAATCCTACTGGCTAAAAGGTGCTGAATAAGACAGAATAGCAAAGGAAGAACAGTAACCCCAGGGTCTGCCAGCAAATAACTGAGGAGCTACAATGATGGCTCAGTGGGCTAGAATGCTGAAACTGTCAGCCCAGCTATTCGAATCCCAGGTGTCACACAGGGGAGTGAGCTTGTGCTGTTAACCCCAGCTCCTGCCTACCTAGCAGTTTGAAAGTATGTAAATGCAACTAGATGAATAGGTACGGCCATAAAAATCAGGAAGATAAACAGTGTTCCGTAGGCAAAAATGTGTTCAGCCATGCTGGCCACTTGGCCATGGACTTGCACAACACTGGCTCTTTGGCTTAAAAAGAGGAGATGAACACCGCCCCTAGAGTCGGACATGACTAGCACACATGTGAGGGGGGAACTGATACCTTTACCTTGCAGTGTTGAAATAGAGGTGCCAATGGCAATGCTATCTAACCAAGTTGCTGAAGTAATCATCCTTACCGTTCCATCCTGATTCTTGCTCCTGCCTCCCTTCTTCAGCATATTATCCCTCCTACCCCTTATCATACTGATCTCCTACTGACTTCATCTGGGCTGTTTATCAGCCATATATCTGGCTGCTCCCTCTTAGGACATTTGTGTACAAGTGATTTGTGTATTCCAACTCTGGCTTGGAATGGTGATTATCTTCTGCCTGTCACCTGAACTCTCCTGACACCTTTTCTGTGCAGTACCCATGCTTGCTTTTGGACTCAGCTGGCTCTTGGATTTCCCTCAGTGAGTTTATCGATCCTATTGTTTGCACCAGCAGCAACAAACCAAGAGAGAAATAAGCTCTCCTGAAATAGATATTCAGATACAACAAAAACAATTACTGTATTTAACTTAGAAAACCAAGAATGTCTATATACAATGTTGTATTTCTGCTTGTCACATTTTGTGACAATTCAGAAATGACTGCTAGCCATACAAAGTTTTGTGTTTCTAGTGCTTATAATGTTTCAGAAACAACTTTCTCTTGTATA
Organism: Phrynocephalus versicolor; assembly: GCA_023846285.1. Taxonomy (NCBI): domain Eukaryota; kingdom Metazoa; phylum Chordata; class Lepidosauria; order Squamata; family Agamidae; genus Phrynocephalus; species Phrynocephalus versicolor. Next base: position 5,690,762 of record JAHTLZ010003518.1, on the reverse strand, counting down.
TGGAAGGTATAATTTATTTCCTAACTGAAAAACAGGCCCATTTGAATTTGAATTAATATGCCCATCAAAACATCTTCACTTACTTTGGACTCTTGTAATTAAAAAAAGAAAATCTTCCCTGTTCTAAGGGGAAAAGACAAGTGGTTTTTAAGCTTTGGAAGATAGAATGAAAATCCAGGTAGGATTAAAAGCCGTTTGAGATCTTCATTGTCATCTCTAGATTTCATAGGATTTTTAGAACAAAGAATACATCTGTTCCCACAGTTGATATGGGATTGAACCAGTTCTGCAGAATTGCTTGTGTTTATGCTATTCCGAGACAAAATTGAACAACACAACAGTTTGCCTCACAGCTATATTGCTAATTCTTCCCCCTCCTTTCTTTCAAAATTTCAGTTTCACAGGGTTCCTTGCTCCCTTTAACAGAAAGATACCTTCAAGATGGTTTTTATGCTACTTTTGATATCAAATGTTTGCCACTTTTGATAGGTTATCAAGGGAGTGATGTATTCAGCTTTTTACCTCCACTTACACTACTGCTTCATTATGCCTTGCTCAGCTACTACACTAACCTATAGCTTAGCATGAGATGAAAAAGCTCAGGAGAATCTTAGACTCTGATCTTTCCTCCTCCAGGTCAGTCATGAGGAAGAGAGCAAATGTTTTCACTTCTGTTTTTGATTCAATACAGTGTAGTATGAGGTACAAAGAAGAACAAACTGTGGTTACCCCTAACAATGCATCACCATAACACCAGTGCTTTTGATTTTGGCTTTTGAAGCAGGTGTATGCCAGAAAATTATATTTAGCTATACTGGACAGCATTTCATAGGGAAACTCCCAATTTGGAGGACTGGAAATAAGCATGTTTTCATGCTTTTTTTTTTCATGCTTTTTCCTCATATTTGATTTCATTTTATTGCTTTATCTCTATACTGCCTTGAAATCATTTAGTGAAAAGCAGAATACAAATGTAATTTACTGCTTCTATGACAGCGAGGACAACAATGAAGAAGAAGAGGAGGAGGAAGAGGAAGAGGAGGGCTACTACTACTACTACTACTACTACTACTACTACTACTACTACTACTACTACTACTACTACTACTACTACTACTGTTGCTAGCTGCTGGGAGTAGTGCTTCAGCACTAGATAGGTGGGATATTAATGTAATGAACATATGGAAATTAATTAAATAAATACTACTAATAAGGAATATTGGAGCTGGAAGGAGCTTTATGGATCATCACATCCAGCCATTGTCAAGGAGGCACAGTGGGGAATTGAACTTCCAACCTTGGGCTCCACAGCCAGGTACTTAAACGACTGAGCTATCCAGCAATTCTATAAACAACACCATCACCATGAACACCACAACAAATAACTACAAATGCAAAGGCCTTCACATTTCCTGAATCTCATTGTGTGACCTTAGATCCAACACTATGATAACTTGGGCTTTTCCTGTGTCCTGAGTCATATCTTGATGTTTTTTTGAAGGCAGAATATGAAGATAAAAGACTTGTGCCCTATTTTGAGCTCATTATGCCAAATAAATAATAAATAACTGAAGATGTAAAAGAAAGAAAGAAAGAAAGAAAGAAAGAAAGAAAGAAAGAAAGAAA
>JAHTLZ010003518.1:5672361-5675852 GCA_023846285.1 Phrynocephalus versicolor | reverse complement strand
ACACACACACACACACACACACACACACACACACACACACACACACATGAGCCCAGTTAATGTCTATGGCAGAGCTGGATACTGTAATTGAATCCTGCTCTCCTGAGTCTTGGTTCATTAGTATAGGTGTTTGTTTGTTTGTTTGTTTGTTCATTCATTTGGTAGGTAGGGAGGTAGGGAGGTAATTTATATACTGTCCATCTGGCACGAGGGTCACTACACCACCCTGGGTAATGGTGTGTGTATTATGTTTTTTGTTGTTACAGTCATGACTGACTCTTCGTGACCCCATGTCCATGGAGTTTTCTTGGCAGGAATACTGGAGTGGTTTGCCAGTTCCTACTCCAGGCGCCTACAGCATCTGGCATTCCCCAGTGGTCACCCATCCAAGTACTAACCAGGGCTGACCCTGCTAAGCTTCCAAAATCAGATGAGATTGGATGTGCTTAACATCAGAAATGCAAGGAAACAATGTCAGTGGACAAACATTACTCATACAACTGCACTTCATTGCTTACTGTAGGGCCTTGGCCTCCCAGAAGAGAACACAAATTCCTATTTGCTATGGCAACGCCTCATGCTAGGAACTAAAGAACACCAGATGACCTGCTCCATCTCGTGCCAATCTCCGAAAGGATGTTGTTGTTGTTGTTGTTGTTGTTGTTTGGGGGCGGCCCCTGGAAGTCTAGGCAGATGCTGTTCCTAGAACAATAAACTGAACTGGAGGCATTCCAAATTAATCACTTGTACGGTACTTCGGCCAGGCTGTTGCACCATCAATGGACGGGGGGATTAGTTACTACAGTAGTAGGCTCTAAATACATACAGCAGCTATGTTCAAGAAAGTCCCTATAAAATCAAATCTCTGTTAATGCCAGCCTTTAATGTAATGTAGTCCCATCACACTATGAACCATTACAGAAAAGGCCACACGAGTGCCAATGATGATCCAACTATGGAATAACCAGAGGAACATTGCAAAAGACGTACCCCAGTTGTACATAGCATGGGAATGTCTTTGTAACTCCTTCCTTGTCTAGCCCCCAAATATGTCTCCACCCCAGTCAGTCTGGGAAAGTGATATTTAGTATGTATTTGTTTCTTTGTTTTTTTTTTAATTGTATTTCAATGCTGCCTTTCTGTTTGCAAAGCATGTCTTCTTAAAACACTCTAGGGGGGACCCCTCACACTTGTTTAATAGATACAATAAATAGATGAATCCTTGCTGCATTTCTGCTGATGCTTGCCTTTTTAAAACGGTTAAGTTAAAGTTTTAGAAAATCAAATGGCCAGAAGCCAAGGCAAACCAAGGCAGTACTACCAAAAAAAAAATCTGACCAAGGAATTGTAATAATTAAAGACAGAAACAGGCTAGTCTAGGATCTAATTGACACTTGGCTGCTTGATGTTGATAAAAGAAGACCAGCCATCCTTCTAAAGACTAAGCTATAGTTCAACCTGAAGTTTTCAGATTGATTTGCAAGTGCAAAGCAAATTCCTGAGGCATCTATTCTGCAGGAATCCCAATTTGATTTGTGTTAAACTGCCAAATTTCCTGGTGGATTGTAACTCTACCCAGCCCACCCACAAATAACATTTCTGTAAACTGAAATACTGTCTAACACAGCCGCTATTGTGACTGCTTATTTTCAACCCCACCTCCCAACCCCCCAATGATTTATATTGCTAAAAGTAAGTGACAGTCTAGAAAGCTTAGGATAGCTCAGTGAAAAAAAAAACCTTATGGCACCATAAAGTGTTATATTTTAATGTGAGGTTTCATGGACAAGTCCACTTCTTCAGACAAAAGGAGTAAAGGACAGAGTTCACCAGTAAAGCATTTATGCTGGCACTAAGAGTCCATGGTAGACATGGGCATGACTTGGCGAAATTCTCTTTTCCGTTTCCGTTCCTCGTTTCCGTTACGTAACGGAAACGGTAACGACAATTACTCCGCCAGAACTCGAACTCGAACCGATAAAAGAAAAATTGGGTCTGATTTGTCATTTTCGTTCATGGCAATGCAGCGATTGCGCGATGCTAAGCGGCACAGAAAAAAAGTTAAAAAAACCCCCGATTCCCGGCCAAAAAAGCAGGCGAAAATATGCCTGCCTGAGTGAGTGCACCTACCAGAGGGGTGGTTTCTGGGGGGGTCTCCGGCCTCCCCCCTCTCCTGTCCTGGGCTGCTTTGGTGGGGGCATCCTCCTCGTTGTCTCGCCAACTCGCCAAGCAGCACAGAAAAAAAGTTTTAAAAATAAAATAAAAACCCCCGATTCCCGGCCAAAAAAGCAGGTGAAAATATGCCTGCCTGAGTGAGTGCACCTACCAGAGGGGTGGTTTCTGGGGGGGGGTCCCCGGCCTCCCCCCCTCTCCTGTCCTGGGCTGCTCTGGTGGGGGGCATCCTTGTCGTCTCGCCAACTCGCCATGCCATGCGGTGTGGGCGGGGGATCCAAAATGGGGAGACCGCAATATTTATTTTGAAATCGTGGTCCAAAAACACACCAAAGCACCACAGAAATATGCGAAAATTAGCTATTTTAAAACTGCCAGAATTTTTACAGTAGCAGCAGTGGGTTTTTCTTGCAACAAAACGTCTCCATTGATTTTATTTTATTTTCCCTTCATAGCGGGCCAGAGGAGGCATCCACCCCATTACTATTATTATTATTTCACTTTTCAAGATCTGGAATTGAATCCCTATGGTATTTATGCATGTTATATGCACAACTTAAGTTGCCATTTCTTTCCTTCTCTTCCTCTTTCTGAGGGACTTCTGATGTTTTATGCCTATATGGCAGGCATGTACAGTGTGGTCTTCTTTGAATCAGGAATTTACCTGTTGAATTTAATGGTGGCAAACAAAGGGAAAAATGTTTCACCAGATTTCTGAAGCATTCACCGAACATTCAGAATGTCTTAATTTTTTAAAAATAAAGTGAGGTAGCAGAAAGTGAAAGTGACACATTTCTCCTCTCTAAAACATGAAAATTTAGAATTGCTTGCAATAATAATAATAATAATAATAATAATAATAATAATAATAATAATAATAATAATAATAATAATAAACTCACCATCAGTCAGCTGCAGAAAGCCACCTTACTGGGATCTACTCGTATAATTTGCCGATACATCACTGAGTCCTAAACACTTGGGAAGCATTCAACTAGTGATTGGTAATACAAAATCCAGCGTAGACAGCTGTGTGGTGAATCATCATCATCATCATCTTCATCTTCATCTTCTTCTTCTTCATCATCATCATCATCATCATCTTTATTTTTATGCCGCCTTTCACCCCAAAGGGACCAAAGGCGGCTTACAACAAAAACAAAAAATTCAACATAAACAATATTAAAATATCAAAGTCAATGTTTTAAAACAACAATAAATACACTATAAAAAGTAAAGCACAATGTTTGTTGATATTTACCTCTTGGGTTGCACATGCCTTCTCTGTTACTCATGTGCTGTTTGTGCAATGCATACAG
>JAHTLZ010003518.1:5664861-5669861 GCA_023846285.1 Phrynocephalus versicolor | reverse complement strand
TTAGTAAATCAAGATAAATATGCAAGCAAACAATGAGAGAGGAGAGGCACACCAAAGATGGGAAAAAACTTTATCAATCAATGTGAGTTGGTGTCAGGTAGAGTAGTGATGTAGTTGTGTATGCTATTTCACACCTCCTTAGGCTGATCAAGTAACAACATCCTATTCTCTGAGATTTAGAGCCAAAGCCCAGGACCATGGGGCAGGTACTTGTGATGTCACAAATGCGCAACATGCAAGAGTTAGAAGGGGAGCAAAACACCTTCAGGGGCAACTAATTGGGGCAATGGTCAGAAGGGGAATGTGGTTAAATGGACCTGGAATCAACATCAAGGAGATCATATTTCTGGTCCTAGTAGATTGTTCAAGGGATTGCCCATTAATAATCCAGGGCATTTTCTTTTGTCTTCTGCCAAAGGCCATGATTTTGGTCTTTTGGTAACTTAATTCTAATTCCTTCATTTTGCAAAAGTCTGCAAATTTCTTAACGACTCTCTTGAGGCAAACTGGTGTTCTCGCTAGAAGCATGTCATCCACATATAGAAGGATAGAAATGTGTCTTTGTTGTAATTTTGGAGAGTGAAGACTTGGAGAGCTCAGACGTTCTACTGTGTCATTCATGTAAAAATTAAACAATGAGGGGGCCAGTAAGCAGCCCTGTCTGACTTCTCTATAGGTGTAAAACGGGTCAAAGTTGCTTTTCCTATTAAGTCTAACCTTCAGGTTGGTATTGTCATGTAGTGCATGCAGCAATAGAAGTAATGATTTATCTATTGAGGTGGCTTGCAAGTTGGCCCATAATTTCTGTCTCAAAATCGAGCCAAAGGTTGCTTTCAGATTGACAAATGCGGCATATAGTGAAGTTGGACCCTTTGTCGCATATTTCTGTATAAGGTGTTGGAGAATAAGACAATGGTCCAGAGTAGATCTATATTCTCTAAAGCCCGCTATCTCTACAGCAATCCTATTTTCTTCATCCAACCATGTCTCAAATATATCCTGAAGATATCTAGCATTTGCTGCATATGTTTAGGAGACTAATGGGGTGATACTTTGGCGGTTAAGGTACCACTATTGCTGAATTCCATTCTAAGGGAATGAGGCCCATGGAGTCAATATAGGTAAATAATGCTGCAAGAAAAGGAGCCCACCAGTCAATATTTTCTTTAAAGAGTTCAGGAGGCAAACCATTTGATCCTGACACTTTACCTATTGTCAGTCGGGCAATGTGGGATGTAATTTCCTCTTGTGAGACTGGAGGCCAGACCGACAGATCCTCAAACCCCCCAGCTGAAATTGGTGTTTACAGAGCTGTTTATAGAGGTCTTTATAGAGCTGATTAAAGAAGGTGAATCATTTGCAGTGAGAAATTGGGAGATCAATTTGGCAGGAGAGATTTTGTTTCTTGTTAGTAACCAGTCGCCAGAACTGAGAGGAATTTTTCTGCGTGGAAGTGAGAATTATTTCCACCCATAGCAAGTGAGTATAGTCTTTTTTCTTTTGGGAGAGTAGATGTTTATATGCCACTTTTTGAGACACAAGGTTTTGTTGGATTTCCTGTCTTTGCTGTTTGATTTCTTAAATAAATGGTAGACGGCTGTAAGAGCTTTTCTTGCTCCTTGGCAGTCTTTATCAAACCAAGGTTTGGACTTCCTGTAAGATATTAAGGGATGGTTTTAGGTTCAGTTAAACTTGTTTTAAGTCCCTGAGCCAAGCTGTTATAAATAATAATGGGATCATTCTGTGTATTGTAGTCTGAGCCTTCAAATTTAAACATGTTGATCTTTGGCCTCTATTACTTCTCTGAGCCTGGATTGTATTTGAGCAGACCATTTCACCCTGAGACTTATTACTTGTGAGCCTTCATGTGGAGGCTGATCGGCCATAACTTGGGTTATGAAAGAGAATTTAGCCTGACGCAATAGGGGAAAATGGTCACTCTTCAAGTAGGGTAGCACTTTGAAGTTGGTTATTGATGGAGTTAAAGAGGCACATGGTAGCATATAGTCAATAGTACTTGCTCCTTGGCCAGACATGTAAGTGAACTCTGTTGGATGGTCCTCTGGAAATGTGCCATTCAAGAAGTGCAAACCTAACTTGGAGGCAACTTTGGCCAGATGAAATCCTACAAGATTGGAGGTTGAATCTTTAAAAAACCTAGGGAGTGGGAGAAGTTTGAAGGAATTATCCAAGTCACTAAGAAATTCCTTGTACTTGAGTTCAAGGCTAGTATCATCAAGGCCCAGGCGTGCATTAAAATCTCCCAAAAGTAGCACCTTTGCCTTCGGGTGCTCGACTAATAGATTTGCTATATAAGTTTCTAGGGAGCTCCAGGCTTCAGTTACCTGTGATTTTGATGTGAGCTGGGGAATATATACATTTATTAGGATTAGGCTGTCTTCTCTGCTTTTCAGGATTATTACCATAGCTCTTGAGTCCATGGGGGATTTTTCTATATGTTGAAAGTTCAGGGAATCTGAAATTAAGAATGCCAACCCACCTTTCAGCCTCCCCAGACCCTCTCCCCTTCTGGCTTCCACCCAATGGCTACTGTAACGTTGCAAGGTGATTTTACGGGTTGTCCAAGTTTCTTGAATAGTCAAAATATCAAATTTCTGGCGTTAGAAGGGATTGTCAGATGAATTTGTTAAACAATGAAGCCACCCTGCAACAGTTCATGAGAGTATTTTGAGCAGGGATATTAGTGATTGCCATTCTGTTTTGTCAGTGCTATCCAAGATTTTTTCAGCATCATTGAGTACACACCCATTACAGTTGTATGGGGCCCTGCTTTTTGATACCAGAGGTGGTAAGGGGGATAAAACACTAGATATTTGCCCATTTGGTTCTTGATTTGTAGCTCCTAGGACAAATGTTGCTGGTGTGGTTGTCGGGGTCCTGATCTCTTGTGCCGAGTCTTGGAGCTGGGAACGCAGTTCATTTAGCCTGACCAGGATCTCTAATTTTACTTCATCTGGAGGGCCTAGAAGAGCTGCCGAAGTCCTTGTCTCCACCAGGTCTACCAAAAGGCTGGTCTCAGAAGGCCAGGTGGATCCAGCCATGTGATTAAATTGGTTTCCATGGCTGCCTCTGTCCTTGGTTTGGTGTTGACAATTCTATTATTGGTGGCTCTTTATCAGAAGACTTGTGGGGGTGGAAGAAGGGGATAAATCTTGGTGTTTTGGAACACTCTAGTTGGGGATATTCAGAATTTCTTAAGGAGATGCAAGCTAAATGGCCATGTGAGTGTTCCCTGAATTTGAATGTATACCTGTATTTTTTTTTAAAAAAGCAAATCTGTTATTTTCTTTTTTAGATATGGTTGTTTCGTTTCAGAAGAGGTTCAGTTCCGTAACAAAGCATGGCTGCACAGCTGCCATTGAGAACCTGGACACAGCCTCTGGAACAAAATCAACCTCTGACTTATCTTCTTTTGGGTTGCATGGGGTGACATTCCAATCAGGAAGCACCCTGAGATGTGTCAACTTTCCTTCTCCCTGGCACTGGCCATTCAGGAGCTCTGCAAGGACATGCAACATCCCGCCTCCCTGCTGAGCATGTTTCACAAAATAGTTTAGCATTAGGAATGCCTAACACTTACAAATTCTTCAAACTCCCATGCTATGCTAAGTCATATTTTATACATACACCTTGGTGCTGTTATCACTGGATTCTGTCTTGCAGCTTTTTTATCCAAAAAATTACCCATCTTTTCCTGCTTTAAACATTGAGTCCTTTCTTTTATGCCTTATACCACTAACTGGCATTAATTCAACAGTGTTCTGTATGCATGCTGAAGGGAAATTGTCTTCTTAATTATACTTTCTGGCTAGAGTCTTGGCGGCTGAGAAGAATTTGAATGTACAAGGGTTGTGCAAATGCTAAAAGACCTCTGTTGCTTGGCACATGAAACTGTAGGCTCTTATACAGACCGTTGTCTTTTGTGTTTTATCATCTGAAGCCCTGGCCATTTCTCTGTGAAATACTCACATATTCATCACTTGTTGGATTTTTTGTTAAAGTAGTCAAGATGAATAAAAATAGATTCACATGCCGAAGAGCCACAGAATGTTTCTTTTTACTGATATTGTAGAATGTTCTGTTGTTTATAATATAGATCCAGAGTATTATCAGTAAGTATATTCTGGGTACTTATTAAGTGACTGCTTCTACAACAGGGATGTGTCTCTTCACTGAAGGAATTGGGGCAAGAGGCTGAAATATGTCTCAGGAAAGGCAGACAGACTCATCTAGGACTCAGGGAAAGCTAGCAGTGCAATATAGCATGACAATGGAGGGGGGTTGATCTGCGGCAGTACCAACAGCTGGTTGATAAGAACAATCTGTGGCAAATAGGTGGAAGGTCAGTTAGGAGAAGAGCTGACTGAGGATGGCATAAGCTTTCCACAACTAGAACAGAAAGAGTACAATCAAGGTCCATATCCTTCTTTTTTACACCACAGAATAGAGCACCATGGCAGTATACTGTTCCATGTAATTTCCCTCTAGCCATTACTCATAATAACCCACAGATGGCTGTGTTGAAACAAATGGTGCTTCTGTAAATGTGAGGTGGCATGAGACACCACTTTGCATAAGTTTGGGAAGACTCCAATGGAATACAACACAAGTGAAAGAAACTAAAAGGATTCTGAGCCAAGGTTGTAGACCACTCATCCCAGGAGACCTTTCCTTATCCTTATCTTTTTGCTACAGCACCTACCTCAGGATAGCCAGGAGGAGGAGGAGGAGGAGGTGGTGGTGGTGGTGGTGGTGGCCACTGAAACTCCCTCTTCTGAACATTAAAGTCCTGTGGGAATCTAGCCCTCTTTTTTCCTCTGAAACTGTAATACAGCTGCTTCACTGAGTGTAAGTTCTTTCTTCTTTTACAACACCCCATAGTGCTCACACTAGGTAGCTGTAGGAGCTGTTCACTTACTGTTGTTCAACATAATTGCCATTAGAGATGGGCACAAAACAATATTTTTGTTCCGTTATTC
>JAHTLZ010003518.1:5645660-5664851 GCA_023846285.1 Phrynocephalus versicolor | reverse complement strand
TCCTTAAAATGTATATTTATGTCTTTTCTCAGATCACTGTATTTTTTTTTCCTTTAATGGGAGTTAGGGGACATCGAACCAAAATGGCTGCCAGATGCCTAATATTGATTTCTTGGGTATAAAACACCCTGGACATCCATAAAAATGCAGCAATAATTATTTATTCTGCCTGATAATACCTACTGGGGGGTGGGTGGGTCCTTAAAACATTTGTTTTTGCCTTTCTCCCACCGTGATGTATTTTTCTTTTCCCTTTAAGGATGACACAAAATGGATGCCAGCCACAAAATGGATGCAAGCCATGCGATGGGATCATGTAAATTCTTGGAAAACTTCAACCAATAGCATGCCCGGGTTGCAGACTGGACAGGCAGGTCTGGCAGCAGAGGACATAAAAAGCTCTGGCAGCCCCCATCCTCCTTGCAGTCTGCGGTGGGAGTTAGGGTGGGATTGCTGTCTCTGTGACTCGTTATTTTCACTTTAGGCCAGCCAGGCAGGTGTATGTCTCTGTGTTCCTGCTGGCTGCAGCCTGGCTCTTAGGGGAGAGAAAGAAGAGATTTCTCTCTAGCTTCAGTCTGGCAGCCTCCCTGTGTGCATGCATACGTACCTCTTGGTGAGTACTCTCCCCTGCCCCACAGTGCAGTCACTCTGCGGCTGCCTTGCGCCCTGGACAATGCTTGCCGCTGCCTTTGCAGCCTCCCTGCGTAGTACCTAGTCTATACTTTATCTCTGCCAGCGTCATTTTTTTTAGTGTTTTCTCTCTGGTCTGGGGCATTGGGGGATGCCCGCATGCGGAAATGCTTTAAATCATGCAAAAAAACAGTTAAAAAGGAAAAACAAATAAACAAACCAACAAAACAATTTTTTTTGAAAAATTCATGAAAAATGAAAACGAACCGAAATGGGACCCGCAATGAAAAACGAAAAACCGAAATGTCATTTTTTCAATTCGTGCCCATATCTAATTGCCATCTCTGCACATATGGACACAGAACACTTGAGCAGTCATTCACACAGATGTGCTGCCCAGGTTTTTATAAATTTTATTCGATCAACGTTGACTCATTTTCCAGTTCCAGAGCCCATGGTTAAGTGATTACATGACCTGTCCAGCACTGGCAGATGTCATCAAGCCCTTCCCTTCAAATTGTGCCATTTGGGTTGAATCATAGTGTCCCAAATCCTCCAAGTGTTCACAACCACTTATTTTTAAAAGCTGTGTCAGGTAAAAATTTAACCTCCATAATCTTCTACCTACCTTGTCAGGCCTTTGCACAGTCATAATTACTCAACTGACAGAACTGAGAGTTAAATGTACATCATCTGAGGAACCAAACTAGTGGTGGCGTTGACTGCACCACTCTGCCCTCACAAAAAATGGAACCAATGGAAAGCTTGTGAGGAAAGGTTAGGGGTTTGCTATGCTGTTGTCTGGGGATGTCATCTTGTGTCACATAATAATAGGGCTGTCTAGTATATATGCGTACAAGCTCAGTTTCTTTCATGCTGGCAGCAAATGAATGGCTTGATTGGGTAATGATCTTGATTAAGTAATGATCAAAGAGGATTGGGCAGAGCAAGAATCTTGAGAATGCCATTGGATCACATACAGAAAACTTAGATTTTTTTTCCCCCAACTATAGTTTCCCTTTCAAAAATCCTACATTCTTCTATCATCATTCATGCCAACCTGCACAACTTACACTGTTAAACAGTTGTACTACATTTGCAGTAAACTAGCATATACAAGTAAACTGAAATACCTCTAAAACCCTCTTATGGGGCTCAAAAGATGTGAACATATAGCTGCATATTTAATTAGCATTGCTACATGCCTTGATAAAACTATGGAAAATCTAGTACTAGATCAGATTTGGCAAAGCTCTTTGTGGAGTGATTTTTCAATGGAATAAAAATAAAGTTCTTCTTTAAGAGGATTCTGCTGCATGGACTCACGGTATGCTTTCATTGTGTTCATCTTCTAATGTGCTTAAAAGAGGAGCCTTGCTTCTTTTAATGCCTGACGGCTGCCATTAGCCTTCAAAATCGATTCTTCTGTGGAAGAACAAAACAGGGAAAGGTTCCCGAGGTTTGTTAATAGCCTGTAGGAAGGCTCATTAGGAGACAAGCTGCATCTGAAGCACTTTTGAAAATGCAATTGTTTATACATTTAAGAATTCCTCTGATTATTCTACAATAGCCTATCATGCTGGTAAAACTGTAAACACGACTTATGATGTCGAAAACAACAACAACAAACACGAATGTAATCTGAACATAGGTGTCTGGTTTGTACTGGGACCTGGGTGGTACCAAATCAAGAACTGGGGGAAACTGTGAAAGGCCATTGCCATGTTTTCTGTGGATTTCTGCTCCATCTTCCTTGCTTGACAAATGGCTTGCTTTCCAAAGTATGCAGGATGGGTGGATCTTGAAACACAGGAAGCTGCTTTGTGGTGGTAGTTCAGTGGCAAAGCTAGGGATGGGACTTTTGTTTAAAGCAGAAAGCAAAGATACAACATGAAGCTCTTACTTTCTGTGTGGGATCTTTTATAAATTCCAGAAAGACACCTACAGATTATGGTTCCTCCAACCCATCCTTGGATAACCCAAGGAATGTTTTTCCATGATAAATGTATTAGGGTTTGATTACCCAAGTAATCTGAGAGTTATGTCTGGGTATTATTGTTTTGATTCATGTCATTTGTTTTTTGTGTCAGTGGTCCTGTTCTTAAGGGGAAGCCTCAGTTGAACTGGTTTGATTCAGTGGAGGGGACTACAGCACTCTTTAAATAACATGAAATGCGACCAGGGCTGGCATTTTGATTCACCCATGGGTCTGTCGTGACTCTACCTGCATGCTGTACTTTTCAATAGTCATCTTATCAGGCATTACTTCTTTTCTTTTTTTAGATTCTCAGACCAGTCAATGGTTCCCAATCTTGAGTCCCCAGATGTTCTTGGACTCCAATTCCCAAAGCTTTCACCACTAGCTGTTAGAAATGGGCACGACTCAGCGAAATTTTCGTTTCCGTTTCTGTTTTTTTGTTTTCGTTAGGTAACGAAACGAAAATGAAAATTTTTCAAAAAACAAAACGGAAACGGAAACGAAACGAATTTTTTTGCCGTGGTTTTCATTTTCATTGCGGCAAACACATTGAACTGAAAAGAATGCTAACGAAACAGAAATTTTTTGTTTTCATTTTCGTTTTTCGTTTTCATTAGGTAACAAAACGAAAACGAAAAATTTGCAGAAAAACCCAACGAAAATGAAAACGAACCAAAACGGACCCCTAAACGACCAAACAAAAAACGAAAAACAATTTTTTTGAGTCGTGCCCATCTCTACTAGCTGAGCTACCCAGGGTTTCTGTGAGTTGCACCTGGATGATCTAAGTCAGGCATGTCCAAACTTTGGCCCTCCTGATTTTTTGGACCACAACTCCCAGAATTCTAAGCTTAGATTGCCAGTGGCAAAGGACTGTGGGAGTTGTGGTCCAAAGCATCTGGAGGGCCAAAGTTTGGACATGCCTGATCTAAGTTCAGGAGCCACTGCTTTACTTGAAAGTGGGGAGGGGGGACATAAAATGTTTGTGGGTTTTTTTCATGTTTACCTTTTTTGTTAAACTTTTCCTTTTCACAAACTGTCTGGGATTTTTTTCTCATCTCATTATTACCGTCATGCACCTTCCTGCCCTGCTACCAGGCCTCTGGTTCCCCCTGTAGCATACAGTGTGCTTGCCCTTGGCTGTTTCATGGGCTATTGACAAACACTGCTTTTGATTTTCCTCTACCGCTGCCACCAACTAGCTTCGCTAGTAAGTTAAAGCCTTCGGACTTAAGTTGAATCAAAATAAAAGAAGCTTATTGAGTACAAAGTTGAATCAAAATCATTAATGGTAATGTGTTGATGCATAAACAAAAAGAGAATATAGTTCAAACCCACTCAAGTTTGTTCACTAATAAAACCAAATAAATGCACACCCAGTTCCTAAGTTTACTAACTCTAAACACTTAATTTTCCTCACAGACACTCTAAAATCCTATCTCTTCTTTAGCACTTTCTGATTCTCAGATGGTGCCAGACCCTATCTGAATCTCTCAGACTCTGTATTTTAGCCCTATCTCCAAGTGTAGGTCTTTTTGTCAGCCCCTATCTGGCTAAAACAATGCTGAGCAGTGACTTAAATCCTCTCAGGTCACTCCCCAGACTCTCTCATTGGTCCACAGACCCACTACTCAGCAGAGACACTCAGGTAAACAACACCCCTTCCCCTCATTTTGCTGCCAGTGCTGCTTTCCAAATGCTGCCACCAGTCCTGCCAGCATCCCTTTCCTCTCCTCCTCCTCCTTCTCTTACCACTTCCCATGTGGCCATCTCAAAATGTTCCCCTCTTCTCCCCTTATCACCCCTGCCAACCACAACCTTGTGGCAGCCCTCTTATGCCCCTCCCTCCTTTCCTCATTGCTGCTTCTACTGTCAAATTGAAGGGGAAAAGAAACTGAACCCCCCCCCGAAGCCACATTCTTTCATGTTAAATGCCAGATGTGACACTTGAACAAAGAGCCAAAACTTTAAAGAAACAAGCCAACCCAAATTGGAAATGAATGGTTCTACCATGCACATCTCTAGGCATAACTGACCAATGAGGCACTTTCTTAGCAAAGCCTAAAATCTACAAATGTTAGTGGAAATGGTGATCGTTTTTAGATAGGAGGGGTGTGAAACTGCATATAGAATTTTCCATATATAAATAACAATTGTTTCACCCATGGAACCAGATTTGTACTACTACATAAAGACATTATTTCACACATAGTTTGAAAAATGGAAAAATATGATATAGCACAACCATGTGTGTGCTTGTACACTGTATAAGTGCATAGAAATCAAGTAGAAAATTGAAAACTTGTTTCATGTTTGTCCATTTAACACACAGGGTGAAAAGGACAATTTTCCTAACTGAGTTTAACAGTTAGAGTATTCCCCCCACAAAAAATGTGTGCACTTCTTAAATTTTAGCTTTTTTATGTCCTTGGTCTAGTGTGTAATTGGATTTGATCTGAATTGTATTGTGTGGTACTGGTTAATTGTTTTCAATTGTTATTGCTTGTTCTGTTGTAAACTGCCCAGAGTTGCCTTTGCTACCAGATGGATGGATGGAAACTAACTAACTAACTAACTAACTAACTAACTAACTAACTACTAACTAACTAACTAACTAACTAACGAAATAAATAAATAAATAAATAAATAAATAAAGTTTTATGCACTTCCTGTGTCTCTGGTATTTATTTACTATTTTTATAGCACTTTAATCCTGCCCCTGAGCTAAAATGTCTCTCAGTGGGGGCTTACATTTAATCAATAAAAAAGTGTTTGCCTGCAGGCTTATGGAAAATTTGTATAATTTAGTGAACTGGGGTCATATTGTTAGAGTGATGTACAAGTCACTGAGTATATTATGTGAACCTGAGAAACATACCCTTATCATAGGGTCCAATATCTGAAATGACCAACCAGCATATATCCACAACTGTTATGAAGTAGAGCTGAATTGGAGTTTCCCGACTTGTTTAAGAGGCCAATCAGGATCTTCAGAACATATCCCAATGTAGCATGGACCAAGGGTGTCCCATCCAATTTGATTTGTGGCCTCGATCCAAAACTAAAGTTTGTGAAGTCAATGCAAGTTTATAATTTTTGTTGGTGTTCTTTTTGCACTGGTTTGCATGAAATGTGGAGAGATGATAGATTCTAAAGAGCAAAGCAAATCTCTCAGACTTCAGACAGCTAACTTCAGGGATCTGCACACAAAGCACTTTTATACTGTACTTTGCTTTTAAAACAGAGTTTAATAGCCCAACATGATTTATGTCTCAGATCTGATCTGAATTGTCCATTTACTTTGCTTTGCCCTAGATTGGTTTGAATCAGGAAAATTCATCTCCTGATTATGATTTGTTGATATCTAGTGCACAGCCCTAGGGTAAACTTGATGTTTTGTGGAGGGACCTTTATATGTGAGTTTTGTTTTGATTTTTTTTAGTTCAGACTATGTACTATACCTGAGACCATTTCTGCATCTCACCCAGAAATGTCTAATATGACCCCAGAGGCTCTGGAAAATGTATTTCATATGTGCTACTTGATCCTTAGAACTACAAACACTAGGAATTGAACCAGGGGCCTTTGCATTCCATGTACAGTATCTGCTCAGAAGCTGACTCATGGTCCCTCCAACACTTTATCTGGTTCTGCACCTGAACATATCCAATTTATATACACTCACTACCCCAGTTATGGTATTGTAACATTATTTTACTATGTTTTTGTTGGGCATTTCATCCCAAGTGCTGAAAACAAGAGATGATCACTTTTCCTTTTCTTCTGAGAGGCCGGTAGTAACAGAAGGACGTAGTGCAAAGGGAGGAGCAGCCAATGATATGCCTGGATTGAGACATATCATATGAATAACAGAAAAGGAAGGAAGGAAGGAAGGAAGGAAGGAAGGAAGGAAGGAAGGAAGGAAGGAAGGAAGGAAGGAAGGAAGGAAGGAAGGTGGTAGGGTGGCCTGGGAAAATGCATCCTCATGGCACTCAACTTCCTGAAACATCTAGTATCTGCTTTAGTTATCAGATTTGAAATTTAACCCATGTTTACTTTCTTATGGCAAACACAAATCATAGCATCCTAGATGAAAGATGCATTAAGGAGACACTGTGACAAAAAGATGCCTTTCATTCTAGAAGGAGCACATTTTCTAAATAAGTGACAAACATATTATCTATACTAACCCATAGTCAGAATTCTAAGTGGTCTTCTCAAGTAGGAGAAAACAAGGGTACCTCAGACTGTACGAATAAACTCATCGAGTTTCCTAACAAATGATACAGAAACTGGATTAGATATTTAAAAGAAAGTAGACAAATTGATGGGAATAAATCTCTCAGTGGCTGTGAGCCCTAATAGGAGCTTAAGAGAAGTCCAAGTTGTATACCTCTGAATACCAGATGTAACAGACAAATCATGGAAAGAATCAGTACCCTATTGAATGGCTTCATTCTCAGGGCACTTGTGTAGGTGTTACTTGAAATAAACAAACTAAAACTATTCATCATTACTTTATCTGTCTAACTTTCTTACAGCCTTACTTTCATTCTTCTGCAACCTGGGATTTTTATGGATATCATCCTGGCAAATATATCCTACCTCCTGGGTGTGGATGTTGGGGCATGTCACAGTCAGGGCACTGCAGATTGGGTAAGGTTGCTTAGGGGACTTCAATTAATGTCATTGTCCTCTCCCCGGCCTTCATTCCACTCTCCCTGTCATCTGTCCAGTCTACACCACTGTGACTGATACAGATGCACTGGTATAATTGATCATTTCTGAAGAATAAGTTGTTGTCACTAGCATATGGATGACACCAGGCTTTCTCTCTCATTTTCATCATATGCAGGCAATGATCCCCTTATTGCCTTAAATCTAAGAAAAGAGGGGTATTGGTCAATAGCCGAGCACAGCAATGATTTTGGGCTAGATGAACTGAAATACATTCCAGACTAGCTAGAAGTGCTGCTAGTGATAAGTTCATCTTCCTTTGGGTGTTTTGGATACAGCTGTACTTCTCATTAAAGGTTAGGCTCACAATTTAGGTATGCATTTGGTTCCATCATTATTACTAGAGAGGACAAGTGGTTTTGCAGTTCATGGCCTTTTGCATACTTAGGGCGATAGTTCATCATCAGTAATTCTACCTAAATAAGAAATAACACTGTTCCAATTATCTATGCCTTGAAAACCTCATTTGGATGCATTATGCATTACACATTACCCAAGCAAAATAAAATCACAGACAGGCAATGCTATTCTAATTCAAAGATGTGCCAGCTGTAGTGAGTTTGGAAAGGGCAAAAGCTTCTTGGGCTGGCACCACTACATTTGTGCTGCCTGATCTCAGATCTGCCAACAAAAGACCAGTTGGTACAACTGCTCTGCCACCAGAGGTCAACTAGCAAAAGACCCAATATGGGGGCGGTGAAGGAGCAACATGAAGAAGGAACCAAGGTACTACAGATACAAACCTGCTTCAACCCGGAAGTACAGCCATTATGCAAACACAAACGTAGGCCAAGATGAGGGGTGTCCCATGTAATTTCCCACATCATTAGGCTGGAAAGGGCCTGGATTCACCCCAGCTTCAGCCAGTTTATCTAGCCCAACACTATGTTTAGGAATGCTACCTAAGTCTGCATAGAAGCAACAGCATGTGCAGAGTAGACCAGCAATGCAAGGTGGTCCAAACAGAACAATATATATATATATCCCTTTCTTCCACCCTTCTCTGGTTGTCTTTGTGAAATGAAATGTGGCAGGGGACAGCTAAACCTTGCCGGTGGTGCTTTCATTAATTATGAAATACCCAAAACAGATATGTTTGCTTGGCATAGGTATTGTTGTCTTTTCAACCTGAAGATGAGAAAGATGCAAGGAGCCTCTCCGAAACACACAGGGGCATTGGACACATTTGGCCAAAACAGAACCCTGTTGGCTGATTCTTCCACTCAAGAAGCACCATTGGGTTGCTTTGGACATAAACAAAGAAGGCTGAGGAAAACCTCTTAACTCTGCTTACTTTCCATCTTAGTAGTTTCTAGTGCTTTGCTAATCTCTCATGGTTTTAGTCTCTTCTTGCATATTCTGGTTGTAGCCTATTGCTCTTGATGTATTTGGCTTTTTCGATAATTGCCAAATAAGTTAAAGGAATCCTTTCCTATGGACACCTTCACCTAGTTTCAGGCAAAACCCTCAATGTAGTTTTCAATGTTGTTCACACCAGGTCAAGTATATAGAAATAATCAATTATTCTCTCTGTGCCCTCCAAACTATTAAATTGCATTGGCAAGAGATCTTGCTGATGAAATATCAATATTATTAAAAGCAGCCCCTTTAAAAACAAAAATGTTCTGCTTATAAACTGCCCCATACCACTTCAAGTAGTCTCTGGGTGGTTCACAGTTTTAATTACAGTATGCAGGCTGCACATTGCCCCAGCAAGCTGAGTACTAATTTTACCAACCTCAGGAGGATGGAAGGCTGAGTCAACCATAAGCCTGCTACCTGGGATTGAATCCCAGGTCATGAGCACAGTTTTAGCTTCAGTACAGGCATTTAACCACTGCGCCAAGAGGCTCCTAAGTTCAAGTTGCTACATTAGCTGCTCTGTAGCCTGTTTTTTCTTGAGTGAGGCAAGGACAAGCTATATTGGCATGGCAATTTACAGTGAAATCTCAAATGGATAATGTTTGATTAACTAGAAGGAATGGAAATGTTACACATGCACAAAGACAAATATGGTCATTAAAAAGGCCTATGCAGCATTGTGGTACGGACATTCAGTGCTATGGGAATATGATAAAAAGTGGGGTGATTGTACAGCAGTGTTTGCCTTTATTCAACCTCTGTTTTGTGGGGTTTGATAGTGTGACATTGATTGTGTAATTTTTCTCATAATTCTTCATATATACTGCTCTCTGTTAATATTTACTGCTACAATGTACATCATTATACCATGCCTTATGATGAATTCACATTGAAAATGTATATTGCAGTGGACCTCATCACATAGCATCAGGTGCTAGTATAATGACAGTTCTGCACAGCCTTTTAATATAATAATCTTTATTATGATTGGTTGTTTTTTCTGCACTGAGAATGTATATTACAATGGACACCGTGCTGACATATGTTTGAGTTACTCAGTATCAGGGTTGTCTTCAAACACAACACTATATCTCAGAAGAAGGAACGTGGTTACATATTTACATACTGTATTTTGTTTAATCACCATTCAATGACACCATAGAGTAGCGGTGGTGAACCTTCAGCACTCCAGATGTTTTGGATCACAACTCCTCCGGTCCTTTGTCATTGGCAATACAGGCCTGGAATTTTGGGAGTTGTGGTACAAAACATCTAGAGTACTGAAGGGGAAAAAAATCTCTAAAAGTTCAGAGTTTGTACACAGTTTTTTTTTTCTTGTGGGGATTTGTCTGAAGCACCCAAAGTGGATATGGTTCCAACTGGATAGCTCAGTGAATTAGATATCTTAATGTAGAGCCAGATGCTGGGAGCTGCGCCTTCTCTGTTCCCATAACTTTTGTCATATAAATATAGGTATGGATTTGCTGTCATCTTTAGCTGGATTTTATCATGATACTCACAGGTATGTTTGCCAGTGCTCTATGGAGACTACTTGAAGCTCTGACATTTGTAACATAAAATGCACATGTTATATTCAGACCATTTTGCTTATTGACAAGAAAAGGTTGTGCAGCTCCATCTCCTCCATTTATCTACCGTTCCTGTACAAAATCTTGGGACTGACGTACTGACTACTGATGTTGCACTGGCATACACAGAGCATCATAGGCTGAGACAGTAGGAATGTCGAGTTCAGATCTCATTTATTTCTGAAACAATGTTAGAACCTCTGCATTAAAGGCTTAAGACCTGAGTTGGAAGATAAGCAATGATTGACTAATCTGAAATGCAAACCTTCCTAAAACTTTTATTTGAAATACTTTTAAAGGTACTCTTTAAAATGTCTTATTTGTACAGAAATTAAAAATTAATAATGTAACTTCAATTAATACACCATTGCAAAGTATGTTAAAGTTTTAAAAGGTACAGCTACTTAGTTTTTGGAGTTAACTTCTAAATGTTGAATGCTGATGAAGCAGAGCTATTCAATGTAAAAATCTTATGTGTGGTTTCATGTGGCCTTTGGTATGTAAAACCAGTTTTAAAACTTCTGTTTAGTGAATTCCTAGTCTGCTCTCTAATAATGTTGACTTTTTAAAATTCGTATTTTGTCCCTTTTTGAAGAGTTTTTGTTGTCATTATAATATGCAATGCTGAAGAGGCCCTCCAGGGCTCAGAAGAAGTAAATAAATATTTTAATAAATAATAAATGCAAGCATTTATTTTGAAGGGGAAAGATGGCATCAATATTTTATATCTTTTAAAAATGGAAATGTAGTGTGAACATTGTGAAGTCCTTTCAAAGAAAAGTTTTAGTTAAATATGTTGACTTTTATATCCTAATTTTAATTTGACTAGCCTAGGAGAGAATGGACATTGTTCATCAGACAGCAAGTATGTACAGATATTATATAGAAGACAGGTTTTGTTTTTTGTGTGAAACATAGCTCACGTGGAAGTTCTGGTTGGAGAATTTGAGACAGGATTATTTGCTGTTGGATGGGTGAGGTCTGGACATACAAAGAATTACTGCTGTGCTATAGACAGCTGGGTATACAGTAATTGGAGGGACCATCACAACAGGATGACAAATACCGTTAGACACTTGAAACCAGCAGCTAAAAGCAATCTCATCTCCTTATAGAAGAGTGCCAGGGTAGTAGCTGTAGAGGTCAGAAGCCCATTTTAGCACCAGCACCAGCACCAGCAACATCATTCAGTTTTGTCCCCCCCCCCCCGTTCCAGTTGATAGCCAGTGAATAGGATAGGAATCTTTATTGTCATTGCCCCCTTGCAGGAACAACGAAATTTTGTGGTTGCTATATAAAACTCATTTAAAACATTTCACATAGATTTAAAAACAGGTACAACACATAATATGACATATAAAATGACTAAAATATGACATATAAAATAAGCTGACTTCAAAGTCCAGGATTTCCGTTTAAGGCCAATATTGCTCTAAAAAAGAAGCTATTTTTGAGACGGTTTGTTCTTGCCCTCAGTACTCTATATCTCCGTCCCGATGGCAACAACTCGAAGAGGCGATGACCAGGATGTGATGGATCTCTTAATATATCTAATGCTTTACAGTGGCACCTGGTAGTATAAATTTGTTCTAGGGTGGGGAGTGAACAGCCCACAATACTCTCTGCAATTCTTATGATTCTGTGCAACACTGAATCATAATCGTTGACTACTGAGCTTGCTAAGACCTTTCTGGACTATCTGAAGTCAATAAGGGGAAGGAATTTCTCCTCATTCAGATTTAAAGCAATGTATAGTAGAGATGGGCACAACAAAAAATGGTTTTTCGTTTTTCGTTTGTCGTTTAGGGGGTCCGTTTCGGTTCGTTTTTGCAAATTTTTTGTTTTCATTTTCATTACGTAATGAAACGAAAAAACGAAAATGAAAAAAATTCTGTTTCGTTAGCATTCTTTTCAGTTCAATGTATTTGCCGCAACGAAAACGAAAAACACGGCAAAATTTTTTGTTTTTGTTTTTGTTTTTGTTTTGTTTTGAAAAAAAAATTCATTTTTGTTTTCATTGCGTAATGAAACGAAAAAATGAAAATGAAAATGAAAAATTGCTCGTTTCGTGCCCATCTCTAATGTAGAGTGGTACCTCTTCTTATGAGTTTAATGTGTTCCGAATTCATGCTCATAAGTCAAACAACTCATAAGTAGAGCAGCCATATCTAAAAAATGAAAAAACATGAAAAATGAAAAATGAAAAAAAAATTGTAATTTGTAAGTAGTGCTGACCGCATCTAAAATGTAAGGCAGCAGTTAAAACGCCAACTGTTTTTCGCTCTTAGGTCGAATTACTCATAAGTACAGCTGCTCGTAAGTAGAGGTACCACTATACTTTTAAACAGACCTTATACTGTACTTTGTCTAAGGCCCTGGCTACATGAGGGAAATGTTCATTAGTTATGTACTACCTATATCATTTCCCACCCTGGTCACACGATGCACAATCGATATCAAAATACTTTCCCTGCCAGGGGTATAACTGCCGTTCATTTTCTAACCACATGAAAGGCTTGTCTTATTTTATACTTCTGTAGTGCAGGTGTCTTCCTTTCTGGGTTTTCCTGTGTGCAAGACCCACCCTGCTTCTTTTCTGAACGGAAGGCTGTAAAATTGATGCCATTACTGCAGCTCACTTTTTACCCCGCTGTCCTGTTCAGTACATTGGGTGGCTGCCATTATTGTGTTGACTTATTGAACCACCCAGAGTAGCCATGTAGCTAGATGGAGTGGTATATAAATAAATAAATAAATAAATAAATAAATAAATAAATAAATAAATAAATAAATAATTGGCCTTGTGGGGAAAAATGCAATTTTATGCTTGCCCCTTCTCTGTGTGTGCTATCTGAGTGTTCACGTGTACTGTATAGACAGATACTGCTGCTCTTACTGCTAAGAGTGTGCCATTTTTTGTATTTGCAGCCCCAGAAACAGAGAACACTTCTCATACTGAAAATCCCTTAGACATATATTAATATATTGATAAAGTGAATAATTTTTTTAATGGAGGACATAAATCGACAGTCAAGGGTAGAGAGAAAATAAACTGGTAACTAAGGAATCAATTGGAAGGGGACCTTGAACACCAGAGTCAGTAAGCCAAAAAGTCAGAAAAACAATTAGCAAGTGAATGGATTAGAAGGAAACAAGTAGACAAGAAGATAATGTACTAACAGTTGTTTTGACAGGCAAAAATAGCTGGGGCAATGGTACATATTATATATCTGAGTCCAGTGCTTGGCTTCTACTGTTGGCTGAGCAGAGAATATCTCTGGTGCTTTGGCTTGCATTATGAAGATATGGTTGAGAATGTACCTCATCTCATTCTGTCCTCCAACTTACTTAGTCCCTATTCTTCCTCTTCCATGGATTTGAAATTAGGGGGTGTGGTGGATCAGTGGGCTAAAGCTTCAAAACTGTAGACTGCAAAGTCAGCAGCTTGGTGGTTCAAATCCCAGGTGCCATGCAGCAGAGTGAGCTCCTGCGGTTAACCCCAGCTCCTGCCAACCTACCAGTTCTAAAGCATGTAAATGCAAGTAGATAAATAGGTACCTCCATAAAAAGTGGGAAGGTAAAACAGTGTTTCCTTGCACAACATGGGCTCTTTGGCTTGAATACGGAGATGAACACCACCCCTAGAGTTGGACACAATTAGCACACATGTGCAGGGGAAACCTTTACCTTTATACCTTAGCCACAATATGGGGTTTGAATATTTAATTAACAAGTCTGTAGAAGGAAAGGCAGGGATGAATCATTTGAGTAATCAATAACATATTCTCCCTCTCTGGGCATTTTTACATGACCCCTAAGATCCGCTGGCCACTTAAATTCGGACCAGAGATCTTGGGGGTTCGTTGCTCTTCCTGTGTTCCCACCCCCTCTGCACTTACTTGCTCCTGTCTGCGTGAGTGGAGGGAGAATAAAGGGAGAAAAAACGCAGGCTCACATCCATCTGCCGGTGGAAGCCACCCCGAGCCCCGTCATCGTCATGATTCCTATCTCTTAAAGGGGCGGTGGGGACAAAAAGACAAACACATGGCGAGGAGAGCCCAGCACTCACTACTTTACATCCGCATCAGAAATTTTTCAGCTCCGGAGACCAGGTACTTGAAAAGTGCGCTGGGACGCGCTTAGGTGGGCGTGGTCACACTTAATTTTTTGTAAACTCCGGCACTGGTGGGGAAACAATTTTAAGCTCCTGATCTGGGAGCCATTTGCCGTGGATTTTAGGGGTTGTGTGAAAAGGCCCTCTGTTGCCACTTCCTCAATGTCTTCCTTTGCTTTGCTTTTCTTTTCCCCATTTCTAACTGTGATTCATAAGTATTGGATTTCACATGAGAGCTCTGTTGGTGGTTGGGAAGGGTTGCCATTTCACCTCAGTTCCTCTGGGCTCTTTGCACCACACTATTGTCATTCCCAAATGCATAAATAACCCTAATAGGTTTTGTGTATACAGTAAAGACTGTGAAACCTTTAAGAGCCTTGCAGCCTTGCTTACCGTATGTTCCACCCAACAGTTTGCAAATGTTAAATGGGCATTGCCATTCTCAGTAGGCTGTGTAGTAGAAGTGGAATCACACAAAAAGGCTGGGTCTTATAACCATAGGTGGGTGGCCAGCATAGTATGAGAATTCTATTGCTGCACCCTCCATCCAATGCCCAACAGTTTTCCTTCCTTAGATAATCTGGGCAGTCTCTCATGTGACTTTTTACTACATGCAGGTTATTGTACTGATGGGCTTCAGTATCCATTGTGAGATTACTTAGTCAAGAATAGTTTAGGGCAGGCATGTCCAAATTTTGGCCCTCCTGATGTTTTGGACCACAACTCCCATAATTCTTAGCTTAGATTGCCAATGGCAAAGAACTATAGGTGTTGTGGTCCAAAACATCTGGAGGGCCAAATTTTGGACATGCCTGGCTTAAGGGCTTCATGTCTACCATGACAAGTATAGACCTGTCCAACTAATAACTGCTCCCTTGGGGGTAATTTTTAGACTCACAACCTGGTCTGAACCTCTGCATAGGTGCAGGTGATGGACCTACAGTAAATAATAGTACATGCTTCAGGGCCTGCTTCACGAGAAACTACACAGGGGGTACTATGTCCAAAACACATCTATGCTAGGAGCAGTTTGCTGTGATTTCAGATGGCGGCGGGTGGGGGGGGGACTGGATCAAATTCAAATGACTTAGACCAGGCATGTCCAAAGTCAGGCCCGGGGGCCAAATGTGGGCTGTTTTCAAATTTTGAGTGGCCTGCGGCCTCTTCTCCCTTCTGCCTCAGCCTGTCACATATCCCCTCAGCTGGCCCCTCCCCATCTGGATGGGGACATCAGCTTGCAGTTTTACTGTTTGCCTGCCTTCCCTGCCACTGTCCATCCCCCCAGCCACCTGCCCAGCCTACCCAACCCTGGCTCCATTGCTGCATCATCATCCCCGCTTCCTTGCATGTTATGGAGATTTGTCCAAAGTCTGGCCCGGGGACCAAATGTGGCTGAATGGTCAGCCCCCACACATTTTCACCTCACCAAATCTGGCCCTCCATGCAAAATGTTTGGACACCCCTGACTTAGACTCTGGGATTACAGCAGGTCAGGTTGATGCAACTTCGCACCTTCTGCTAACTGGGATCCTTTTCAGCATGCATATGTCAAGAATGAGGACAGCATATTTGGAATGATGAGATCCACCGTCTACTTACTTGATCCTTGACCTTCCTGGCAGATTAAATTTGCCAATGGGAGGACTGCAACAATTTTAAAAAGGTGATAATAGCTTCCTTACAGGAAAAGGCTGTCCTTTCTTGCCTAAAGGAAGTCATTATAAAGCCTCTGGTAAAGAAAGCGACCCTTGACCTAAACATCTTGATTAATTGATTAATTATAGATTTGTCTCAAATGTAACTAATTGGCTAAAATAGTTCAGAAGCTGATGGCTGTGCAACTTGGAACAATTCTATATGACATTGATTATCTGGACATATTTCTACAGGGCTTTGGGTAGGATATGGGGCTGAGAATGCTTTGGCTGTGACCTACTTTGGATATACCGTAAGTGTGGGGAGTTCGAACCTCTTTATCCTCTTGGGTCTTTCAGCAGCATTTGATACAATTAACCAATGGTGTTCTGTTGAACAACCTGGCTACATTGTATATAAGCATATTTAACTGTGTTTCAGTAGTTCTGATTCTTCCTGTGAGGGTATACTCAAAATGTGGTGCTGGGAAATACCATTCAACACATTGCACTTGGGTATCTGCCATCCCTTCAGTTTCTACGCTGTGTTCTGTATGCCCTGCTCAAAGGTGGGCCAGCCCCACAGGCAAAGCCTTGGTAGACAGAAGCATAAAACAGGGCTGCACATAGAACTCCAGAATAAAGGTGACTGCACTGTCGGGGTTGGGAAGACTGAATCCTATTAGAGATCTGAAAGCAAAATATTAGAATTTCAAGCAAAAATCAAAGAAAAACAAAACAAAACAAAACAAAAGACACAAGCCAAAGTCAAGCCAGTCCAGTCACGTCAGAAGAAAACCAGTGAAAGCCCAAAGAAGAAGAGTCAAATAGTTCAAAGCTCATACACAGCAAACACATACAGAGTCAGTGTCAGGATAAACAGCAGAAAAGGCCCATAGGAAGAAAATACACTATCTCCAACAATGTTCTCTTAGAACTCAGCAATTTTTTTTTGTATGACTCAGCTATTGCCTTTATCAATTGGCATTCTTGTGGACTAGAAGTCAGTTCATCTTCCCTCTTGGCCTCTGACAACGAATTGTCTTCTCCCAGGAGTTCAGCTCTCACCCTTCTTCCCTGTCCTCAGCTTTGGTGGCTTAGCGTAAGGGACAACAGTGTACTGACTTACTAACTCCTGGTCCAAAACCTTTGACCACATTCAGCCAGTATTGAAACCGTGCAGCAAAAGCACACTCTTGATTAAGATCAGCTAATATTAGAATCACATCCTTGCCACATAAAGGACTGGTTTCTGAACTTTATGACCCTTCATGAATCATGTAGCATGTTCTGGAGAAAAGCCTGACGGTTTGTCCATATGCACAGTAGAAGACATACATGGGTTAATGCGAAGGTCAAATCAATACACGATATAATTAGAAGACACACAGAGAGAGGATAAGACTTTGCAACACAGTGCTGCTGGCGCACGTTTTCTTTCATACACATGGCTTAATTTATTTTGGCTAGAAACAGAGAAGAGAAAGGAATGAGGACAAGAAAGCATGCTCCATCCATCTCCACGATGTATTTCAAAACTATGGTGTGTCAGCTTGTCTCCTAATGCACAGCTTCCAAGCAATCTGTAAAACAGACATAATCAAAATTATGGAGGCTGAGGGCGTTTCAAGTGCCTTAGGAAAAGTCTGCCGCTAGCCTGAAATATTGCTGTCTCCTTGTCAGCAGACATCACATGTGTTTCAGCAACAGTCATACTGCGAGTATTGAAACATAGAGCAGTCGGCTTTCCTCCGCTGTTTTGCTTCCCCAGTAACAACTATTTGGGGCATATTACATCCAAAGGACTGGAGGTTGTTGGCTGATTACTGGCATGATGTTTATCTTCCCTAAATGCATCTACTGTATTCCTCTTCTACAGCCATTCCAGGTGGTCAAGAAGGTGGAAGGGGACACATAGGGAGAAACTTCTCAGACAGGGCCTGTCTGTTTTGGGGTTTGCTTTGACAACAGAACTTCTCTCTGTGTGGCTCTAAGGCACTTTAGTCCCCTGCACATGGCTGCCTTTCTACAGATATGTTGCAACTAGAGATGGGCACGACTAGGGAAAATGACGTTTTCGAGTTGTCGTGTGTCGGAGGCGGCCCGTGTCGGCTCGTTTCCGTTTTTTGCGAAACTTCGCAAAAAATAGTCGTTTCGTTTTTCGTTTTTTCGTCTGATGTTAAACTGGTTTGGGGGGGAGCGGGCTCCTGGAGGCACCTCTCTGGGGTGGGTGCCTCCTCTGGCCCGCTGTAGGGGAAGCGGGCTCCTGGAGGCACTTCTTTTTTCGGGGGTGGGTGCCTCCTCTCCTCACCCGATAGGAAGGGAAAGCAGGCTCCAGGAGACCCCTCATGGCATGGGGGTATCCTCTCCTCACCTGCTGCTGCAAAAGGGCATGCATAGCCATATGGATATGCATACCAAGTTGCACACAGAGACACAGCAGACTGGCAGAGGCACCCCTCTTTTGGGGGTGCCTTCCCTGCAACAGTCGGTAACGGTGAGACACAAGCAGCACTCGAGGGCATGGTTTGCATGGCACTGCTGCTGCAGGAGGAGTCAGCCAAAGCCACAAGTGGCGGACTGGCAGACTCTGCACCCGCTGTGTCTCACCAAGAAGGGAATTGTACTTGCGTGTAGTGCAATGCAAGTACAGATCTGGCTTAGGCAACAGGGTTAGCGCAAGGGCTAGGGTTAGGCTAGTTACTGGTGAGGTTAGGGTGAGTATTGGGGTGCACCTCTGGGTGCCTCTCTGACCCACTAAGAGGACAGTGTACTGTGGCGTATGGGTAAGGAATCAAGGATTAGGGTTAGGGTTAGGGGGCTAGGGCAGGGTTTAGTGGGCTTTTTGGCACATCCCAGAAGTCTCAGTGGCCAAGTGGCCATGCGATTGGTGGGATGGCTCCAAAAATTTGCATGGTCCACTCCCACATGGCCACTTGGCAAGCCCATCATTGCGCAGGTGTAAATAAAATAAAATAAAATAAAATCAATGGACAGGGGAGCCGGAGGAGACATTTTGTTGCAAGAAAAACCACCACTGCTACTGTAAAAATTCTGGCAGCAGCATAGCAATTTTCACATGTTTCTGTGGTGCTTGTGTCTGTGTGTTTTTGGACCACTCCACAATTTCAAAAAAAATATTGTGGT
>JAHTLZ010003518.1:5587327-5627739 GCA_023846285.1 Phrynocephalus versicolor | reverse complement strand
ACATACATACATACATACATACATACATACATACATACATACATACAGCAAATCTTCACGCTCTTCAGAATATAAATAGAAGTACACTCATTTCCACTGCTGTTCCACTAAGGAGCAAAGCAAGTGTTCAATTGGCCAATATCCTGAAGTGGCTCACTTATTAAACCACTTCATGATATCAGAAATTCAAAGCAAAAGGACTTTTGACAATTAGAGTCACTTTTTGGTACTCTCCCAGGGATCATGCCTGCTTGAAACAAATCAACCAGACCAATCCTATCCACACCAAAAAATGTAGAAGGGCCAATCAGAGGCTCAGAAACCTTCAGGAAGGGACATCCTGGGGGCAATTTGGTTTTATCCAACAATTACATCATGTGATCACTGGAAAAAAAGAGCTAACCAACCTGTTTCCACAGCAGACCAAACAGCAGGCTCTAAGCCCATCTCAAACCTTCCTTAAATTAGTATAGTCACAGTAAGTAGGATAGTCCCATTAAAGCAATGTCTGACTGAGTCAGTTCACCAAATCCCCACTGATTCAATGGGCCTATCCCAGTACGACTTCCTATGTGAAGTGACAAGATTTCAGTCATATTCTGCCATGCTGTCTTTAAATCAGTAATAAAAATGGGGTGAAGTGTCTTAGTTTGTTTTTGGGTGTCTCCATTCTGATAACACATGGTCTCAGCATTCTGGTGGGTGTGCTCCATTTTAGGCTGCCATTAGGTGCTTCACTCATGTCCATAGTGGGTGTCGCCATCTGTATGAAGGAACACACTCTTCCTAACCATCTGGTTAATATTTCTTGTCTGCCCAGCTGAAACACTTTTTAATGCCACATCTGTTTGCAAGCCGAAGCTTTCTAGCTAGCAACGAAATGGATAATTTCCCCTCAGCATCCCACAATTCAGTCTTATCTCAAATTGGAGCTTATGAGCTCTAGGATGATTGTGGAGCAATTTGAGGTTGGAATCAACAGGTTATAGGTATAGAGGATTTAAAAGTGGGAGAGTCTGGAGTTTGGGGAAGAAGATACCCTGAACCTAAAATGGAGGAGGCCCCTTGGAAATTTGATTAAAACATTCAATGTACCCCCCAGAGTGCCCCACCTGCTATTGATGGGGGCATGGAGGTGCCTTGTTGGACCTGACTTAAATGTATGCCAATTTTAACTTCCTGTCCCTCCATTTCAAATTGGGACTGACATCCTTGCTACTACTGGCATGTGAGCCACTGACAGAAGGCGATGGAGTCAGTTGGGTATTTCATAGCTTATCCAAGTATAATGTCTGCTGTGTTTTTATTATTATTTTGCGTCTTCTAAAATGCAAGTGGATGGAGCTAGGAAGGCAGTGCCATGAGAAAGCCAATCCGCCACTTTGCTGTAATTGAATCAGTTTTAATTGTAGTCGTAGTAGGACCAGTAACCAGAGTTCTCTGGTCCATGCACCATAAATTAAAAATACAAGCAATGAATAGAGGCTGCATAATGAAAGGAGGACATAATCCACAACAATTAAAACAGACACACCAGCCAGTGCAGTCCTATTCTAGTCTAGGCAGGATAGAGACTAATTCCCTGTTCGGTGGTGTCCAGATGTGGCAAGACTAACTACAGTTCCTATGATCACATTTGGACATATTGACTGGAGACAGTATCATGCCCAAAGAACATCTTGCTGGGAGCCATTATGATCCCTCCAGACTGTCTCTGTTTAGAGGAGCTTGGTAACATTTGTATCTGACCAACTGATAGATATGCAACCTAACGTGTTAAGGAAAGAGTACTCATCCTTAGACATAATGAGAGACTTAATGTATGCAGCAATCACATCCAACCCACATTATATCTTCTCCTAGTTCTACATGGGAACCAGTGAATTGTTCTAGTGTCGAGATATCCCCTTGTTCCATAAAGCTGCAAGTTTAAAGGCTGTTATTACATACAACTGCCTTAATTAACAATCTGGTGAAAGGGGTCAAAAGGTAAGGGGCACATTGTCTGAAAAAAGAAGTTCCAAGCAGAACTTATGTCAGTGGCAATAAATCTAAAGGGAAAATATAATCCCTACTTTATCATGGGTAATCTTCCAAGTTAGATATTATAACCGAAAAAGAGAGAGAGACAAAGAAAAGTCCCCAGCCCAGTGTCATGTTAAAGAGTCCCTACCTTTCTGAGACGCCAGCCCACAGAGTCCCATCTGTAGCATAGGTAACTCTCCTTTTCTATTCCCTGAAATGCACCTGAAAGTCTAGGAAAAACCCTCCAATGTAAATGTAACTTGGAATTTCTTTCAAGGGAATACATTTCTGTCATGTATGAGCTAACAATAGAGGGAAATTAATTGGCCAACCAAGTATGCTTCCCCTGGCAAAGTGAAATAGATGGATTGAGAGCCACCCCCCCCCATTATGATCCTCAAATAATGGCAATTTGGGGTATTCAGAATCAATCTTTCTTTGGGAACCACGGAGCAGGATATTCTGAGGTGTGTACATTTCAGAGAGAGAAATGGAGGTATTGAAGTGATTCGGCTCCCACTCATTTCAATGAGGGTGCAATTACACAGTGGAGGTTTGCTTAAAAGATCTTCAGACTTTACCTGGTTTCAGCAGGTAAAAATTGCTCCAGCCATCTGCACTAGTACAACCAATTATTGTGCTGCAGAGGGCTGAGGCAGAGCACTGTTAATGTGAGGGAAAGAGACATAGGGCCTTTTCACACGACCCCTAAGATCCGCTGGCCACTTAAATTCGGACCAGAGATCTTAGGGGTTCGTTGTTCTTCCTTCCTCCCCACCACTCCGCACTTCCTTGCTCCTGTCTGCGTGAGGGGAGGCAGGAAGAAAGAGAGGAACAAATGCAGCTCACCTCCGAAGCTTCCCGGAGCTCCATCGTGCTGATTCCTTCTCTTCTGTTTGCTTTTTTTTCCCTCCCGCCCCTTCTCTTAAAGGGGCGGGAGGCAAAAAAAAAAACACAAACAGAACCCAGGAGAGCCCCGCACTGACCAGATTAAATCCGGACCTGGGAATTTTCACCCTCCTCGAGCAGGTACAAGAAAAGTGTGCTGGGACGCGCTTAGGTGGGCGTGGTCGCACTTAATTTCCTGCAAACTCCGGAGCTGGTGGGGAAACACTTGTAAGCTCTGGAGCTTGCAGCCATTTGCTGCGGAGTTTAGGGGTTGTGTACAAAGGCTCATATTTGCTGAGATCAGCAATTCCTGCCTAGACTAACTCTTCCCATTGTCTATAGTTTTCTTTTGTTTTAAATATTTTTTTCTGAAGTGACATAGCACATATCCATACAACAATAACTTTGATTAGTACTGTATGATGAAAACTAATAGAAACATTGTTTGGAGAAGAGAAGATTACAGGTTTTCAGTTGCAGGGACCTGATGTAATAATGCACCCACATATCATCACCACCATCCCGTGTCTGATCCTTTGCATCAGATCAGGCGATCACACATGCCACAAAGCAGAGGAAAGCATTGACAAATGAGAACAAAATAACCTACTCCCTGCTGAATGAACAAAAAAGGTAATGTATCCCCTATGAAAATCACCAGGCTTCCTTGTGCTTAGTTTTATATCATATTTTTAAAAATCTATGATTTTTATCCTTGCCAAAGCCAGGGCCAGTGTAAATAGCCCAAGCCTTTTTTGCTGAAGAAGTTTCTGATCTAACCAAGCTTCAGTGGGAGGAAGGCTCGTTAAAAGAACAGCTTCATACTTCTACATTAGCTGGTTTTCAGCTGGGATGGTAAGAAGGACTATTTCACATTTTTCATTTCATTTGCACCAAGGGCAGGCAATAAGTGGGTCTGGGGGAAAGAAAAACAGCCCTCGTGCATGCCAGTGATGAAGCACTCTTCAGCATGACCCTGCTTGGTGGGAAATGTGATCACAAGGTTTGTCGGAGATCAACTGCTCTGAAACAACGTTGCTGCAGAACAGCGGCAGAATTAGCTCATTTAACTAGTGAACTCAAAAGGGAACTCATTTACTTTTCCTGCACAGACATTTGCCTAAGCATTAGGAAGAGCCTCTTGAGAGGAACAGTTCTTTGACAATGAAATTGACCCAACTGAAATTGTTGAAGATTGTCCAGAGAGGCTAGATGTCTCTTTCTGAGGGGTACATTTCATGTTGATGGCCTGCATTAGTAAAGGCTCAGACTTAATGACATAATTTCACAAACTTCTGATGTTTCTGTATGTACATCAAATATTGTCCTCTTCATCCTATTTACTCTTTGCTGTCTTTCAGCAAAGAAGTTCTCAAAACATTTCAATATGGACACCTGTAGCTCAGAACAAAGGAAATGTATGGGTTCTGTCTTTGAAAAACCTGATATGAAAATTAATGTTTTAATAACTCCAGCCTTCCCTTTTGTTTCTTGCATGTGATTTCAAAGCAAAACAAGCAAAGTGTTCTGCTTATATATTGCCCCATATCATTTCAACCACTCTCTGGGCAGTTTACAACTTAATTATGCAGGCTACACATTGCCCCCCCCCCAAGCAGGCTGTGTACTCATTTTACCAACCGTGGAAGGACACATGGTTGAGTCAACCATGAGCCAGCTACCTGCGACTGAACCCCTGGTCTTGAGCACAGTATTTCAAGTTACACCAAAAAAAAAATGTTTACATCCATATTGGTCTTATTCCAGACAGAACATTCCTGGTTTTCCGTACACAGGCTTCTTCCCATCTGATCTTCCTTCCACACCTTCACCTTCTTCTTATCACTACCCTTTCTATAATTAGTTGGCTGGATAGCTCCATGGTTTACTTATCTGAATGTGGGGTGTGGGGTTCAATTATTCACTGTGGTTCCTGGGAGTAGAGCCAGCCTGTGTGGCCTTGGGACAGCTGCAGAGTCCTAGGGCACCCCTAGAAGAAGGGAATGATCAACCACTGCTGAGTATTCTCTACGTGCAAAATCCAGAAAAAGGTGCCATACTGTACTTTGATGGCACATTTTAACTACTGTACTATTTATTTCCGAAAATTGCTGCTTCCTCTTTTCATGCGGCATCCCCTTTCTTCTGGATCCTTTGTCTCCTCATTTTTACTTGAAGGCTGATCTCCAAAAAAGTGAGAGGGATGACCTTATTTGGAAGGTCCGACGGAAGCCCTACCCTCTAATTCCCTGGAGCACTGTGCTGAGTGGAGAAGGAAGATCAAGCGCGTTCTGCTAGTGCTCAGAGGCGCTTCAAGCTTCCCAGACAAGGAGTTCTGGGTCCTCTCAAACCGCCTCTCTCTGATGCACCTGTCTGCACGTCTCGTTTTCACTTCTTGTTCGTCGTCTGCTTGTACTTTTCGCGCTGGTTTCTTCACAGGAGCCTTCTTGTCTCTACCCCCACCCCCTTTCTCCTTCCTTCTTTCCTCCCTTCATTTTAGTTTTATTTTATTTTATTTTATTTTATTTTATTGCTCTTTGCCTCCCTCGCTCGTCCTGTTCTTTTCCCCTTCCCTGCCCACGTCCGCCCTCTCTGTGCGTTGGCGGCTGCCAGCCGGTCGCTTCTTCTGCGTCGTCGGGCAAAAGCTCCGTCCTTTCCTTCCGCGCTCAGCCGGCGGATCTTATAGAAGTCGCTGTCGACGGTGGCTGCCGGGTCCTCGTCCAGGCAATTGCAGCAGAACTGCGCCTCCCTCCTTCCCTCCCGGTGCGAGGCTTCCCGCAACAACAAGCCAGCCACAGCCGCGGCAGCCGCGGGAGGTGTGGCTAGGCAGGAGGGGCCGCGAAGGGGGCGGAGCTCCGGGCAGCGCACAGAGCGAAGTGGAGTCCCGGCCGGCTCAGGAGCTGCCGCCGCCGCTTCCTGCTAGTGCTGGTGTTGGTGCTGGTGCCGCCGCCGCTGCCGCCGCCAGGGACTTCGGCGCCTCCTCCTTCCCGAGAGGCGGGCCCCTATGGGCATCGCCGCCCGGCCACAGCCTCCGCTTCGGCCATCTCCGCTGGACTGACTGCCACTGCTGCTTACCTGTCGCCGGAGGCGCCCCCTGAGTGCGGAGGGCGCTTACTGTAAGATGTAGAATGCTCCCGGTGCTGAGAGCCAAGCGGCAGCAGCCTCTCCTCTGGCCCGGGAATGCCGAGCCCCCGGCGCCTCCGTGGATTTGGATGGTCCCGAGCGCCTCGGGGCTCTTCCGGATCGGGGCCGCCGCTGGAGTGGGGGCCCCTCCTCACCCTCTACTGCTTTCCTCCCCTCCTCATCCTCCCCCGCCGCCTCCCCCGCCGCCGCCTGGGCCGTTGATCCAGGGGGTTTCAGGCTGGCAACTTCCCTGCGATCCTTTCCTGCCCTTGATGGCACCGGAGCACCCTTCCGCCGTGCATCAGCTGCCCTTTCTGAATGGACAGGTAAGGGAAATCATCATTACCATCATCACCATCATGCACCCTCCTTTTCTCCTTCTCTTTCGCTGCCCCTCCCCAGCCCTGGGCGGCCGCGCGTCTTGCGCTCTTCGAATGATGATGTTGGATGGTGAAACTCTTCTCGCTTTCCAACCGACTAGACGCGCCGGTTCTTTCCCCCGGGGCATCCGAGGCGCGCCAACAGGTTCGGTAGCCACGGGGAAGCTCAGTCGCGATCGTCGGCAAAGCGCCGGCCGAAGGGATGCCAAGCAACTTCGTGTCGCTGTCCGGCGCGCCGTGGTGCTGAAGTTAGCCCGCCAATTCCGCCGCTTGACGGGCGGCTGCGCTTGAGCTGCGCACGAACTGCGTCGGCTCCCCTCGAGTTTCAGAGACCCGGCGAACGAGAAAGACGGAGAGGAGAGCACATTAACTATTAATACCCCTCTGTTTGCTGATGCTGAGCGCGTTCCTCTTCGCTACCAAACCACAATGAGGCAGGGCAAAAGTCCCCAAGCTGGCGGTGCCCCTGGGTTTACAGGACACCGCCCCAAATACGTGCGCTTTCCCCTAACAAGATTGCGGGCGTTTGACATTTAATTATTCTCCCCCACCACCACCAGAAAAAAACCTCTTCCTTACAGTATTGCCGATCTGTGCATTTCCCTGGCATTAGTTAGTGAGCAAGATCAATACCCTTCTACTTGTTTTATACCACCTCCTGCTAATCTTCTAGTCCTTGCATGAAGACCCGAGAGATAGGATTTTACAGCAGAATCCAGAGGCGTTTGGAACGAAACTCATCTAAAGGAGCAGAGCTACAGGAACCCTTCTGCTGCAGATGAATCCTAGTCCACACACTGGACGGTTTTTTAAATCTAGGATGAATATTGACATCTAATAGCAAATAACCTCCCATAAATTCGGGAGGATGCTGTGCAAAGGTTAATACAACCTGTTTCTGGGGGCATGTTAAAACAAAGCTGTCTCACCTTTGAAAACTCCAACAGATTGGACCAGCAAGTATGTCTGTTAAATATATATATCACCTTTTCATAATATTTGTGCCTACTCCACTCCATTCTCTACAGGTGTAAGTACAGGGATGGTTTAGAAAAATATGTATTGCAACAG
This sequence comes from Phrynocephalus versicolor, assembly GCA_023846285.1. Taxonomy (NCBI): domain Eukaryota; kingdom Metazoa; phylum Chordata; class Lepidosauria; order Squamata; family Agamidae; genus Phrynocephalus; species Phrynocephalus versicolor. The sequence goes on along the minus strand of JAHTLZ010003518.1, from coordinate 5,620,252 downwards.
CTCCCCCTCCATCTCCTAGTTGCTATGTCAGAATCTGGCCACTAGAGGTTATTAATGCCTAGGAACCTGTATTTCTTTTCATGTTTAAAAATCTGCAAAATATTTACTACAATAATTCAAGGGAGTGAGTGGGTGCTTATGAGCCTGCTCGTTAGGATTAACCCTGCCTCTATCATTCAGAGCCTATTGTGACACTGTGGGCCAGAGATATATTGAAAATAATAGCATAAGCAATTAAATTCAGTGCCTTCTGCTCTGGTGTTCCTTGCCGTTCTCTAACAGACATTAACTAGTTTTGATCACATATTAATTTAAGGAATACATCCCATCAACACTTCTAATGTGATTTCTTTCTTTTTTTAAAAAAATAGTTATCAGGATGGTAAAGTGTGTTTTAAAATAGCTGTGGATTTTTGAAGCTTGGAGGGGAGGCTTAGGCATTTTAATACATGCAGTAGATTTCATTGACTATGCTAATTATGGAATTAGGATGCTTAATGCCTCTGACATAGATTTAAGAAAATTCCATTTAGAACTCCTAAGCTCTGCATTCTTTGGCTAATTTCTTGCTTTCCGGCAAGAAGATGGAAACACATACTGTTAATATAGATATATATAGTGGAGCATAATAGTGTGTGGTCACAGTCCTGGACTGGTTGAAAATTCTTTAAGCTAGTGAATCATGACGATGCATCAAAATATTGAAAAGCTTCTTTGGTACAGCAGTGCAAGTTTCCCATGAAGGAGGAAGATGCTCCCATAGTCCCTTTGCTTTCACTTGCTGTTGTATGAACAATAAATTAAAAAAATATATAAAAACAAATCCCCTCCAAAAGGCTGTTTGAAATTTAGATCCTTGGAATCTTTGCTTAAAGCATATATAATTAACTTGGCATCACTGGAGTCCTACAGAGTTGGAAACTGGAACCTAAAATGAGATGATGATGATGATGATGATGGCGGCAGCTATGGCAATGACATGTATACCGCCCACTTAGTGCAGAACACTTTTCAGGGCAGTTAAAAACAAACATAAATAATATATTCCCTTATTCCAAAAAGAATTAAACAACACATTAAATTAAATCATAATACCAATTACTGCTTCATTGGAGCAAAGATGTGAAATGTAGCATCATGGTAACACTAAAAGGATGTCATGCTATTGCAGTCCTGTGGTTTCTCAAGGCAGCGTTTGCAACAACCAATACATCAGTTTATGCAGCATTCATCCTAGAAGGATGCAGCACAGACTGTGGTATAAATGGGCAGTTCTGAAGAGGTGAGATGGAGAAGTGCATTCGCATAACTCATCCATTAGGAAAATTTAAACCAGGTACCATGTGAAAGAGAATTCAAGGTATACAGTAGGACCCCGGTGCCAGGCCTTCTCATGGCTAATGAAAACTGTGGATAAGAGAGAACACCAAAAAGCCCAAAAACTTCTGTTTTGTGACAGTAGCTTGCTTTATGGCTGCTGTTTTGTGACAGTAGCTTGCTTTACAGCTGCTGTTTGTGACAGTAGCTTGCTTTACAGCTGCTGTTTGTAACAGTAGCTTGCTTTGCAGCTGCTGAATTACAGTATTTATTTAATTTCCCCCCTGCCATCCATGGATAACTGAATCAGTGGATAACGAATCAGTGAATACGGGGGTCCTACTGTAATTTGTTAGTCTAATGAAGTAGAACTAACTTCCAAAACCATTGGCAAATTTACATCTGTTCTTGTCAGATTACAGCGAGATTTCACCAGTTTGTGAAACTTGATAAATTTAATATCAGACACAAACTTTTTGTTTATATGCCTTTCAGTTCACCACACACTTCACCATTAGTGTTGCAGTGACAGTTGTTGCATATGCAAAATGTAGCAAGACTGGATTAACTCAATAAACTTATTTTGTCCCCCTTAAAAAAATATGTTATAAAGCATGAGTACCAGAATATGCTTCCAAATACATAATTATGTAATACACGTTTTAAAACCCTGAACTATAAAAAGGTAAGAAGAATTAGATGGCATTATTTATTATGTTTTCTCTCTTAAATCTTTATTTTAGTGGATGTTTGGAGCTCATTCTCCGGTCATAGGATTTTCACCTTCTTCAAATGTGGAGTTTGTTCCTCTGCTTCCTCATGTATACACAACTACTGCTCCACCCCATTCTGGGAAAAGCTGGATAGAAAAAAGGCTACCAAACTGCAAGGTAAGGTGAAGTTACAGGCAATTCAAGGGAACTTGAATGATGGTTGTTCATGTGAATGCACCAATGTTTGGGTATATGTGTGTATTTTAAATATTCCCATACTCTGTTTTCTGTGTTAAGTATTCAACACTCAAAAAGTTGAACTTGACATTTAAACTGGATAATTGTAATAAGTTTGAACTCCCCCTCCTTTTTGGTATGAGAATAAAATTGAAATGAATCAAAAGAGAACCCGAATAATCATTTAAAAACAGTGGTAATTCATGAAAAAAGTGGGAAGACACCCCCCTCTCTGTGTGTGTGTATGTGTGTGTGTGTGTGTGCATGTATACATGAGTGTGCATCTCTCTGTGTGTGCTGTGATAATGAACCACCTATGTCTAAAAAAACTCGATTAAACCTGACCTGTAGCAATTTTGTTATCTAAGGACAACACTCCCATAAGATACTAATTTAGAATAATTTTTGAAGAATGACATCTGAGAGGCTACACAACTTTGACTTCACCTCATCAAGGAAGAACCAGAATAAATGCAAATAAAATAAAATATAGCATTGTATATGAATTGAATTGATCTAGGCTTCTCTGTTGCCCCATTTCAAGATGTTCCGGGGAACATCAGGAAGAGGTGAAGGCTTGCTTCCTCTGTGAAGCAAAAATTAGAGCAGAAGATTGTGAAGATCAACAACTTATTGATGGACACAAAGAGAGGAAGGCACCATTGCTACACAGTACAGTGCCCAGCCAGGCTGTGTGGATGAGTACAGGACTGTCCCTGGATGTTTTCTTAACCCGAGATGAAGTGCAAGATGGCACCCCTCCACCACATGTTTTGAAGCTGCCTGGACTACCAATGGGATCTTAGAATTAGAGAACTGCAGAATTGCAAGGGATCCCAAGGGCCATAAAGTCCATATCAGCGCAAGAAATTCTAAGCAACATCCATTCAGCTTCTGTTTGAAAATCTCCAAAGCCATATTGCATTGTATTGAACATGGGCAAGGGGCAGGCCAGTTAAGGAAAGGAGAGATCCGGTTATGGCTCCAGGACAGTTTAAGGATCCAGGACAGTCAGTTTTTGCAATCTGGAAGCAAGGAACAGTGAGTGGAGGCCTTATTCTGCCACTGATTTGTAGCTTTATCTTTCTAATGGTTGGACCAACTCCATGAAAGAGTCAACTGTTGCTGAATTGAATAGAATTCTTTCCTTTTTGACCTTTGGTCTAAAAAGGTTCATGCATAGAATTCATGCATATAGTTCATGCATTGATTGTAAGCTGCCCAGAGACCTTTTGGTAGTGCCTTATGGACCAAGTGGATGGGACTTAATTCCCCAAATTAGCAAGGGGCACTCCTGTCCTTGTTATAAGCCACCTATGATGTAGAATGTGTGTGACTTTTAAAAAAACAGCATTGGTTCTAGATGTACCTTCAGGGGCTCAGACAGAGCAGATTGCTGTAGTTTCTGGCCTAGAGTCCAAGTCCTTAGAATCAGATGGAATGATGAGCGCCCTCTCCCAGCCTCCAGAGGCTTGCAGGTGTTCTCAGTTCAGACAATGGGGGACAAAGCGCATGGGGGGGGGAAGCACCCTAGAGAGGATAATCATCTGGGGATTTTTATCTCCTAGGGCCTTGAAATATGTTACAATCATATTAGGGCCAACAGATAATCTATATGGAGTCCAGGGCACTGCACTTTTGAGAAGCAAACTCTTAGAGAGGATAATGGGAGCTACCAGTGACTGCTGCTGAAACAATGTGTTTATTAAATTGATGTTAGGAGGATCATGGGAGATTTGTTGACTGGAATGGAAGCAGTTTGTGATTAGACATCAGTTGTAGATCAGGTGATGTTTAGCCACCTCATCTTGCCATGTTTTGTAAAATTGGGATGTAAAACTGTCACATCCTGAAGACTTCCCTTTTCTTAATTGTACTAGCAGAAATTATAAGGAAAATAATGTACTATATTGTGTTACAGTATGGTTGTTAATAAAAATTTATATTAAAAAGTTGGAGATCAGGTGATATTAAATTATATGAGTTTTCATATTGCCTGTTATAAATCATAATTGCATTCTATGAGGGGCACCCTTGTTCCCTCCCTCCTCAAACAAGTCCTTGGATGCTAGTAGAGAGCAGTCAGAAGCAATAGCATTTAACACACATTTATTAATAACATTAATTGGCTCCTGGTATTCACAAGCAGATATATCTTTCTCTTTGATCAGTGGTTCTGCCTCGGACCAAAAGTCCTCCAATTGCCTGAGAGTTCTATCGGGCTGCACTGTCCATTGTACCACCGGAAAAGTCTCTCCAATATTGATACCCAAGCCTATTGAAAGTCCAGCCATACCTTCAAATGGAGGGTTAACTTCACCAAACGTGCCTATCTGAGTTGCTCCCGGTTGTTCCATAATCTCCAAGTGCCTCACTTCTTGTTCAGCATCTCCCCATGAGTATTGCGACATTGCTTCCACTCCTTTCTCAGCTCCCACTGAGTCTCTAACGGCTGTGCTTCTCACTCAAAGAAAGGACATGCCCCTTTCCTTGCCTCTCTCCACTTGGTCTACCCCCAATATGGTGGTATCTTTGTCTTCCCCTCCCTCCACTCCCTCTCTGCCACTTCTCGTGGGAGATTGAAGGTAACCTATTCCCCTGTCCAGGGGTCTACCTTAACTACCTTGATCAGTTCCTCTACCCCTTTTTCTTTAAGGCCCTTCATCCACCAACCTAGGGCCACTGTCTTCATTCTATCCGGCCCCTTTTCAACAATCTTTTTCTCTCCTTCCTCCCCTCGGGCCAGCCCCACAAAACCTCCATATTCTGGTTTTCTCCACCCTCCCCTTTGGAGTCAGCAGTTTTCCCCTGGGTGCCTGTGTCTAGTTTAGGGAGGGGCTCTTGAGAAAGAGATGGCACACCTTCTTCCTCACACATTCCATCTCTACAATCTATAGATAACAAGTGAAGGGATATTTCTGAATATTTAAATCCAGCAATGAGAAGTCTCAGGATTGATACTACACAGGGTACAGAAGGACTGAACACATTGATTTGAAGACTTTGCATTGCCTTTAAGAGGTTCAGTTTACTGCTTACATCAGGCATGTCCAAACTTTGGCCCTCCAGATGTTTTGGACAGCAACTCCCACAGTCCTTTGCCATTGGCAATCTAAGCTTAGCATTCTGGGAGTTGTGGTCCAAAACATCTGGAGGGCCGAAGTTTGGACATGCCTGGCTTACATGATTACAGAAGCTGGGTATGAAGTCCTGGTGTATAGCTTCAGATTCCCCACTGTCATTTGTGCATTGTGTGTACATGTCTGTATGAGCTAGAACTTTGTGCAAGTTACAACTCATACGGAAATCTCCATATATGTGTGTATTTGTGTGTGTAGAGCCACCTTCTTTTAACATGTGTGCATGCTGTATGTGTGGAAGCCAGTGAAAGGCATAATCTGATAGATGTGTCTTTAGCCCTGCTAGTGGGTTCACATGTATAGTGTGGAGAGTGAACTAGGAATGTAGTAGTAACAGTTCCAGACTTGTTGGCTTGTTCTATTACACTGTACCCATTGTCATTATAATAAGCATGATATGTATTTTCCCCTCATGTGAATCAGAACTGGACTGGTTGGTTTCTGCATGCTGAATCAATTACTGAACACTTGTTGGCCTGAAGCATAATCAGGCTGGAACAATTTCAATTGCAGCTGAATGTGAAGTGGAACCGAACCAAAAAAACCAATGATGCTTGTGTAGCTCACTGTTTCTAACAAAACCCAGTAACATTAATAGCACCTTATATGTGCTGTTAGTTCCGTAATATTTCAAACAATTTAGACTAGCGATGAATTTCATTTCTGCTCATTTTTATAAGAATTTACCAAACTTTGCAAATTTATTTGTGTTTGGAAGAGGAAGAATTTGACACTGAAATGGACAAAAATGTTAAGACCCCTCCCTTTTTGCTATGCATTATATCCACACCTCACATATATCTATATACCTCTACTATATTTTCTCTTCCGTGCTGTTCTTCTAAGCAAAATAGCACTAGGCCAGTGGTGGCGAACCTTCAGCACCCCAGATGTTTTGGACCACAACTCCCACAGTCCTTTATCATTGACAATACAAGCTTGGAATTCTGGGAGTTGTGGTCCAAAGCAGCTGGAGTGCCAAAGGTTTGCCACCACTGCACTAGGCACTGTAACCTTTCTTCATGGGGCAGTTGATGCTGCTCCTAGACCATTCTTGCCCCTTGCCCTATTTCCTCACTAACATTTCATTCATTTCAATGGGAACTAATTTCCTTGGCACATGATATTTCTAGTTTATACATTCATAAAATCACAGGTGGCAAGCAGTGTCTTAAAGAGGTAGTCCTTCCTCCTATCCATGGTAGGAATGCTTTCTTTATGATGCATGCCACGATGTATACCATCAAATATCCTTCTTGATTCAGGATTAGTTGGCTGAATTAATAGGTACATCCCACTGATTTATCTGTTCCTACTCTAAACATGACTGGGAGCAACCCAAGCATTTTATCTACCGGCAAGCTCAACTGATTAATTAATTGACTGCTGCACTGAAATGTACATGATTAATTCATTAAGATTTTTTTAACTGGGTGACTGCCTTTGTAAAAACTTTCCTTTTTTGTCTGATATTTATTCATACACTCTCCGCACTTTAACATTAAGAAAATGATAAAGCTAAAATCCAGTAGTAATTCACAACTCGAATAGGCCCCTTGAATCAATGGGGACTTGGTGAATCAATATCTTCTATAAGTTCTGTTGATTCAATGAGCCTACTCTGGTTGTGAGTTACTGCTGGATTTCACTGAACTCTTTGAGTACAATCATACTCAAAAGAGTATCAAAGAATATTTTTGTTAGACTTTATTCCAAGATAGTAAAATTGTCTGGATAGTTTGGTCAGTTAGGCATCAGGCCAATCATTTTCTTTCCTTTGCATGAGCAGATCAACCCTTTAAAAAGCCTGAGCCTTCAGAGAATGCAGGGTTGTCAAATAATATAAATGGTTGCCCTGGTCCCTTATGCATGCTGAAACCAGCGAGATTTTTTTCATCCGTAATGAATATCAAAATTCCATTCACTGTCCACAGTGTCTTGTTATTATTTTCCTCTCCTCATCAGTGCAATAAAATTCAGTTTCAACATTTCAAAAGCTGTACTGCTTCCGACAGTGCTGTTTACTAAGGTTTACTTGGACATCAGATCACTAGGGGGAAGTACAACAATTTTGGATAATTGCAGTCTTTCCAGATAGCCAAGGGCAACTTAAGAAGGGTGTATGTGTAGTGTGTGTGGGGGGGGAGGGGGAATTAGAGCATTCCGAATGAGTGTTATAGAAACCAAGAAGCTATAGCAGTCAGCTGAATTATATCATGAACTCTGATCTTCTTTTTTTGTCTTCCTCCTAATTTGGGCAGATCTATTTAAACAATGCTTTTGCTCTGGATTCAGCATGGATACATCCGGAGGAACTCCGAATTTACCCGGGACATGAGAAGCCTCTTGTTACAACAAATCAAGTTGCAGTGGCTTTATCTAGGCCAGCAACTACCCATAGGCCTGTTCCTGCAGTGGTATTAACACCCCAGACTATTCCAGGTTAGTCATAAATAAGCATGTTCTTGAATGGTAAATTTACCCACCTTCTTGATGGCATTATTAGAACTTGTTGAAACACTGCATGGCAGTTTATCTCTAATGAATGTATGCACCTCAGTGATAACAGGTATTGGATTGTGCCACACATTTCATTTTTTTTTTTTTTGCATTCTGTGTGTAAAAAAAATGTATGTGTCAGAGAGAATGTCAGATTAAAAACGTTTTAGCATGTGTTTACATTTGTTGGGAGATTTCAGTGTTTGTGATGATCTCTATTATGTGATCCCATACATTGATTTTTTAGGTGGCACCATTGTACAAGAGGACTATATGTCACATAAGCAGACGTTTCAAGCTATTACAGCATTATTAGTGCTGAAGAGTGCTTACAAACTAAATTTGGAAGCCATCAGTTGATGATTTAAGGCCAACGAAGAGATTCAGTGATATTCTGGCCTCAAGTGTTATGTTGCCCTCAACTCGTATGTTTGGAAACTCTGTGTTCCACACATATTTGCAACAACTCTTACAGCCCTTTTTAATGTGTGTCATTAAGTGGATTTTGACACATGGTGACCCTTTCAAGGGCTTTCTAGATATAGAGTAATTGGAAGTGATTTACTGTTCCTTTCTTTTACAGTCCCTCCCTTTAGGACTTTGCCACTTTCCCCAACCTATACAAGCAAACCTTTCAGAGGGCACAATGGGGAACTGTATTCACTACTCTATACAGCCAGGCACACCATTTACTAAACTACTCAGCAGACTTCTCATGCAGCTAGGGTGGTATAATTTCTTGAATGCTAGCACTGAAAAAAACAAGAGTTTCAAATTTAACCCATAAACATCCCTGAACTGCCTTAGGCCCAGCAGTCTACTGCCAATGATGGTTCTGAGAATCATAGGTCAGAATCCAATGCATTGCATATGGATATAAATTCTTTTGGAATAATGGACAAGAGAAATAATAAATAGCAATTTGGGGCATTAAGAACTATTTTGGCAGCTTTTATGCATCACTTATGCAAAGAGTTATCAAGAACACGTTGAATTATTTGTTTCTGTCTGCCTACCCTGTCTCAAGTTGGGTATGGAAGTACATGTAGTCCATATTCTGTATGGGATCACTACACAATTGCACTTGCTCACAAAATCCAAAATTAGCTGAAGATCTGAACTAATTTACTGCATAATTTCCATAGCAAAATTTTACTTTTATCATTTATGTAGCCAGCAGGGTCAACTGGAAAACAGGTTCATTAGTTCATTAAAAGTAACTTATGCACCACAAATATGCATGAAACCAACTCCATAAATCTGCACATTTCAGGCATAGTTTACAGCAGTGGGAGCTGGAATTTGTGTATTTGCTGTATCTGTTCTTCTGAAAGGACTGATTAATGTTTTTCTCCATCAAAAACAATTGTATTTCAAATAATAAGATGGTAATTGCTGTTTTTTATTTTTATAGCTTTTTTTCTTAATTAGAAGCAATATTGTGCTAAGATAATTTTGTTTCATGTCTTCTGTCAGAGTAATGTTGCACAATGAGATGAGATAATTTTCTCATGCATCCCAGAATTTCATTGCTGGAAAAAAAATTGTTCCTTGCCAGTTACCAGCATATATTTATTGTAATTAGTCGAAGTTCCTTCTGCTTTGATTCATGTGAACAAGGTAGATAATTTGTAGGCCCCAATTGTTTTCAGGCATGTCACGGAAAGCTATTTTACCTTCTTGTGGGTATTCTTTCCATTGTGGAAACCATAACAAGTTATACTGAGGGCCAAATGAACAGGGCTGTATAATTCTGGATATCTGAATAAGAAAGCCTATTCAGTGAGAATGCATTCCAGCTAAAGACTAGACAAGCTAAATACTAGACAAGATTACAAGAATATGATGCTAAAATCTATTATAATATTTGTAGCAGTTTACATAAGAACATAAGAACATAAGAACATAAGAAGAGCCATGCTGGATCAGGCCAAAGGCCCATCTAGTCCAGCTTCCTGTATCTCACAGCGGCCCCACCAGATGCATCTGGGAGCTCATGAGACTAGATATCTGTCTCCTGATACCACTCTCCTGCATCTGGCCCTTGAAGTACCCTGGTTTAAAGCCTGGAGACTACACATCTCCATCATGGTCTGTAACCTGTGATGGACTTTTCCTCCAGGAATCTGTCCAGTCCCCTTTTGAAGGCATCCAGGTCAGATGCCATCACCACATTGTGTGGCAGGGAATTCCATAGACTTACAACGCGCTGGGTGAAAAAATATTTTCTTTTGTCAGTTTTTACTCTCCCAGCCCTCAATTTGAGTGTATGTCCCCTAGTTCTGGTATTTTGGGAGAGGGAGAAGAGCTTCCCTCTATTCACTTTACTCATACCCTGCATTATTTTGTATGTCTCAATCATATCCCCCCTCAGGCGCCTTTTTTCCAGACTAAAGAGGCCCAAATGTTTTAGCCTTTCTTCATAAGGGAGGTGCCCCAGCCCAGTAATCATTTTAGTCGCCCTCTTCTGCACCTTTTCCAGTTCCACTATGTCTTTCTTGAGATGCGGTGACCAGAATTGTACACAATACTCCAGGTGGGGCCTTACTATTGTTTTGTATAATGGCATTATAATGTTGGCTGTTTTATTTTCAATCCCCTTTTTGATAATCCCTAGCATGGAATTGGCCTTCTTCACCGCTGCCGCACATTGGGGAGACACCTTCATGGAGCTGTCCACCAACACACCAAGATCTCTTTCCTGATCCGTCACGGATAACTCAGAGCCCATGAGTTGATAGATGAAGTTTGGATTTTTTGCCCCAATATGCATTACTTTACATTTGGTTACATTAAAACACATTTGCCATTTCTCAGCCCACTCCCCCAGTTTAGAGAGATCCTTCTGGAGCTCTTCACAATCTTCTCTGGTTTTTACCACACGGAAAAGTTTTGTGTCATCTGCAAACTTGGCCACTGTGTTCGTGTTCTCAGAACATTTCTGTGACCTTGTGCTTTCGTTTTATGAAAATGTGACAAATTAAGAGATACCATTATGTTAGCATTAACCGGTTTATATATGAAATGATATGTTGATATGTAAACGTGCAGGAAAAGCCTTCCTCCCCACTTTCCTCTCTACCTACTATTTTTCCCTCTCAAAAATATGGTCTAAATGTGTTTGATCTGAATTACACATATAATGCTAATGATTATGGGTTGTTAATTCTGGATAATGGAGACTCTTTATAGGGGTTTCTAGGTATAGAGTACTCAGAAAAATGTCCACATTTCCCTTAATGGGGAGGGGAGTATTCTGAGGCTTGCCTAGACCACGGTTACAAATGCTGGATCAGGGGGAACAGTGGGGAACGGAATTTCTAACCCTTTGTTCTGCAGCTGGAGGGTTTTAAGCAGGAAGTATGGAATTATTTTTCATATATGGGCCAAATTCCAATTTAGAATAGCCTTCAGGGGCTGTGTTCCAATAGGGGACAGATCTAAGGGCAATGGGAGAAGCCAAAGCAGAGTGCGCAAGGGCACTCACAATTTCTAATAATTGAGACATTTTTTCACCACACATATGGAAGCACACCTTAACTCTATACATGCCTCCTCAGAAGGATGTTCTGGGGTAATAGCATCTTAACCAGGAATTGTATCAGACATGATAACACAGGGCATGGAATGAAGGAAAAATGGTGGGCAGTAGAAGCTGAAGAATTTTGTGAGATATGCAAGGTATAGTTCTGTAAGTCTGTGGCAGCAAATGGTCTTGACTAGAGATGGGCATCAGAGAAATGATGATTTGTTTGCAGTTGCAATTTGTCAAGGCCGATGAATCCCAACAATAATTTTTATCCAGATAAATTGACAAGTTCATTTTTAATTTAAAACCTATAAAATCCCCCCCCCCCAAAAAAAAGCATGTGGACTCATTAAATTTGCAGGGAAGTTTTCCCCAAATCTTCTCTACCAGCCTCTTGGTGAAGATTGGATTTGGGATGTCTGAGTTCTGCACTCCAAAAGAACCCCCTCAGGAAAATCCACCCAGAGATGGCAACATTGCAGAAAAATTGCTTCCAACTTTCCTATACAATCCCTTCAAGTTCAGTGAAGATTGGGCTTCAGTCCTCTCAGTTGTACACACAGAAAGTGGGGCCACCAGGAATGTGCCCTTTAGCAACTGGCTTGGGAAAACCTAGTCTTCACAAAATGTGGCTATTTTATAGCCAAATGTACTGACAAATCAAACATTTCTTTTGAAAGGTCAGCTTGTCGTTCGGGGTTATCAACTCATACAGATGTAAATCAATAAATTAGTGATTTTTGAACACATTTTGCAAATCATTTTTTTAAATTTGTGCCTGTCTCTAGTCTTGACTGAATTTAAAACAACAGACAGATTCAGAAGCTCAGATGCCTCTTGAACTTATCTCTCTGTGTCACATTTGGGTCCCATCAGCAAAATGCATTTGCTCCATTAAAAATCATTTTATGGGTATTTGGAAATTTCTGGAAAATGACTGTGATGAGTGAGAAGTAGAATTCCATGAATGTTGATTTTTCTCAGGATATGGGATAGCTCTTAGAATCTTCTTGTGAATGCCAACTGTAATATGAACTGATCAAAAACAGATGGATTAATGAATTTTGGATGAATATGTGAATTTATTTGGATTAGGGACTATAGGTTTAACCAGGGCCGGCGCGTCCTTTAAGGCGAACTAGGCAGTTGCCTAGGGCGCCAAAATGCACAGGGGTGCTGCAACCTGCCACCCACCACCACCACCGCTTGAACCCCCTGCCGCCACTGCTGCCCAACTCCCCCTGCCGCCGCCACTGCCCAACCCCCACGCCTACCGCCGCAATGAAATAAAATGCAGGGGAAATTAAACAAAATGAAACAAAACATGATTTTTCAATTTCGTGCCCATCCCTAGTAGAAACCATACAGAGATCTAAGATCCTTCTGCACTTAGTTGTAGAAAAATGAGCAACAAACAAAACATGCCAGTTTAAAACATTTGTGGCACATTGTGGATAAGATTCAATACGTGTGGATATTAAGAAACCGAGAATAGTTAGAAACATGCAAAGTGAGTTTTATTTTGTCTCCCAGTACATCACAGCCAGAATGGCAATTTGAAGCTGGAGTCCAGGGAAAAGGAAGGGTTATGTTTGCTGTTTCTGGAAATATTTATGTAAGGAATTTAATCTTCTCTTACAATAAGGGCTCTTCCCCTGACCCCCCCCCCAAAGTAGAGTGGCAGTTGAATGAATGAGAAAAGACTGCTAGTTCATTATGAAGCATTGGAGGCTGCCAAATGCTCTACATGTCTGATATGGCAGCTGCAAATACCTGGAAGCAGGACATTTTATTTTCCATAGGAAAGAGTAATGGATTATTACACCCCCCAGAGGATAAAAGCAGATTGAGGTAACTGGCATAAATGCATTTGCAAGTTTTTGTTTATCTAAAAGGAAAAACTGCACACTGCTTTCTCATCCATAAATTCGAGTTTCGTTCCCTGCCCATCACCCACTCTAGGCAATAAGAATTACATTACATGTAATGCATTACACGGAGGAGAAATTGTTTAGACCTTTATTAGGCAGCATATTTATTGTCTCTCCTTCAGTTTGCAAAGTGCCAAAAAGAACCAAATTATTTCATGATGACTTGTATATACCCTTTTATTGATCAGGGAGAAGCCCAACATGCAGAAATCAACATACCATTCATTAGATTGTCAAGGTCAGTTTGACATTCAGCCAGATTGTATACAGTCTCCTAATTTCCTTTAAATTACTTGGATTTTCAAGTGCATCTACTACATCAAACTTAATGTATCAAGATGAGCAACCATATTTAGTGGTGTTCATTTCTTTCTTGAGAGCAGGGCAAATTCATTATGGTTCTATAAATCTCATTGATTTTGAAGTCAGGAGTAAGTTGTAACATGGAACAGAGTCAAAAGAAAATTGAAAGCTGAAAAAAAAAAGCTGGTCAAATTTGCAAAGGATGTCTTTGAAGTATCGGTTTGTCCCTGAGGTTGGCTGTAGAAGGGTCCACAGCCCATGAGTTCTTACTTCTCTAAAGAGCTTTGCTCCACCTTTTAATTGCCTTGGGACTGCAGGAATGAAGTCAAGAATTCTCTGGCTTTCCCACTAGCTAGATTATTTCATACAGAATAGTGGGTATTTTGTATGTGTAGGGAACAGAAAACTCCAACGAAGAAGAAGCATCTGACATCATCTTTCCTTCTCCATGGTGCTGCCCAATTAAACAGGGAGGTGGAGTGTGCATTTCCCTGCACAGCTCCTGATTGGCCAGAGCAAGGGAGAAGTCAAGATGATGCCGGCAGCTTCTTCCTTGTTGGAGTTTAGCCCCAAGCGACCCCACCACAAGATAAGGGATTGGTTGATTTTGTTCCTCTAGTTCTGAATGCCAGCCGGGTTCCTGCATTTTGTTTCAGAAGCTGGCCATTTCCGAAACAAAAAGCCCATCTCTTGTTTGCAGTTGTCTGGGAAAACATCCACTACACACCTCCAGAGGTTAGTATCAGGATGAACTACATCTGTCATGCCCCAGCCAGATAAATCTTCTAGCAAGGACAAGTCAGAACTTCCAAATCCAGTGCAGAACTGCTAGACCCCATAGACCCAGACACACAGGGAACCAGGAGGCTGAACTTCTAGATGAAGACAACTCAGTGTTCAACTCAAAGGAGAAGACTGGATTCCTTCCCAGATTAGAACAGTTCCACAGAATGAAGCTCAGCTGTAGGGAAAGAATGCTTAAAATTAAGATGTATCCTTGAAGGAAAACCCTTTCTCTCCAGGGAAATTGGGAGGCTAAATCCTGCAAGGTGAGCTCTTCACTGCTGAAGGGCTGGGTGATGTTGCAATTACTGGCTATATAAACCTCAGTTCAGCTGTAAAAACATCCCTTCTAGCCTTGGACCTTGCTTGTAGAGTACCATGACCTTTGTTGTTGATTTCCTGGTTGTGTACATATTTTGACTGGTCTGTCTGTGCTTCTTGGACTACCCTTGTTTGTGTGCTGTTTCTAATAGAATGGGTTTGACTCTAGTTTTTTTTCTCAGAATTTGGATTCTCTGCACCTGGTTTATCTAACTGTCTGATATGACTCTCTGTGTTAGACCTTTGCTTCATCTCCTAATCCTGATTATTGATTCTCCTGACTGGGTCTGTCAGTTGCTGCTACCCTTACCTCAGCCTATCAAGCTCTTGCATGTGGGAAAATGCACAACTGAAGATTGGTGTGCTTGAAAACATGTGCTTGAATGTGCTTTGATCATTCGCCCATACCCTCCCAAGTCGTGATTACCTCCATAATTCTGTTTCTACCATTAAATCATAGTTATGTCTGCCTTTTATGCCTTAGTCCCATAAAGGAGTCTGCAGTGTTCATTGATCTTTTTGGAGCAGAAGTGTTTTTCTGATGAAGACTGATAGATTTTTTTCTTTATGATGGTCTCCGTTGATGCGTTCTTGCTGGCTAGGAAATTCCTCCAGCACAATAATGTTGGCAAAGCTGTAATATTTTCTGGCAGATACCAGAAATAATCAAGAGCAATTTTTATTATGCCTTCATTAAGGATGCACATCCTGATCAAACTGAAAGCGTTTCTGTCCATCATTTCATTGAGGGTGCTACAGAGCTTTGCCAAAAGCAAAATGTTGAGCCATATTTGGAAGCTCCTGTGTCGGCAATAACATGTGAGAATGTTAAGGGAGCAAAAATAGCTTTGATCAGATTAGTAACACATTCTCTGGGAGATTTAGTACATCCTTAATTCCAGTTAACAGCATAAAATGAGTAGGTGTTGGCAGCTGTTGTCTTGTCAATTTCACAAACAACTTCAGCCAGCCAGCACTGAATTTCTAGGCTGGCAATCTCTTCCTGTGTTGACAGGAAACAATGCTCATTCATCCACCTCTTTACCAGGTGAAGGCGAATCCTAGTCAATAAATATGCAGATTAGCTACAGGTTTGCAGCTCATTCTTAGCCGGCATTACTGAAAAGCAAGGTTTAATGTACAGCACTTGAAACTTGTTTCCAAGAAATTAAGAATGCAGTCATTTTATAGTGACTGCATTCTTTGAACTACTGATGTCAGCACAACTACAAATCCCAATTGGTCCCTCCTAAACCAATGGCATGTAGTTTATTTGCATCTTTATATACACTTTTGAGATCTAGTGCAGTAGAACAGATAGATTATCAGACATGGGCTTAGAAGACATGGTTTCAAATCTCTGTTTGGCTATGGAGATTCATCCCCATGGCAACATCTTGTATTCCTCAGCAACCACGTTAGTACAGTAGTACCTGTACTTAAGAGCGGCTCCACTTAATTTGAGTTAAGAACAGAAAACAGTTGGCATTTTAACTGTTGCCTTACAAATTTTAGATGTGGTCTGCTTGAATTTTTAAAAATGTTTTTTATTTTATTTTATTTTATTTTATCTAGAGAGGGCTCCTCTACTTAAGAGTTGTTCAATTTAGGGTGGCTCCTTGGGGCTGAAGGTTCCAGAAGGGGCATGTTTTGCAGACCGGATCTGAGCAGGCAGCAAGAGGAACAGCCCACGTGATAGTGAACTTTCCCCAGGCTTGGATGAGTCTTTAAGAAGGCTGCTCACCATTGCTTATTGCTCTTTGCTGCTTTTTTGCAGCACCCCATCCGCCCACCCCAGTTGTAGTGAGAATTAGAGTAGCTGGTTGCTTTGGGTCCGGATGGGAATTTTTGATCGTCATACTGATTGGCTGGTGACAGTGAGATTTTGCCCATCCCATTCTCATTACTTGGCTAGGCAGGTCATGCTCACCAGTAATCACAATTGGCAGGTAGTGCAAGTCTTTGTGGTAGGTGGGTTCATTGGGTGGTCCCATTAAAGTACGTTGGGCAGCCTTTGATAGAACTTTAACTAGTTAGGGATTTGTAATTTAGCAGTAATAAGTTATTAGGTTGTGGAAAATTTACTGAAGGCTGCCTTTGGGAGTTAGTCCCACAGAGTATGGAAATCTGCTCAATAAAGTTAACAGCACATTTCCAGGTAGGAACTCACCTAAAATTGTAAGGGCCTGAAGGTCAAGGACAAATCAGGCCAAAATTTACTTCCACTATGGCAGCCTCCACTTCTAATTTAGGGAATGTTGATTAAATTGATTTAATAGTGTTGTGGCCCAATTTAAACCCAATTTAACATGTTTCCTGTTTATTTTGGGTCTGTGGGTGCAAAGTGCATTCACTTGGAATGAATTAAATTCTTAAGTAGAGGTACCACTGCATTGGCATAGGTGGTTGAACTTCATAATGAGAAGTGGCTTAATAGTACCAAACTACCTAACTAACATGCTGCCTAGATGCCCTAAGCACATATGATCTCGCCTGATTTCAGAAGCTAAGCAGGGTGAGGCCTGGCTAGTACTTGGATGGGCGACCACCAGGGAATACCAGGTGCTGTAGGTGCCTGGAGTAGGAACTGGCAACCCACTCCAGTATTTCTGCCAAGAAAACTCCATGGAAATGGGGTCACGGAGAGTCAGTCATGACTGTAACAACACAACACACACACACCTAACTACACAGAGACATTCTGAGGGATCTGTGAAGAAATTTAAACAGCCCATGTAGGAAATAGTGTATTTAATGGATATGCCATAGGATCCCAATATAATTCTGTCAAGGAAAAACAGGTTCCGTGTTTTATAGCATATCCTTACACTTATGTTGTCAGTCCACAAGAGGCTAGAACACTTTGTGGCTAGAAACTGAGCACTGACCTTTCATGGATTGAAAGCAAGTTTGAGGAAGGGAGTAAAGAATAGTAAGAGAGGTGAAAACTATTTGGAGGATAATGCCAAGAAGCAGAAATGGATGACAAGGAAAAAGCATAAAACACAATAATAAAAGGGAATTTATTTATTTATTTATTTATTTATTTATTTATTTATTTATTTATTTATTTATTTATTTAGAATATCTATAAAAACAACACTAAAAGCCTCTCATTTTCTTTCAGGCTACATCCAACTAAGTTAGATAGGCAGATGTTCTGGCTACCAAATGTGGTGGGTTTCTTTGCAATACTGGTTCCAAAAACTCAAGGCCACGAGCTCCTTTATGTAGTTAATGTATCTCATATTTAATTTTCTGTTGTTTTTTTCCCTGGTACCTTCAGCTTCTCCCATTATTATTGTCTTTTCTTGTGAGTCTTTCCACGATGTGTCCAAAATATGCTAGCTTTAGTTTAGTAATTTCTCCTTTGAAAGGAGGTTCGAACATTCACCTGCATGCTTTTCTTTTTGACAGTCCCAGATATCTGTAAAGCTCTTTTCTGATATAATATTTCAAATCAATCTATTTATCCCTGACAGCTTTCTTCATGTTCCACTTTCAAATTAGGAATACCATGAGAATACCATGTAGAGGGGAGTGTGTCCTAGATCTGTATCAGAGCACCCTTATACTTGAAGCCCCTTCTAGTTCCTACCTGGCTGTCATTTCAAGTTTCAGACTTCTTGACTTCATTATTATAAATGTAAATCAGATACATTGCAAAAGGTGCTGAGCTTTGAGGTATTAAAAGAATGCGTGCTCCGCGGGCGGACAAGCCGATTTGCCCCTCGCGAGGGGCCGATTTGCCCCTCGCGAGAGTGGCGAGGGGCGAGACAGGACTGTGACGTCCTGAGAGGGAGGGGAAGAGTGCCCTATAAAGGGCGGCTCCTCCCCCCAACCAGCAGACAGTCTTCTTCCGGCGTTCCCCACCCACCCACTGCGTTAGGGCTAGTGTGAGTTTGACTGGTCGCCAAATTTTGGGGCCGGATAGGAATTTTTGACCCGCACTCTAGATTGGCCGTTGAGAGCGGGGATTTTTCGCCTATCCCACACTGGTACCTAGGAGTTAAGGGTTATGTTAAGTCCACACTGGTCACACTATGGCGGCTAAAAGCTGATGGAGGGCAGCGGTGAGCATAAAATTAACATCTGGCCGCAAACATCCTCAACCACAGCACTGCTGGCCAGGAGGTCTTGGTGCTGGGGTGGGGGAGAGTAAACGCCTCCCTGCGCTGGGAATTCCCAGTTTGGTGACAGCAGCGGCAGGGAGGAGCAAATAAATTAACTGGCCTGGGGGTGCTGTCGGACGACTGCACCACCTGGGGGTTCGTGGCTCGCCCGATGCTGCCCGGTTGGAGGGGTCCCGGGAGACCCCGGGGTTCCAACCAAGTTATGGATTCCTGGCCCCTCCTGTTGTTGTTGTTGTTGTTGTTGGTTATATGTGTTAATAAAGTGTGGCCCATTTACCCCCAGCACACTGTCTCGCCTGGTCATTTCGAGTGGGGGGTCAATGCCAACGTACTCAAAGGCGTCCTGGTAGACACCATAAATTTGGCAGAATAATTGATACAATGATTAATAAAATATTCATTATTAAAGTATGGTTACAAAACTATACATAATTTGATCACTGTTTTTTCAGAAGATACCAGACTACTCATCATAATTGTTTTTATGCCACCTTTTACACAAAGCCTCAAGGCAATTTTCAATAAAAGAATACAATGTCCACCATCTGACCAGGGTGCATATAATGTTTGCAAAATTGATTAAATGCTGGGGTGCATCTCAGCCCCTGATTGTGCAACTTATTGTGCAATAGCATAGGGTTTGATGTGCATACATGGTACTGCCTTGAATCCAAGGTTTCCATCTTAAAAGGCCTGAGCGTGGTGGCTCAGTGGAGTAAGGCTCTGAAAACTGTGGGCTGCAAAGTTG
Organism: Phrynocephalus versicolor; assembly: GCA_023846285.1. NCBI lineage: Eukaryota > Metazoa > Chordata > Lepidosauria > Squamata > Agamidae > Phrynocephalus > Phrynocephalus versicolor. The sequence goes on along the minus strand of JAHTLZ010003518.1, from coordinate 5,600,598 downwards.
GCAGCTCGGCAGTTCTAATGCCACGCAGTGGAGTGAGCTCCCTCTGTTAACTCCAGCTCCTGCCTACCTAGCAGTTCGAAACCATGTAAATGCAAGTAGATAAATAGGTACCACCATAAAAAGTGGGAAGGTAAAACAGTGTTTCTGTGCAGCATGCCGGCCACGTGGCCACAGACTTGCACAACACTGGCTCTTGGGCTTGAATATGGAGATGAGCACCACCCGTAGAGTTAGACATCACTAGCACGCATGTGCAGGGGGAACCTTTACTTTTACCTCTTTTACCCAAACCTAATCTCTTTTCTACAGTGTTGGTACTGTAGACAGAGGGGCCAATAACTTCTATTTCCTTCTTCAAATCAAACTTGCAATAGTCTAGATTAGAAATAAAGTTAAGAAGTTTTGAAGTGAGACATTGAATATTTATTTTGATCAGTAAGAGGCATGAGGTTTTCTTTTTCTTTTTTTAAAAAGCTGGAAGAAACACTGCTCTCGAGCACTGATACATATATGCCATTTTGAATAAAGTATTGCAACCACTGACTGTGCAGTGATATTTAAGCAAATCAATTTAAAAAAAAACTCAGAGAGAAGGAGAGATTTGTCATTTATTCTACTAAGGGAATCATACAAAAAGTGCAATTTTCTAACCATATCTATTTGCATTAATTGTTTATAATGAATTGGAAATCACAGTGATGTTAATTATACTTTAATCTTCCTAATGCCATTTTTTAAAGTTTCTATGCCTCTTTATTTTCACCAGTCTAGGGCAAATATCACATTTTCAGTTACAATGAAATGATCGCAAATTATGCTCTGTATATACATAATGTGTTTGTAACTTAGTAAATATTAAGAGGCCATGAGAAAAGTTGCAGTTCAACATCAAAACCACATAGGTTGCACATAGAAAGTTTCTAGGTTCAGTCCCTAGCGTCTTTGAGCTGCACAAACGAAAAATCTTATGTAGCGGGAGTGGTCCAATCTGTTCCAGATATTATAGGGCTGCTTTCCTTGACCTAAGAAGAACCCATGGTGGGCAATGATTGGTCCTTTATGTGCTACTGACCTGCAATTCACAGAATAATGGATTTGGAGGGGCTTATAAGCCTAATGAGTACACCCTTGCTCACTGCAGGTATCTAGATCAAATTACAACAGTACATCTGACAGACACTGTGGTTGTTGCATGTTCTCTTTGGTGCTTCCAACATTGTAGCACTCATGTTCTCCTGAGAAAACTGGTTCCGATGTCATACTATTCTAATAGCTAGGAAGTTATTCATGATATTCAGCCAAAGATCTTACTTAGGCTGTCCAGTATATTTAGGAATCCAAAATCATCACATTTCTCAGCCCTATAGCAGATGCATTATGCAATTTAGTATATATAAGATATTCATAGGTCTATTTGTATTCCACAGGATTAATATGAAGTATAAACTGGATTGCAATGGCCGTGTAATGATGGAATAGCACTCTTGAGAACAGAGTTCAAATCCCCTGTTGGGCATGAATACTGACTGGGGGAGTGGAACTGGTAAAACTACTCCTTAAACATCTCACTTACCTAGAAAACCTAATTAGATCTGCTATAAGTTGGTCCTAACTTCACGACACACAATGCAGGCATGCACGCGCACGCGCGTGCACATACACACACACACAAAGTGCAGTATAACTCTATCTGTACATATAGTTTTCAGTCTAACCCATAATTAGATACACAATCATTATCTCCTGCCTGCCCCCAGTTTGACTGTGCTTGGAAGAGGCATTGCTTAGCTGAAATCCTATTTATTAGTTTATAGAAAGTCACAGAAAAGTAATCCACTTATTCGAATGGGCCTCTACTAGTCATTATTTTCCTTGAACCAATGGAACTTACAGAAAGGTGACTCCCCAGATTTTCACAGATTCATTGGGCCTACTGGAACACAACCTACTATGTTAATCATGAGAATTTCAGCAGGGTGTTTCAGATCATTTATTGCTATCATTAGCTCTAACGTTCGCATGCAATTTGGATAATTTAAAGTAATAGAATGATCTGCCAAAGTATTATTTTATTAGTACACCAGGTAACGTTATAATTGTAGTACCATTATCACTAACCTTTAATTATTTAAAGGGGCCTGGAGGTTCTGTTTCATTTTGGCTGTCACATTAGTTACCTTATTATTATCACTTTCCTTTAATTATTAAAGCTAGATGGTGTGTGCTATTGAGCTATTTAAAAAAAAAAGAAAAAAAAGAAATCGAGCTATCCTTTAAAAATGAAAGGAAGAAAACATGGAATAAGTTTTTACTTCCCCTTTTTGGAGGTTTTGTTGAATTCCACAAGAGAGCCTCTTCAAGATGAAGGATCCATTGAGATGGAAAAGGGGTCCCTGAGAATGTTGTGAATTTCTATGGTTCCATCTTCCATTCAACTCTGCCTTCACCATATGTCTCTCAAGCCACAGGGGAAATGTTCCAGCTAATAACATTGTGAGGATTGCTGTCATCAGCCAGGCAGAACTTCCAGTAGGGGAAAATTGGAATTTTGAAGGTATTAAAAATACTGGATTGGATGAAAGAGTACCTTTGCTGACTGTTGAGCCTTCTTTCCCCTGAGGATGCAGAACAGATCAAAAAGACATCATCAGTGAGCTGTTTTTTGCTCTCCAAGTGTGGCTAGCCAGTCCTCCTTAGGGGGCACCAACTATCCCCAGAGCTTTGTGATCTTGTTGTTGAGCAAAAACCAGGTGCTCACTGTGACGAAGGAAGAAATCAACAAAAGGATGATGGCCCTCCAGCTTGCACCCACTTTGAGAAGAAGCGGTTGCACCTTCAGCTGAAGGTTACTCAGGGCTCATGCCCTTTGAGGGGTCTACTGATGCCTCAAGTGCTCAGGTGATGTTTGCCCTATAGAAACCAAGACTGATGGCATTTCTCCTCTCTGTTTCTCCCTCTGTCTTGTGGTAGGATGGTTCCATTTTGGCTTGTTTCCAGTACATGTGATCACATGATTTTCTCTCTTCTACGGTAGATTTAAGAAGACAGCCACTTTGGGATATTGGCAAATTAAACATTTCCTCTGCTCTATAGAAAAGAAAATGAAGTCAGAGAGAAAGAGATAGAGAGAGAGAGAGAGAGAGAAAGAGAGAGAGAGAGAGAGAGAGAGATTATTATAGAGGCAATTTTTATTTATTTATTTATTTATTTATTTATTTATTTATTTATTTATATACTGCCCATCTTCCAAATGGAATTCTGGGTGGTTTACAGCAATACACTTATAAGGAACAACTATATAAAAATTCAAAATAAGAAAACTAAGGAGGAGTCAGGAGGGGGTAATGGAATGCACTTTGTCCTTTTTCTTTGACTTATCTTGCAGGTCTAGTTGACATCTGCTCACATCCAAATCTACCATGACCTCTATCCCAAGTGTCCCTACTTAATCTGCTCCAGCCCACTTTAAAAAAAGCCTGCTTAGTTTTCTTTTTTGTTCTTTAGTTTTTACATTTCTTCTAAAATAACATTTTTGCACATAATTCTGTCTGATACACGTAATTTTTGATGACAAGTTTCCTATTACATCAGATCATACATCCCTCTCCATTATTTTCACTCATGTACACATTTATTCTGGGAAGTATACTAGTCTGTGGAAGAACTATATCATATGATTCAGAGAAGGGTGAACACAGAATGATAAGTATAGTTTCATTTTCATACTCTTTCAGAGAAGCGAGATTTGGGTAAAACTTAGAGGGTAGGTGATACATTTTTATATCACTAAGTAAATAAATATAAGAGAGCTTTTTATATTCTTGTATTTTTATTTATATTTAATGTAGTGGTCTAAAGGTAACACCTTCCCTTGCTTTTGTACTGTCTAAAGAGCACATCCTTTTTTTTCTGCTTTTTTTGTTTCTTGAAAATATCATGCATTTATGGACCAAATACAACTCCATGCATAGTCCAAAAACTAATCTCCATCTGTTTTAAACCAGCATTTATTAAGTCCATGTGATGAGCACAAATTGACTTTAACAATGTGGAAGACATTGTTGCAGATACTTGGGGGGATTACTGAGTATACATTGGATATCTCTGTCTTGAGCCATCATATAGTTTGTTTTTGTTGTTGTTTTGTTATAGCAACAAATAAAAAGTAAAGTTATTTTTATGATATAAAGAACAGAACTCTTCAAAAGCATACCACATTCTCTGTAAAGGGATTTGTACCAGTTTTTGTGGCAGCTGTTTCCAGTGCATTAGCATAAACTGCTGCTGTTCACTTCCATGCAAGAACTGTAGGTCTTAGATGCTGGAGAGGTAATCAGATTAAGTTGAGCAAACATGGAGAAGAACAGAAATTAAAATAGAGGTACAGTGGTACCTCGGATAACAACTGCCCCGGATAACGAATAATTCGGATAACAACTGCAAATTTCCGGGTATAGGGCTGCCTCTGATAATGAATTTTCCCTATGGGCTGCCTCGGATAATGAATCGCAATTCCTAGGTATAGGTCTGTCTTGGAGAACAAATTTTCTCTACAAGCTACCTTGGATAACAAATCTTCCTATGGGCTGCCTCGGATAACGAATTTTCCCTATGGACTGCCTCCGATAATGAATTTCCAGCATACATCAGTAAAAATGTTATCCCAGGTGACATTGCATCTGTACCTTTAAAATGCACTTTTTAAAGAGTTTTGAGCAAAAAAACCAGATGCCTGTGCTTTTTTCCTAGGCTCCAGAACGGATTAAACGGTTTCCCATTCATTTCTCTGGGAAACTGCGTTTCGGATAACGACTTGTTTTGGATAACAACTAACCTCGGAGAACGAATTACTGTCATTATCTGAGGCACCACTGTACATCTGAGCTGAAGCCAAGACAACTGTTTCAAAATTTCTATGTATAGTTTTTAGCTATCGGTATATAAAGTAGTTTAAATGACTGTACAGAAGGACAGAATTAATTCATGTTCAAGACTAGGATAGCTCAGTGGTTTAGGTACCTGGCTGCAGAGCCAGAGTTTGGTAGTTTTATTCCCTACTATGCCTCCTTGCTTAATGATCCACAGAGTTCCTTCCTGGTCTGCAGTATTAAGATGATGATGATTGTGTCAAATTCTCAAAAGCCACCTGGCTGATGTAATCAAAAGTTATAAGGATCTAATGCTGGGACTGGCGTTATCAAAGGGGGGGGAGGAAGAGAGCATTTGCCCTAGGGTGCACAGCAATCTCGGGGTGCCTGGAGGGGGAGCAGGAGGAGGAAGCCATGTGCCCTCCCACCAACAGAGTCTTCCCTGGCAGCAGCTCAAGCGATGGTGCTCCTGCCCCAATGGAGTAGCTCTCAGGCAGGGAAGCAGGGGGCATGGGGTTTGCACCCTGATGAGGGAGGCAGAGCCTAGTTGAGGCTGGGCTTGGTTGCCAGGCACTGCAGAGACTGAGTCCAGAGCCAGGAAGAACAGCCTCCAGTTTACAGCTGAGGCAAGGTTCCCTCTGGCCACTCCCTCTGACAACAAGGCCCAAAGTAGGCGGGTAGGCGCACACCCACCTCTCAATCCATGGCTCCCTGTCAGCCCTTCAGTGGGGCTCTTCACCTTTTCCCGCTCCCCCGTCCTCTCCTTCTTAGAGCCCTGTGAGGTCGGGCCAGGTGGAAGGAGACCATTCAGCGCTGGCCTCCTCCCTGGGCACTGAAAACCCTAGCTATGCCTTTGAATGCTGGCTGAAAAGAATGACGACAACTCCCTTGCGGGAGTTGTCGACCCCGCAAGGGAGAACCCACGGGGCCGACAACTCCCCCCCATGCTGAACATACTGGGGACGGCCCTCCAGGAAGGATCGGAGCCAACTGCGAGCAGTGCCCCCGATTCCAACCTCAGAGAGCCGATCCAGTAGGATACCGTGGTCGACGGTATCGAAGGCCGCTGACAGATCCAGGAGGACCAACAGGGTAGAGCAACCCCTGTCGGTCGCCCGGAGCAGGTCATCTTGCAGGGCGACCAAAGCTGTTTCGGTCCCCCGACGGGGCCTGAACCCTGACTGGCATGGATCGAGGCACTGCCGATCCTCAAGGTATGACTGCAGCCAGACCGCCGCCACCCTCTTGATGACCTTGCCCATAAATGGGACATTAGCGATCGGACGATAGTTTCCTAAATCGTCCGCCGCAAGGCCCAGCTTCTTAAGAATGGGCTTAACCACCGTCTCCTTCAGGCGGGAGGGAAAAACCCCCTCGCCGAAAGAGGCGGTGGCGATGGCAGAAGCCCATTCGGCCATAGTCCCACTGGCAGCTTTAATAAGCCAGGAAGGGCAAGGGTCGAAAGGAGTGGACGCCGGCCGGCAATGCGCCATAGCCCTAGAGGCCTCGACAGCAGAAACAGGCCCAAGCTCCTCCAACCAAGGCGACGAAGGCGGACCAGCAACCGGGGATGTCGGGGCAGTCAAAGCCGGCACGGATGGCCTCAATCTTTGATCTAAAGAAGGCTGCGAAATTTTCACTACTGAAATCAGTAGGAGGAGGCCTGGCCAGACTAGGATTGGTGAGGTCCCGAACCACCCGGAAAAGCTCCGCCTGGCAGTTAGAGGCCTCACCAATTCTCACGGAGAAAAACGATGACTTGGCTTCCGTGATCGCATTGGAATAGCGACTAGTCTGGGAATCAACAGCAGCCTTGCTACTTGCCATCCGGGTTTTTCTCCAGCTGCGCTCTAACCTTCTCCTCACCTGCTTCATTGCCCGTAGCTCCCCCGTGAACCACGGAGAAGTCCGGGCTCGGCACCGGAGAAGGCGCTTAGGGGCGATCCGGTCTATGGTGTGGGCAGCTGTCTCAAACCAATGGTTAGCCACAACCTTGGCCGGAGCGCCAGTCAGTCCACCAGGAAACTCCCCGAAGACCTCCTGGAACCGCTGAGGGTCCATAAGCCTACGGGGGCGGGCCAAAACAAGAGGCCGCTGGTCCCCGCGAGGGGGGCCACGATCGCCAGGGAAAAAGAAAGCAGGTGGTGGTCCGACCATGACACAGGTAGGGAGATGAAATCCCCCACCTCCAGACTCGAAATCCCCGACATGGAGGAAAACACCAGATCCAGGGTATGGCCTGACCTGTGGGTGGGACATACAACGTGCTGGGACAGACCCATGGAAGCCATGGTTTCCATGAATTCCAGAGCTGCACCGGAAAGTCCACCGCCAACATGCACATTGAAGTCACCCGCCACCAAAAGGCGCGGGGACCTCAAAAGCGCAGCCGCGATGAACTCCGCGAGCTCTGGTAGGGATTGGGCTGGGTTGCGGGGAGCACGGTAGCCCAGCACAATGCCAAATCTGTCCCGCTGCCCCACTGACAAGTGAAGGCATTCTAAACCCTGGCTAACCAATGTCGAGGTCCTGCTAACATGAAAAGAGTCCCGATGGACGATGGCGACTCCCTCTCCCTTCTGACCCCCCAACCTTCCCACCCCCTGAACCAGGTACCCAGGCGGGCAAAGCTGGGAGAGCGAAGCCCCCCCATCATCGCCCACCCAGGTCTCGGTAATGAAGGCCAGGTCAGCCCGCCCGTCAGAGATGGTATCATATATGACAGGGATCTTATTGTGGACTGACCTGGCATTCAACAGGAGACAAGAAAGGTTGGGGGCGCTGGGGGAGTGACTCCTGGACACGTGGCAGGGAGCCGGGGGGTCAGAACGAGGGACAGGCACAAGTTGCCTGACCCGTGTTCTTCTTATCCGACTAACCCCACAGCTACAAGCGTACCGCCCACGGCCCGACACAGTCGGTATGTGAGTCCCTGCAAACATGGCGGTCCCCTAAAAAAAAAAAAAAAGAATGAAACTAACAAATGTAATGCTTAAAAAAGTAGAATAAGTCACAGCAAACCTTCAACATTCTTTCCTTCTCTAGTGCAATGGGACAGTACTGAAAACTTCGTTTTCCTTTTCCAATTGTTCATACATTAAAAGAAGCATCTCACCTCTTAATCTTATCTCTGTCTTGTCACAAGAAACCAATAACAAATACTCTGAAGTTGATTTTCCATCCAAACAAAACATAAGTAAGATTAATAACAAGTTCATTGAATACAAAAGTTTTGGAGAGGGTAGCCATGTTAGTCTTTTCAAGAATTCCAGGCAAAAACAAAAGAAACAAAAGATGTGGCACCTTAAAGACTAACTTTCATATTTTAATGTAACATTTTGTGGACTACATGTCCACTTCTTCAGACATATAGCGGCAGAATGAGGTGTCCAATATAATATGTGATGGGATATACATTTTCATACCAAATATTCATTGGCTATGGTATCTGTATTTGCATGCCAGCCTGGTTGTAAGTTTCTATAGACAGTGGATAGGGGAGGGGAAAGAGGAGGGGGGTTGTAAAGATGATGGGGAGGAGGAGTTGCCCAGGGCCATATATTGTTTGTTGATAAGTGTTGTTTTATGGCTCTGTGGTAAATTCCTCAAGAGACAGAAACTAGACCTCAGATCAGAGCAGGGTTAAGTGGAGGGGTTGGAAGAGGGGGGAGGATGGGAATTTTTTTTTACCCTAGAGTCCTGGTGGGAGATAAACTTCCCTGAAGTGGCAACATAGTAGTATTACATTTAATAATGACACAAGAAACCCTGACATATGTTTAATCAGTTCTTGTGTATGTTCATCATGCATATGAATTTTATCTCAGCTGTTTCTCTTTGTATTCTTGACTTGCAATGAACCTGTTTCAAAAAGGTGACATTCAGATTCTTCAAGGAGTGTCCGTGTAAACTGAAATGGTTCAAAACAGGTTTCTGTGTATCATGGTTCCTTATGTCAAACTTTTGTCCTTTGAGGCATTTTCTTAGAGAGTGTTCTGTTTGACAAATGTAGAGCGCAGACGGGCATTGTTGGCAAAAGATGGCATAGATCACATTGGTTGAGGAGCAGGTGAAGTTGCTCTTGATACTGTATGCAACATTGTTGGCTCCTGTGATTGTGTTGCCAGAGCAGATGTGTGGTCAGAGTTGGCATCAGGATTTGTGGCGAGGTTTAGTTCCATTGTCCATGTTGCTGTTTTGTAATCTTGTGCATAAGTATTTGTTTGAGGTTGGGAAGTTGTCTGTTGGCAGGTCTGTTGGAAGGCATGAGCTTTGGTGAGGATGGGCGGGAGATCATTTAAGATGTGTGAGCCTTCAACATTCTTTCCTTCTCTAGTGTAATGGCAGCGTATTGAGAACTTCATGTTCCTTTTCCAGTTGTTCATACTTTATATGAAGTATCTCACCTCTTAATCTTATCTCTTACTTGTCACAAGAAAGGTATAACAAATGCTCTCAAGTTGATTTTCCATCCAAACAAAACAAAAGTAAGATTAACAACATTTTGTCAGGTTAAGACAGAATGACAATTTAGGGTTCATCTAATACAAAAGTAAATGCTTCTCCTCATAACTGTAGTCTTATGTTGAAAGACTGAAAGAACTGGGCATGTTTAGCCTTGATAAAAGGAGACTGAGGGGAGATATAATAGAACTTTTCAAGTACTTGAAAGCTGTCATACAGAGGAGGGGCTGGATCTGTTCTTGATCTGCTCGGAGTGCATGCAGAGCATGCCACAATGGGCTCAAGTTATAGGAAGTTAGATTTTGGTTGAATATCAAGAAAAACTTCTTAACTGTTAGAACTTAACAGTACAACAGTGGAACCAATTACCTTGCAAGGTGGTGACTGCTCCACCACTGGAGGCATTCAAGAGAAATGTGGCAAATCATCTTGCAGAAATCCAGTGAGTTTTATTCCTGTCTTGAGGAATACATTCTGGGGATTAGGACTGATGGCATTGTAGAGTGTAGACCCCTTCCAATTTTATGATTCTATGAAGAAGGCATGAGTCAAAATTCTAAACTAAGACCTAGTATTAGCTCATAGAATCATAGAGTTGGAAGAGACCTCAAGGGCCATCTAGTCCAACCCCCCTAGAGTTCCCCAAATGCAGGTAGAATCTATAACCGGTCAAGAAAGTTGGACATAAAATCATTCTCAAATTATGTGTCATGTAGCATTTGGCTTATCTCTTTGAGTGGTCTGAATGTACATCTACTTCCTGAAAACTATTTGAGGTATATCTGGGTATAGATTGTTTTGACCCACAATTGCCAACCATTTCATGCTGTTGGGCTCCACTGTACTCTGGTCTTTGTATGTTAAATCATGAAATCTATGTGATTTCCAATATATTCTATATCACATTTTAAGAGATGGATATTGTGTGGAGTCTAGATTTCCTAAATGAGTAGAATACCAGGGAAAGAAAATGCCTTAGGTCAAGTGGATTTGGGATTGGTGGACAACAGAAGCCCCTCAATGAAAACTACCTGCTGAAACACACTGCAACCTATTCTCCAAAATAACAGAGATAGGAATTGGCTTTGGCACTGTTTTAGTTTTCTATGAGACAACTTACCAGCATGCTGTTAGATGCTGCTAAGTGTTACATTAATTTATTCTTGAAATATATAACTAGGGAGGGATGTGAAAATTTCACCATCTTGAATTTTTCCAAGCCCTTTCCAAATATTTTCTTCTTGTCATTATTTTGTATCAATCTGAGATACTTCCCTTGTCCCAGATCTGAACACTGTCAACATATTACACATTTTTCATGATATGCACACTTGATTTTGCATTCTATTTAACATAGCATATGCTTCCCCTCACTGTCTAAAGTAGATTTTCAGTGGTCTAGATTTTATTCAATTTGTATGTAAGAGGTTGGTAGTTTTGTTTGCATTGTATTCCTCTAGTCTAAAACACCAGTCAAGTGTGAATTTTTATGGCAAAGTACAGTTTTTTCTTGAGCTGCAGACCATTTCATGAAATTCATCCCCCAAATGCTACTTTGGTCTAGATCGTATATTCAAATGACGGTATATTAGGATTCATTTTCAACACAGTGGGAATTCATCAGATTGATGTCTTCTCAAGCTTACTAAAACTCTGGCCGAGGGTGGGTGTTATTTAAAATGCACGGATTTCACCCTTTTGTCACTAAATATTTTGTGGGCTTAACTGGCTCCAGAGTGTATTGGCTTTTGCATTTGTGGGAGCTTTGTAGACTCTTGGCAGCTGATGACAAGTTGATGTGACAGAGGAGCTGCAACTGCAGTCAGAATCCATATGGTGTTAGCAATAGCAGAAACAACAATTAAGAGCTACACTGTACAGACTTCAAAACCATAAAACATATAATCCTGACAGCCGTTAATTTTAAACGGAGATACAGCCAGGGCTGGTAACTCCCACACTGTTTTGCAATCAATCACATTTTCTAAGTTAGTGAAGGAAAGCCCAGCCAGAAAAGCTGACTCATCTTTCAGTCACTAGTGATCTCCTGCAGAGAAGGAGGACAGAAACAGCAATCGCTTTACCATCGCATGCACACTTTTACGCTTCTCTTTTCTAGGTATACCTCCACCCTGCACAAGGGAGATTTTTGATTCACAAACCCACTTTATTCCTTTTTCAGCACCAGCTGCCAGAAATGCTTCATGGAATAGTTCATCTAGCTCACTGCCATTTCCACCACAAATGGAGAGCACATTATCCCCCCCAGAAGCTTTTGGATTTCATTTCCCATCATCTTCTACTATTGCCTATGCTGGTTATGGCTGATGAGAATTGTGCTCCAAAAGCAATCTGACAGGCTCCCTATCCCTTAGCCCGCTTCTGTTCTGATATTTTCCAGCATTCCCAACATTGTTTTCCCACAATGCTACCTGGAGATGCTAGAGACCATATCTAAATTATCAAGCACACAACAGCCAGGTGATTTTGACAGCCCTGGACTTGCATTCTGCTTGCAAAGTCTGTGAAGCTGTCAAAAGCACCTGGGTCCTGGATGTCTGCACACCTCCAAAAGCAGGTGGGGGCGAGGGCGGGGTCTGTGTCTTTGGATCCCCGACCACCTGCCTGCTTTCTGGCCACATGCTGAAGGAGAAATTACCATGTAACTTTTTAAAAAGGGGTAAATTTTTGAAACTAAAATTTTCCCCAAAACAGCAGATTTCCCTTTGTAATTCATTTTTGTTGTTGTTGTTTAATGCATTCGTAATTCAAGGCATCACTGTATCTAGTTCTACTTTTATAGTTTTGAGTGAAAGGTTCTAAAGTTGTTTACTTTAAACACATAGAATAAAAATTTCTGAACACATAAAATAAAAATTTCTGAAAAGCAACAAAGATAAATGGTGAAGTTTTCTCTGATAGGTTGCTTAGACCTCATGATCAGGAGATGCTTTACATATTACAATGCCTCTGTTTCACCTGACCCGGTAAATACAAACTTCCATATCTGGCCACTAGATTGCAAGATCCCTCAGGGTTCTGCTTTGTCTCCTATGTTATTTAACATCTACATGAAGACTGAGGGAGGATGTCCAGAGTTTGGGAGTTCTGTATGTGGATGATATCCACCTCACCTTGACTTTAAAATCAAAGGAAGCTGTTTTAGCTTTAGATCAGTGACTGGTACCAGTAATGGACGGGATGAAGGTGAATAAACTGAAGCTTAATCCAGACAAGAAAGAAGTGCTCCTAGTCATTCAAAAGGCAGATCAGGGAATAGGAATGTAGACTGTGCTGGGTCAGGTTGGACTCCTTTAAAAAAAGGTGTCTCAGGGGGCTCCTTGTTTCATCTCTGAGCTTGAATGCCCAGGTTTCAGCTGTGGCCAAGAATGCTTTTGCAGAATTAAGACTTGTGTGATGACTGCACCAGTTTCTGAAGAGGTCTGAGCTGGCAATGATGGATTACTGAAACACTACGAGTGGAAAGTGTCTGGAAACTTCAGTGGGTCCAAAATCTAGATTGTCGATTAGGGAGCTGGTTGCAATGATCACATAATCACTCTGTTACAGCAGCTCCACTGGCTGCCAATCTGTTTCTGGGCACAATTCAAATTCCCGACTCTAACCTATAAAGCTATAAATGTCTTGGGTCCAAGCTATCTCAAAAACCATGTCTCCCATTATGAGCCTGCTTGAGTGTTAGGTTCATTAGGAGAGGCCATTCTCTTGGTCCCATCACAGATATATATAAGGCACCTTGTATCATTAAAAGATAATATATAAAGCACACACACACACACACACACACACACACACACACACACACACACACATATGAGCCCAGTTAATGTCTATGGCAGAGCTGGATACTGTAATTGAATCCTGCTCTCCTGAGTCTTGGTTCATTAGTATAGGTGTTTGTTTGTTTGTTTGTTTGTT
>JAHTLZ010003518.1:5561402-5587317 GCA_023846285.1 Phrynocephalus versicolor | reverse complement strand
TGTGTGCCTTTTTATTCTCAATGTTTTTATCTTTGATTATAGCCCTTTAATGATGAACATTGCCTTGGGTCCTTTTTAAGGAGATGGGGTGTGTGTGTAAAAGTATGTCAAATAAATAGATAAATATTTGTTCTAATGCTCAATTATGAATATTTGCTTTTCACTTCCATATTCCATATTCTCTTCCCCCTAATTCTCTTCTTTTAAGAAAATTTCAAATTCTTTCTTCACTGAAACTCCATCAGTCTGCTACCATGCGTTCATAATCAGTCTTGTAAAAACCTGTCATTTCTGAAGGAGGTTTAAGGGGAAAAATTCTTGGCACGTGCAATAAAGATGTATGTTGACAACAAGAAATGCAGATAGCCGATTATGAAAACAACTAATCCAATAATAAGTACTTGAAAAAGAGGCTTTAGGATTTCCTCCTACCACCATTTCACATTTGGTATCCATGACCAGAAATCAGCTGTCTCATGGGATTTTGCCACCTGATGTATTTATTTAAGTGTATTTATATAATTAATTAATCTAAAATAGTTCTATTCTATCTCTCTCCTCAAAAGGACTGAAGTGTAAGTGATCGAGCTCTATCTGTATTACTGCCTTCAGTAGCAGTGGTTCCAGATTTATTTACATAAATAAGCCACAGAGTGCAGTGGTTAAATGCCTGTACTGCAGCTAAAACTGTGCTCATGACCTGGGGTTCAATCCCAGCTAGTTGTCTCAGGCTTGACACAGCCTTCCGTCCTTCCGAGGTCGGTGAAATGAGTACCCAGCTTGCTGGGGGTGGGGGTGGGAATGTGTAGCCTGCATACTGTAATTTAAAAAACACTGTAAGCTGCCCAGAGAGTGCTTGAAGTAGTATGGGATGGTATATAAGCAGAATGCTTTACATATGTGGAAAAATTAAAAAGAATTTAAAATGCAGGGTCCACCTTTCTATTTATAATATATAAACCTGTACTGAGAATGTGATGTTTCTGTATTGCCAACTGAGTTGTACAATCAATTCCCTGCAATGTTACCAAGGCCTGCACAGCTTCAGTCTCAAGAATTTCAAGAGAAGCAGAAATATTCTCAAGAATCCCCCACCCCCAATTCAGAAATCCCTGTTCCCGGAATTATGGCTCTAAATATATTTCTACACCAAGAATCCTTATCAGTGACAGTTAATGTCTCATGGATTGTTCTTTCCCCCCCCCAGAAGTAACTTTCCAAATTCCCTGGATAATGGCATGGGGGTTTACGCTTAGTTACAGTAACTGCAGCCACTCTGTAAACTATTGTGTACATACAAACAATACTTAATAGGATAATTTGAGATGCTGTATTTCCCAAGTAAAATGTAATCCAAGAATTCTTATAATTTCTAATATAGTTAAACAAGCCCTCAGTTAAATTAAGTCTGAATAAAAAATTGGCACTCTGCTACTAACACATGATTCATTTCATTAACTCCCCCTTTAAAGCTTATACATATGGGAAAGCCTGTGTTTTTATGTATTTGCACTGGCCAGCCTCAATCTGGAAAACAGAATGGAGTTTGATTAGAGAGTTACAATGTAGGGCCCACAACAATCCCCACCCCACCCAGACTCATCCAGGTGGCATCTGCGATGCATTAAGGGCTGTCCACCAGTCCTTAGCCTGGTCCAAAGTAGCATGGAGTCATTAACATATCCAGCAGTGAGTCAAATTAAAAGTTTGGGTCCAAACCTGATAGAGCGGAATCAAAGGGTTCCAATACCAGTTGTGAACAAATACTTCCCCAGCTTGGGCAATATTATGCAATAAAATCCAGCAAACAGGAAAAGCAAAAGTCCAAATCATTTTGCTCACAAGTCAACTGAATGCCTTCTCTGCTCTGTCAACCAATGAAGAATTGTGAATGCTTTTATGCCCGCAGGGAAGGGTGATAGTGGATCATGTCTGCATGTTCCTTCTATAAAATAGTCATATCAACCACCAGGAGTACCTGAAATGGACCAGCCAACTTTGGTGCTAAGCAACGTTTCCACCAGTGTGCTCTGACACACTTGATCTCCAGGCTTAGTTGGTCTCCAGGCTCAGTTTTATGACCATGGAATATCAGTTGGTGGCAGAGAGTCACACACCTGGTAAACGTTTTTTAACAACTCTGAAAAAGAACATAGTCATAAAAACAAGTTTCCAGATCCTGTAAGTTGCGGGTGGTCCTTGGGGGAGGGGGGTCTCATAGGCCTCCCAAATATTATTTCCTGTGGTGTCAGTGCATACATTATGTTTGATGTACTCAGTCCCATGAATACAAAGGGAAACACTTCTGCCCTGTTCAGTCCTGTATCTTGGCAGAATGTTCCCAGTTGTATTTTGATGCCAGCATTTTGTCTTACCGCATATGCCCTTGACTGGTGATGATCAGGAGTATGTAGCTTCCATGTCATGTTTAAGGCCTTAGAAACTGTTTTGTTGACATTGGTGACAAACTGTGAACTTTCGCCTGACAACAACAGGGAGGGCAATCCAAATTGAGAATGGAAATCTGTTAATAACTTCTTAGCAACCGTTAAGGTGTTTGCCCTTTGTGTGGGGAATGCCTCAATCCGACTGCCTGTGTTAAAAAGCAACAGATTGCTTAGAGGCTAGTAGGCAGGCATGCGTAAGTGCAATGAGTTCAAAACTTGAGCAGATCAAAGAGAAGTGAGATAATGTGCCTCAAAGACAAAGAAGAGACAACAGTAGCAGCAACATAGGGCGTTTACACACGATCCCTAAACTCCGGGGCAAATGGCTCCCAGCTCCGGAGCTTAAAAATGTTTCCCCACCAGCTCCGGAGTTTACAGGAAATTAAGTGCGACCATGCCCACTTTAGCGCGTCCCAGTGCACCTTTCAAGTACCTGCTCTCTGGAGGTGAAAATTCCTTGATGTGGTGTAATGATAGTGAATGCGGGGCTCTCTTCGCTTCTGTTTGTTGTTGTTTTGGCTCCCGCCCCTTTAAGAGCTACTTAAGAGACTGGAATGTTGCCACGGCAAGAGCGAGAGGCAGAACAGAGGTGAGCCACGTTCTTTTCTTCCTTTTTTTTCTCCCTCCCCTCACGCAGACAGGAGCAAGGAAGTGCAGAGGGGTGGGGACACAGGAAGAGCGACAAGCCCCTAAGATCTCTGGTCCGAATTTAAGTGGCCAGCGGATCTTAGGAGTCATGTGAAAAGGCTAATAGAGAACACCAGCATTATCTTGGTAACAAGCAAAATAAGGTCAGGGTTATCAGGTGGCTTTTCTTGGAAATCAGGGTGGGGGTGAAAATGTTCAGAGAATAACAAAATACAGTCAGGAAGAGAAAGGGCTTCTGGAGTACTATCAGAGGGAAGGAGCAGGATAGTAGCAGATATAACAATAAAACTGAATCATGAGAACAGGGTTGGGGAGAAAAGGATTTTCATACTCAGTTTAATGCTGAACTGAAATGCATTAAGTCTGAGGTTTAGAGAGCAAAGAAGCTACTAAATGGGGTACTTGGAGAACCATTGAATTGCCTGAGGTAAGAGTTGCTGGTATCTGGACCAGCTGAGGAGGAGCAGCTACTGCATGGAGATAAGGAGCATATCTCACAGCTGCAGGCTCCAGGAGAACTGAAAAATAAGCAACAGGGCACATTTGAGGTTTTAACGATTGATACAATACACCTGAAGCTGCCCCATCAATTTCATGACAGAAGAGGAAGGGAGAAGTCTGGAAGTGCAAGAGCAGGAAAGGAAGGCATACAACATTGAAGGGAATGAAAAACATCCAGGATCACAGGAGTATGAGCAAAGGGTTCTGTAATAAGTATTCCTGAAGGCTTTCATGACTGGGATCTGATGGTTGTTGTGGTTTTTGGGACTGTCTGGCCATGTTTTGGGGGATTTTCTTCTTCCTAATATTTCGCCAGTCTCTGTGGCTGGCATCTTCAGAGCACAGACAGAATTCTAGCTCCCTGCACTCCTTCTCTCTGCAGATGCCAGCCACAGACTGTCAAAACATTAGGAAGAAGAAAAACCTCCAGAACACAACCAAACTGCCCCAAAAAACCCACAGCAACTATCAGTTCTGTGATATCATGGTGAAGAATGACATAGAAAGTTTTAGCGATTTCTGCAAAGATATGAATCCAGTGATGAGAATAGTTGCCCATTCCAAGATAATTACAGAACTAGCACTTTGTGATTGGCAGTGGGAAATCAAATACTGCTTGGATTTTGTCAGCTGTAACATGTCCCAGCCATTTAGCAGAAGGAAAAACCCACTGTAACTTAACTCTAGAGGCTTTTGTAACCTAGAAGGTGAATGCTAGGAGAGTATTCATGACCTGGAATAGAAAAGAAAACATTACAAATGTCACTGACAATAAAAGAGTTAGAATTCTTTGGAATGGAGGTAAGAAAAGATAGCGGGGTTTGGCACCACTGGAGATCTAGGAATAACAAATGTGCTAATTAAAAGGAGAACCTGAACAACAAATCATCAGAGTTGACATCCCTGTTCATAAACTTTTCCAGCCTTCTTTATTCATAGAATTGGTATATTGCAAAGACCAGTACATGATTCAATTAAATTTTGAGCTAGGGATGACTCAATAACTGGAGTTATGCCCTGTTCTGCTTTTTTGAAAGTGGATACTGGGTATCTGAAGGAAAGATAATTTCCCCTCCTAGAAATATGAAAAGATGTATGGTTTTAAGACACTCAGCATCATTTGAAGGGAGGAAAAAACTGGGCAAGCTGAGGGGCCCTCCTTTCCTGGGCTTTATTGGGGTCCTACAGAGAATTCTGAATATGAGTGAAGAAAATGGGGATGTCATTATAAAGTGTCATTCAGTTTAAACATAATATCCACCCCTATCAGGTTTACAGGCAAGGCAACTGTGGTGGTTAAATTAAAGCATGTTCCTCTGCTAAATGTTCAATGGAAATAGATGTATGATGAGAAAGTGGTTGGGACATGGGGTTTCCTTCAACCCCAACAGCAAGGACAGATGGGCTTGATGGGCTAGGGGAAAATTGGGAATTTAAAACAAATCTCTGTGCACTCATATCCATCAGAAAATTCTACTGTTGGGTCATTAATTTCAATGGAAATTATAATAACTCCTAGCTCCATCAATATTCAGTATTTTTTGAAGAAATTCCTGCCACTGATTCTGTTACAACCATTTGGGTAGTTGCTTGTCACCATGAATTAGACTAAGGAATACTTTGTTGAGGTGGGGGTGGTGCTAGGTGGGTACAGATTGGGTGGAACTCAAATGTCTTGAGGAAGGAGGATGCAACTAATGTGAGTTTCTAGCCTGAATTGCAGCTGCACATTGACTAGCTCTACCTTAATTTTTCAAATGCACTGGCTTTGTATAATAATCACCTAGTCCTCCATACAGCAGTTGGAGCCCCAAACATGGTTCAAAGCAAAAGCAAAATGTTCTGCTTATATA
Source organism: Phrynocephalus versicolor (assembly GCA_023846285.1). NCBI lineage: Eukaryota > Metazoa > Chordata > Lepidosauria > Squamata > Agamidae > Phrynocephalus > Phrynocephalus versicolor. The sequence goes on along the minus strand of JAHTLZ010003518.1, from coordinate 5,581,868 downwards.
CCCCACCCCTATAGTGGTTAAAGCACTCTCTGGTTGGTTTAAAATTTAAGTATGCAGGCTACACATTGCCACCCCCCGGTAAGCTGAGTACTCATTTTGCCAACCTCTGAAGAATAGAAGGCTGATTCAACCATGAGTTGGCTGATCATGAGCACAGTTATAGCTGCAGCACAGTCGTTTAACCACTGCAAAATGAGGTTCATTATGTCTCAGAACTTTGCAGTAGGTTGGCTTGTCATTGTTGGAAGTAAGCAGAGCAGGCTGATCCTCAGAGTCAGGTCCAGAATACTGCTAAAGACTGCAGATAGCAATCAATTTGAATTTTACACCTATTTCCATGTGCAGGAAAACTTCAGGTACTGCTCTTTAAGTCAGCAGTTAGTGTCTGACATTGTTCAGCAGTCTGAGATAGTAGTGGAAGATCATCTGACCATTGATGATCCACATGAAGCTGCTGATCTTGTCCTGTTTGGCAGGCTTTCTGGGGGCCAATATTGTATTCAGGAGTATTAAGAACACTTTTAAATAACCAGTCCAGATCAGTCTATGAAGGATTGTACTGGCTTATAAGACAATGGAGCTCCTTAACAAATAAAAGAGAGCTGTCTCTAATGTAAGAAGAACAATATTTATAGCTGTAATTATTGCAGCAGACCATGCATGGAGCATGCACAGATTGAGGTTAGCTGCCAGCAGGAACTGGAAACATGCCTATTGGAAATTGCCCTGATACTTGATCTTGCTTCTGCTTTGGATATGATCTTTCCTGATTAAAATATACTGCCCCAGGAAAATGCTTTTTGTTGTATGGCAACCATTGATGGTTCTCAGCCACATCTCTCAAACAGACTTCATTTTCAGCTAGAGTCTTCCCAACAGCTGTCAAGACTAGTTGCTTAAATGTGGCATCTCGATAGTAATTTAACTGAGACAATGAGATCTCATCTAGAGACCACAGTTCCACTAGATTAAGGGCGGAAAAATTTTGTTTAACAAAGCATTCAGGGATTGGATTGAAAAGGCTGCAGAAGCAGAATTGGGGGCCTAGGGGACAAGGAGGAACAGATGAAGCTTGCTCAAGAGAATCTAGTGATGAAGCACTTGCGACAAGAAGGGATTCCTGGGGTGGATGGCTTTCAGGCTGAGCTTTGTCATGCAGAGTTTCTGGGTTCGTAACTAGTTCAAGGACATCCTCTTCTGCTGTTGTTCCTCTGCTGCTGGGGCAGATGTTTTGGTGTGCTTAGCTAAAACAAGGTATAAAATGTACCTAATTGTACATAATTATAAAATATAATTTATATAATATAAATTGGGGGGGGGGAACACTCTATGTGTTTTTCTGTTCCTGTTGTTTAAATTTCTTATTAGCTTCATCAATTGTTCTCTTGATATATCTGAGACTGGCAATGTTGATTCTTGCTGTCTGAATGAAACCTCATCACACCCAATGTACCAGTAACACATCTGCTTAGGATTTTGTTTAATTTTAAAAAAACAAAAACCCTTAAGGTAATTTCTTTTATCTCGGTCAAAATACCCATTTTGTGGCCACTGCAAATTAGAATCCTCACATGTCTAAACATTCCAGTTTTTCAGACAAGCAATTTTTTTTAAAGAAATACTATGAGGCATAATATTACCATTCATTCATTCATTCAATTTCTGTGCCATCCATCTACCTCAGAGAAAGACAAAAACAAACATTTTAAGGACCCCCAACCCCCTGGTAGGTAATAATTTCAAATAATTATCATTGCATTTTTACAGATGTCCAGGGCTTGACTTGAATTTTATTTACGGTTTTTAACCAAATCAAGAAACACCAAAATATCAGTTTGCCAGGATAGAACAACTTGTCAGGATAAAACATTTTAAAAGCATTATAAAATTCTGATAAAAGCTGCAATGTACAAACAGGACTGTCAGTTTATGAGAAACAAAAATAAAGATGATAGGTGTATGGTCAGAATCCTGAGGCTTTAGATTAGGCTTATTGTTACAGCATCAAGTCAGACATAGAATAAAATGGAATAGGACAAAATACGATACAAAATTAAAACATTGGCTAGAAAGTTTAAAAACTGGCAAGCATTGCAGTAGTTAATATATAAACAAAAAGCTATTTTTAAAAGCCTTTAAAACCAGATATAACAATATAAAACAAGGTTTAAAAGCTCAGCTATCTATCTGTCGCTGTGACATGCCGCCCAGAATTTTGCCACCAGTTCGGTAGTAGTCCGACTTTGGTCAATTAGCAATTGATTACAATAGTCCGAGTCTGATTGGCCTGCCATATCTTTTAAGAGAGGTGTGATGTATTTTGCCCGGGTCTTTTTATGCCTACTGCATCTGAGCATCATATGCTCAATCGATTCTATCTCATTAGAGCCACAGGGGCAGAGTCTCTGTTCCCTCGGGATACTCTTAAATCTGCCTTCCAGCACTGCAGAAGGGAAAGCCTCACACCTGGCCAGGGTAAAGGCTTTCCTGAACTTGTATGTCTCCAGCTGTGACAGGTAGGCCATGGGGAGTGAGCGATATTTATATGTATCCAGGACTCTAAAATTGGGGCAACTACTGAGATCTGCCTGTCTCTCCATATCCATTAGTCTCTGTTTAAGGACTGATTTTGCTTCATCCCATTTCATGCTCAAGATTGCTTGGGAAGACAGACCCATAGTTTGCAATTTATTTAGGACAGATTTTAGCCACTTAGATTGGAAGTTGTCCACTAAGAGTAGATGGGTTAATCCCTGCGATAGGAAGTTTATCTTAAGCCAATACTGTAAAGAAGATAATGTGATTTTGGCTGTCATTGATAGCATACCTGTCTCTAAACGAATATATGCGTTTGTTACACATCTTGGGACTTCGAGAATTGCTCTAAGAAATTTGGATTGGACCCGCTCTATAGGGTCAAAACTACAAAATGCAGGCCCAATGAAGGTGCCATAGAGCATCTGGCTGACCACCTTTGCCTGAAAGAGTTTTAGGGCTGCTGGGATATATCGGCCCCCTTTAGAGTGGTAGAACCTTAGGATGGCATTTGCTGTTCTTTCACCCTGGTTAGCTGCATATTGGATATGGGCATTTCTGGACCCAGTGGATTGAAGGGCCATACCTAGGTATTTAAAACAGGAAACCTGTTCCAGGGACTGCCCATTAATAATCCAAGACCTTTTCTTTTGTCTTCTTCCAAAGGCCATAATTTTGGTCTTTTGATAGTTTATTTCTAGTTCCTTCATTTTGCAGAAACTTGCAAATTTCTTAAGGGCTCTCTTGAGGCCAACAGGTGTTCTTGCTAAAAGCATAGCATCATCTGCATATAGAAGGACAGAAATATGTCTTTGCTGTAGCTTTGGAGGGTGAAGACTGGAAGAGCTAAGATGTTCTACTATGTCGTTTATGTAAAAATTAAACAATGAGGGGGCCAGTAAGCAGCCCTGTCTCACTCCTCTATAGGTGTTGATCGGGTCAGTTAAGTTGCCTTTCCTATTTAGCCTAACCTTTTAATACCCAAGAAATCAATATTAGGCATCTGGGAGCCATTTTGGGTCGATGTCCCCTAACTCCCCTTAAAGGAAAAAAAAATACAGTGGTCTGAGAAAAGACACAAATGCACGTTTTAAGTACCCCAACCCCCCTGGTATCAGGCAGAATACATAATTATTGCTGGGTTTTTATGGATATTCAGGGCGTTTTTTTAACATTTAAAAACAGCTCATTTCATTGCGCGTTGCCATTAACGAAAACGAAACATAAAGAACCTAATTTTGTGGTTCTGTTCGGTTCGTTCCGATTTTATCACAATTTTCATTATTCGTTTCATTATGTAACGAAACAAATATCGAATAACGGAATGAAATGTTTTCGTTTCGTGCCCATCTCTACTTAGAATTCTTTTGTTCCATTGTTATTGTAAACTACCCTTCCTGTCCATAGGACAGGATAATCCTAGGAGCCTTTGCTAACATTCCCAGAAATGTTATGTTCCTAAATTGGAAAACACAATTTTAGGGACGAGGGAGAACAATAAAAGAAAAGTGACTTGTCTTGCTCAAGCAGTCTGAGCTGGGGAGGAACAGCTTAACTGGGAGAAATGTATCTTTAGCACACTGTCCTTTTCACCCTTATTGAGACCTCTTAGAGAGAAATGCAGCCACTTATCCTGCCCATGACACCAAACTGATGGAAAAAGATGGCCCTTCAGCCCACCTTGTGTTCACTGGTCTGTTTTACGACCACTAGCCAGTGAATGTGTGTCAATCTTAATAAGAAAACAATAGAATATCATTATTTTTGAAAGCAAAGAATAACTAGCACACAATATACTGGTATGTGCAAAGTGGGTCTCCCTGAGTAGCCAAATACTCTTTGATATTTCTCTGTGGAAAGCTCCAAAATAAACAATTGAGCATGCACAGGAACACATAAAATAAAACATAAAATATTTTTTTATTTTATAAAATACAAAATAAAAATAAGTGCTGAAATGCAACTACAATTTGTACAGTGCAGTTTTTCTTTGATAGGCTATATGATCAGAAAATATGAGCTGACCTAGTAAATACAAACTTCTGTATGTGCTATAAAATCCTATTATGGACACTTGCTTATAACTTTCTCATCCTCCCCCTCTCTTCTTTCTCACTATAGCTCTTGGTTCTAAGAATTCTAACCTAGGCCTGTTACAGAATTCAGTTTCTAATGCTTTTAATGTAGAGAGATGGCAGCCTGTCTGTTTCAGAGCAGACTTTACTGAACCAGATCGACAATAGTATTATACAACAAAATTCCATTTACTATTTAGGCCCTGGGAATACACTGTCTTATGTCACATAAGAACATGACAAAAGACTACCCTATTACTTCAGAATGAAGACTACTCAGGAAGATTGTATCCACAGTGGTCAACCAAATGTCTCTGGGAAGCTCACAAGCCAAATGAAAACCATCCCACTTATGATGCCTTCTAGCAAGTGGTTTTTGGAGGCCTGTTGCCTCGGGTGTTGTTAGGAGCTCATGGCTATAGAAGTCACCAAGAGACTTATCCTCTATATAGTCATTCAATTCTTTTTGAAAGCCACCCAAATTAATGGTTAGCATCACCTCTCATGAAGAATTCCATAGTTTAACCATGCACTTCTCGTCCTGTTTGCCTCCTTTCCCTCTGCACTGGGATTGTCAGTCCTGTTACCTACTGAAAGGTTGTCTTCTTTTAGAAGCAGAAAAACATTAGGCTCACCAATATATCTTTCTCAGTGTACCCGTTCTTTCCACCTGGAGGATATAAGTGAAACACAACCCATGACTTTTAAAATACATTAGAGTGGTCATTAAATGCAACAAGCTGTTGGGAATATGGGAGATAACAGAATAAGGTCTGGGAGCCAAGCTAACTGATGGGTTCAGAACACAGCCTCATACACATCATTGCTACAAATTGCCTAAAAGTCATGAACTGGCTCAAACAGGGCTCTTGACAAAATTGCTAAGCTGCTGTTTAATGCCTAAAGGATTTCTGCCTCAACTGAAAACATTTGCTAAATGACATCATAAGCTAATGATTGTTTAATTTTTGAACACACAACTCAGTGTAGGGAGGGTAACAGATGGTATTTGTCAAATTAAATTTCCTCAAGGTTTTTACTACCCCTTTCCTTGTTTATTTCACATATATAGCCATGATTAAGTACCAAAGGTCTCCCCTAAACCTCTTTAGCAGAGGTGAAAGTTATGAGTGGAAAGGTTGGTACTTCGTCATTGCAATCATACTTCTGCCTTGTTTGAGAATTTCTCTTAGCAGGATCCCTTCTGCTTTTGGAATGCACTCATTTATTACATTTCAGGGGGAAATGTAAGGGCCATTTAACACATGATAATTGAGACAAACCTCAGTAAGTGCTATGGTCAATCTCAGCTTCTTGGCAAGTGGACCACTTCAGTAATATATGCCTCTGCAAATACATGTTGATGACATGCTTTATATTTTCAGATTGCATCTAAAAATGCATGAAGGCTCACTTATTTGGAATACCTTTGGGGATTTGAGTAATGGCTATGAATAGATAGAACAGCCTGGTTGCTCTGTAGAGTTGTTAATGTTGCCAGTTATTTCTAGTTTTCTCTGTCTTGTTTTGTGTTGGTTATTTAATAAACAACTTGTTAACAGTTTGAACAAATATATGCTTGTATGAAATTAACTGAAAGTAGATCCCATTTTTGAGTATTTGGCACAGATGTATCACAGTGAACTAACACTCTTAGTTATGTTCCATTTTTCTCCCTGTTGAGCTCTATCTCTTTAAGAGTAACCTGCTGAGGTCTACATGCTGATGAGCAATACCTTAGAGAAGGAGTGGCAAACTTTTGGCAGGCTAGAGGTATTGGCTTACAACTGGCATGGTTCTCTGAAATGGGCAATGCAGGCTAGGGATTCTGGGAGCTGTAGTCTAAACACCTGGAGTGCCAAAGGCTCATTATACCTCTACTTCAGGGGTGTCCAAACTTTGGCCCTCTAGATGTTTTGGACCACAACTCCCAGAATTGCAAGTCTGCATTGACAATGACAAAAGACTGTGGGAGATGTGGTTGAAAACATCTAGAGGGCCAAAGTTTGGACACCACTGCTCTACTTATTGCAAGTGGAGCCACAGCTAAAGCTGAATAGACCCGAATAAAGATAGGCATGAACTGAGCTACAAACTGAAAACTCCCACAGATTGGACTTGTTTGTGGTTTGGTTCATATTTTGGTTAGGGGATTTTCTTTTATCAAAACAAAATGATGCACCAACCTTTTTTTTTCTACTCAAAGCTTCATTATTATTTTTGGCAAAATTGATGTCCTACCCCCTTCCTGCTGCCCCCGACACCTCCCCACCTGGTCCTGCCACCTTCTCCTTTTCACTCTCTGGTACTACCAGCTGAAAGGTTTGTGCATGCACAGAGACGGATGGCACTGGGTCACTGATTCTAATGAAGAAAGGAGTAGCATGATCATGTAGGAAGGCAAAAGGGGCAGTGGAAGAAAGGAAGCTGGCATTAGGTTCTCTCCACCCCCCCCCAACCCCCAGGCAAAATCCAGAAAAAAGAACCATGAACTGGTTTGTTTTTCCAGTGTTTGTGGGTGACTTATGGTTCATGGGTATCATGAACCATCCTGATTTGTCATTTTTCTGGTCTAAGCCCAAGAGAACTTCCCATGTTCTCTTCCTGTATATGCTCTCTCTCTCTCTCTCTCTCTCCCCTCTTCTCCAGATCTATTTCATTCTCCCCTCTGCAGCTGCTTTCTGTGTTAGTCTGCTGCTTCTTTCCTCACACCTTCTTTCACTTTCTTTTTCTCTCTCCTCCTCCTCCTCCTCCTCCTCCTCCTTCCTCCCTCTTTAGTTTTCAAATGTGCATTCTCTCTCTCTCTCTCTCTCTCTCTCTCTCCTCTCTCTCTCTCTCTCAACACTCTTCTTCCCTAACTGACTTCATATGTATTTCTAGGATCCAATATTCTTTGGAAATAACACAGATTATTCTTGGTCATTCCACAGGTGGTTGTCTTAAGCAAGCTGGCAGCAACCAGACCATTGCCTTTGCAGCAGCCATGTTGTCAGTTGATGCTGACAGCCCTCGGGGACCATCAACAAATGTTCAGCCATGCCATGTGCTGACTTTATCTCCCATCAAAATACCACTTTTGACAGCACCTTTTCAAGGTAAGAGATTTCCACTTTTGATTTATGCACTATCTTAGTTTTAACTGGATCAAAATGGTCAGGAGAGTTGAAGATTCTGAAGAACAATAGGATGGAAGGTTCTACACACCAGGAGGAGGAAATGAGGAGCAGAAATCCTCATCAAATACAAAATTTGACTGGCTAAGAAGAACGAAAGCTGGTATTACACTTCCCAATTAGGCTCTCCTTTCTTCTACCCCTCATTATGGTCTCACTTTCAGAGCACATTTTAAATATTCCTTTTGACATGTCCATTTATTTTCATCAGTTGCTTGGACTGCAATCTGTATTTTTCTGGAAGGTGGTGACGTTTTGACCTCATGTGACACCCTCTGCTTAATGTCAAGATTGGTTTCCCAATACTGTGGTTTGATTTTCCAAAGAGTGGTTTTGTCATGCGTCATTTTAAACTATCAGTCAATTTTCTATATGTGTTCAAAACCTCATGGTTTAATTATGAAAATGATTAACAACCACGGAGACAGTGCAAGAGGAACACCAAGGAATTTTCCACTCAAATATTTGTTTTGATACATGTCTCTTATAAACATTTAGACAGGAAATACATAATTCTTATTGACCCACAAAAAGAGTGGAATCAGTCTAATTTATATGTTGAATTGCCTCATTTCCAAAGGCTTCCACATTTAATTCACTGGAGGGGAAAACTTTTATCTTAAAAAGAAAGAATATTGTCTGTAGCAGCCCTTCCCTCATGTTACCTATATCTACTCATCATGACAAGAAGGAATTCCTTAAGTTCAGGGGCTATCTGATTGTCACAGCAACAACTTGTTACACCCTCTATAGTGGTTCGTGCTGGTACATTTTTCAATTGAAGAGGTGCTTGGTACAGCCCAGCCCTGCCCTGCCTCTGAGTGGGACCCAACTGGGAAAGGTGGATTTTAAAAGCACAAAACACGGCTGAAAAACAAACCAGTACAAATGGCTGGTTCAGCAGTTTATGCCAATCTCTACATTATATGTTATTTCACTTATACAATCCTGATTTGACCTATACTGTACTGTATTTCTTTTATATTCTGTTTATGGCTGTGGCCAATAAAAGGTTGAGAATGAGTAGATGCAAGGGTCATGTTGAGAGAGATCACTCCCTGCATCTCTATGCAATCAGGCATGCACTTCATCTGATCACACCAGTGGATACTCTTTTATTCTGGTAATAGAAGAAAATTAGAGTGCACTTTAGTTAAGAGTCTTATAAGCCTCAAACGGGATGCATTGGAACTCAAACTGGGTGTATAAGCACTCCTGGTTAATGTAAACTTCTTTCCTGCCTGATTCACATTTTTGTCTGTATTCTTTGTGACAAGGAGCTCCTTCAGCAGAGGGTTATTCCAAGGCTGTGCACTTCTTTGCAGTTATTACAGCATGCACTTGTGTGATGCACCTAAGGCTTCGTAGAAGATTCTCACGGCAAAGAGCTATCTCATTTAGATAACCGGCTTGACTTGGCATTGCACTGATAAATATGTCAGGTTTCAACAGCAGTTGTTTTCTTTAGGAAAATAAGGCTGATAGGATATCAAATAGCATGTTAGGACTGCCTGAGCAATAAACCCATTATCAATCATGCACAAGAAGCTGCATTATTCATAGATATTTTCTCTTCTGGTATGCAGCACCATGTTTGTTCCTATTTTCTGTGTTATGCTTCTTTCTTGATGGTAGTGCATAGAAAATAATAGTTGGTGTAGTGGTTAGAATAATGAACTGAGGTTTAGTCAATATCTGTTCCAGTCCCCATTAAAAAAAAAAACAAAAAGCAGAAATTAAGTGCTATTCTTAAAAAAAAACTAATCAATATCTGAGAAAAGTAAAATAAGTCAAAAGGAATGATTAAACAAAAAATTTGTTCCAATGCCAAGTCTATTAAGCAAATCTAAAGCTTCTCATAACAACCACGATAAAACATAATTGTAGTGTAGACAAATATCAAATCCGAAATGCATCTGGTAATAAAAGTTATTACCAAGACTATTTAACAGTTACAAATGCAAGTTTCAAAAACAAAAATATGCCCAGTGTGTTTTCATCTCTTGGTCTTTCTCATTGGGTTTATGGGAAAAATAATAATAAAACAAACAGTAGATGCTCTCTAGTTAGCTGCAAATCTGAACTATAGCAGTCTCCTTAGGGTTTAAGTTAATGAGGTTTAATAATTCTCAACTAGTCCCCACTGAGCTGTGAAACTCCCTGGCTGGCCATGAGCAAACCATTTTTCTCTCTCAACTTCTCCTATTTGAAAAGGTTATTTTGACAATATAGTGGGGAAGAAGAGGGCTGTGAATGTTACCTTTATCTCATCAGAAAAAAGGTGGTGTATAAATACATGAATTATGGCTGAAACCTTCAGAGGGTCCTGAGGTTCCCTTGAGGTACTTGTGTTATGGGGAAGCTGGTGGGGGAGTACACATTGTGGGAAGCCTGGGATATTCTTACATTTCCACCTCCCATAAATGCTCCTGCCAATGGCAAGTTTCAGAATTTAGAGACTTCTTCAATCCCGTAGTCCCCCACCAACTTTCCCAATAACTTCCCCATAACCATGGGACATTTGGTAGGGAAGGGAAACAGAAATTACTTATTCTAAAAACCCCACCATAGATAACATAATCTTAGAAATTCAGAGCTGTAAGGGGCCCTATGGATCACTGAGTCCAGCTCATGTCAAGGAGTTACAGCTGGGGCAGCCTGCAAAGATATGGGAGGGTTAGTTCTGATGGAGGCTGCCTCCAGACACTCTTCACCTCAAATGAACCACTCAGAAGTCTAGGGAACCATTTTGATTCCTGTGCTCTAATGGAGCACTTTTCTTGAAGATGTGGGTATGGTAGAGAGGTGAAAGAGCTGCCAGTTTGATGCCCTACGCTCCCATAATTTTGTGTTTGCAGTAGTTGCACATGGCAACTAATCTACATTGTTTTTCTGTGTATAAGACTATATTTTTGTCTAAAATTGTTGGAGCAAAAATCAAGGATCATTTTATACACAGAAGTAAGCTGAAGAGAGAATACTACACAGTTGTGAAACTGTAATTTTGGGTTGGAAAATGGGAGCCATCTTATACATGAGGGGCATCTTATAGATGGAAAAATGTGGTATGTGGAGATGATGGGAGTTTTAGTCTACTGATTCCTGGAGGGCAATGATTGGTTAAAATCTAGCATAGATGACAATAATCTGCTAAATATGAAACATGGACAAGAAGAACTTAATGGAAGTTTTAGAGGAGAGTTTCTTATAGTAATACTGTATATCCCCTAACCATTTTATTCTGTCAAAAAAAAACCACTTATTCATACAATTTGCAATTTAATTTAATATATTGAAGTTAAATTAAACTTCCCGTGAAAGGAGAGAAAAAGGTCAATTGATCAGAAAGTACCACTCTCCTCTCAAGAACAAAATTACATTTCTGTTTCTTTACCAAACTTAATGATTGAAAAAACATCAAGGAAGCAAATGATTTAATACAGAAATAATCCAACATGTAGAGTATATTTTACAGCCAGTCTGTCTTTCAGTATAGAAAAACCAGTAGGTTGACATTTATAAAGGGTGACTTATTGCCCGAAACTCCTACTGAAATAAATCTGTGAAAGAACACCATCTGTGAACCCCAAAGACTATTGTATTTTTATTGTCTGTTTCAGTGAATAATTTGATAATGAGCTTTTTCTTCACATTTGCCTTCCATAAAGTTTAGACACCGCAATCTTGTCAAAATATGTCAAGAACTGTAATAAGGAAGAAAAAGGAAGAAACAAATTCTTATGTGTGTGTTAAAGCTAAATGTTAGCACTACTAATTTTGTCTAATCGTTATGTAAGTAGTTTATGGATAGTGTTCGATTTATATTGGAACACTAAGTGTTATAGCAAAATATGTATCACTCTTGTTATGCCATGAGCTGAGCTATATTTTATTGATATGCTTGTTAATTTTAATGCACTACAGTACTGAACTGCAGTACAAGAGTTGTCATAGCACCTGTCCAAATTCAATTTTGGACAACTAGACATGAATCAGTTGGTATGCAATGAGGTTGTGAATTCTTTATGAACATTCAGAACATATCTGGAAGAAGTGTGTACTGGAGGAAATATTCGTTTTGCTCATCGTTTTGTGCTTTTAGGATCAGCTGTTCTGATTTGTGTTAATTCAGATTAAATCAGTTTTGTTTCCCTTAGCTTTGTGTCTCCCCTCTGCTTGTTTACAATGGAGATCCAAGCTTATTATTATTTTTTGTAAGAACTAGATTAATCTTATAAACATTTCTCAGACATCAAACATCAAGCTTGTCAATGCAACTAGCCTTAATATTTTAGGTATTCATATTAGTATTTATGTTCATATTAGGGAGTAGGTTACAATTTTCTGTTAAAAATTCAACTTTTCTTTTTAACTGAAGTGAAAAATATTGACAACATGGTATCTACTGTAGAATGGATAAATTAAGTCAAATTTCAGATAAGAGATGTGTGACTTTTTGTGATAGGCACATTTCAGGTGAATGTGAAATTTGCTACCCTACATACTTCAAGTATAGATGGTCACGAATAAAAAAAATGGTATTTCGTTTGTCGTTTGTCGTTTAGGGGGTCCGTTTCGGTTCATTTCCGTTTTTCGTGAATTTTTGCAAAAAAATTGTTTTTGTTTTCATTCATTTCGTTACCATTTATTTCAATTTTTTGTGATTTTTTTTAGCATTTAAAGCAGTTCACTTGTATTGCTGTAACGAAAACTAAATGCACGACAAAATATCCGGTGTTTCTGTTCATTTCGCTTCATTTTAGAGACAAAATTCGTTTGTCGTTTCATTGCGAAACTGTAAAGCATATCCAATACTGTATTAATGGGACAAGCATAATAAATATGTTGTTTGGAAGACAGACAAGACACATTTATTTGAAGAAAACTTTCACATTATACTGGCATATCAGCCTCCCCCCACCCCAAAGAACATGCCAGTGTAATATTAACATTCCCCTCAGGTGAGCACGTCTTGTCTATCCTCTGAACATTTTTATTATGCTTGTCTAATTTAGCTCTGTGTCAGATAAGTGCTGCAGTTTTATAAACTGGTATATCACTTGAGTGCTATGCTACTTGGTAACATTTTTTAAAAAGAAGCTGGGAAGAAGATGGTGTTAATGATACAAGAGGGTGAGCCACCTTTGATTCCAGTGAGAATTGTAGTGACTTGAGGGATTTGAGGGATAATTAAACATTTGTTTATTTGATTTATATACTGCCTATTTACCACCTTATGAACAACAACAATTTAACTACCATGGGAAACTTTGAATTAGTTCAAATCAACCCAGGATTCTCTCCTTGTGTAGTCTCATTATCTATACCACACATATACTCTTTCAGTCAGAAAGTAGACAAAAGAGGAACTAGAGGTGAATAGTGAAATATTTTGAGTCCACTGGGAGCACATGCCAGTGAAGAGTTAGTTTATAATCCTTCCCTCCATTTTTCAGATGACATCTTACATTCCTTATTGTAGGATTGTTCCACAGCTGACTGGTTCTGTATACATTTTCCCCATTCAGGGAGTATAGTGGAAAGGAAGGGGAGGGATTTGGATTTAGGAGAGTCCCAGAATACCCCCTGCCCCCTGCTTGGCAGAACAGCAAGAGCAACTCAGACCTCCATATCACCATGAAGTAGGTTTGGTCCTTTCTCTGCCATCTTTGGAATAAGAGCCAATGTTAGGTGACTTGTGAGAGATAATCCAGCCAATGGCCAAAGAGGTGTGACCTGAAACCTCCACTCCTGGCTTGGGTTTGCAGACTGAGTTTTGGAACTCATTTAAATAAACCCCAAAAGGTTCAGAGACTTTTGGAACTTCTATGTTTTTATTTCAGCACCAGCCACTATTTCTTGGTAACTAGTCTGACAAAGTTAGCTCTTTTTTTAAATCGCCTGCTAAAGATAGTCCCTCTTAAATCAGATGTGTTTCACATAGAAAATGATGCATTAGTTTAAACAAGAAACTCCTGTTTTGTTAATGTTTTGTAGGTCTTGTTTTTTTTAAAAAAAATTAAAAAATTAGCATAGGACTCTGAGGTATTCAAGCTTCAAAGCTCAGAAATGATGTGCCAAGAAGTAGGAGTTCCTTTAATTAGACTCTCAGCCAAATAAATGTTTGCCTGACTAATTGCACACTAATAGAAACAGGTAAAATTACTGATATATATTAGGACAGGAGAACATTTACCTTCAGTAGTAACATTTCCTTCTCAAAACAGAAATTAAATTCAGTCTTCAAAAAATAACCAAAGGCATGACCTCCATGGAATTACTGGGTTTATGCATGCTTAACTATGGTTTTGGATTATGCCTAATGTCAACAAGAATTCCCTTTGGTGAATTGAAAAGTTTGAATTTATCTCAGAACAGCCCGAGGTCAATCTCACAGTCAAAAATTTATTTGGCCCTGTCAGCTGGAGACATTACCTTCTCTCCTTCTTTTGCGGGCATGGGTGGAGATAAACAGGCTTGCGAATCACTAGCCAGTCTTGAGGACACACGTTCCTTCCTTCTGTCTCTCATTTCAAGAGGGCAACTGTAATTGTTTCTGAAGTGGAAAGCAACAATTAATTCTTCTGGGAGTGAGGGAAAAGATCAATCTTTTGAGTGTGCAGCTACAATTATTTCCTAGGCTTTGTGTAATATTCGTGCTTTGCAAATCACTTGGTCTCCAAAACCCTTGGGCAGAATCTGTGGCTGCTCCCAAGGTGATTAACTGAGATAATAAATAAAGCAAGTGTGATACCTGGGGTGGTGCAGCATATGAATCAATATGGGCACAGCTCATCATTAAGGCGATTTTAGTCTAGCCAAACAGATCTGATTCTCTATCATTCAACATGTCACCCCTTGCATCCCCTCCCTTCCTCTTCTCTTGTTTAGGTTGTTTCCATCACTCTCCTCACATTAACTCATTTAAAAGTGAAATTAGACAATACAGCTGGCACATTTCAAACGAGACTTTATTCAGTGCTGCAGAATGTTTGCTTTTTTAATCGTATGCCTTCTCACATTCTAGGAAACTCTGCAGATGGAAGTGTCTGGGTTTATGTGTCTGAAGAAAACACATACTGAAGAAATAATAGGCTTCTAAACGAGAACTGGGTGTCTTTTCTAATTAACACCCTTTTTGAAAGAGCTCAATACTGTTTTTATGTGCATAGATAGGGACGAAGGGGAAATTGTGTCCTCACTGAGGAAGCAACTTGTTTAGTGTCATCTCAATGAGGTGGAGGTTTCCTGGTATCTGCACAAGGGTCTCATCGTATCAGTACAGGTAACAATGGGTTTTGTCCCATGACTGCACTCCCATTCCACAACTTGTGCTGAAGTAAACTCAACCATCAACCAGTTCATTTCTGTTATGTGGAAGGGGATACCATCTTGATTTCTCCTGTATATAAAGGATCTGAGGGCCAACTTTCCCAATTTAATGACATCAACACTTCTGAGCAACATTTCTGCCCAGTGGCTTCCAGCTATAAAGTAAAAACAAAGTGCATGCAAGAGAACAATGACACAGTGAAAATGAAAACAACAGCAATGTGGAGCAGCGCAAGCAGGTGGCATGAAAGGCTTGGGCCTTGAGAATGAATACCTGCTGGAAGCTTTTGTTCTTTTTCATAATAATGGTACAAGGTCACAGCGCAGAAGTGTGCCCAAGGAGGGCTAGGAAAGAATCCTGCCTCAAGCTGCAGATTTGTTGTTTCCAGTCATTATCAGAGTTACCAAACTCTATGTTCTCACTCGGCATAAAGAAAATATTTTTTACGGTGAAAATAGACAAAAGAATTTTTTTAACCCAGCCTGATATTTGTCTGTGGAACTCCCTGCCACAGGATGTAGTGATGGCATCTGGCCCGGATGCCTTCAAAAGCGGATTGGACAGATGCCTGGAGGAAAAGTCCATCATAGGTTACAAACCATGATGGAGTATGTGTAATCTCCAGGCTTATAACCAGGGTACTTCAAGGGCCAGATGCAGGGGAGTGGTAGCAGGAGACACATATCTAGTCTCGTGCCCTCCCAGACGCATTTGGTGGGGCCACTGTGAGATACAGCAAGCTAGGCTAGGTGGGCCTTTGGCCTGATCCAACATGGCTCTTCTTATGTTCTTATGCACTTATGTTCTCTCTATGTCCAATGTTTCAAATACATTCATTATCATAACCATTATTGTTTAAATAGAAAAACTAGGAGCATCATTCTGATTAGTATCAGTTATATGAGACTGGGAGATGCAGAATGAAGCAGGGATATAGGAATGTCCATAGGGCTGCAAAGGATGAGAACACGGAAATATGATTTAGAAGTCGGATCCAAGGCCCATGTTTATGAGGCTCAAAGCATTCTGGGCTTGACTAGTTCAGATCTTATGAAGATAACTGCTGTACACCTGCTCTGTTCTGTTCTATGTAATTCAAATAATGACAAAACAATATTGCAGGTTGCATTCTCACAAGAAAATGTTATGCCATATTCCATAAATAGACTATTGCTATTATTTACTTCAGATCTTGCTCTGTGAATTTAGCAGATGATAATTTTATGCACCAGTTGGTATTTACAACACGGTGGTGGTTGCCGTTTTAATTTAGGGAAACTAATGTTGCGTGCTGTTGTTTGTCACAATTCTCTTTCTGCTGTTCTTGAAAATTGTATTTATTCTCCCCACCTCCAATACCTGAACCAGACTAAATGGAGGAATATGTCAATCAAAGGAGGTTTTTTCTTTTTCTTTTTAAAAATAGTATGTCTGCAGAAATGGAATAATGGGAGTGAGAGAATCCTTCAGCACTCCTGAATATTGTGTGGATAGGATGTCTCAGTTGCATAGTGCTTTCGTTGTCTTTCACACAGACACAAATATGTGCAATAAACTATGATTTATGTAAGTTTTTGAGCCTCACACACTTTCAGATTTGATTCACATTTAGTAGGTCTGCATACGTGGAATTAAAAACTCGTCATACAATTTATGTTTATTGTACCAGGCTGGACCAGGCCAAAAGATTGCTTATTGCCTTGCTCCAAGGAGATTTTTGACAATTATTTTCATACATCCTCCTACATTTCACCAGTGTTTAGAGTGAGAAAGGTAAAACACAACTTGATTGTTACAGACTCTTGTATTGTAAATTAGCGTTGAGTATAAATATTTGAACAAAGGCACCATCTGCCATATAAGCTATTTGCCACCTGTTCCTTTGCTTTCAGACTTATTTAATGGTTTAAATTTTATGTTTTAGCTTTCCACTGAACAGCTGGGAAGTGACTAAGTATTTTTCCTATCAGTAACTTAACAGCCAAACAACATTACATGTTAAAAACACCCCTTAATGCCAGGGATTTGCCACATGGACCTTCACGTGTTTGTCAGCTTGCCGTATTAGCAAATTTTGCAAAGAGTAAAACAGGAATTTAAGAGCAACCTTTATCCAAGCATTCATGGAGGTATAGTCTTGGAGGTTTGCTCCTCCTCTGCTATAAATAAAACCAAGGCCCTATTCAAATTGATTATAATATTTCGGGCCATCTTAGTAAGTGGCAGATACAAACAGTCATTTTTTATTGCCAATCTGTATGATAATTTGAAACTCTGTTCCTTCACACTGCTATTCTTATGGAATGGATCTGAATTGTCCATGACACCCATGAACTTGGCTGACTTAGAAGAACTGTCCTCCCTCTGTGGACTCCAGTTCTTTTGAACTGGACTCCACAAAACCTATTCTATGTGTGTCCAAAGCTGTAGATAGGCACAAGACAGAAGATTCCCATCCTGTTACCACAAGTTGCTTTTGAAATGTCCTTCGTTTCAATAGCAGCCTGCTCTCTGACATGGAGATTGTGTATTTCCTGAAGAAATGAGTCGAGTTTAGAGGACAGCAGCTAGAAGGAACAATGTTCCAGGTGATCTCTTCAGAAGTCTCAACAACCTTGGGGATTTATAGCTTATGTTCTATGAGGTGTGTTTAAAGCATTGCATTCTGTGCTACAAGTGGTTTGAATAAATAACCTTGGTGGAAGATATTTGTGTCATCATTAGGAGGCAAGTCTCACTGTCAATAATCTGATTTATACTTGATAGATACATATGGGATTGCCGTTTTATCCACTAATTTGCCTCAAATATATATATGTCACCTTTCACTTTTAAAAATATAGAAGCAAATTTAAGATAAAGATCTTCCCCAGACAGGGGAATGATACAACTGATAATAATAATGAAGGAGCTCTAAAAGTAAATAAAAACAAGAAAAACAGCATTAAAGGTGTGTCATTAAAGGTGTTGACAGAGAAGAGAGGTCTTAACCTGCCATCTCAATGATGGTGCCAGATCCAAGTAACGGGACACTGATGAAAATATATAGCCAGTGGTTATACCTATGTAATCTCTAAAGTCAAGGCACCAAAAGCAGATTAATATGATTTTAAAATTATAGATAAATTCACAGGAAAGATTTTTTTTCTTAAAGGCCAGAACATTAAGGAAGAGTACGGACAATTAGCAAAGAATTCCAGGCATGGCATTAAGGAGACATAATATAGAGTAGGTATTTGCTAGGTGGGCAGTATAAAAGTCTAATGAATAAATAAATAAATAAATAAATAAATAAATAAATAAATAAATAAATAAATAAATATGGTATGAGATGAATTTTGCAAGAGATGGTAAAAAGAAAAAAGTATTCTTTAGGTATGTGTATAGCACAAGACAGATAAAATAAAAGAAGCAAATTCAGGGAAGTCCAACAAGGTTGATTAGGAGAATAGAATCCAAGCCCAGTGAGGAAGGACTGAAAGAACTGTGGGAAGATATGGTGTGTGTGTGTGTGTGTTTGTGTGTTGTGACCGGCTCTTCGTGACCCCATGTCCATGGAGTTTTCTTGGCAGGAATACTGGAGTGGCTTGCCAGTTCCAGTACTCTTCTTCAAATATTTAAAAGATTGTCATACAGAGGAATGGCAGGGTCTGTTCTCAGTCATCCTGGAGTGCAAGGCACATAATAATGGGCTGAAGGTCAGGAAGCCAAATTTCATTTGAATATCAGGAAAAAATATCCTAACTGTTAAAGAAGTATGTCAATGGAACCAATTATCTAGGGAGATGCAGAGTGCTCCAGTGCTGGAGGCATTCAAGGAAAAGTTAGATAGCCATCTCTCAGGCATACTTTAATCAGGGTTCCTGCACTGAGGCAGGAGTTTGACTTGATGAGCTAAAAAGCTGCTTCCACCTCCATTATTCTATGATTCTATTATTCTTGGGTCTTTTCTAGATTGCCAGCCAGAGTGATGTGTTGTTTCTAAGGGGTACAAAAGAAAAATGTAGTGAGAGATAATATAATGATTCAGTAATGAAAATTTGTTATCATTTCTGGCCAATTTGCTAATAGAGGAAGAGGAAAAATCCAGCGGTTCATTTATTCACTACAGATTCTCTGCCCAGCATTAGTGTAAGGTAATGGAGCAAATAAATGAATGTTTATCATTACTGAGTGATCATTTCCTTCTCAAAATAAAACTGGAAATTGGCTCTTTTCAATTAATAGCTGTGTCTAATACTCATAGTTAGATATTCCTTAGATCACTCGTGTTACAGTTGGCTCCTGCCAGAAAGATTACTTTTTGTCTGTGGATGAAAAATCAGTATCCTTCAAAATCTTCAGTGTAAAACTGCATTAAGAGTATAGTCTTTTTATCTCTTAAAGTTGAAATAATTTCTTCTTCGCTCTATTCTTTTGTTGAAAAAAAGAGAATCCTTTAGTTAAGATCATTCCGCAGGATCTTCTACATCAACCTTAGATGAAGTAAAGCTGACTAAATTGACTTAGATCTCAGTTCTCCGAGTTAATGTCATACACGAAATCAGAGCAGAGGTCTAACCTGAAGTCCTGTCATTGATAGGAGAGTGGTTTTCATGGAAGTTATTCAATGCTTTCAAAATCATAGTGGCATCATTACATTCCAAAAGGGACAAGGTAATTGAGGAGCATTTTCTGTCATACATGAAGTGACTGTTTCTCAGGACAGACAATCCCCAGTTTTTACTATAGTATCTTAGTGGAATGCTTCTTGGAACAAAGAAAAGTGGGCTTGGAGAGATGATAATGTGTATGAAGTTCGGTCCTACTTCGCTGACATCATTAGCAGAGTGTGGACTAGAGATGGGCACGACTTAGTGGTATTTCCGTTTCCGTTTCCGTTACTCGGTTCCGTTACTCTACGGAAACGGAAACGGGAATTACTCCGCCAGACTTCGAGCTTGAACCGACGAACGAACAATTTGGTCAGATTTGTCGTGCTCGTTACTTGCATCGCGCGATCGCGCGCTTTGCCAAGCGGCACAGAAAAAAAGTTTTTAAAAGTTAAAAAACCCAGTTCCCGGCCAAAAAGCAGGCGGAAATATGCCTGCCGTGCCTCAGGGCACCTACCAGAGGGGTGGTTTCTGGAGGTCCCCGCCCGGCCTCCCCCCCTCCTCCGTCCTGGGCTGCTCTGGTGGGACTCGCCGCAGGCTCGCAGCAGCAGCAAAGCAACAAGCCGCACGGCACGGACGGCACAGGAAAAAACTTTTAAACTCCCCCCCCCACCCATTCCCGCACGGCACCAGTCTCGCCGCCGGCTCAAACGGCACAGACGGCGCAGGAAAAAACTTTTAAACTCTCCCCCCACCCA
>JAHTLZ010003518.1:5541885-5560829 GCA_023846285.1 Phrynocephalus versicolor | reverse complement strand
TCCATTTGTACTGGTTAGAGACAGGGCACAATAATGGAAATGGGTATAGCAACTATTTTATTCTGCATCTGACATAATAGCAGTATTAAAAACCCAAAAGCAAATACATACAATAAAAAAATCAGGTATGTCATCATCATTGTAACAATACTTTGGAGTCTGGGCAAGGGAAGAAAGCTTCTGCTGACAGCTGGATCATCTGGGAAGACATGGTCTTCCAAGCTCTCCCCAAATCACTTATGGATTGAAAGGTGCTCTGCTTATCTGCTTATATGGTGGCATGCCTATTAATCTGGTTGCAGAAATGCAGTCTAATAAATAGTACAGCTGGTGAAATGCAGGAGCCAATTGTGAATATGAGTGGCTTTGTTCTTTACTAGCAGAAGTGTCTAAACCACAAAACTTAACCGGCAACTCCAAGTAGAATATGTTACCTACTCAGATAAAGCTTAAGTTTATCAGATAACATAATATGCAAAACCAAAAACACCTCACTTGATGCTGCACATATTGCCTGACAATGCATAACATGTTTCTTCCACCCTATCTCACTTCAGAGAGTATTTTAAATAAACATGGCCTATGAGTTCATCTGGATGCTCATTGGCTCAACTAGGGGTCCCTTATCAATTCAGTTTTCTTCCCTGCTAAGCTCAGGGTCCAGGACTCAGGATATGGACACCAGCCCTCATAGACCTAATTATCCAGGAAAAAAAAACATATGCCAAATAAAAACTAGTCAGAGATCTGACTCACCTGGAGCTCTCACTTTTTAGACTTGTTTCCTTCCACATGTGGAATCATGACATCATTACAGGTGGGTGGGTGGTGATAGCAGGTGAGAATGCTCCCCTCTGCCTTTAGTAAATTTACCCAAATGTGTAGCATCTTAATATAGTGTTTGTTACTTTTTCTGCAGCAGATTACAGGCTACCCTCCAAAATTTTTATGCAATTGAACTTTGTGTTGTCATGACTAACGTAAGTCACATTGATTTCAAGGAGACTTCTCTCAAGTATGACCACATTTGGCTAATCCCATTATGCTTTCCCATCTTCTGACACTGTATATCTGGGATTACAAGAAGCCTGGCTGAACTGGCGTACCTGATTTCATAACTTTAGTGTGACATAATCAAGATGTCACCGTGAAAAATATGCAGCTTATGTTCATCATTTGCAAATGTGATGTGCAAACTCGTTGTCGGACATGACTGTGTGGTGTATTCCTGCTGTGTTTCTGATGTCTTGTATGTGTAAATTGATATTCATCTTCTTTCATTAGGCACTTTTTCATGCTTCCTTCTGTTCATTAATCCCTAGTATACTAAGTCCATGTGGGTTAAACTGTTGGCGTGTGTAAACACCTGAAATAATATTATCTGAGTTGGTATAAACCCCCTCCATAAAAAAGGAATGCTACTATAATGTTCCTTAATGCAACAGAATCAGCAGTGCTTAAAAGTGAATTCCATGGAGCTTTAAATTGTGTTTCCTCAAAATATGTATGAGCCTCTGATAGAAAAACACATCCCACTGGCTATCGTTCTGCTTGTTTAGATCGATCAGTCACAAACCATTTGCTTTTTACCGAGTGGGAAAAAATAGTAATGCCCTGATGATGCAATGCATAAAAGAGAACTAAAATATATCACCTGGAAAGCATTATGTTTCAAGGCTCACTGTTTGGAAATCTTAAAATATTCACAGCAGCTCATTCTACTTTGGCGCTTGTGCAGTGTAAGGAGGCAGATCAGAGTCTTTGTTGAATGTTTTGGCATAGATTTGCTGGTCTTTAGCTGCAGGGGAGCAGTGGCTGGTCAAAGGTAATTTATTAAGCAGAAGGTAAGCAAGTTCGGTACAGACAAGGTAGCTTATTTGTATGTCCCTCCATCATGATGACAGAAACACAAACTTGCTCAAGGTCTTCTGATTTCAGTCCCCTGATTTTATTAATTTGTTTACCAGAATATGTACAAAATTGGTGTATACTGTAGGTCCTACTCATGGAACTGTCAAACAGATGAAGGGTAAGAGAAAAGGTTGTGTCCTTTTTGTAAGCTGTAGGAATCAAGGACAGAGAGGAAGCTTGTGATTCTTCAGCAACTCTCAGCATTGCTCACGATAGGCAGTGTTGGCTAGGTATACTGGGACCTGTAGTCCAACAACTGGAAGATCACAAATTACCTATATTTGATCTGTAGCAATGGTTTCTGACCTTAGATCCCCAAATGATCTTGAAGTATAACTCCCAGAAATCCTAGCCAGTACAGCTAATGGTGAAGGCTTCTTCTGAGAATTTAAGGCCAAGAACACCTGGAGACCCAAGGTTGAAAACCATTGTTTTAAAGGAATGTAGTGCTTCTGAAAAATAAAAACATGCTGTAAATACGTGACACAAGATTTAGGCTCTTTTGTAGATTGATAACTACCTCTTAACTATGCCTTAGGGATGCATAAAACCCAAAATATGAATGCCACTCCTACTTAGAGTAGACACAGTCAGTCAACTGTTGAGTGGCCAGCAAACAGTTATGTAAATCCCATTGATACAATAGACCTAGTCAAGTTGAGATAAGTAATTGGATTTAGGTCAAATACCATGGACTAATATTTCATGCTGGCTGGGCATGAGTTCTCTTTGTCAATAGAGAAGATAGTATACAGTAGCACCCCAATACTATCCACTGATTTGCCATCTGTGGGTTTAGTAATCTATGGATGGCAAGCAGTGGTGTGATGGGGAAAGAATGGTGGTGGCGCATGTGCTTGGGTGGCGCAGCAGCAGTGGCTGCAGATGCCATGCAGCCCAGGATGCCTGCCCAGGACGTCAGTGCTGGTAGCGGAGTCTGTGTGGCCCATGAGCGTCTACCTGCATCATTGGGGGCAGAGGTGGCACAGCCTACGAGCGCCCACCCACAGTGGTTGTGGTAAAGGTGGAGGCCATGTGGCCTGCAAATGTCCGCCTGCATCTTCTGCGGAAGTGGCAGCACAGGCAGCAGTGGTGGAAGCAGAAGCCATGTGGCTTGCAAGCACCCACCTACACACTGTGGTGGGATTCCCTGGGTGCTAGTGGGAGTCATTGAGGCACCTCTGCTGCCCAGGTGCCAGTGCTGGTGGTGGGCGGGTAGGCAGACTTCCCCTGCCAGGTGGAGGAGTGCTGGAGGACTGCTTGTTCTTCCTCCACTGCCTCCTCCTGTCAGCGGGCTCACCTGTGCCCAGCATAGCTTCTCCAGGAGCAGCCCGCCAGCCACTGGCAGATTGCCTACCCCACACTCCTGCAAGCACAAAAACCAGGAGTAGGAAGAGGCAGCCTGGGTGGCATGCAGAACGGATGGGTGGCACAGTGCTACCACTTTCGCCCCAGGAACCCCACCACCCCACCACCACTGTTGTCACTGTCACCCTTGGATAACAGTATTCACTCTTATCTACAGATTTTGTTATCCATGGGGAAGCCCAGAACGAATCCCCCATGGACAGGGGGTCTTATTGTAGACTTCTTTTTTATTCCATATGCATATGTTGATTGGACTAGAAATTAGAGTTTTCTTCCTTGAATTGGATAGCTTAGCAGACTAGCTTACACACAATGCACATCGACCTGCCTTTCAAACACCTTTTTGTTGTTTTCCACACAGTTGTATCTGTTGCCTAAAACAACTGTGTGATGATTGTTCTTACAGCAGGGACAGTCTTCAATCCATGTCTGTTGAGGCAAAAAAGCAATAAACATTTTTTTAAAATAAAGATCTTATATCTGTTGATGTTTTTTGTAAATACACAAATTCTCTACCAGCTTTTAGCAATATCAGTGACATCATTGTTTATTCATTTATTTAGAGTATTTGTAGCATATCCTGAACTGAAGTTATGGACCTCTGCCTATCTGAATTACCCAGATGCTGTTATCACATTTCTCTAACTTGCAGATATTCAGTTTTGTTAATCTCTAAAGCTTATCTGTAAACACAACAAGCTGTCAAAAATAGAAGATCTTGAAAGTTAAGTCACCCATTATAACTCTGTGCCAGGTTGTTCGGCATACTTAAATTCATTTCCATTAGTACTGATATGTCAAGAGAAGGAGGTATCTCAGGCACACTTTAACTCATTGTTTTATTCTATTTATATGTTTCTTTCTTTCTTTCTTTCTTTCTTTCTTTCCATCTTTGTTAGTAGATATGCATTGATGTGTGCTATATTTAATCTGCATTATTAATTATCATTATAATACATGTTTATGTTTGGGTTTAAATATATGTAGCTAGGGTATTTGAAATTGATAAATATTACATTTACTTGAATGTAAATCCCATTTTATGTTGTACAGATTCGTCCCATAGGCGATTATGTTAAGCAAATTTCCCCTTTCTCTGGAATTTTTTATGTTGTACAGATTTTATACAAACTGTTTGTTATATGAGGGTCCACTGTAGTTGTAAAACATTACAAGCCCTTGGCAACTTTTTTTCAACCAGACCTTTTTACTCACATATGAGTTCCACATGTTTCAGGAAGGCATACTCTTTCTGAAACACAGGAGATTTATATCAGAGTAAAAAGCACAATGGTTCCTAACCTAGGGTCCCCAGATGTTCTTGGACTAAAACTCCCAGAAGCCTTCCCCACTAGCTGTGTTGTCCAGGATTTCTGGGTATTGTAGTCCAAGAACATCTAGGACCCCAAGGTTGGGAAGCACTGCTTGAGCAGACTGCAGGTCTGGTTAGAATCAAGCCATGATGCTGGGATTACTTTGGGAGATTGCATTGCTCAGCAATGTGGATGGGTGCTGTTGTTGTGGAAAGTGCTTGGCATATCTGTCACCTGGAATTTACCCAGAAGAGAAATCTGGAGCCAGTGATGGGTGACAATAGGAGTTATGAATATTGAGCCTATTTACATAGCCTTATAAAGGGCATGCTCAGTACAGAATATCATATAACATCAAAGCATTTCTAACTATGGTCATAACCTTTCTCAGAATTCTGAGCGACACTTGTACAAATAGATTAGCATAACTCTGCAGGTTGTTTCAGTGCCACATTCTCCTTTTTATGTACCTTGAAAGTGTTCAAAGCACTCAGCTATTGCAGTAGCCACTACAGAAGTGATGCGAAACTCATTCTGCAGAAGGGAGAAGCTGAAGTTGAGGTTAGAGGAGCAAAAATGGCACTCCGTCACATCCCATGGAATGAGAGGTTGCCGACAAAAGTGAATAATGCTGAAAATAATAACAAGGATTATTCAGGAACCATTTTAGAATACACATTTGCACCCATAAATACTGTACTTGCGGGAGTTTTGTCTCTTTTCATAGTCATTATGTTGCCCAGCTCTAATCATCCCCCATCATAGCTATGAACGTCATGTTCAATACTTTTTAAAAAAATGCTTTAATACAGTGATGGTTCAGCTCTTGGTATGCTATTGTTTGGAATATAGCCTCCTTTTATATATTATCTTGAACAGATGCACTTGGTTTTGTATTCACAGAGATTATTTTGCAGGAGAACAGTTGTTGATTCCCTGCATCCCAAATGAATTTGCATAGTGTTTGCTTTCTGGAGGATCATATTTGCCTGCTTGCTTAGTTTGAGAAAGCTGCAATCCATTTTTGCAAAGGATAAAGATAACAGCCCCCCTGAATTGTTCTGCAGTGAAAAGCAGTAATATTGTGTGCTTTTGCTCAGTAAACATTTATTGCTACTGACTGCACATAGCCCGTGTATTGTGCAAATTAATTTAAATTGCCCTGATGAGCTTGCAGACGTATACAATATTTTAGCAACAGATATACATATAATTCCAAAAGCTCCTTAGTTAAAATGAGCTGGGGCAATGCTGCTGAAAATAAAAAACAGAAAAAGGAAATAAATTCTCCTTCCTTGTCATTAAAGTGAATGAACTTTCATGGATGCACGTAGGAACAAAATAGCAGCAGTATCTTAATAATAATGATAATCCCTAGAACTACAGGGCTGGATGGGGCCATATGGATCACTGAGTCCAGCTACTGTCAGGGAGACACAGTGGGGAACTGAACACTTTTCTTGCATAATCAAAAACCAAGACAAAATTTCGTACGTTGGTGGGAAAGTACTTTGGTGATCCGGATTGTTCCTGTGATGCAAGTTAGATGAAAAATTGGAAATCAAATGGGATTTGACCCCACTGAGTGCTCCCAAAACAGGCTACATTTCATCCCTAGTGCTCTTGATATGAAGCTGGCGTGTATAAGACAAATGGTGGTACTTCAACTTCTCTCTCCTTTGACACTCAACATTTCAAATGTCGGTGTGTCCTCAGGATAAATCAAGCCAAAAGCTTGTGACAGCTTAAAGACCAACATATTTACATGGTGTAATCTTCGTGAACAGCAGTCTATTTCATCTGCTGTAGAAGTGTTAAGCCTGTGCTACAGGTCGTACTGTAACTGGGAAAATATTTTAAATACTGAAGTCAGAGAGAAATGAAATTCAGGAACTACAGAGTGTGACAGTAATAACATTGGCCATTCATGAAACAGCTACGGCTGATAACACAAGTATTTTGGCATTGAATAAGCCGATTAACACATGTAGTGTGATTAATAAATCTTTAAAAATCCTGATTCAAGTCACAAGAGATGGAATTAAGTCTCTTGATGAGTTATAACATAATCAACTTGCCTTCAAATTTTTCTTTGACTTTCCTTTGCTCCTGTTATGCCCACATTAAAATCAGTGTCAGACTGCCCTGGCTAAAATGTTCTCTTACTAGAATAGTCTTCCCCCCCCCCCCCCCCGATAGATTCCTTGGGGTGGAGGGGTACTTCTGATTTCAGATTTGTGTCAATTTATTCTTTTTGGTTGGAGGTTGGCTTGGTTACCCTGTGCAGAATGCAGGAGCACATTGCTGACAAGATGGTGGAACATATCACTTTGGGAGATCAACAGCTAGTTCTCACTGAGGAAATAGGGAGACAGACCAGCATTTTGGAAAAAGAGGACAAATAAGTGAGCATTTTTAAAAATACAGTTCCTAGAATCTTTATGCTATGATGCTGTGACCATGCTGGCTGTGGGGTTATGGGAATTACAGCTCAGGTTAGCTTTTTCAGATTCCACCTCAGATGGGTAGCTTAGTGTTTTATGTATCTGGCTGTGGAGTTAGTGGCTAGGAATTCGATTATTTGCTCTCTTTCCTGGGAGAAGAGCCAGCCTGTGTCACCTCAGGCACCGAACAATCCCAAGGAGCCCCTAGAAGACTGGAATGGTAAACCACTTCTGAGTACTGTCTACTTGAGAAACCTTGAAATTGGGTCGCCATGAGTCAGAATTGGCTTGACAGCACATGACTAGAGATGGGTGGGCATGAACCTTGAGTTGAATGTGTGGCACTTGCGGTGTTATGCATATGAATCAGCATAAACCTCTGAACCAAGATTCATGCCCATCTCTGCACAGGATGATGATGATGATGAGGAGGAGGAGGAGGTCAGATTTGACATGTGTTCACTGTAGGGCCTGCTCTGAGTTATTTTGGCTTGTGAGGTGCTATTTTCGTTAGATGTCTCTCTCTAAATAAATACTGGCTTAAGGCCATTTGAGTGGGAAGCTTCATTACCTGGAATGGGTTGTTGTTTACTGATATGAGTGATTTTAACCCCAGACATTTTCCTCTTGATAAATTCGTCACATTTGTCATTAAGAACTGGGTACATTTAAGCTTTGCTGCATTTAAGCTTCTGCAAAACAGGCTGGCTGCTCCAGTCTGCTGTATTGCTAATATTGGGTCAGTTATAGCTGCAACGATAGATTCTGGTGAGAAGTAAAGCTTGCTTCTAAAGGTTGCATTGATTTATACTCCTAGATCCAGAATGGAGTGAAGACAGTTGAATATCCTGGGACAGTAAGGTGTTGAGGCAAAGCATGCCAACAAAAAATTCAGAATGTGGTTATTCATCCAAATTCACATAGAGAGTCTTTGTCCATAAAAATCCCACTGACTCTCCTGTATATTAAGAGACTTAAGAGTACCTGTGATTTCTGATTTTAGGTACAACCATGTTGCATTATCCTTAAATGATTAAAGTTTCAAAGGTTATATACAATAAGTAAAGGACTCAGAATTGAACTGGGGGAAGGAGATAAGATAGAGAATGGGAAGGCAAGGAGTCTAAAAACTGCAACACCAATTTGGTGGTTGTGAGGATCTTTTCAGTTCATGAACTTCATGGCAAATTGTAACCTGACCCAGTTAGAATGGCAAAATTTAGTCTCAGCAGTTTCATCCAAGTGAAGATGGAGCAGCTGGAAGGCAAGTATGAGAACCTTAAACCTGGCAAAGCTTACAGGAGGGATATTACTTGAAGAGAGCATTGTGCTTGTTATTAACAAACAACAATACTTTAAAAGGAAGGAAGGAAGCAAGAAAGCATAACAGTCTTTTGGAAGAAAACTCTTAAAAGCATATTTGAAATAAGGTATTTCAGCTTTGCAAAAACATCTAAGCTGTCTTTTTAAAGGATTGATTCTTTTAACTGGAAGTGTGTGTGTGTGTGCGCGCACACACACACACACACACACACACACACACCTATCTCAAAGTGTGGAAGAAAGACATACATTGTAAGAAATCTTGGTTTCTGTCCTTTCATTTCATCAATCATTTCCCCTAAAACAGACACAATTACACGGGCAATTTTTTTTTTCTTCAGTAGTCCTTCCCAATGAACTCAACCTCTTTAAGGCATTGCCTTAAAGGGCCATAAATTTTCTCTTGTTGTTTCAGAGAGTGAAACTGGGGTTTTTATTGCTCCATCACTTAGCAACCTTTCCATTCCACAGTCCAGAGGAAAGGGGCTTGAGTTTAAAATGCCACATATTTACTATTTCTCTTTTTCCATGGGGGTCCCAATTTGAAGTTTAATCATTGCCCCCCTCCCCCAAACACCAAACCTCTTCAAATGTGGAAGGCTTAAATGGAATTCAAGGAAGCTACCCACCAAATTTGGTGCCTCTAGGATGAATTGTTTCATTTCTGGAGCCAAAAATGTTTCATAATGAAAAGATTTGTTATGTAACGAAGTCACAAAACACCATTTTGTTTTTTATTTTGTGCCCATCTCTATTTACCACCTTATCTTCTTTGTTCTTGCCCTCCCACTGAGTCAGAAATATGTGATTAAACTTTTGCCAGGATCACCGGCACACACATGTCTGAATAGTTTAATGTAGGTGTTTTTTAGACAATATTTGTTTAGAGAGTTAATATGACATTTTTATTTTAACAACAAAGCAAAGTACCATAAACACAAAGAAAACAAACAACCACATTTACTTTTCCCCCATATGTCCCACCTCCTTAAGATATTGATCTTCCAATTTCTTTCCAGAAATGTATTGAATCTTATCCCAGTGTGTACTACCAGAATGGGAAATATCTGAACCCACTTTTTAAATTAATGGGAGGACAGGTGTGATGATAGGCTACATTTCAGCCCCTGGGGACCCCATGCAGTCCCTGGGCCATACTGTACTGATTCTGGATCTACCACTCTCAACAGGGTCCATATGGACCTCTTGTGTGGGGGGCACTGGCACATTTGAACGACCACATATTAGAAACTCTTCTACTTGAGCCACTTTACAAGGTGTGTTTTGCCACTTATAGAATCCTGATCCAGGCTATATTTCTTTCATACTGTGATTATGGCCACAGCCAGAAAAAAGGTTGAAAATGGCTGGTTGGTCTACAGCAGGCATGTCCAAACTTCGGCCCTCCTG
Source organism: Phrynocephalus versicolor (assembly GCA_023846285.1). Taxonomy (NCBI): domain Eukaryota; kingdom Metazoa; phylum Chordata; class Lepidosauria; order Squamata; family Agamidae; genus Phrynocephalus; species Phrynocephalus versicolor. The sequence continues at coordinate 5,551,060 of JAHTLZ010003518.1, read as the reverse complement.
ATGTTTTGGACCAGAACCCCAAGAATTCCAAGCCGGTATTTCCAATGGCAAAGGACTATGGGAGGTGTGGTCCAAAACATCTGGAGGGTCAAAGTTTGGACATGCCTGGTCTACAGGAATGTCTCCTGGGTTTTGTAATGTACTCAGGCACTTAGGTCATCTTTAGAGGCCGTCTATCCAGTGTCCCCATAGAATGAGCTGAGGCAGGTGGCTACAAGAGGAACAGCCTAACTTGTAGCCACTGTGATGCCTCACTTAGAATGGTCTTGCCCAACACATCCACAATGTCATGTTTCATGGCTAGCCAAACAAATTTCTATCTTCCTGAATTGCGTAATGGTTAACTGATTATTGGAATGTGTGGTTGCATTTATTTTATATTGCATTTGTATTGCCTGCACTAAACATTGTTAATGTTTGCAAGCCGCCCAGAATGGATTTCTGGCCAGATGGACATAATAAATAAATAAATAAATAAATAAATAAATAAATAAATAAATAAATAAATAAATAAATAAATGTTGTTGGTTGTAAATGACTGTGTCCTTAAAAAGAGTTCCACTGATTCAATTGACTGTCAACCACTGTGTAATTTTAAAGGAAGGTATCATATACTCTCATGCTGAGCAGACTGAATATACTGTTTAATAAAGAACCAAGGAACAAACAACTGAAAAGGAGCTTTCTGCCATGTACAAATGTTGGGCCAAGGAGGCTTGAGCAGTGTTTCTTGGGGTTTCATCACTGCTTTGCTCTTCCCATTACAGTACAAAGAACGGAAAAGTGTAACCTTGTTATAGTTTTTCAGAAAGAGAACAGTGCTCAGTTCCTTATGAAAAATGGAAGAAAACATGAGGAAAATGAGCTTGTCCTTTTGTGTATTTTTATGTCATGCCCTGAAATAGTTCTTTCTTTATTGTTAATGTGTACCACTGCATTTTGTAAAAAATAAATAAAATAAATCTGCACCATTTAATGGGACCAATAAAAATAGTATTCATTAAAAAGAAAGCTCCGGGTGGACAGTTAAACATTGAAAGGCTTATTATTTGTTTTTCACTCCCTTCTTTTTCAGCACCCTTTCCCCCCTTATTGAAAGTCTGCTGGAATCCACAAAATGGCATTTATTAGATAATGAAGTAACACAGATAACAGGATTTTTTTTATTATCCAACATCTATTCATATGCATACAATTCAATAGGCACTGGCATTTTATTTTTAGTGCATATATTTAGAGATAATGGTTGCTGGAAGAGATTTCTTTTCCCCTTTTGCATGTCTCCAGTTGCCCTCTTCACTCTGCACTTTTACTGCCATGTTTATTTGCACCTTCATTTCCAGATAAAAAGACTTTCAAGGGAAAAGGGAAAACTATACTTCAAGTGTAGAAGTTGCCTCTGCCTCACAAAAAAGAGGCAGGGAATAGAGTTACAGCACAAAGGAGTTTTACACTCAAGTTTCAGAAGTTTTTAAATTTGGAAAATGGTGCTCAAAGTGCTGGAGTTGCAAAAGAGCAACAAGGCCATCTTTAGGCAGCCATCTTTATATATGGAATGCTGCAGAGAAGCTCTATTCTGTGATGCTACGCTGGTAAACAAAGAATAATGATTTCATGGGCGGTGATAATGATGTTGTTACATCCCAGGCTTGTACTGCTCCCGTGAAGAAAGAAGATGGCAGTATGAAGAGTAGAATTCATCATGCACTTTTGTGCAGGAAGGTACAGTAGGACCCCGTATCCACTGATTCATTAACCACTGATTCAGTTATCCACGCTTGGCAGAGATAAAAATTAGCTAAACAATTCAGCAGCCACAAAGCAAGCTACTGTAACAAACAGCAGCTGTAAAGGGGTTTTTGGAGTTCTCTCTTATCCATGGTTTTTGTTATCTACGGGAAGGCCTGGAACCGATCCCCAGTGAATACTGTGGTCCTACTGTATATCTTTCTTTTCTTGTACTCATAGGTAACGACAAACAATTTCAATTTCCTTTCATTCATTCATTCATTCATTCATTCATTCATTCAATTGCACGTTCATACTGCCTATCTGGCAGCAATTCCACTCTGGGCAGTTTACAGCAATATTAACAATAAACAACAAGACAATCAAAATAAGCAAAAACAAAAACAACGCCCCCTAAAATATAACTACATTAAAAGATAAATGATAGTTTTAAAACATTACAATAAAAAAAGCCCTGTTGGGCAGAGAAATGGGTCTATCAGGGGATACTGAGCTCACATAGGAAATGCCTGTCTAAATAACCAGGTCTTTAAGGCTCATTTGAAAGCACTGAGAGAGGGGGCCAGGTGGATGTCAGGTGGAAAGTTATTCCACAACCATGAGGCAACCACAGAGAAGGCCTGAATCAGAGGGCAAGATACTTTCTGGTAATATAAACCAGACAAATTTTAATACAAATTTTGTATTTTGTACAAACTATAGAACTTCTGTGAGTTGTGCGAATTATTCACAGTTAAAGTCACTGCTGTCTTGCATGAGCTAATATGGGGTGATGCCATGTTTCAGACAGCTTGGACCCAAAATGTTTAGAGCTTTGTCCATCAAAACTAACACTTTGAGTTGTTCCCAGAAATGGGTCAGCAACCAGAGGAGCTATTTGCAATGGTAGTTTAGTGGTCCCTGTCACCAGGTTCAGTTAAATATCTGACTGCAGCATTTTAGACCCAGGGTGTTTATACACGACCCCTAAGCTCCGCTGCAAATGGCTCCCAGCTCCGGAGCTTAAAAATGTTTCCCCACCAGCTCCAGAGCTAACAGAATATTAAGTGCGACCCCGCCCACCTAAGTGCGACCCAGCACACCTTTCAAGTACCTGCTCTGGGAAAGTGAAAAATTTTGATGCGGAGAGTGCCGGGCTCTCCTCGCTTCTTCTTCTTTTTCTTTTTTTGCTTCCCGCCCCTTTAAGAGGAACCAGGAAGTGATGGGGGGTCGGAGCAACTTCCACCGACACTCCGGAGGTAAGAGTGCATTCTTTTCTCCCCTTTTTACTCCCTCCCCTCACGCAGACAGAACAAGGAAGTGCGGAGGGGGTGGGAACGCAGGGAGAGCGACAAACCCTCAAGATCTCTTGTCCAAATTTAAGGGACCAGCGGATCTTAGGGGTCGTGTGAAAAGGCCCCCACTGAAGTTTCTGGACAGCCTCACATACTGTGTTAAAGTAATCCAGATTAAGGCACGTGTCACTATGGCCAGATCAGACATCACAACGAATGGGTATTTATTTATTTATTTATTTATTTATTTATTTATTTATTAGGCTTATATACCGCCCGTCTTCCCAAAGGAACTCCGGGTGGTTTACAACATAAAAAACTAATAACAAATATTAAAATAGAAACAATTGAACAATTAACACAAATTAACACAATGTAAGACAAATTGCCAAACTAAGCAATGAAGAATGGCTTTACAGATTGCGGGAGAAAAAAAAGCCAGCACATTAGTTTTAATTGCATGTTTTACTTCTGTCCCTTACCAATACTAGGACATCCAGGCTTAGTAATGAATCCAGTAGTAAAACCAAGCTGCAAACCTGGGTTTTCAGGAGGAGTGTTACTCTTCCAGCACATGCTGATTTGTTTTTTGACTGATCTGCCTTTTGACTAACCAGGAACACATTATTCTTAGTCTGGACAAAGTTTCAGTTTATTCACCTCACCTAGTCCATTGCAGACACCAGATTCTTACTTCCTCAATAGATAGATTGAGGAAGAGAGAGTTAGTGTGATCTACATACTGATAATACTGAACCCCAAAACTCTGCACAATTGAGGGACAATACAGAACCTGAGGGGCACTGCATACCAATGGCCTGGGTCTCACATAGGACTTCCTCAGCATCACACTCTGAGACATACTGGAGTTTGTTAGTGTGACAACTAGGGATGGACACCAAATGAAAAATGAAATGCTGATTTGTCGGTTCATTATGTAATTAAATGAAACAAAAGGAAACAAACCAGGGAAGCAGTATTTCGTTAGTAAAGAAATGGACTGGCAATTTTTAGTTTTAAACAAACTGATTCATTTATCTGTAAAATGGCTCCTCTAAGTCCTAGAGGCACCAAATTTGGTGTGAACCTTCCTTAGACTCTCCCCTTTAAGTTTCCAAACTTGTAGAGATTTGTAATAGTCTTTTTAATTATCCAGAAATGAGAAGCAAAGCTTTTGTAATATTGGACAAAAGCTATATTACAGTCTTTGCACAATTGACCTTTATTATTAGCTACAAACATTATTAGAATGTTTGTATTCTATTGAAGAGGATTGTTAAAATAAAAAGTGAACTTAATGGAAAGCAAATCTTAATGGGGGCCCATGTTATCTTGGTGAGACTAAACCACAGGTAATTGCAATGTTATCTCAAGTTGGCTGTGCTGCATGTTTCACAAGCTTGATTTAAAAAGAGAGAGAGAGAGAGAGAGAGAGAATGTTTCAGGCTTACGGTTTGCCAGTCCTTTGAAATTTTAAATTCCTTTTGATTCCCTCTTAAATGACAATAAGTGTCCACATATTAAAACCCAACAACTCAGTGCTGTGCATTTTTATTTCTTTCTCTTTGTCTAGCCTCCAAGTGATTTCTTTCCCCTTTTTCTTCATGTGCTCCAATCAAAGCTCCCAACTGTGATAAAGATTACTTTTTAAGACAATATATCTTAGGTAATGAAAGTATGACCGGAAAACATCTTTTAAAAGCCAAGGGTTTTCTACTGAACATGCACAATAGCTCTGAATGAGTTTTGCAGTGTAAAATTTTAGACCCACGATAGTCTTAAAATGCAAGAACCATTTTACTGTTAAAGTACTATCTGCTTACTTAGGTTGATTAGCATTAACTGGGCCAGTGATGGAATGTTTTGTGCAAAAAGTGGACTGGCCAAAACATTCTTCACGTTGTCCCATGGTAATCATTCACAGACAAAGTTGGTGGTGGATCAAAGCTGGCCATTTTATTAGGCAGAGTAAAGCAACTGGTTCAGGTGGCAGAAGCTGGGGAGAAGGAGGAGCAGCCGCAAAGCTGCTCTACTTCTTGCAAAGGAGAATTGTGTCACACTTCCACTTCTATACTTCCAGTCCTATCAGCTTCAATACATGAAACTGAAGGGGAACCATCTTTTCTTGTGCTTCCAGTAAAAAAGAACATCTTGGGTTGGTTCCATGTCTGGTGTATCTTTTTAATGTGAGCAATACATTTTCATTTATGACAGAAAACCATTTGGATATTTTAGGGTTCAACTGCACAGCAAGGGGAATGCAAATTTATTTGTTTTATTTATTTATTTAGAGTATTTTCTCCCCACCTTTCTCCTTGGAAAAAGTGGCTTACAGTAATGAGGGACAATATACAATCTCTCTGCCACTTATGCAACCCTTTCATCAATCCCCAGACAAATCAGAGGCACTTCACACCTACACCAGCAATTAGCATGCACACCAGGATATTTGATTCTCTTTGGTGTAAGTGTCCACACAGGCCAAGGAGGAAAAAAATATATATGTTCATAACTGTAGTTCCATTTGAAGCAGTGGTGTAGCTATGGGGGGGGGCAAAGGGGGACATCTGTTCCTGGCTGCAGCATCTAGGGGCACCAAATTGGGTGCCAAACAGCTCCCTGCCCATGAGCCACAGGAAGGCATGTTGTGGGTGACCTTCCAGGGCCGGCATGGAGGGCTCCCCAGCCACCACTACCACAACTATGTGGCACCTTTGCCCCCCCCTTTCCCTTTGGGTATATGTGAAAAAAACTGACTTTGTCTCCTGGTGCTGAAAACCCTAGCTACGCCTCTGATTTGAAGCCGCTGTAAGTGACACAATTGAAAGAAACTACATTGAGAAAGCTTTCTGTCCTCAGGACAGCTGTTGTTTAAAATGTGTATTGGAGGACAGGGTTTGTGGAGAGCAATGAGTGCTGTGTTTGTGAGGTGTGTGAGTGTGGGTGGGTGGGTGGGTGCACGTACATGTCTATATGCTATTCTCATTCTCCCTTGTGAGGCAAGAGGTGAAAGTTCTTTGCCAAAACATCATTTGGTGTGAGTGTTTTGTGATCTAGCACTAAACTGATACCGTATATTAGTGTAATGACTCCACAATAAACATATTCGCCTATCTTTTAAAAAAAAATCTGGAACACTCACATGACAGATCTCAGGGATATGTGTTTCTGCAGACACTAAACATCATGCCACAGTTGGCTATGTCACCATAACACCATCCACAGACACATATGCCCATGCCCTGTGTCATTTTGCAGAACAAAACTATTGCTCACTTGGAGCAAATTCCTTTCAATTCATTCCAGACTGAAAAAGTGGAAGGCCCTAGCAGCAGAGAAAAAAATCTACATTGGGAACGAAAAAGGCTTTTGCATCATATGATCAGTTGTTTGAAAATCAAATTTTGTCAGGTTTATACCCAGAGTAGGTCCTGTGGTGTTTGACTGTGTAGTTGCAGCATCAGTGTGCTTTAGAACAGTACCTCTGAAACAATGAGAAGCTGTGCACAGAAAGAGTAAATATGTGTGGTGCCATCCACAGCAATGGTATTCGGGTTCTGGGAAGCAGGGTTTTGTACCCCTTGAGATATCGGATGATCAATGATAGGTTTATTTAAGGACCACATACTGGAAAGTATTCTGTACTATAATCCTGTGGCTGATGTCCAAGGCAGGGAGGACAAGCAGTAAAATGAATGCCATAAGAAAATAGGACACTATGGCTTGATAGTGGATCAAGTTTGAGAAGATTTACTGGAATCCATTTCTCTGTAATGATGTACTTCATGTCTAGCTCTTGGGAGATTTTTCAGACCAATCAGAGCTAATAGCAAAACAAGCAATATTGTGAGCAGAGAATTTCTGCTGCAGGGCCTTGTCTAGAAAAGAGGAAGCATTCAGCTAAGCCACATAATTTGAAAAACAAAGATATTTGTATTTCTTTAAATGAAATATTCTTGTGTGAACTGTCAAACAAAGATTTCCTTTGGGAGAGAAAGAGAGCTGGTCAGAAAGACCAAATGTCACAATAATCAGTAACATTGATCCTGGAAATATTGGAGCCAGTAGCTCTGTGGAGATTTATGGATGTGAAATGCAGTAATACCTTGGTTTACGAGCATAATTCGTTCTGGAAACATGCTTGTAAACCAAAACACTCTTCTATCAAAGCAAATTTCCCCATTTCTGCTTGGGGCTCACAACTGGATTTTACTCTCTATTTTTAATGTGACAAGAATAAAGTGAGATTTGTAGCCCTACACACACTTGACTAACTACCTGATGACAAGAAATGGTTTTGGGGGGGGGGGAAGAATATTGAAAACAAAAATATAAATGTAAATAAAAATAAAACCATAACCTCCATGTTCCTCGCTGGTGCAAGGAAGGCCTCTATTCCTCTCTCCTCCTTCTGGTTTGGAGGCTGCCTGAGATGAAATATTCCAGACAATCACCCACAACCAAAAAGGGGAAGGGAGGGAGAGAGAGTCAACATTGGCTCACGTGATCATGTGACCTGCTCCAGTGCTTGTATATCAAGATATTGCTTGTTAATCAAGGCAAATTTAGAGGAAATATTGGCTTGTCTTGGAAAACACTCTTAAAACAAGTTCCTCTGAAATCAAGCAATAATGATTAACATGGCTGGTTTGTCTATCAAATGTGGAAACCTTCCTTTGAAGGATGTGTTTCTGAAGGGACTACAGTGACTGTGCACACACTCCTGATGCCAATGTGGCATACCTGGAAAGGAAGTGATGTTCCATTTCCCCTGACATTTTTGCTCAGAGGCAGGGGCAAAGGACACCTGTCTCTTATCTGAGCTATTGTTTCTGTAAGCACACCAATGTCTTGCTAGTAAAAACTGATAAGATAATAAAAACCTTCTGGGAGGAACAACACAGTCTGTGCATGTGTGCCTTCTCAGCTGGCTGGAAAAGGTTCTTGTCTGTGTCTGTCTGTTCTTTGCTCTTTGGCCAAGGTCAAACTGGCCTCAAACTTCTCCAGCGACTCCCCACAGTTGAGTACATATTTGTATAGTGGTTTGAATTCCCTTCAGTCTTAATTTTGTTATTTTTTTCCCCCTCAAATCAATTCGCATTTTCTTCCCACCTGTTTTTTGAATTGACTGGGAGACTTTATTAAGAGTGGGTGCTTCCATGAAAATTTGTGTATATTTTTAAATGCACTTTGCCTAAAGCACACACTTATTTTCACTTTTTACCTTATATAAGGGTTTTTTTGCCATAAGGCTTTTTGCTCATTTATATACACTTGGACCTGCATCCTGGCAAATGTAAATTGTCTAAAAACAATTTGTTTTATATTTGTAAGATGAACCCAAGAGTAATTCAATATCAATTCTTTCTGTGGCCATGACACTTTGCTTACCAGGGAGGAATAGGCAGAAAGTTATGCTTCGGTTCCACCATGATTTTTGCTACTGTTTAGTAAGATATCTGGAAGTTGAGTCATGGCAACTGGACTTCTCTTCTTGAGTGACCAATATATTTTGATACTCACCCAAGGAGCTTTGTCAATCATTGGTATGATAGCTAATGTCCTATTCACTGACTAAAAATGAATAGGAAAAAATGAAGACATTTTCCTTGTAGCCAGGCATCCAAGAGTCCCTCAAAAAGCCAAAATTTACTGAAATATCAAATTCTTGCTGCTGCATCAATAATGTTTGCACTTGTCTAGATATTCAGGTTGTTTGCATTCTTTACATGACCTCATACGACACATAGAGAGGAACAGTTTGATTATACAACTCAGACAAGTACAGTGTGATAAACATACCGGCTGAGTAATACTTTCACACTGCATGGAACACAGTGGGAGATAACAAATTTTCAGCAGTTTAGATCTGGTGGGAGGTCTTCTAAATGGAAACCCAAATGAAAATCATACATTCATACCATTCAGCAGGGAAAAAGACATACTGTATATCTCCCTGCCTAGCTGTTACTTCTGTTAAATAGAGTAGTGGATGAGAAAACTAGCCATTGATGCACCACTTAATGGAAATTTGGCTGCATGGACTGGTGTCCTCTTCTGTAGCTCTTTATAGTGAACTACCACAAGAATATTTTGCTTGTTTGCTTATTTATTTATTTATTTATTTATTTATTTATTTATTTATTTATTTA
>JAHTLZ010003518.1:5518898-5541875 GCA_023846285.1 Phrynocephalus versicolor | reverse complement strand
TTATTTATTTATTTATTTATTTATTTATTTATTTATTTATTTATTTATTTATTTATTTATTTATTTATTAGATTTTTATACTGTCCCTCTGGCAGTGAGGCCATAATACTTGAGGATATTTTCCTTCAACAGTTGCCTTATATTTCACTGTCTTCTAGCACCTCCTTTATATATAATGGAGTAGGCAGAGTGAGCTACTAACTAGATAGAGTTGTGTCAAGAAGCAGGCAAGCTGTATAATGATTAATGAAGATTGAAAAGTGTTCAGATCTTCATATTCCACCTTCTGCAGAGCTTTGAGAATCTTCACGCTGTGCTTATTAAAACCTCAAATATAGACATAAACTATTTTAAAATCTAAATGCCCCCAAATTTGAAGTATTAAATGGAATATTATAGAAATGCATAAATTTTAACTTAGTAAAGATTTTGTCATTGTACAGCATTTTGATATGGGATGCCTGATGGAGAATGTCAGCATAGTTATTGCTAATTTTGGTGAGTCTATTAAGTTTGATATGGAATTTGATACTCTGCTAGCAGTATGATATCAAACATGGTGCCATGAAAAGAGTACAGTGGTACCTTGTATAATCAATTCATTCCAAGTGAAATAATGTTAAGCAAATTTTCCTTTATATAAATTTCCCATAGTAATGCATTGAAAATGGAGTAATCCCATTTTTATGTTGTACGGATTTGGCCCAAAGGCGATTATGTCAAGCAAATTTCCCATCTCCACAATATTTCATGTTGTACAAATTTTATGTTATACAGGCTATTTGTTATACAAGGGTCCACTGTAATAGATTAGGAATGAGGAGGCATGCATTTGAATCACTGCTCAGTCAGGGAAACTCACTGGGGTGTGGAACTGGCAAAGTCTCTCTATAATATCTCACCTTGAAAGCCCTATAATTATTAGGTTAATTGTTTTGACTCGATGGCACATAGCAGCAACAGCAACATGACAGCTAAATATATGGACTACAATTCATATTTAAACACTAAAAAACATGTCCAACTTTGCCTGGCTTGAAAAGCTATGAGTTCCCTTGAGCTCCAGTGATGTCAGACCTCTCTTGGGACATACCCTCCAACTGCCTCCCTCTTCCCACCTGGGTACTCATTAAATTTGTACCAGAGTTAGAAATCCATTAGTCCTACATTCACCCCATGGATTCCATCTCTTTTCTCTCTCTCCCCCAGTGCTATCTTTCATGCTGATATTTTCCTGTTCCCCTCCAGTTATTTAAGTTGGAACATCAGGAGTACCCATGCAAACATTTGTGCTTCTAACTCCTACTGTCTTGGTTAGAAGAGTTCAATTCCCAGGATCTCCATGGTAATTGCTTTGAACTCTAGTTCGCCACATACCTCAGGAAGCTGGGCTGATCAAGATCAAGACCTAACTGGTTATTTCAGTTGGGAAATTGGTAGTATCTCAACAAAATGTGTTTCCTGCTATGACCTTTTCAGTTTGACAAGAGGACTATAATTCTCAGAATCCCTTACCCATCACTATATATTTATGGGAGTCATTACTTCAGTAGTATCCATGCAGAATGTTGTGTCTATAGCTGTTACCATTTCAGAGGTTGTTTAAATAAAAGGACTAACAACTTACACATTCTCAGTTGTCCAATTCTTTTTACTACTGCTTCCAGAATACTAACAGAGAGCATGGCCACTTCACATATAATCGGTGCAGTTTGTTCTGTTCAGTTGCAAAAACAGCAGTATGTAGCTGACATTTTCATATTTCTGACTCGAAGCATTTTTTTCTTAAGAGGATTACAGCATTCAGAATCCCTTGGGCAAGGCTGAGAAGTAACCACCTAGTTATTTTTGCTAGAATGTAAGCAATATCCATGCAAAACTTCAACTTTCTAAGTCTCTCTGCTTCCTGACAACACCAACAGACACTTCCTGCTTATTTATGAGCTTCTAAAAAGATATTAGAAGAGTTGTTCTTAGATGCAATGCTTGCCAGCCCATTTTTAAATACTTGCATGATGCTTGTCATCAAAATTGGTTCCAGGTCAGCTCACAACAAGCTTTTGTAAAGTCAGTAGAGCATGGAAATGGAATCCACTAAAACTGAAACAGAAACAGCATTTCTAACAATTAAGGAAAATAGTTGTTGTGAGCTTTTTGGGCTGTTTGGCTGTGTTCTGGCAGTTTTCAAATTTCCAGAATACAGCCAAAAAGCCCGATAAACTCACAACTATTGGATCCCAGCCATGAAAGCCTTCGAGTCGAGAATACAATTAAGGAAAAACCTGGATGAAGAAAAAGACTTCTGCTTAGTGCCTGAAAGCAGAGCCTTCTTGGACAGAGGGATCCATAACTGGATATCTATCTACAGCTGTCTGTCTCCTTCTCTAGGATCTCCAGGCCTCAGGGCACTGGCTGAGGTATCAGAATGCCTATATTTCCCTAGGTCTCCAAGAAAGGGGACAAATCTGAGAGTGAGCAATGCTGGAAGAGAAAAACGTATCATTTTGGTGTGTCAGGTGCCTTTGAAGCTACTTTACCTTTCCATCAGGCCTCTTAACTCATCACAAGTGTGTGTGTGTGTGTGTGTGCGCGCGCGCGCGTTTCTCCTGCCTTCATATACCAAAAACAACCAGGACCAAGGGGAAGAAATTGGGAAGAGATCAGTGTGGATCCATGAACCGGGCTTTAGGGAACAGCACCTGTAGATGATTTTCCAAGTACAGATAGGTAGGCAGAGAATTAGTTCCTGCTTCTGGTATTTGGGTTCCAAGCCATTTGAGAACTTTGTAAAAGCCAGCAGACTGACCTTGAAATCTTAAAGCTTTAGATATATGTGTTGTAACTGAGCAGGTGAAGACCCCTCAAATTATGAGAGTAAAGCACTTTTCTGTGCTCCATACAGAGGGCCTCTTAGGAAACTGCAATCCTCTTAATGCTTTGTAGAGTCACAGACCTTAGTCCCAGCCAGCCAGCTCCTCTGTGTTGGAACTCAGACATGGAAGGGTCTTTTTCTAAATGTATTTATGCATGAGCTATAAGTTATATCTAGAGATGGGCATGGAACAAACATTTTTTCGTTTCCGTTACCGTTTGTCGTTTCCGTTACGTAACGAACCGACAAACGAAAATTGTGATGAAAATGAAATGAACAGAACCACAAAAATTGTGGTTGTTACGTTTCGTTTCCGTTAATGGTGACACGCAATGAAATGAGCTGTTTTAAATTTTAAAAAACACCCTGGACATCCGTAAAAACACAGTGAGAATTATTTATATTGTCTGAAAATGCCTACTGGGGGATTGGGGTCCTTAAAACGTTTGTTTTTGTCTTCTCCCATCGCGATGTATTTTTCTTTTCCCTTTAAAATGGATGTCGCCACCAGCCACAAAATGGAGGCAAGCCATGTGATGGGATCATGTTCAACCAATAGCATGCCCAGGTTGCAGACTGGGTGGGCAGGTCGGGCAGGTCTGGCAGCCACAGAGGGCAAAAAAAAACCTGGCAGCCCCCCTCCTCCTTGCAGTATCTGGTGGGAGTTAGGTGTCAAGCCCCGCACACAGAGCACACACACAAACAAGGTTCAGTTCTTTGCCAAGATCTTTAGTGGAAAGCCAGGCAAGTTCAAGTCCATTGCAAACAATCAAGTGCCAGATAAATAACATAATCCAACTCCCAGCAATTAACAGTCCAAGTCAAAACCAGAATATCTCATGGAGACCAGACACCAAACCCAAGGGAACAGATCAAGCCGTGGTCCAGGAAGCCAGTCCAAAATCAGGAAACAGAGCCAAGGTCACAGACAGGAACATGGTTGCAAGTTCAAATGATGCGTTGCTCCCACAGAGAGCTCAAGGTGAGCTTACCAGCTTTATCCCAAAACAGGGAACACACCCTTACTTCTGGAAAGGCTCCTGTTAGTACTCAGGGCTTCCTGACCTGATTCCCCATCTAGCATCAAAGACCCTTTCCCTAGCTCTCCTGGTAGCATGTATTTGCAGAATCCTGCTCATAGCCCTTCTAGGGGGAGAAGATATGTTTTCAGCTGAGTCATCAGACCCAGCTGCCTAATGATTTGAGCTGCAAGGCTCCTCCAGTGGCTCTTCACCATTTAACCCCTCAGAGTCAGGTTCTGTGACAGGCAGGGTCCTGGCATTAGGGTGGGATTGCTGTCTCTGTGACTCTAGCTTCAGTCCTGCAGTGTCCCTGTGTGCGTGCGTGCTGCGTACCTCTTGGTGAGTACCCTCCCTTGCCCCACAGTGCAGTCACTCTGAGGCTGCCTTGCACCCTAGGCAACGCCTGCCACTGCCTTTGCAGTCTCCCTGCATACCTAGTCTATACTGTGTCTCTGCCAGCATCCATTTTTTTTAGTGTTTTCCCTCTGGTCTGGGGCATTGGGGGATGCCTGCGCACGGAAATGCTTTAAAACGAAAAACAAAAAACGGTAACAAAATTTTTCCAAAAATTTCATGACAAACAGAAATGAACTGAAACAGACCTCTCAACGACAAACAAAAAACCAAACCACCATTTTTTGTTTTGTGACCATCTCTAGTTATATCAAATATCCAAGGGTACTTTTTTGTACTCTCTCTCTCTTTGTGTGTGTGTGTGTGTGTGTGTGTAGGAGCTGAAGCTCCCAGAATTTCAACAATCCTCTGGTTGTTGTACTTTATAAACCTACAAAAAACACCCTACTGATCACTGTATGTGGCAAATGGCATAGGAGAATGTGTAAGTTAGATGAATGGCTCTGCCTTTGGGGGTAGAGTGTTGAAGAAATGGCTTTTTAGTGCGTTCAGGTACACAGTACTTTAATAGGCACATATATTCCCATTTTATCACAATGATCTCCCTCCAGTTCCATTTCAGTCACCATTTGTTTGAATTTACTTCACATACTATCCAAGCCAGAGGGGGTATAGGTCATTTTTCGTAGCCAAATTTTGTTTTGGAGCATAATCAGGTCATAGAGTAAAGCAAAAGCTGATGACATGCCTTTTCGGATTTTATAAGAAAATAAATATTTATGGCTGAATTTTCTGAATAACCTCCTGCAAGAAAATAGTGGACATTGTTTACAATCCCCCAAACACACAATAACTCTGGTTTGTTCTAAAAATGAAGTTGGCTCTATAGGAGAATTAAGTTTTGTCTTTGACTTTTGTAGGATCTGAGTTAAATAATTTTTCACATGCGCTAATGACTAATTTGTCAGAATATATTATTTGTGAATTTAGGTTTTATTGATCCTTTTCTTTTCTTCCCATGCTTGTTTGCTTAATAAGACTTTTGCTTTAGCTACAAAGCAGAAAATCTGTCCCTCCACTACCTTGTAATACTGATCTTTATGGCTGTAATTCCAATTTTTATGGTTCTGTAAGAAAGTCTCAAAAGCTTATCTGTGCCCAGATTCAGAATTGCTCCAGGAAAAAAAAAGAAACCTCTCTGCCTTTTGTGCTGTTTGAAGGGACAGATTCATATGCAGTTTGTACTATTAAGCAGAAGGAGCATCAACATCATTTGGCCTCTTTTTGCAGTTGCAGTTAGCATTTCATAATTAAATTCTTTTCCTGCATAATTCTGCTTATACTGTATTGAATTCAAATCCTCATATTGCAACAACTTCTTATGTGCTCTTCTGCTTAGGAAGTCAGCATACTGTTATTATGAGGATGCCCAAATGGTGTCTTAAATAAATCCTGCAGTGAGATGGTGGAGAAGAAATTTTTAAAAAGAAGCCCTTGGCCAAAGAGCAAGATTTGCTTCTCAGCAACCTCCATTCCACTCCCTTGTGCTCAGTGGTGGAAGACAGATGTGATGAATCCTGTCAGTCCTGTGATGAATGGGATATCCAGATTGCTAGCTGAAGTATTGAGGAGTTGATAGTTGTGTGTTTTCAGGCTGTTTGGCCATGTTCTGGAAGTTTTTCTTCCTGACGTTTCACCAGACTCTGTGGTTGGCGTCTTCAGAGGGCAAGGAACTCAGAGAATGTATGTCAGGAAGAAAATGTCAGGAAGAAAAACTTCCAGAACATGGCCAAAAAGCTCAAAAAACTCACAACTACGAGAGAGAGAGAGAGAGAGAGAGAGAGAGAGAGAGAGACTTTTTAATTGATTGGTTCATAGTGTACAAATTCCTTTGTTCTTTGCTCTTCAAACTGCCAAGGGAAAAATTAGATATAACTTGTGATTTTTTTTTTTACAATAAAACAAAAGGCTTTGTTTTGTTCCTTTTCTTGTAGTTTTTATTCCCACTAGTTTTCTTACCTTGTCAGAAGAGACCTTTCCTGAACTGTTGGGGCCTAGCTATTCCTTCCCTCCCTGCCCTTTTAATAAAATTAATGTTCACTTTAGCTCTGGGTAATAAATTCTCTCTATATTAGGTGGGTTTTTCTTTTCTCAGACTCATAGCATTGCCTATGGAGAGGTGATTTACAATGCCTGCTTACCTTGGGGCTACTAAGATTTTTTTAACATTAGCACAGGTTCCTACACACACACACACACACACACACACACAGAGAGAGAGAGAGAGAGAGAGAGAGAGAGAGAGAGAGAACCCTAGTTATTAGCAGTAGTAGCCTTTGAGAAACCTATAAAGTAGGACCCCTGTATCAACGGATTCATTAACCACTGATTCAGTTGTTCACAGTTATCAGAGAAAAACATTAAATAAATAATTCAGCAGCCACAAAGCAAGCTACTGTTACAAACAGCAGCTGTAAAGCAAGCTACCATTGTAAAACAGCAGCCATGAAGCAATCTATTGTCACAACACAGCAGCCATAAGGCAAGCTACTGTTACAAAACAGCAGTTGGGAGGGTTCTCTCTTATCCATGGTTTTCATTATCCACAGGAATGCCTGGAACCGATCCCCAGAGGATACTGGGGTATACTGTATACCTGATTAAGGTATAAATAAATTATAAATAAACCACCACAGGCAAAGCCTTCATTTCACTCTTTATCAGCCTAGTCACCTCATAAAATGAGAGAAAGCATGTTTTGCACATTTATATGTGAACCAATGAATGAATGAATCTTTATTTACGGTTGTTAACCAAGACAAGAGATACCAAATAATATCAATTTGCCACAATAAAACGATTTGCCAGAATAAAACATTAAATTTGACAGGATAAAACACCTTAAAACACTTATAAAACATTGTAAAACTTTTGATAAAAGCCACTAAATAGAAACAGGGCTGTTATAAAATAGTCAATATCAAAAGGGTGGGTAATGTAGTGTATCAAAGATCAGGCCAACATCAAACCCTAAAGTGGAAACCACACTCCATAAGGTGATCAAGAACTAGAATTACTGGCAGTCATAAGCCTACGTACAACTACTGCAGCAGTGCAAAATCTGGCAACACAGTTTGAAATCTGCTGGGACCTGTCAGAGAGAAGTAACTTATGTGAACCAATGTGGTAAGGAAGAAAATTTGTTGTTGGTTCCAAGTTGCAGTGACCATGACCATCATCAAGCGCAATCAGTGCTCTTTCTCTCATTTCAGCCTGTGGCTGCTGTGGATCCTTGTTTCTTCTGAATAACGTTCTGTAGCTGAATTTGGAGGGACACAACATCCCCTACAGAAGATCATATTCAAGCTCCAAGGATCATTCTGTATAGCATAAAGCACTGTGATGATATTGAAGGTCTTCCTATTCCAACATACAGTTATCTGTGACCAATAGTACCTGATATATGCAGTTTATGTGGAGTTAGGCCAATTCACTGTGATAACAATCCTAATCAGTTTCTAATAAATGATAATAAGAAGGGCAATTTTAAAGTATGTTTTGCACAGTATAAGAGTGGGCAATGTTTAGATTGCCTGCAACTCATGCAGCTCATTCAGTTCTTGGAGAACAAAGAACAAAATAAAAAGGAAAAATATATTGTAGCCCCTTTAAGACTAGTAGATTTGTGTGTATGTGAACATTTAGGTATTTACTTCTGCAGGTACTTGGAGTACAATAGTTAAACCACAGATTTAAATATTGTACAAAGAGGACATGTTACAGGAGTGGATCTAAGTGCAGTGAAAACAGAAGATGCCAATATCATAATAAGTATGAGGGCAACAAATTCCTCAAGTCCTCTCTTGTCTGAAAGAAGCCAAGAATGATGGTGAGTGACTGCCCTCTGTTGCTGTTGTAAGGGATTCTTCGATCCTCACCACTTCTGTGTAGTAGGTTACAGAGAAACCTGCTTTTACACGACCCCTAAACTCTGCTGGCAACTTAAATGCAGATCCCCCCCCCATGTGGTTTTTGTTCTGCTTCCTGTGTTCCCACCTCCCACACTCTGATTCTATTGCTTCTGTCTGTGGTGAGGGGAGAGAGAAAAAATGCAGGCTCACCTCCGCCTGCGGTCAGCAGCAGCTAATTGTTCCAGCCTGTTAGGAGTCCTGTCTGTTAAAGGGGGGGGGGGACCCAACAAAAACAAACAAAAAGTGGAGGAGGGCCAGGGATGCAATTCTTTAAAACAGCAACAAGGAACAACAACAAGGATTTTACCTCCTCCAGACCAGGTACTTGTAAAATGTGCTGGGGCGCGCTTAAGTGGGCATGGTCATACTTTATTTTTTTAAAAGTCCGCTCCTCATGGAAAAACAATTTTATGCTCTGCATCTGCGAGCATTTTGCAGTGGACTTTAGGGGTCGTGTAAAAGCAGCCTTAGTGTGAAAAATCAAGTGTGACAATAATACGTGAGAGGCATGGATTCAAATCCCCATTTAGCAATGAATTCTATACTAGCGAAGTTAAAGTATACAGGAAAAAGCTTACTGTGAGTATAGAGGGAGTGATCTCAATATGGAAATCTGATGGATGAGGGCCACTGAAAGCTAAATATAATGTGAATAAAAACTGCAAATTGTAAGTGAAACCAATAGGTCTCTTCATTAAACCTTCATATCACCAGTGATTTTCTGTAAACTTGTATCACATGTTGCTGCGAAATAAGCTCCACTAGAAAATAAAACACATGGTTTTCCATCCACTGCACATCTATGAGAATATTTAGCTGTTTCATAATTAATTTTCTAATTATTTGTTAGCCAGATGGCATCCTGAAAATCTCCCCCATTGGAAGTAAGAGAAAAATGAATGATGATTATGATAATCATGATAATTAACTTGATTACATTATAATTGATTTATTGGCTACATTTCATGATCCAACTCCTAAGTGAAACTTAGCAATGGATTTTGATTTCAAAAGAGTCTTGCAAAGTTACCAGAATAATTAGTATTGAACAAAATGCAGAAACTGATCACTATATATAGCAGTATATAGGATTCTGTAGCAAGATTTAAGAAATGGGAAGTTTGAATCAAATTTTAAGCTCCTGTCTATCACAGTCCTATGCATTTTAAACCAGAATTTAGTCTCCCCAAGTTACCAGCACTCTGACTGAAGAAACATGAAGGTCCCTACTGCATTAAATGTTTGAAATAAACGCTAGTGTTAAATCAAGTCTTAGTCCAAAGCATGGGCAGTTCCAAGATAAAAGAGTGTACAAAAGTGGTAACAAAGAAGCCCCCTACGTTTCAGTGAGTCTACTCCACTTGGAACATTGCTTTCTCTCATCTCTGATGTTATATCTCAGTGATGGTGAACCTATGGCATGGGTGACAAAGGTGGCACTCGGAGCCCTTTCTGTTCTTATGTTCTTATGGGGACCCAATGTTGGGAAGCACTAACCTAGTAAACTGATTGGAAAAATCTTGTATCTCTTTGTCAGCAAAGTATGGGCCTGCAGTGAATACAGCCAGGTATTAATTAAGTAGGTTATATAGGTTGTACCCTTTATAGTTAATACTCCTGGTTTCCCTTAAAAACTGCCAATCAGCTTGATATATATTTTTTCTTTGTAATCACTAAAATATGGTTTGAATTGTTAGTGGCAAAATAAATAAAAAATCTGCATGTTATCTAAGGGCAAACTTATTTTAATGACTCTTTATTACAACAGTATTGGTAAGCCAGCTTTATGATTCACTTGAGTGGAGGCTGCTAATAAACGAGATTGCAGTACTTTATGAGACATGAAATATGTCCTTCAGGAACTGGATTAATGTATCACAATTCACCCTGCCCCGGTGGGGGGGGGGGGAGTTTATTCTTTCTTATTCAAGGGCTATAGAATCCAACTTAAAATATTTTAAAGAGAGGAGTAATACTTTTTAAAAGCATTTTGTTTCTGCTGAATTTTGGGAGGTGATTTCTTCCTCTGAGTGGTCAGAGTTTGGATATAAATTACATATCAGGGATATGAATTCCAGAATCCTCCAGCCAGCACTGCAAATAGCAGAGAAGAAGAAGAAAATGGTATTCCTCCACACTATACAGGCTACACATCCCCCACTATACACAAGCTGGGCACATACCTGATTTTACTTACCCGATGAGGATGGAAGACTGAGTGAACCTCAAGGTGACTACCTGGGATAGAACCTTGGGTCGTGAGCACAGCTTAGTAGCAGTACAGCAGTTTAAGAGCTCTCATAAGTGAGAAACAAAATATTTGGCTGCTGTTCCACTTTCAGGAACAACAGTCCATTGAGGGCCAACCACATGTCCTCCAGATATTTTCCTTCACTGGCCCTGCCTGCTTGAAAGATGAATTCAGATAGACTGTTGCAAAATACTGGGAATCTGCAAAATGTGGATTGCAGCACCTTGTCAAGGGGAACTGAAAATCTCCAAACAGCTTTCACCAAAATCCTCATGTCTGGTAAGTAAGATAAAACTGGTATAGTATATGCATTATATATGCTCAGTGACTGGAAATAATTTACATGATTTGTTTCTATGGAATAGTGAAGATGTCATTAGAGAAGGTTGCTTTTGATTGTTAAAAACTCTGTACTCTGTCCTGATGTTTTTCTGATCCTTACATAGTCCCTTTTATCATGTGTGAGTCATGAGATCTGTGGGATGGAAGGAGGATATTTTGTTTAGAAAAATCTTCCTGTGCTGGTAAATATCATCCAGTGGTGGTGATTTTTTTAAAAAATTAAAGCCTACTTGTTCCTGTTTCTTGGGGTCTATGGTTTCCATACGAAAGAGATTACTTGAAGCCATGGGACAGTGGTAGGAAGTTTAAATTACAGAAAATCACCTCTTGTGGTGACATCTTCATTATTCCACAAGCATAAATCATACAACAGGCCTGGCCTCTTGACCCCTGAACTATGCTGTGGTGCCAGACTTTTGCTTTTATGTTACGATGTAGCAACCACATGATATCACCAGTCTTCGAGTCTGAGGGTCAAGGAAAGTCCTTGGTGATGTGCAGGGCTGGTGCTTCCATTAAGGCAAACTAGGGGACCAAAATGGAGAGAGAGTGCTAGACAGCCTGCCGCCCCCCTGCCGCTGGCCACTGCCATCTGTAACCCCACTGCCCGCCCGCCGCCCGTCGCCGTCCGCCCATCACTGCCCACCGCCGCCCGCCCGCCACCCCCATGCCCATCGCTGCCCACCCCCACGCCCACCACCACCCCCTGCCATCCACTACCCCCGCCGCCCCCTGCCCCCTTCCCCCTGCCCCGACTGCCCACCCCACCCCTGCCCCTCGCCTAGTGCACAAAAAAAAAAAACACCTAGTACTGGCCCTGGTGATGTGGCAGTACAGTAATCCAAGATTAATCCATAGTATGCATGCACACTGTGAGTTTACAAAATTGTGCATCAATTTGGAAACTGACAAAAGGATATTCAAAATAAAATGAAAGGTTTAGAAAGAGATACTCATTTCAAATCTATTTTCTATAAAGAATACTTTGACATATGTTGACCATAATGAATGTCACACATTCAAAAAGGAAAACAAAACAAAACAAAAAACTCAAGCAAACACCATTTTATGCCTTTTAATTTTTCTTGCCTTTTCTAGAGAAATAGGCTCATGTATTTTTCTTTCTTAACCTCTTGTATGTGGGAAAATTGTAAATGAAAAATGAATAAACTATTAGTGTGTTTGGCGGCAATAAACACTATAAAATATTGTAGAATATCATTGTTATTGGCTTCAGTTGCTTTCACAATAAACTACATATAATATCATTCTGTTTTCAGAACAAGCAAAAAGGAACTTCAAGAATATGTTTTTCGTAATTTATTACAAATTCTGTTGAAACAGAAGGCAAAATGAAAGGGGTTATATCCTTACTTAAACAACAGTTATATAAAACTTCCTCTGGCATTTTCAAGCACTCAGTTGTAAATATTACAAACCCTAGGAGTGTACTCAGTATAACTTTTCTCAAGATGTGTCAACATAAAACTGCATTATGTAAAACTGTTACAGAGCCAGTCAGGATGTATAAAATGGAGCATATAGATGCAAAGTAATAGGGAGATTGTTGCAGTTTTAAAGAAGACAGAATGTTTTGGCATTTCATTACTGTATCTACAAACAGAAGCCAAGTTGGTTTGCTAGCATCTCATTCCCTGAGATGTTAAAATCATGACGGCAGAGCCTTGTGATATATCAGAAGTTGAGCATGCTTGGTGTGAGAGAGGTGCTTGAACTTCTTCTGACTATTGTACCTGACAGTGGAAAATGAAATAAAAGAAGCTTGATAAATTGGCCATATAATTAGGAGCTTTTGACTAACCAAGCAATATGTCATCCTGGGCCCTGTCCAACTGTTTTTGTGGGGGAGGATAGTCTAGCAGATGGTGTTTCCATTCATACTTGCCTTGCATGTGGCCCTACTTCTAACACACAAGGCATGTGAGGAACTTTGCAAGGTACCGTACTGTTGGAATATAAAACATACCAGTCCACAGACATTGTTTCTAATATCTTTACTGCTGTTGTCAGAGCTTCTGCAAGAAGAAAATTAACACTGCACACTGTGCACAGTGCTATAGCTGCACTCCTGCCTTCCTCCATTTAGCACAAAAGAACTGTCTCTTCCCTTCATTTACCCTTATTTCTGTCTTTTCAGCATACTAATGTTCAAAAGCACAACACTCATACAAATATCTTTGCATTGAGCCAGTGAACTGTGGGGCTAGCTAGGAACAAAGATAGATGAATCTCCATGCTTTTAAACCATCACACAAAAATAAAACTTTGTCGTATTCTAGCACCAGTTTGCTCTGAAATTATTTTTCTGGGCCGGAGATCCAAGGAATGTTAGCAGTTCCTCAAAACTTCAGCAGCCATCTTGAAACCTGGGAATACTAGAATGATGAACAATATTTCTCACTTTGGGTGGAAACCTGTCAGTATAAGGAGAAGTGGGGAAATATCTGATGGGGGCGACCCACTGCAGAGTGACCTTGGTAGCTAGATGAGTGCTGTATCAAGCAAGCAAGCACAATTATTCCAAATTTAACATTATTTTGTAACTCCCTATCTTGAGTAGTCCCAAAACCTTCCACCTAGTAACTACTGCTCTGGAAACTGCTTTGATTTTTGCAGGCCACAATGCAGTGGTGCTGGTTGGTGCAATGAATGGGAATCATAAGAAAAGTCAACCATCAAATTCACAAGGAAAGGTCAAAGAAATTTCCAATAACCTCTAATCTTTGATTTAAGGTTGAATCTGGATGAAGAAATTAAACCAAATTCAGCCAGTAGTAAAATGGGTATACTTACCACAGATAAAGGAAGTGCCCCAAATATTCTCTTGTCTGCTTTCTAGTTTAATGAATCTTTTGCAAGTGAAGAGCAACAGGTTTGAAAAGAGAGCCACTGCTGTCTTTGGAGTCTTGTTAAGTGAGTGGTACCATTAAGTGCTGATTTTTCAGGGTTTTGACTTTTCTGGAGAATGGAGCTTTTTTTCTTAGACAAATAGGTGTCCTCATATAGTGACAAAACAGGGCTAGGGAGCACCTTTCTATTTGCATAAAGTTACTTAATTAAGTAATGATTGCATTTTGACAAGATCTGGGTTTTCAGACAGACTTTTTAATATCTGCAACTGAGCCCCTTGAGTGGGCCTTTATTCTCCTTAGAGCAGGCAGATCCAAACTCCCCCCCCCAGATGTTTTGGATCACAACTCCCAAAATTCCAAGCCTGTATTTCCAATGGCAAAGGACTGTGGGAGTTGTGGTCCAAAACATCTGGAGGACCGAAGTTTGGACAAACCTGCCTTAGAGTGTTTGTAAAGTTTTAAAATGCACATTAGATTAGATTACTGCAGTGCCCTCTTCATGGGGCTGCCCTTGAGGCCAATGAGGACACTTCAGTTAGTGCAGAACACTGCCACCAGACTACTAACTGGGGTGAAACACTTTGAGCACATCACCCTTGCTCTGGCCACTCGACACGGGCTGCCAGTTCAGTTCCACATTGACTTGAAGGTTCTAATGTTGGCATACAAAGCCCTAAACTTTTTAGGACCTTGATATCTGCCACAAAGAGAACCGAAACTTACTAATGCAGCAAATAAATAAATAAAAACAGTGCTTCAGATAGACAGTGCAGCAGGCCATTACAGCAAATGGGGAGCCTGTGTCTGCTTTCCCACTCTTGTAGTCAGATCTCTTCTGCAATATGCAGGTTTATTATATGGTTGGCATTATGTTTTCTTCCAAGAATACTGCTATTCACATTTGGTGCTGTCTACTCATAGTTAAGTGCCAGGCAAACACACTCTATTAACAATCCTTAAACACATGCATGGATACATGTAAACACACTGAAATCTGCCTATTATTTACACTCATTTCTGTTCAATTAACTGGCTTCCTAATGTGCCAAAACATATATTGAAGATATAGAAATACTAATTTAAATGCATCCAGTGATCCCAAACACATTGACACAGGAAGATTTCCTTCTAAATAAACACTGCAATGTTTATGATCAATGATCATAAGTCAGCCAACATTGGAATTCCATTTTGTTCCCCCAAATGGCTCTGTGTTCACCTACGCATTTTCTATAAGGAGCAGCAGGCTAGTCAGCTCCATTGAAGTGAATCATAATTGTTGAGCAAACCTTGAGCTGGGAGCTGGGAGGGTATCTCCTTTTAAAATATGTAAAACTTTTGAATAAAAAATTCAAGTGGGTTTTTCAAGGTTCAAAAACATCAGATTTCTGTATTTCAGCTTTGGAGGAAATGAATCATTAAAGCTGAAAATACAAAGTCTTGTTTGCCTCCTGCTTTGTACATGGAGACTTAGTTCTGCCTTAATAATCACTAGATTATCTCTATGTGTGCTTCAGTAGAAATAACAGCCAACAAAGCAACCATTTATGGTTTTCCGTACAATGCAGACAGCATGTTCTTATTAAATATGGATGAAAGTCATTTTTGAATCTGTTATGCTTTGCCATTTCACTCTCTCTTTTAAAAGAAGTTATGAACTAATTAAGTTTGGCATTATGATATTTGGAGCCTACGTCAAGCCCATTTTAGTGTCTGTATTATTTTCTTGGGATTCTCGGAGTGGAAGCCCAAGAACTGCCTCATCTCCAGGATTACATTTCTCATAGTTTGTTTAAAAAGTTTATGAAGTAGTCTAAAAGACATTGGGCATGATTTTCTTTTTTTAAAAGGCTGTATGCAGTACCTAGAAATAGAGATGGGCACGACTCAAAAAAACAATTTTTTGTTTTTCGTTTTTCGTTAATGGGTCCGTTTCGGATCGTTTCCATTTTTCGGGGGGTTTTGCGCATTTTTTGTTTTCGTTTTCATTACGAAATGAAACGAAAAAACAAAACGAAAACAAAAAATTGTTTTCGTTAGCATTCTTTTCATTGTGATGTGTCTGTCATAACGAAAACGAAAAACACGGCAAAATTTTTCATTTCGTTTTTGTTTTCATTTTGTTTTCTGGAAAATTTTCGTTTTTGTTTTCATTGCGTAACAAAACCGGAAAAAAGGAAAAGGAAAACGAAAATTTCGCTGAGTCGTGCCCATCTCTACCTAGAAATTCTCATTTGATTAGGGAACATTGGAAAACCACAGATGTTGTATTCAGAACTAGGAATAGTATTTCTTTTTCCTTATCTAGACTACAAGTACCATATTTCTCTACTTCTTTTAATTTATTTATTTATTTATTTATTTATTAACTGCCCAATTCTGTCATATATATATTTATGTACTCCAAAATAGTGATCACAGGTATGTTTCAGCACCAAAATCACTGCAGAGCGTGTTTGGACTCTTCCCTGTAAGCCCCTGAAATTTGGAGAGGTTTGGGGATCAGGGGGCTGAGCTGTTAAGCTCCAAAGGCCATATAGCTAATTGCCAGAGTGTGTACGGCATGCACCAGCAATATGGGAGTTAATTGGGGTTAAACTGGTTAAATTAACCCCTATATTGCTGGCATGCACCATGCATACTCTGGCAATTAATTATACGGGTACCCCCTTTGGAGCTTAATAACTCAGCCCCCTGACCCCCAAACCCTCCAAATTTTGGGGGCTTACAGGGAAGAGTACAAAGAAGCTAGACTAAAGTAATAAAAATGTACTCATAAATAGGTATTGTAGCCGTTTATCAGCACCAAAATTGCAGGCTAGCTTCTCTGGACACTTCCCCGTAAGCCCCCCAAATTTGGAAAGGTTTGGGTTCAGGGGGATGAATTATTAAACTCCAAATGGGTTCCCTCTAGAAAATATACATTCTAATTGAATTGGGAAACCACAATAGCCCCCATGGGCAAATGATTAGCTGGCTTCCCAACTCAATTAGAATTATTTTTTTCCTAGGGGGATGCCATTTGGAGTTCCATAACTCAGCTCCCTGACCCACCAAACCTCTTCTATGATTTTGGTGCCTCTAGGACCCAGGGGATCGATTATACAGTGGAACCTTAACTTACATGCTGCTTGACTTACAGCATATTTGACTTGAAGCAGGAAGGGGCCTGTTTGACTTGTGCCGCGGGCTCTGACTTACAGCTCGGAGCCCCGGCACAAGGCCCCAGAATTGGGCAACAAAATAAGTCTTGGTCCCGTAAATAATAAGCCAAGAGTGGATACATGCCTATTTAGACTAGAACTAGGAATCTGGAAGGGACAGAGTGGCAGAATTCCTTTTTGGGAGGTATCTGGAGAGGCTATATTTCCCCTTGCTCTACCAGGAAGAAAAGTGGCTGAAAACCAGTAGAGCATCTTCCTAGCTCCTTTCCTGGTATTGTGATGGCTATTTAATATTTATTTGCACTTATTTAGCATATCAACGGTTTCTAACATATTATTATTAGAAATTGCTTTCTGTGCCTTAATTGGCATGAGAATGCCTTTTCTTGGAGTGTTTACTTTCTGGCTTCTTTCCAGGTTAATTGGTGGCTGTCTGTTACTTCTTACATTTTTTTTTGTTGTTGTTGATGGTTGGAACTGTTTCGACACCAGGAAGTTGCAGCCGTGTGGTTCTGTGATGCCCAGACAGTTCCTAACCATCAGCATGCAAGAGGAATTAGCAAACAGTTGCCAATTAACCCAGAAGGAAGCCATTATTATACCAAATGAGGAGGCCAGCTCAAGCCCTCATACAGCTAAGCTAGTTAAAAGTACGGAAAAGTAATTTTCAGCAAGAATAGAAGCAGTAAACAATGTTATAATTTCTTATTTTAGATAAATTAGAAAACATTAAAGCCACAATGAAGCTGAGAAAGTAACTGGAAAGCCATGCCACCAATTCTCTGTATAGATGGGAGGGTTTTTAGTGGGAGATGCACATACAGTATGTAGTATGTGTTCCGTGACATCAAGTTGGAACCATCTTAGAGCAACCCTACTAGGGTTTTCAAAGTAAGTGTGATATTAAAGGAGTGGTTGTACCACTTCCACTCCCACAGTGAGTTTCCATGGCCAAGCAGGGATTCAAACCTTGTTCTCCACAGTCATTCTTTTCAGTGCTCCATGCTGAGATTCACAATGTATAGTGTTACAAAACATTTTGCACTCTTGTTCCTTTACCTGCTCTTTTTCCATCTGATGTCTAAACATCCTTCTCAGTCGAATAGCATTAATGCATAATAACCTTCTTGCAGCCCTGTATAATTAGCTTCTAGAGTTCAGTGTTTTTTTCTAGTTGTGTATTTCAATGAACACGTATTTCTAAACAGACCTAACTCAATCTCGAGGGTAGGGGTGCACTTGAATTATAAGCCTGTCCTTACTTAATTGTTGGTATTTGTTTCAGTTGGCACAATTGTTTCTCTGAGATGTGCAGGAGTGGCAGGCAATGAATTAGGGGGAATTAGATTGCTTTGGTTTTGATGCAGACTGTTAAAAAACAGTAAGTAAAATGACCCTTGCCTCTGGACAAATTACTCTGAAATAATATGCTATCACATTGTGTGTGGATCAATGGGGTCTGCTGCTTTGCCTTTACATTTATTAATCCATGAACCTCAAGAGACAAAACAAGAGACTCATGCACCACATTAAAGACTTGACAAATTCTAATACTGCCTGTACAGTCCACAACCAAGCAGGGGGTGGGGCAAGGCTGAGAATGAATCTTCCTCTATGGATTCCGTAAAGCTCAGTAGGTCCAATTTCCACCTGAATGTTACAATTAAGCAGTCAATTAAATATGAAGGGATGGCTGGAAATAAGATTGTTTTAATAATATGAATAATAATTTTAGATCTGCAGAGCAGGCGACGACCCTGTAGATCAGTGGTTCTCAACCTGTGGGTCCCCAGATGTTCCTGGACTGCAACTCTCAGAAGTCTTCATCACTAGCTGAGCTGGCCAGGATTTCTGGGAGTTGCAGTCCATGAACATCTGGGGACCCACAGGTTGAGAACCACTGCTGTAGATCATAAGGCCCAGCCCCTGTCAAGGAGGCACAGTTAATCATTTGGCTCTGCAGTCACCTTGCATAAACCACTGAGCAATCCAGGTGTTTTGATCACTTATGAAATAGCTTTGATTTCCATCTATTTTGCTATGTCATGAACTGAAAATGTGTAAAATAACCACTCTTCTCTTTCTGCTGTATTTTCTAAAGAAAAAAAAAATCTGTGGTGTTGAACCAGCTGTCTTTCAGGATAATTGGTCTGCCAGTTCTGATCTTCCCACTGAAGAACTCAGAATGAGCATCCAAAGAACCCCAAGGTTCTCAGGACACATAGGAAATCATTCATGGTTATTAGTTCATGATTTTGTGGAAGAAAACACTATAACACTTTTTTCCCTGGTGGCACAGTGCAAAATTGAACTCTGAACCACTGGCTTCATAGACAGATACCTAACTCAATGAGTTATCCATCCAGATTTATTTAACCATAAATTCATCTCCTAAGAAGGGGCTTCAAAGTATGGACTGTTAACCATTCTCTTATTCAAGGAACAAAATGACGAATCATAAATTTTTGCTGCTTGCCCTGCAGTTAAGTGATGTATTTGGTGGTGCCCTAATCAGGAAAGGGAACGACAGATGAAACAAAGCTATGTAAATAAAGCTTTAAAGTAAATTGAGCAAAATGACAGCATAAACTTTTACTGACTGAAAACATTTACAAGTTAGTTTAATCTGTTTAAATAATCTGGCAGTTGTTCTGTAAAAGCTCTGTCTCCAGCAATCTTAGATCAGTTTTAGTTCCCAGTCACATCCACCATTGCTCCATCTTCCTTGGCACAGCTTTAGCTCCTTTTATTCTTCCCCAGTTCTCCAGCTCTTCAGTATCGTCAACAAATATACATACTCATTTTCATGGTCAGCCTCCATGCTACATCCTCATAAGTCCAACTCCATCAGCTTGCTGGGTTTGAGCCTCTCCCACTGAGCCGTGCTTGCACAACTGCTGTCCAGATCGAGGACACACTGCCTGAAATTGTGTCCTTCTAGCCCCTAGTTCCTGCAGCATTGGGGTGGTTACTCAGTGCAGTACCTGCAGCAGCTGAGCTCCCTCTGGGCTCTGCTTCTTTGCTGCAGGGTAAGCCTTTCCAACTTGCATTTATTTTTAAATGTCATCAGGAAATACAGTAAGACCCCAGTAACTGCTGGGGATCAATTCCAGGCCTTCCCATGGATAACGAAAACAGTGGATAAGAGAGAATGTAAAAAACAAAACAAAACCCAAACTACTGTTTTGTGACACTAACTTGCTTTACAGCTGCTGTTTAGTGACTAGCTTGCTTTATGTCTGCTGTTTTATGAAAGTAGTTTGCTTTACAGCTGCTGTTTGTGATAGTAGCTTGCTTTACAGTTGCTGAATTATTTAATATTTTACTCTGTGAATTGTGGATAACTGAATCAGTACAGGGGTCCTACTGTAAACATTGTTTTGCTTCTCTGTCTGGATTTCTCGGACATGCATTTTTGAAAGATTTGTGTGCTTTGGAGGGATACCATTATTAGAAAGCAAATACATGTTTGCATGATCTTGATCTGTAACCTAACCCCTAGAAGTGGCAAAATATAATATGGTACTATACAGAATGTGGTGTTGTAGCCAAGGTGGTGTGCTTATTTTCTTACCTGAGACTCTCAGTGGTTCATTCGTACCCTGTAGCATAAAACCATTTACAATATATGGCAAAAGAAGACAATAATATTCTCAAGCACAGCAAGACAGGATTAATGCTTCATAGTTTCATTTAATATTGGAGAGTGTTCTGTGTAGCTCACTACGTGTTCTTAAATCCTCTTCTCTGTTTCCAGCACTGGGAAGTCATTTTAAATTATTAATCTGCATATTCTACTGTAGATAAATGTAGCAATCTAATCAAAGACTAAGGAGTTTGACTTGTGTATTAAAGGACAAATATGTACACAATCAGATAAAAATCTCTTTTCTTTTGAACTTCATTTTTGGTGTTGTGTCTGTAAATAAATATGATAATCCTATGTAGCAGTACAATAATGTTTCTACAGTCGGCATTTGACGACAGTATGGATTATTTTATATGGTTTTCGGATGCATCATTTTCACCCATCAGGTTACAATATATCCCTTCTAATTAAATTCTTTGAGACTTTTATTTTTATATATAAATGGATCAAAAGAAAAAGTGGGTCTAATTCTAACAAAATATGAACATTTGTAATATAGTTTTCTTGGCAAGAATTGATACTGGAAAGTTGCTGCATCCTTCTCTTCTAGTCACATGTGTGTTGTGAATATTGTTGGATTATCCCACTCAAAAGTTGCCATTATGGGCCGTTGTTTTCCATTCCAGCAATTTTGGGAGACAATAAAGAGTTAATGGGTTTGAAGTCTATTGTTTGGATTTTTGTCTATTACATCACTCTATTTTGGCATCATTTTTTCTTTTTCTTTTTTGTTATCAAGAAGTCCCTGTTTTGATGCATTCACTTGCTTTCTGTCTTTTGCCTCGTCCATGTGAGACTGACATTGTGCTTCTTTGGCAACCAGCAGGATTTTTATTTGGGAACATCTTTTGGCATTTTTTGTCTTCTTTTCAGAGCATCCATCCATTATGATTACCAAAGCTGCATATGCTGAGTAGGTTTATAAGAACAAAGCAAAGCCCTTAACTCCACAGGGAGGCAAAACATTTTTAAGACTAACTGCCATTCAACAATAGTGGGGTTTTTGTTTTTGTTTTCAAACTGCATAGAGAGTTGCCATTTATTAGAACTTATCTGTGTGGCTTCAGGTTCTGTTTTATTTTCACAGAACTAGAGATGAGGGAAGAAATGTCCCTTTGTACTTCTACATTCTGTTGCACTAGTATTGAATCTGAGGACCAGACTGCATGTCTGATGATAATTTGTTGTGATGAACCCGGCCAAGAATTTTTAATCCTCTAGTCATGTTTCGTTACAGAAACCACACAGAATTAGACCTACAGTGCTGACAGGCTACAGTACTGTCACTGGCACAGGTGTAAGCAGTATCCCCGGTATGACATGTACCTTTTAAAATAATACAAACAAACAAAATTGGGTCAAAAATGTCACAACAAATCTGATATACTTCTTTGCTTCAACCATACTGGGATCAGAAAGAAAAGAAAGAAAATAAGGGAAAGGGCTATTTCTGTTTTGACAGTCACTTCTGCAGGAAAGCAGATGTGACATGATCCATTTGTTACTGGGTTAGCTCTATTCAGAAGCAGCTGAAATGGTTTGTTTTGTTTTCCATTTCAGGGACAATGGACAAAACACCCTATAAAAATCAGAACTCTGAAAGTGCACCTTTTATTTTATCTTTTTTATTGCATTCCTATTACATTTCTGGTTTTTTTGCCATTGGGGTCTTTGGGCAGAACATTTTGGAATGTGTACATGCAGACAATGCTTTAGATCTGGGAAATTTTGGTACCCCGGAATTTGTTAAGTTCTAACTGTATTAGAAAATACCATACAATGTCAAAAATCAGTCTTAATACATAAGGATTTAAATGTGATTAGGGTCTGCCTACCACTTCCTTAACAAAAAGCAGTCTGTGAAGGTTGATCTGAGAAAGGATGGAAATGGAGGAAGGAAGTTTTAATCTTTTCTCTAGTGCCTCCACCCACGTATCCCAATAACACGGGATGCATCAGATAATATCTTTGGAATAGGTAGAAGTTGGGGTAGGGGATTCTCAATGAGGAAACCAAATGAGTTTCACTTCA
This sequence comes from Phrynocephalus versicolor, assembly GCA_023846285.1. Taxonomy (NCBI): domain Eukaryota; kingdom Metazoa; phylum Chordata; class Lepidosauria; order Squamata; family Agamidae; genus Phrynocephalus; species Phrynocephalus versicolor. The sequence continues at coordinate 5,519,346 of JAHTLZ010003518.1, read as the reverse complement.
TGTAGTGTTTTCATATCGATGGAAAAGTATCAGTAGTTTCTTGGCTGCTTTTTGTTAAGAAAAAGCAACAGCAGATCTTTGTTGAACTTTTAACAAGACCTCCTAAGACAGTTAATTTGACCACATCATTTTTCTGCAAAAGTTAATCACCAGACCTTTGGTCTTTGTTGTACTCCAGATATTAATAACAGGGATTCCATGTTCACTGAATCAGGTTTTCCAGTGATTCCCAACTTTGGAGCCCTGTACGTTCTTGTATTACAACTCCCCAAAATCCTGACCATTGCACAGCTAGTGGTGAAGTCTTCTGGAAGATTTCATTCAAGAGCATGTGGGGAGCCAAGGTTGGGAACCACTGGTTTTAGGGATAGCTATAGCAAGTTGATATCTATGATGGCCATTCTATCTATCTATCTATCTATCTATCTATCTATCTATCTATCTATCT
>JAHTLZ010003518.1:5483544-5513898 GCA_023846285.1 Phrynocephalus versicolor | reverse complement strand
CAACAACAACAACAACAACAACAACAACAACAACAACAACAACAACAACAACAACAACAACAACAACAACAACAACAACAACATGCTGATTGCTTGGTAATGCTTGGGGATTTAATGGTTTCAGTTTGTATATATTTTCAGTTCTCTTGCTTATATTCAGTTCAGTCTGAATGTTTCTGTTACATTATGGCACTAAGTCAAATTCTTACAGTTTATTTAGCAAGGCAATTGCAGAGATTGCCTTTTTAATGTTCTTGTTGTGCTAAAGTGTGCAAATATTTATTTCTGAAAGGTTATTATGATTGCTTTAATTCAAGCAAGCTTATTGGGTTAGCATAACATACATTTAAATCATGCAGTTGAACGGTATCCATACGCAAATGTCTGGCGGTGGCGGCTGCTTAAAGCCTTGTTGACGGAATTTGGGTTTCCCTCCCACCAGCAGAGGGAAGAGTGATAGGCACTCTTAATGGATCCTTTCCGCTCTCTCCCTCTACCACCTTTGCACACATGCATGTGCCACCATGGTAACCAGCCACCGCCGCCACTACTGCACATGCACAAGAAAGAAAGGCTGAGGGCTCTCTCTGTGTGCCCATGAGCACTCGAAGGAAGAGGCATGGTCCACTCTGCTCACAGGACTAGTACCCTTCTATCCCTTTCTCAGTTCCCATCACAACTGGGCCAAATCCTCAGCAGCTCATTGGGGTTGGAGGGGCAAAGTGAGTGTGCATGCATGTGTGTGTGTGTGTTTGCATGCACACATGCATGCACATGCACACACACACCTTTCACCTCTTTCTCCTCCCATCCTGCCAAGCTCCAGGGAAAACTTGACAGCTTTGAACCAAATCTATTCCCAGTCACATAACCCTGTATGATTTTCTTTCTAGTTTCAATTTGAGGGCAAAGCCCTTTTGGCCATTATGACACCAATGACTCAATCAACAGAGCCCCTTATGGATGGGCCATTGAGAGTCTCGCCTAAAACAGGAGAATTCACAACCTCAAGCATACCTCTTAATTGGGGAGAAAGCTCTAATCATTTGGGAGGAAATGACAGAGTGGGGGAGAGGGGAAGGAAGAGGATTGAAAGACAGCCCCAAAAGAAGGAGAAGGGAAGTGTGGGGAAGGATAGAAAACATGAAAAAAAGTGGGGGAAGTGTTAGAGAAGAAGTGTTTTACAGATGAAAAGGAGATTTGGAAAGATGTTTTGGAAGACCCATGTGATAGATATAAAAGTGGTCAAGACAGGGAAGTTTGAACAAATTAAACCATTGATTGAAAGAAAGAGTGAAGAAGGACCCTTGGACATGAGAGATGGTGTTGTTTAGAATCCCTAAGTTTGGGGCAGAGAGGTTAAGATGAGTTCAGCCCCTGCAAAAACCTCCCACTTAGGAAAACAAGAGAGGCCTCAAAGAAAATGTTGGGCCCAAAAGATGGCCTCGGGGGAAAAAGACCAAAGTCACAGTGGTTCTCTGGCCCAGGATTCACGGTTGCCCAATTCCTCATGTTCAAGGAAGCACAAGAGGGATGAGAGTAGAGTTGACCACTTCTATCCAATGCAGTGGTATAAGCACCCTCCTGTCGCCCAAGGGAACATGGTTAAATCATAGTTGAAATTCAGTGTAGGGTTGACTGAGACATGCTGGAAGATGCAGGCTGGAGGGTCACTTTAAAAGGACTGAATATATCAACCTCACATGATATAGTACATATTATACGTATTGTACTGAAAAACACTACCAATGTATTAGAATTGTGCTGAACAGAGATGCTAAAAACAAAGACGGTGAAAAGAGAGGAGGTGTTTCTCTCTATCCTCCCTTTTAATGTCACAGCTAGGGATGGGGATGAAGTGTCACTTCAACAACAGGTGTTTGGCAGTTCAGCACCCTGTGCTCTTTAGTGGACGCCCACTTGGAGACAGTGCCCAGCTTCCCTCACCCACCTCCTCCAGGTGCTGCTTCTGAATGGCTGCCTGTCGACAGGGGCGGGGCAACAAACCAATAGCAATAAAAGAACTGAGGTGAACCTGTTGCAGTGGTAAACGTACCCAGAGAAGCTGCCAAAGCAGATTGGCAGTTTGTACCCATCTGTTGTCAAAACATACTGAATATGTCACAGTGTTTCCACCAGCGTTGTGTGGCTCAATTTGAGTGTGAATTAACCAGTCGAATGAACTACAGAATGGGATAATCAAGAGTGCCCCCAATTGCACCCAATAAGTTACAGGCCTAGCACTGTCCCAGAAAGGAGAGGATTGCTCATATTGAAAAGGCATGCGGCCATCAGAAAATAGGGTGAACTAGAGGAAATCAAGAAGCATGTTATATGCCCCTCTGGTCATCCTCCTTGGATCACGTGGTTACTTTTGGTATTTTCTGTTTTGATAGTCTCCTTGTTTGTGGCTGGCATGAAGTTCTTTCTTTTCTCTGTGGTCTTGGCTTTTCTCCCGGTAGTAACATACATACTGATTTTGAATGAGTTTTATTATTAGGATGTTGATGCTCCTGTTTCTATGAAGCTCTCAGATTTGTAACTATAAGTATGATCTGCTTCTTAATATAACATATAGGAAAGGAGGACCTCCTTTATGGCTGTCTAGCCAGAAAGGAGGACCTAATTTGGGTGTGGGTTAAACATGTTTGACGAAAGTGCTCCAGTCAGCCAGCACCACGAGTAGAATGGAATCCTATGTGTGCATCTGATGTTTGGCCATCATTGTGTGCATTAAAGTCTATGCAGTGTGATGGAAGTGTGGTAGTAGTTATTGTGGTTACAACTGTTGGTGTTAATGGATACAGTATCTGTTATTGTCATGTGTCCAGTTTGTGGAGGATCTCAGTGGCATTGTACTGGTGAAATGTATCTATAGTCCTGATCAGTCTTTTCATGTCTTAACATTGTACAAAAAATGCTCACCATATCTTAATAATGCTCCCTTTTCAGCATAGCCTCTTTTACCTCATATTATTGCATCATTCTCTAACTTTTTATCTGCAAATTCCTTTTCATCCTCCTGATTCTTTACTGCCTTTGTGGGCTTTGTATATTGTTTTCCTCTTCTGCTGTAAAATATGGGATCTTTTTAAAAACGCCAAATATCATTAATATTATTTACAGCCTCCCTCACTCAATTTCTTTCTTTTAAACATCCTCCCTCAGATCATAAGAGTCTAGATAGAGTGCTGGTTTATAGCTTGAATTCCAATCTGTTCTTCTGAACATGATAATATAAGAAACAATACATTAAAATGGCAACTTGGAAACTTGGAAAATGGAAAAAGTAGTTCATCATTCAGTTTATTGTTACAGTCCTTAGACCAATCATACTAAATCACCAACAAAAGAAAAGCTTTGCAAGTTTCCATACATTTCAAATACTTCTTAAGAACATTAGCATTAATAAGAGCACTTAACATTAAAAGCAATTTCAGATGTAGTTCTTTATCTAGTTCCTGTAGAATTTCCAACACCAGAGTATTGTCATACCGAATCTGGCTACATGAGAAAGCAAAGCAAAAGCAAAGTGTTCTGCTTATATACAACCCCATACCACTTCAAGTAGTATGTGGGTAGTTTACAGTTTAATTACAGTATGCAGGCTACACATTGCTGTCCCCCCCACCACCACCACCAGCAAGCTGGGTGCTCATTTTACTCGGAAGGATGGAAGGCTGAGTCAACCATGAGCCTGCTAACTGGGATTGAATCCCAGGTTGTGAGCGCAGTTTTAGCTGTAGTACTACTACAGGCATTTAACCACTACGCCACAGGGCTCTTATTGATCTTGGGATCTATATCAGAAAGAAGAAGCTCAAGTCTCTTTTGGTTTTATTCTGAGTAAGCCAGGAGTTTATTAATCAGTGGGGTGATGATCACCTTTCCTGCCACCTTTTGCTGTGGGCAGACAAGAACATGTCCTCTATAGTCTCAACCTTCCTTGAGGGGCACATACAAAGCCTTTTAGTAAAGGAGAAATTCTTGTACTTCCATTCATGTACAGGTGAAGGGGGGATTGAGTACCTTTCCAAGGTAAGGGCTGTTCTAAATCATTTTACTTCTAGAGATGGTTAATTTGCTGGTGCCAATGTGTTTTTATGTAGGCCCTCATCATAGTATTCTGTATACTGGAAAGGTCACTTTGATGCTCGATATCCTCAATTTGTTGGTTAACAAATTATCTCCCCTACCCCAATCTATTTCCTAAAATAAGAGCATCCAAGGGGAAAAGCCAATTTTCAGCATAACATTCTGGACAGACTTGACCCATTTGGATTGTAAATTGTCCTGAAGTATCAAAGGAAATAGATCTTGTGGGATTAGATGTTCCTTTAGCCATATAAGGAATACTAATCTGGGCTTCAACATGCAGGCAACCTGTTTCCATTCTTACCCTGGTATGGTTCTTAAAATTTTGGATTGGACTCTTTCTTGAAGAACAAGTAATCTATATTATGCAGCTAGTGCTGGTTTCAAGGGGAGCATTTGAATCTGATAAGTGCTCAGGTTGAATGACCAAGTTTGATACTGGTACAGTTTCTGTCAGTTTAGTTGCTAATTCAAGATCCACAAATGCGAGGAGAGTTTTCAGAGGGAGCCTTTCCATTCCAGTTTTTTCACATCCCCTTTCAGCCAATTCAGATATTGTTCTGCTATAATGCACCCAAAATGTTCCTGCACACCTAGTCAGCTCACTCAACCTTCACCTTGTGACCAACCCAAGATATTTTGCGTATTATGAGCGAATGATGACGATGCCCCCATGGATCCTAGAAGGCAGCACAGCTAAAGGAGGCATATTTGGGGCAGATTCAGGGGAGCTGTATCAGAAGACAGGTATCTAGTTGTCTCATGTGCTCTCAGAGGCATCTGGTGTCACTGTGAGATACAGGAAGCTGGACTTGATGGGTCCTTGGCCTAATCCAGCAGAGCTGTTTTGTTCTTACTTCAGAGCATTGGTTTCCAACCTTGGATAAGCCAGAAGTTTTTGGACTGCAGTTCCCAAAAACCTTCACCACCAGCTGTGCTACCAAGGGCTTCTGGCAGTTAGGTTACCCAAGGTTGGGAGCAACTGCTTTAGAGGATAAAGAAGAGATGGCCCCACCACCTCATTGATGCTCTGCACACCCCTCAGACATCTGCTGCCACTCTGAGTGTAATGGTAAGACCAGTTTTATTTGTGATGCTCAGAAGTTGCGATAAATTATTTCCCCTCCAGTCCCACCACTTAGTCCCATATCAGGAGAAGCATTACCTGCTTAATTTGTCTATGTGGATCATCTAAGGACAACGAGCCCTAGTAGCAATACTTGCAGCAGTGCATAATATCTAAATTAGGTTTACTGCATGCATTCCTCCTGTTATCTTGTGAGGAAAAGGCCAGGGGGAAAGGCTTTCCCTATTGCTTTACTGTACCTTCCCTCCAGATGACCCACCCCATACTGGGGTGAGAGAGAGGTGGAGTGGGGTGGGGAGGAATCTGGGCTAAGATGAGAGGGTGACAGAATGCAGTAGGGACCATGAACACCTTGGTTTTAATGGATCTTCCTGCTTATGGCTTACCTCCCCTGGGGAAGGAAGGTGTGGGGAGCTGGAGAGAGACACTCTTACCATTAATGGATCTGCAGTTTCCCAAAGAAGTTGCCTTGAACACATTCTCCATGATTACTCTTAGTTTATGGGACAAAGTGTTGCTATTACCAACCAAGTTATGGACTATGCCAAGTTATTTTGTTAAGACTTAGCATAAAACTGATTGCATGAAGACCCAGTGGAGGTAGTGGTGGATAAGTTACCTCTGTTTCATTAATAAACTTGTTATGCTAAAGATTGATGCTTCTTGTCTTTCTTTAGAGGGTCAAAATGGTGAGGAGCAGGTGGTTGATAACAGATCACATATTAATTTTATTTATTTATTTTAGAGTATTTTTACCCTGTCTTTCTCCTTGGAAAAGGATCCAAGGCGGCTACATGAAAAGCGTCTATTACACTATCTGCTGCTGTTATGGAATCCTGTTTCAGTTGATTCTCCAAAGGCAGCAATGCATTGATGCATGTTATTAGAATTTGGCAGAGCGATTCTGAAATTCATTTGTTGCTATGTTTCTTCCTTTCCTGCTCGTAAAACTGGCTTGTGGGTTTTGCCAGAAGATTCAAGCACATCATTCCTGTCAAAAATACTACAGCTGTTTTCAGAGGTTTCCAGAAAGGGGGGATGCAGGCATGTTAGATGACTACATAGGCAAATAATATCGGACTTGTTACAGGACTGTCATGGTCAGATTTGTATTATTTTCTTTTGACTACATGAAGTACAAATCAATGTGAATCAGACTGGTATTTCTCTTTTCTACTCTGATTTCACCACCACCACCACCACCAGAGGTTCTGCCTTCTCTTTTTTGCATCACAAACATTTACATTGTTTTTGGTGGTGTGATCACTTGAGCTTATGGATACAGTTTCAGATCCTTTTATAGCATTGGTCCCAACTTGGGGGTTTGAGGCCCCTTTGGGGGTCAAATGGCCAGTTCACAGGGGTCACCATGAGCCAGTGAAGAAAAAGGCACAAATGGCTTGGGTCTTGGGGAGGAAGGGGAGGAAGGGGTGGGAAGAGTGAGCTACAGCATGATAGATTAGAGAGGATGTCAGTCAATGGCACCAGAGTCTGCGATTGGCTGAGAGTGCCTGTAGAGGGAAGTCCTCTATGGCATCTGTGGCAGTGGCCTGCCAAAGGGAGCTTGTGTCTTCTTCCAAGCAGGGCAAGAGGTCACCACAACATGAGGAACTGTATTAAAAGGTTACGGCATTAGGAAGTTTGGGAACTAGAGATGGGCATGACCAGGAAAAATGACGTTTCGAGTTGTCGTGTGTCGGAGCCGGCCCGTTTCGGCTCGTTTCCGTTTGCCGTGAAATTTTTCAAAAATTTGTCGCTTCGTTTGTCGTTTTTTCGTCTGTTGTTAGTACTGGTTTAGGGGGGAGGGTATCGGGCTCCTGGAGGCACCTCTCTGGGGTGGGTGCCTCCTCTGGCCCGCTAAGAAGGGAAGGCATTTAGCGGGCTCCTGGAGGCACCTATCTCGGGTGGGTGCCTCCTCTGGCCCGCTACAAAGGGAAAAGTACGGTAGCCATTGCGTTTGCGTATGCGTACCAGTGGCACTGGCAGAGGCACCTCTCTTTTGGGTGCCTCTACTCTGACTCACTAAGAAGGACAGCATACTGGCATACTGGCATACTGGCGTACTGGTGTACGGTGCACTTGGACTGGGGAGAGAGGATCTCTCTGGACGCCCTATGGCTCACCAAGAAGGGAAGTGTACTTGCGTAGTAGTGCAATGCAAGTACAGATCTGACTTAGGTTTGGGGTTAGGGCAAGGGCTAGGCTTAGGGTTACGGGTAAGGTTAGGGTGAGTTAGTGGGCTGCACCTCTGGGTGCCTCTGACCCACTAAGAAGGACAGTGTACTGGTGTATGGGTTAGGGTTCGGGTTCAGGTTAGGGTTAGGGCTAGGGTTAGTGGGCTTTTAATGCCCTCTCTGGCACACCCAGAAGTCTCAGTCAAAAACTGGCCATGCAATTGGTGGAATGGCTCCAAAGATTTGTATGGTCCCATCCCATGGCCAGCCCATCATTGCACCTGTGCAGGTGTAAAAAATAAAAATAAAATAAAAGCAATGGAGACGTTTTATTACACAAACCCACTGTTGCTACTGTAAAAATTCAGGCAGTTAAAATAGCTAATTTTCACATGTTTCTGTGGTGCTTTGGTGTGTTTTTGGACCACGATTTCAAAATAAATATTGCGGTCGCCATTTTGGATCCCCCGCCTGCACTGTGCGCATGGCATGGTGACTTTGGCGAGACGACGAGGATGCCCCCCCACCAGAGCAGCCCAGGACAGGAGAGGGGGGAGGCCGCCGCCCCAGAAACCACCCCTCTTTTCGCATGTTTCTGTGGTGCTTTGGTGTGTTTTTGGACCACGATTTCAAAATAAATATTGCGGTGGCTGACTCGCCATTTTGGATCCCCCGCCCGCCCGCACCGCATGGCATGGCGAGTTTGGCGACTTTGGCGAGACAATGAGGATGCCCCCCACCAGAGCAGCCCAGGACAGGAGGGGGGGAAGCCGGGGACCCCCCCCCCCAGAAACCACCCCTCTGGTAGGTGCCCTCACTCAGGCAGGCATATTTTTGCCTGCTTTCTTGGCTGGGAATCGGGTTTTTTTAAAAAAACCTTTTTTTCTGTGCCGCTTGGCATCGCGCGATCGCCGCAATGGCATGAACGACAACGACAAATCAGACCCAATTTTTCTTTTATCGGTTCGAGTTTGAGTTCTGGCCGAGTAATTGTCGTTACCGTTTCCATTACGTAACGGAAACGAGGAACGGAAACGGAAATGAGAATTTCGCCAAGTCGTGCCCATGTCTATTGGGAACCAAACTTTCTAATGCCGCTACCCTTTAATACAGTTTGCAACTGTGGAAAGAGGTTTGCAACGGTGCTGTTTCAAGGTATTACCCCTGGCTGGAGCAGCCTAGTAGCCACCTGCCAGTGCAGAACACCCATGCAGATGGGAAACTGGCTGCTGTTTGAATTATTTCCTCCAAAACATTTTCTACACAAGCTGATATTTTTTAAAACAACCATGAATGCCAAAAATAATATCTGAGTCCCCCCCCCCCTTCTCTTTGCATCCAAGGGACTGAGGACTGAGTAGACATGTATACGGTACTGCTGTAAATGTCTTAATAGATCACCAGTAAATTTGGGATTTTTATTAATAGTGTTAAGGCTGTCACATTTTGTTTAAAAGGTGCACTAGAGTGCATAGAAAACTAAAAAAAGTGAGAAAGAAACTACTGATCATCCCTTGTTTATATCTTGTTAAGCTAGCTTTGTTTAGCTCTGTTTCCTGCAAATCTCAGCAGAAGATTTGACCTCCTTTGACTACAGCAGAAGCTATCTCATCCAAGTGCAAACAAGGGCTCTTTGCTGTTTTTCTCCTCTCTTTGATGACTCTTATCTGACCAGCTGATGTGAAATCACCATAGTCTAACAAAACATACCCTGGGGCATCAGAAAAATGAACTAGCTTTACCTGCTCTGAGATTTTGTGGTTTTCAAACATGTGGAGTGTAACTTCATGACATAAATGTTTGTGTTTGTATATACATCCAATGAGTGGGATGGAGTAGGAATTATTTTATTTTATTTATTTGGGATGTGACATAGAATAGAATTTTTTTTCTTATTAGTGAAATACTTTTCATACACGTATTAAACACATCAATGGGTACAAGTACACTTTGCTTTAATGTACTTGTACCCATCAATGACCATTTTGTTTAATTTTTTAATACTAGTAAGATATGTACTTGTCATTGAGCATGAGATTTTTGGATCTTTGGGCTACTGATCCCATAGTTCATTCTCGGAGCTCCATCTGTCAGACAGACGTTTAAAGGTGGCTCTCTTGGGAGAGATAGTTTTTTAAGCCTTAGGCAAAATAGTATTTAATGGTCTTCAAAGTGCCATAAGACTCTCATTTTTAATGGTAGTATTGTAGGGGTGATACCCAATGTGGTGTAACTGATACAACAATGAACTAGAAGACCTGGGCTTGAATGCCTGCTTAGCCATTACACTGTGGCAAGGGTTAAGACTAGTAAAACCCTTCCCTTAAATGTTTCATTTTCTTGAAAGCCCTATTATACTTCGTATAAGTCAGTTCTGGTGTAATAGCACATAGCAACATTGCATGGATTGCAGGAATTAGCATAAGTTAAAGGAACTGCAAGAACTTTTCACCAATGCTATATCATAGCTTTTACTGAACATGAAAGGGTTTTGTTGTTGCTTCTACTGTTGTTTGAGATATGGGAGTCCATCTGTCAGCTGTAGGAAGTCTTTCAACTCAGCCATGCATAGCACAGTTTGACAACCAGCATTTCCACACTCCAGCTGGGAAAGTGTGTGGCTCCCCCACACACACCATCACCACCACAACACAGCTGAAAACCTCTGGGACAAAGAACCAAGCTATAATATCTGCAGGCCTAAAGCTTGGCCTTCGCCTTTCATCCTGGGTTGCATGTACCATTTCCTATGCAATAAGATATATTATTTATTTATTTTTATATTCATATACTACATTGAGTTTCCCAAGGGGAAGATACCAGGACCAAGTTTACCTGGTATGTGGCAGTGGGCCAGAGGGTCAGAATGGGAGACAGGCACAAGTTGTCTGTTCCTAGTTCTCCTTTCCTGATTGAACCCCCAGCCTGAGGCGTACCTCCCACAGCCAGACACCACTGAGATGGAAGATCCCACTAGCACTGGCGATCTCAAGGGAACAATGCAAGGGAAGGATGAATACATTGTGCCTACACAAGATACAACACAGGGTCAGAAATAATCCCTCTCTCCCCCCCCCCCAGGAAACCCAAATAAACTATAACCCATAACAGATTGTGGCTTAGACCCCTGTTGCCTTGTAGCTGTTTCCTAATGCAAACAGAAAGGATGCACTTTCATTTGCTTGGATGCTGCTTTCTTTTACAGTGATAAATAAAGCTGCAATTTGCCACATACAAATACTTTCAGCCTTCTCAACTATTTTTGCATCTGATTCTGAATAGATTAGGCTTCCAGGTTGACATCCTTAGTTTTGCTTTGAGACAAGAGGATGCAAGCAGTTTGACCACCCCCTTGTTTAATGTTTGTTAGTGGTAATTGTACAGCCTTCTTCCAGGGTTTATGGGAAATTTCTACTCTGATACAGCTTTGCTTCCAAATGCCATAATCTGCTTTCCCCTCTTGAAAAGCAATATAATGGGTTGTAATAATGTCCTGTCCCACTGTGCAAGAGTGGGGATGCCAAACCAGTTTAGGCTCATCTTAAATTCATGCTTGGGCTTGACTCTTTCTTCTCCATTTCTAACGTGTTTCTTTATCACTACACTCCATGGACTCTTTTGGCTACAACAGAGTTTGCCAAAATTCTGATGCACAACTACCCCATCTGGGTGCCCAACCTGAAGTTGCAACCAATTGTACATTTGCACAGTTTAATTCCTTTTTGCCAAGTGCAATGCCCTGCACATTTACACTTCTGCAACTTCACATTTTGCCGGCATGGACAGGATTTTGCTTCATCAATGAACCTCAGAATGGTTGAAATTGATTTGCAAGTCACAACTAAAGTAGACCCACTGAATCAGTGGGGGTTTGGTGACTCAGTTCCTTTGTAAGTTCCTTCAATTTAATGTCCTACTCTAAACCTTGCTATACTGGATAGAAATAATAGTGTATCCAATTTAGAGCCTTGCCTGTACCATTGGATGATACTATTTTATATTTCCAAGATAAATAACTATTATTGGATGTCAGCCAGTGTATGTGGTTGCTAGAAGAAAATGAAAATAATGGGTGAAAGAGGCATTACCAAAATAGAACAAAATCCAGCTTAATTTATGTAAATATGTGGGGTGGAATATTTCAATAATTGTGTTTTGGGGGAAAATTGTTGAGAAACAATGAATTTGGTAATATTCAAAGGTTTCTGAAATAAACTTGTTGGTGAGACCTTTGTACTTCCATATTGTGAAAGCAGTAACATGCATTATGGTTTGCCTGCAGGTGATGCTTCTAGAATGGAGACTCGTGTGAGGCCTCTGATGCCAGCTCAAGTCACCAGGGTAGCAGCTATCTCTTCACCAGCTGTAACGTTCATGGCAACCAATTTGGTGGATCAGACTTTAACAGGTGTGTTTATGTTTCACTATACTGATTTTCCTGCTACAGCATATGTGGCATATCTGCAGACTTTTCAACCAAAGATTTTCTCACTTGGCACAGTAATAGGAGAGGAACAGCCCTTTTAATAGTAATATTTTGAAATCTTAGTAAAGCTATCCTGGCTTATACAGCTGTCAGTTCTGAATATACACAAATTAAGACACTGGTAGAATTGTTATATCATTACACATTCTATTTCAGGGGTTTTAAGCCTTAACCTTCTGATAATTACTGGAGAAAGGTACACTTGTGAGGTTATTTCCCTCGCAAGTAAAGCCAGAGCAGCAGCATATCTTTTCCACTTCTGCTTCATTAAAGCTTCGATCGCAATAGATTGCCTTAGTTCATTCTAGCAGAAGGGTACCTGTAATTCATCTGCTAGGTTAAAATGTGCCTTCCAAGTACTGGAGTTAAGAATAAGGGCTCCCTACATTGACTATGAAATTATTCAATGCTTCACAGCACTTACATTCCCTCTAATTTTCTCTTTTTGACCTCCAGGCGCACACAAGTAACGAGTCGCCATACAAACATATAAACCAACGTGGGCTTTACTTTTTTAATGCTTTGTCTTAGGCCGTGGTCTCACTAAAGTTTTCTGTGCATCTTAATTTGATGTGTCGTTTTTTATGGGGCGGTCACATGGTGTTTGATGTGCAGTTAGTGTCCTGTCGACATTTTACTGCTCTGTGCCCGTCTCTACTTGCTTACTGCACATCTTTTCCCTTTTTCCTGGGTCAATTTTCTAAGCCGGACCCACAGGAAATGGCAGGAAAAGAGGTACAAAGCTAATTACTGCATATTTTCCGGGGGTTGCACAACACTAGAGTAGCAAATAACTGCATGTCTTTAAGGAAAGTTTTTTAAAACAACTCCTAGCGGTGGTTTAAAAAACTTCGGTGAAAGTGTGCTTCCGGGGGCGTGGTCGGTTGGGGCACCAAATTACTTCCCTTCACAGTTAGGATGTGATCTTTTACTGCATAGTTCGTCGCAGCAAAAATGCACAGAAAATGCTGTTGAGACTGCAGCCTTAGGGTTTTGTTTGTTTTGTTTGCTAGCTGAGTAACCAAATTTCTTCCCACATGTAGCATAAGGACCAAGCACATGAACGTGGCAACCCTCAGTGTGAAAACCAGGCTTGCTCTCAAAACAGGGATTTCTGCTGTCTTTCCTACTGCTGTTTTAAAGCATGTTACCTGTGTAAATACTGTAGTTCCTCAATAGATGTTCTTGTAATTTTGGGGCAGGAGGCCTTAAATTAAACCTTCCATTCTTTGTTCTGCTTAAAGAGGTAGATGTTCTTGTCAAAGCAAATGCGGTCTCTGCTTGCAGTGATTCTGACATCAGGAGTGTTAGTCACCACCAGTATTTGTACGTTTTATAGAGAATGTGTCATTGTGTTGGTGTTTTTCTCAGTAAGACAACTGGGAAAGGATTAAATGTAATTCAGGAAATCTGCTGTTTATAGATGCATGCATGATTGCATCCGCCTTCCATGACAATGGAAGGCAAAAGCCAGATTTCTTCCTTTGTAAGTTATTCAGTTGGAATATTATTACCATAAGAGCTTAACTGCTGGGTCCCTATTGCACGTCCCATGACCTCAAGAGGATGCATACACAAGACAGGCTTTCCTTGTAGTAACATCCCAGTTATGAAACTCCTCCCAAGTGCAGTTTGTTTGGCTCCTAATCCTGTTGAGCTTCCACCAAGCCGCTAAAACCATATTGTTTCAAAGTGACTTTGGGCCACTAAGGATTATATTTTTAATCTGATCTTTAGAGATGTTTGGATTTGCTTTTGAAAAATAGTTTTAATATTTTCCAGATAATGTTGTAAATTTGCTTTTTTAATAATCTAAATTAGAGATGGGCACGACTAGGGAAAATGACGTTTTCGAGTTGTCGTGTGTCGGAGGGGGCCCGTGTCAGCTTGTTTCCGTTTTTTGCAAAACTTCGCAAAAAATAGTCGTTTCATTTTTTGTTTTTTCGTCTGTTGTTAAACTGGTTTGGGGGGAGCGGGCTCCTGGAGGCACCTCTTTTTTGGGGCGTGGGTGCCTCCTCACCCGCTAGGAAGGAAAAGCAGGCTCCAGGAGACCCCTCATGGCATGGGGGTCTCCTCTCCCCACCTGCTGCTGCAAAAGGGCATGCATAGCCATATGGATATGCATGCCAAGTTGCACGCAGAGACACAGCAGACTGGCAGAGGCACCCCTCTTTTTGGGGTGCCTTCCCTGCAACAGTCGGTGACGGTGAGACACAAGCAGCACTCGAGGGCATGGTTTGCATGGCACTGCTGCTGCAGGAGGAGTCAGCCAGAACCACAAGTGGCGGACTGGCAGACTCTCTGCACCCGCTGTGTCTCACCAAGAAGGGAATTGTACTTGCGTGTAGTGCAATGCAAGTACAGATCTGGCTTAGGCAACAGGGTTAGCGCAAGGGCTAGGGTTAGGCTAGTTACTGGTGAGGTTAGGGTGAGTATTGGGGTGCACCTCTGGGTGCCTCTCTGACCCACTAAGAGGACAGTGTACTGTGGCGTATGGGTAAGGAATCAAGGATTAGGGTTAGGGTTAGGGGGCTAGGGCAGGGTTTAGTGGGCTTTTTGGCACATCCCAGAAGTCTCAGTGGCCAAGTGGCCATGCGATTGGTGGGATGGCTTCAAAAATTTGCATGGTCCACTCCCACATGGCCACTTGGCCAGCCCATCATTGTGCAGGTGTAAATAAAATAAAATAAAATAAAATAAATGGACAGGGGAGCCAGACGAGACATTTTGTTGCAAGAAAAACCACCACTGCTACTGTAAAAATTCTGGCAGCAGCATAGCAATTTTCGCATGTTTCTGTGGTGCTTGTGTGTTTTTGGACCACTCCATGATTTAAAAAAAAATATTGCGGTCGCCGCCCCATTTTGGATCCCCTACCCGCACCGCATGGCATGGCGTGGCGACTCGAGTCCGGCTGCCCAGGACAGGAGAGGGGGGGAGGCCGAGACCCCCCCTAGAAACCACCCCTCTGGTAGGTGCACTACTGCACATGCACAGGCTTTCCGCCTGCTTTTTTTTTTTGGCCGGGAATGGGGGGGAAGTTTAAAACTTTTTTTCTGTGCCGCTTCCGCTTTTGCGGCGGCCGGCGGCGAGACTCCCCCCCCGCCGTTGCTGGTGCGAGCCTGTGGCGGCGAGTCCCACAGAGCAGCCCAGGACAGGACAGGAGGAGAGGGGGGAGGACAGGACCCCCCCCCCAGAAACCATCCCTCTGGTAGGTGCACTCTCAGAGGCAGGCATATTTCCGCCTGCTTTTTTGGCCGGAATGGCCAGGAATCGGGGTTTTTTTAACTTTTAAAAACTTTTTTTCTGTGCCGCTTGGCATCAGGAATGACCACGACAAATCAGACCCAATTATTCTTTAGTCGGTTCGAGTTCGAGTTCTGGCCGAGTGATGCCCGTTACCGTTTCCGTTCCGTAATGGAAACGAGTAACGGAAACGGAAATGGGAATTCCGCTAAGTCATGCCCATCTCTAATCTAAATGTATTGTTAAGTTGCTTTCTCCAGATAGGCAGAAAGGTAATAAACAAATACTTTAAATTAAATTGCAAAGAAGTTGGGTGAAAATGTCCCCTTTACTAAGGAACACTGACATGTCTTGAAAGTAAAGAATATGCTATTCTGTGTCTGAAGTAGACCAGGCCAAAATTATGTCTTGAAATAGCATGTCTTCCTGCATTTGGCTGTCTAAATATTTATTTATTTATTTATTTATTTATTTATTTATTTATTTATTTATTTATTTATTATACTTGTATACTGCACTATTTGGCAACAAAGGGCACTCTAGGCATCTTTTCCCAATCCTCCTACCTAATGAAATAAGGCAAGCAATACAGGGGTTTTTCAGTGCTGGTGTTGCAACAATTAGGGAAAAGCCCTCCCTAAAATGGCTCACTTGGCACATATACTGTGGTCTTTTTAGTACCAGATGAAAAGATCTTTTCATTCTTCCAGGGATTTTAAAAATTGATTTTCCCTCTTAGATCTCTGTGTTGCTTTCTTTTTTGCTGCTGGGTTTTGGCTTTGGCTTTATTGGCCAAAATCCATTTGCATGGTAAATCATGCTAGAGTTAGCCTATCAGATCAGTGAATTTTAATGAGTTAACTTTTCCACAGGTTTCACTGAGTTGCTGTGATCATGCAAGTTGCAGTTAGAGTAGGCCTGTTTGAATTAAATAAACCCATAGAGAAGCTGACTCACCCAGACTCCATTGATTCTGTGGGATTACTCTAGTGCCATTTACAGTATTGTGCTAAGAACAGGATTTTGGCCATCATCTACTGTCCTGTCTTCACCCTTTGCTATTGATCTTATTTTGGACTATCTAACTGTCATTGTTCTACTATGGGTTTTTTTAAATGGTGTGTTTTGAATTTACTTGCAATGGTACCTAGAGACTTATAGGGCAGCCTAAAAGTGGGGGTGGCATGGGGTAGGTCACCTCTGAAATAGTGTCGCCTCCTAGCCTCCATACATGCTACTGATATACATTTTTCAGGGGCTTTTTAAAAATTATGACCTAGTGTATATTTCTCAGGAATATGATGACAGAAGGATTTCCATATTCTGATCTTGGCAAGATGATAGTGTCTGGAGTATAGGAAACAGCCTGTGTTCTTTTCTCTCTTTTTTTCCCTCCCCAGGAAAAAAAAACCCTTCCTTATGAGCCACGCCTATGTATAGTAAGTTGAACCCAGTGGAGCTTCCTAAGTAAATATGTTCAGAACTGGGTTCCTGCTTTGGAGCATATGTAGCATAATTACGAATGCCAGCAATCAGGCCATGTCTGGAGTGCCAGGAAATTCTTCTGCTTCTCTAGGTCCTGAGACAAATCTTGGTGCAAGTGGTGCTGAAAGAGAAAAATACTAATAGTTTTTGTTTGTGAGGTGGCTTTGAAATGTGGACACTAGAGATGGGCACGAATAAAAAAAATGGCATTTTGTTTGTCGTTTGTCATTTGGAGGGTCCGTTTCGGTACGTTTCCGTTTTTTTGCGAATTTTTGCAAAAAAAATGTTTTTGTTTTCATTTGTTTTGTTACCATTTCGTTACCATTAATTTCATTTTTTGTGATTTTTTTTTAGCATTTTAAGCAATTCACTCATATTGCAGTAACAGAAACGAAACACACGGCAAAATTTCCGGTGTTTCTGTTCATTTCGTTTCATTTTAGAGACAAAATTCATTTGTCGTTTCATTGCATAACAAAATGAGAAAACAAAAATGGAAACAAAAATTGTTCGATTCGTGCCCATCTCTAGTGGACACCCATCTCCGCCCTTCTACAGGTGTTGACAGGGTTCATATGACAAAAGGTGTTTTTTCTGAGTGTTGCTCCCAATGGCATGATCCATCTGTCCACCATAGTGCACCCCACGGCTCTTCCCTCTCTTTGCTTTTTGCCCTACTGACTGACATTGAGCTCACTGAGTCACTTGGGACATGGGAGGGAATGAATCCCCGAACTACAGTTGAAGAGCCTGTTTTGTTGCTCAGACACTGCTGGTGGCTGAATGAAGCCCAGAAAAAGCCTCTTTTTTCTCAGTGTTTGCCTGCCCCACTTCTGTGACCTTGGTCGTAAAATGGCAGGAGATGGGATACTGTTGTGAAGTTGCAGTTTTAAATATAATGGTGAGTTGGGTTATACGCCCCAATAATATTGCATATATTTTCTTGGGAATAAGGGCTGAGATGCTAGTCGGTAAATTATGGTAGGAGAACTGCAGGATAATAGATTTCTGGGCCATCAGAACAGAACACACACAGGCCTTGTTTCTCTGCTCACATCTATAAAAATGATTTATTTATAACAGCTTCATCTTGCAGCTCATTGTCTGGAATAATACAAGGACAGAAGAACTTTGAGGGGGAAATAGGTTTAATAAGTGCAAATAAGTGGCAGGTCCTTTTCACAGTCATCATTACCACTAAATGCTATTGATAGTTTACCAGTAATTGTGTTTTCCAATACCTGGGGACTAGCTACTGGGAATTTTAAAAAAAAAATCTAATTGGCCATATTGCTCATGTCTGTTGATCTGTATGGAAGTTGATACCATTAAAACGATTGATTTATATTTAGCTTAGATTCGGTTGGGGGTTGGGGAAGAATGAAATAAGAAAAAACTATGAAGTGAAGCCAATATATACAGGCACTTTTGGCAGCAGCTGAGAGTGGACAAAACATTCTTTTTGTGATTTAAATTTATATTTTAACTGCATTTCCATCTGTTTAAAAATTACTTCTAGTGGTCTTCAGAGTTGTTTGAGGCTGCAATTCTATTCCCAGATACAGTGGTACCTTGTATAAAGGAATTAATTTGTTACAAATGAAATTATGTTAAGCAACTTTTCCTTTATATAAATTTCCCATAGGAATGCATTGAAAACAGAGGCATCCCTAATCGCAAACATTTTTATGTTGTACGGATTCACCCCATAGACGATTCTGTTAAGTAAATTTTCCCTATCTCCAAAAATTTTTATGTTATACAAACCCTTTGTTATATGAGGGTCTACTGTATGTGGAATTTAAGCCACTGTACTTACTTTTGAGTAGACTTGTGTGAGACTGTGATGCTAATCTGTGGCAATATTGCTGCCTTTATGGAGTTGTGCTTTAGTAAAAAAATAATAATACAGTACACTTCCACAGTGCCTTATGTGCTAAGATGGTATCAAACTGCAATCCTTATCAGTCATTACCTCCCTAGTTGCAATGAACATGCAGAAGCAACTACTGTCTTCCTTGTCTGTTGCTGCTTTCTTCATGTAGAGACTAGACATGGGCACAACTCGGCGAAATGTTCATTTTCATTTCCGTTTTTCGTTTCCATTATGTAACAGAAATGGTAACTATAATTAAGCCATTCAAACTCGAACCGAAGAAAAAAAGAAAAATTTGGTCGGGTTTTTCGTTTTTGTTTGTGGCATCACGGCGATCACGCAATGCGAAGCACGGAAAAAGTTTTTAAAAGTTTTTCTAAAAGAAACCAACTCCCGGCCAAAAAAGCAGGTGAAAATATGCCTGCCTGAGGCTTTGCCACCTACCAGAGGGGTGGTTTCTGGGGGGTCCCCGGGCTTTCCCCCCTCTTCTCCTGTCCTGGGCTGTTTGCACCAGGCTGGGGCGGGGGTCATCCTCGTCGTCTCACCATGCCATGCAGTGGGGGGGGGATCCAAAATGGCGACCACAATTTTTCTTTTGAAATCGTGGTCAAAAAACACACCAAATCACCACAGAAACATGTGAAATTTATTTATTTTTAAATGTCTGAATTTTAATAGCAGCAGCAGTGGGTTTTTTATAGCAATAAAACATTATATTGATTTGATTTTATTTTATTTTATTATTTATTTTTTTAGACCTGCCCATGCCCATGCGATGGGACCATGCAAATTTTTTGAACCATTCCACCAATGGCATCGCCAGGTTTTTGACTGACACTTCTGGATGTCTCGGATGGCATAAAAAGCCGAGGCACCTTCCAGAAATCGCAGTTGGGTGTATGGATGTGGTTGAGGAAGGAGGGCTGGCTGCTGGTGCTGGTGCTGGTGTGATCCAATCGAGATTGAGGAGGGAGGCTGGAGGCTTTAGGATTTAAGTTAGGCAGGCAGGGAGGGAATTGAATTTAGAAAATAATTTCTTTGATTCCCTGCAGCTTTGTCTGCTGAAAGGAATAGTAGTTTATTCTTTATTCTTTATTTCTTCTCTGGCAGTTTGTGAGGATTTTTTTCTGATATTGGATAAAGGGGGAGGTTCGACTGGGAGTGGGAGGTGTGGATTTACCATTTATTTTCTATTTTCCCAACTTCAATTTGCTTGCACACACACACATTTGGGGTGCAAGCCAAGAACAGAACCTCTATCCTAAGTGATATCCTAACTGCCCACTCACCCGCTCGCCCGCCCACTCGCCCGCCCGCGGCCACGGCCCGCCCGCCCGCTCACCCGTGCCTCCCCCTGCCGCTGTCGCCACCTGCCCATGGCCCCCCGCCACTGCTGCCTGCCCGCCCCTCCCCCCGCCGCCCACCGCCCACCTCACCCGCCGCCTAGGGCGCAAAAACACCTAGCGTCGGCCCTGATTGCGGGATGCCCCTATGCTCTGGGAAGTCAAATTGCACTAAATCGCGGTGGAAACGACAAGCAACAAATGAAAAACGAAATGACAGATTTTTGAAAAATTTCACGACAAACGGAAATGACCCTAAACGGACCCATTCCGACAAACGAAAACTCAAAATGTCATTTTTTCTGGTCATGCCCATCCCTACTAGAGACCAAAGAGTCAGGAGAAGAAGAAAAAAACTGCTCATGTGTTGGACATTCAAGTGGTGCAAGAACCTTGGGAAATCAGGATGCTTGTTCATGAGTGCAGCCAACTTGTGAGTAGGTGACAGCAGAGGGGGAAGAGGCTAGCGGCTCCTCTCCAATTGTGTTGCTGAGAACCAATTAAATAAAATTTGACTAAGGCTCGTGTAAAATTGTAAATAATAATTGACTAAGGCTCATGTAAATTTGTTAATAATATATAATTAATTCATTCTGTGGGCTGTTTGGTACTGCAAACATTTCGGACACCGAAACACGGATTTGTATAGGAATACATTGAAAACCAATTAATCTGTTTTGGAGGTCCGGAAAAAGTAAAAAACAAAAGGAATGGATTGACTGGTTTTAATGCATTCCTATGGGAAACCATGTTTTGGGAACCTTGCTGTGGTGCCTTCCACTCCCTGCCACCCACCTCCTTTTCAGGAGCCAGCTGGATAAAAGTGCTCGATCGCGACACAGGCAGGGTGGTTGTGCCACTGCAGTTGCTGGCAATGCACTCTTTCTGGGGTCCAAGGCAGCATGACCCGGCAATGTCCACCACCTTTGCAGCTTCACAGGGACCCAAGAGACGATTCACCGGTTGCACCTCAGGCAGAATGATTGCGGGTATCAAAAAAGTGGGGAAACCTTTTCTGAGAAACTGCAAAAATGGTGACCATTGTCAAGTCACATCACTTCAGACCCTGGCAAGAGTACCTTGCTTTCGATCATGGTGCCATGACCACCCTGTCTGTGGCATGACCCGGTGAAAGGTATCTTGGATCCCTGTGCCTCAACGTGGTTGTCAAAAAGCGGAACACAGCAAAGCGGGGAAGACTTTTTGCCACTTTGCTGTGTTCCGCTTTTTGACAGACATCTTTGTTCCTCTGCTTCTGTTCCTAGTGGGGGAAAGGAAATGATGTATCAGGCACCCTGAAGCTAAACTCAGCAACGCAGGGAAGCTTTGGAGCACCTGATCTCAGCGGGAGAAATGAGGTGACTGACAAAAAAGCAGAACAGGATGAAGGCTTCCCCACTTTTTTGTGTTCTGCTTTTTGATAGCCATGTTGAGGAGTGTCAAAAGGCCCAACACAGCAAAGCCATTTTGCTGTGTTGGGCTTTCATGCATTTGCCCCAATGTGGCTGTCAAAAAGCCAAACAATATGAAGTACTGCCCCTGTGCATGCTGTGCACAAAAGGAATACATTGGAAATGGATGCTCCAGTTTCAGAAATGCTATGCTCAGCATGCTGGTGGCAGCAAAAAGAAATTATTATCATGTCTTACCAAAAAAAAAAGTAACCTGGGGCATTCCACTTAAAATCTTCTTAATGTGAAAATTAAGAAATTTTCTTAAGAAATTAAGAAATTTCTTTTTGTTAACCGATTTTTCTGTTAACTGAGGCATTCCTAAACCGAGGTACCACAGTGCACTCTCTCAAAATATACCTTTTCAAAACATCACTGAATATATGTGTGAGATGAATACACAGTTGGAAAATTCAGAATATCAGAAATATGATGAATGACTACTGTCCTATTTCCAGAGAAGGCCAGGTTGATACCAGACATCATATAGGTGCCCTTCCTCAAGCATTCACTCCTCAATGAGAGAGAGAGAGGAGAGAATGCTTGACACAGCCAAATATCTGTTTTTCTTTTAGAAGTCAATTTGTATGGGAATTCACAGTGATCAAATTCCTCAAGTATCCTGAGATGTGTGCCCTTCCCCTTCCTCAAGAGCTGTTGCCACCTCACACAAACATGTTGGCATTTCATCTGACATAATGTATTAGGAAGGAGCAACACTTAATTCTTTCAACTTGATTAACACGGACACTTGACGGGGCTTGCCTGTTCTCCTGTTGAACCTATTTTAGTGTGTACGTGGCTGTTCCTGCTACTTTCTCTGTAGGTTTTGATGCAGGTTTAATTTCTTTTTCCATTTTCTGAATATTGCTGCTCCACAGATAAGCCCTAAATGCTGATTCAATCACTAATTCACTGGAGACGTTTATAACACAAGATTCTTAATGTGCTCTGAAGTTTGGTATGTTGAGACTTACACTTTGTAATAATCACGGTGCACTGGTGTAGCATTATTAGCTACACATATGACATAGGATTGGGGTGCAGTCATCTCTTGGCCCCAGGCATTTCTCTCTCTTGGCTCTCTGCATGTCTCTTCCCCAACTTGGAACCCAAGGCTTTTATTGGTTACAGTAAATAGCATAACATATACAACAATAGGGGTGTAACTTGAATTCCATTGATGGGTGGGATGAGGGTCCTTATGTACACAATCCTTATCTAGGAGGAAATCCTTGCCGTGGGGAAGGAGCTTTGGGCTGGTCACAGACTAGTTGTTGCCTGACCATCTTGATATCTGGGTAGCCATCTGTTTCCATGTCAGCTTCAGGGTTATCTAGAGCTGACTTTGGCCTAGTCTTTCTGTGCCTGGCTATGCCCTTTTTTGGGTGACTGATGATCCTCAACCCCTGTGTTTAATGGCTTGCTTCAGCACTTGGCCAGGGCCTATTGGGGTTCAAATCCTCTATGTGGGCTCCCTACACACTGGTTTAGACAACTAAATACTATGTCTAGTAAAGAGCTGTATCACATGAAGACTTTGTACCATTGATGCTATCCTTTGGTTTCATTCTATCAAATGGATGCCAATTATGCCCTTTGCCAAAGTTTGGACAAGTGTGTTTGTAGAGCTCAGCATTTTCTGTAGAACTTGTGTCGAACATCTCTAAATGATTTCCTGGATCCATGGGCAACAAGGCATCCTCTGGCCTCCTCTATCCTATAATTTACATAAAATAGTTACAGCTGATTTATTGAGACTGATGTCAATGAACCTCAGAAAGATAATATGTATTATTTACATTAACATTATTAGATATAGGTAATTCAAGACTGAAAAATGATGTTATTAGAAAGTGAATGAAACATAGTTGTAGTCTAGACAGCTTCTAGCACATCAGGTCCTAATTTCTTCATCTCTTGTTTGTTGAGTCTTGTTCCCTCTCATATCACTTCCCCATACAAATGATGTCAGCAAAGTTTGAAATTAGTCTGTAAGTATAAAATGTTATAGGTTTCTGCTTCCTGAATGTTTTACTGAGACTTGACTTGAGTGCCGTAAACATCAATAATTTTATTCTTCAAAACAGAATGATTATGAGTTGATATCTACTTTCTGTGCCTCAGCCGTAGGCATGATTGGCATGACTAAGTAGCCGAATGTCACAGCAAGTGTGACAGCACTGGTAATGTGCCATGTCCTGCAATAGATAAGCGTTTTTGTTGTTCCTTCTGGACTTTTTAGTTCCTCCGGTCGCCATGTTATTTGTAATAGTAAACAATGCATGGGATTCCTGACACGACTTGTGAACAGAAAAGAAAACCAACCAATGCATATGTTCCCATTATTTGCAATGTGGAGGCACACTCGGGCAAAATTTTAAAGGTACTTCAGAATCATGCAGTAACAGATGGCTTTCGGTGAGGGGGAAAAAGCTCTAAGTGATAAGCATAGCATGTCATGATGTGAAAAAAGTAACTTTTTTGAGCTGTGGATTGAAACAAGAAATGGCACATGAAAGTCAATCTCTTTGCAATATTAATTTCATATCATTATACCTCTGAACCATGATACCTAGTAGTGCAGTGGTTAAACGGCCATACTGCAGCTATAACTGTGCTCACGACCTGGGTTCAATTCCAGGTAGCAGGCTCAAGGTTTACTCAGCCTTCCATCCTTCTGAAGCTGGTTAAATGAATACTAAGCTTGCTGGGGGTGAGGGACAATGTGTAACCTGCATAAATAAATTGTAAACTACCCAGAGAGTGCTTCGAGTGTTTTGGGGGAGTATATGACCTGAACACTTTGCTTCACTTTGCTACCTATGCATTGTATAGTATATTTCCTAACTGTTCATTGCCTCCAATTACTCCATAGGACTGATCAGTTCCCTCCCACCCCATTTCCTCATCAGCTAGTTTTCCAGTTGTTCCTTTGATCTCATGATTACCGACTTGGCTAAAGAAGAATGCACCAGTGAATGAATGAGCTAACAATAAGTAATGGAACACTATCATACCATTGTCCCACACTTACCCAAACCATGAAAGGCTACGTGTGGGTATATAAGAAATGACCCAGCTAAAAAGGATAGGTCACACATTTCCCACCTTTACTCTACACAAACTGCAGCTACAACAAGGAGAAATCTCAAGCATCTCCCACAGTGAGCACTCGTCTAAGGCGTGTCACATCATAAGAGACATTTACCTGGGTATGTGTGTCAGAAATAATACCTAAACCAGGCTAGCTAAGCGAAACTCTCCACTATTTTGACAACATGAATATCAGCATCTAGGACCAACAAACGTGCAGTGTAATCTCAATAGCATTGTGTTGCAATGTGAACATCTATTAATGTATATATGACCATCCCTTGTTTCACTGTAGCTGGTGTCTCTTGAAGAAACAAGCTCTTTTGATTTATTGTTTGTAATCTGTATATCATAGTCTCCTGCACACATGAGCATACCCTGCATTAATCACAGTGGATTTTCTTTCAGATGCAACGGTAGCAATACTTATGGTAGTATACTTCATTTTCTTTAACAAGAGGGAGGCTTCTCAATTAAAAAAATCTGACAAATGATACCTGTCGAGGCTTCCGAAATCTATGCTAAGGATTGGAATAACTAAGAGACGAAAAACCCTGTTCCTTCATTGAAAAGAGCTGTTTTGGAACACATTAAAAAAAGACAGCTGGCATAAAAAGCTTTATAAATCTACAATAAATACAATCAAGTTACTGAATTGCTTAATTACTATTTTATTACTCCACATTATGAATCCTTTAATTCATGGGTTGCCAGTATTTATTTATCACAGCATGGAATGCTTTGGCTGCATCAAACCTTTTTGTAGGAATTATTTAAACATATAATAATAACAACCTTAGAGCTGCAGAGCCGGAAGGGATCCAATGGATTATTAAGTCCATCCCGTCTCAAGAAGATTTAGGGGTGGGATGGGATTATCGAATTCCCAACCTCTAGCTCTGCTGCCAGATACCTAAACCACCGAGCTATCCAGCAATTATTTCTTGCAATATTGCCTTGACATTTGTTCAAAAGATTAATTGAACTGAAGCAATGCTTTTGTAATGAGTTGATGGAAAAACAGCCATTATTCAATGAGACGTTCATTTGTTGGGACTTTTTAAATTGCTCAACCTCTTCATTATATCTTCTTTAAGATCCATAGTAATGTCTACTGATGCCACCAGCTTTTTTAAAATGTCCAAATAAGAATAAAAATGAGCACATTTACAAGGTTCACTTCAGAGTACTGCTGTATGCTGCAAAAGCTGCAATGAATACCTTTTATTTTCTCATCCAGGTTGGTGGTCAAAAATTCCCATTTGGCCCCAAAGCGACCAGTGAATCTCATTTTCATAACTGTTCGGGTGGGTGGGTGAGTGCTTTTCACAACAGCGAAAGAGGGCGAGGGAGCTGCAGCAAACTTTTTTAAAGGCTTGCAGACTGGGGTTTTCACCAGGTCACATGGTTGCAATTTTTCACGCAGCATCTATGAGCTGAGGCTGCAAAGCATCCACGCCCTGGAATAATGCCCCTATAAAGATCTCCATCTACAAGAAGTGTCAACAGCTGTAAGATTAATCATTCATACATAAGGCCAAAATGACAAGCTCTTGAATCAGCAATAACATCAGCAAAAATTGAGAGTTTGCCCTAAAAAAGTATTGTGCACAATTAAATGCAGGGGTATTGTACAAAATATAGGATTTTTGTGCAAAATGTCATTTCAGCAATTTGTATTTTATTTTATTTTATTTTATTTTATTGGAAAAAAAGACATGAAACCCCCCAACATGGCAAAAATGCATATGCATTCTCATAATCTTTCCCCATTGAGAGAAAATGTTTTAATTTTTTAATTCTAACTTGTGGGAATGAAATAAATGAGGATTTACATATTCATCACAGCAGATGGCTATGCTCTGGCACTTAATGTCTTATATATGTACCTGTACATCAACATAAAACTCCCCGAATATGCAACTACCAAGAAGAATTAATCAACAGCTAAAAGCACTAAACAAAGCAAAAGCAAAGCAAACCAAAGTGTTTTGCTTATACACCACCCCATACCACTTCAAGTAGTCTCTGGGCAGTTTACAGATTTAACTATAGAATGCAGGCTACACATTAACACCCCCCCCCCAGCAAGCTGGGTACTCATTTTACCGACCTCAGAAGGATGGAAGGCTAAGTCAACCATGAACATGCTACCTGGGATTGAACCCCAGGTCATGAGCACAGTTTTATCTGTAGTACATGGATTTAACCACTGCACCACGAGGCTCTTTTACAACAACAAAAGTGTTCTGCTTATATACTGCCCCATACCACTTCAAGTAGTATCTGGGCAATACGTCTGTGAAGATTCTCAGTCATCCAGGTGCGTTTATCTGGGAGTTGAGTCATGGCTACTGGACTTCATTTTTGAGAGATAGAAACGTTTCGCTGTTCATCCAAACAGCTTCATCGGTCTGAGTATAGCTAGTGCAAGAGACCCTTCCTTATAGTCAGCTTGACCTCTTGTCCCCTGGTCTGATTGGCTCATGTTTGGATGAACAGCGAAACGTTTCTATCTCTCAAAAAAGAAGTCCAGTAGCCATGACTCAACTCCCAGATAGTATCTGGGCAGTTTACAGTTTTAATTACAGTATGCAGGCTACACATTAACACCCCGCCCCCAGCAAGCTGGGTACTCATTATACCGACCTTGTAAGGATGGAAAACACTTTACGAGTCTGAGTAGAACTTCAGATCTATAGTTTTCTCTCCTTCTTTGCCCCTTGGAACACAGCAGTGTCAGAGAAATGAATGTGGAGAAAGTTACCCATGTTGCAGGTCCCAGTGCCCATTAAAGCAGCTAGATGGGGCAGCAAAGCAGGATTCAGGTATATGCAGGTCTTCAAATGCAACCAGGAGCCCTAAATGGTCATGCCTGCATTTCCAGTTAACCAGTTCTGAATTGAAAGCGAGGGGAATCTCTGGCCATAGCTATATCTGACAGCACCACCAGGAATTTTACATAAAGGGGGAGATGGGGTTTTAGTGAAGAAACTGATAAGATTTTGCAGCTTTTCTCTACAAAAGAGTCAATTTTCATTAAAGAAACAGAAAAAGAAACTGTTTACCAACCCTTAGAAACACAGGCCCCCAATTTCATGTGGCCCTCTTTGCCAATATATATTACTGAATAAAAGTTTTAAATATCTTATAAATATAGATGGCCATGTAGTTGAAAGGCAAAGGCAAGTACCTGGGAAGGAAGAAACTATTTTTTTCCAGACCAGTGTGTCAGAATTGGAAATGGGAATGCAATTCTCATGCACTAATAAGCCGTGAAATTTTGAAAACTAATGTTTGTTTTTTACAAGTTTCCTCATTGCCTCTCCTTAAAAATAGATGCAATTTTCTGTCGCACAAGGCCAAGCATCAAGAATGGCACAGGGGTTGTCAAACCTTATTGTGTTCTGAAAGGAGAAGCTGGGTTTGGAGGTGATGAAAAGTGTCTTCTGAAGCTATCAGCATACAGTGGTACCCCAACTTACGAAATTAATCCGTTCCGAATGTACACTCGTAAGTTGGTTATCTCGTAAGTCGGGGAGCGGTTTTCCATAGGAATGCATTGAAAATCAATGAATGCATTCCAGAGCCTCAGAAAAACACAGAGACACCCATTTTTTCGTGCAAAAATCTTTATAAAGAGCACTCTAAAACATGCACGCTGCACAGCAACATTTCTTTTCAAGAACAAACATTTCCAACACCACATTAAAACATGCTACACAACAGTTCAGTGCAGTTCAAAGCCAGACAGGCATACGGACATTTTCAAACCCCACTCAACACAGGATTTGGACCTCTTGCAGGTCAATTTTCAGCTTTACAGGCACAGGCATCAAGGCACTCTGGACATCAGCACCCTCTGCCTACTAGGAATTGCAAAAAATAAAGAGTCACAGAATCCCCCATAAAGACCAAAAGTTGAAACCAAATCTTAAAATGGCTTCCCAAGGTCACATGGCTTCTGAGGGACACATGGGGAAGAAAAGAAAAGAAAATTTGCAAAGACCCCAGAAATCCAAACAGCATCAGTTGAAAGCAAAGCTTAACCATAGAATGCCCCCCCCTCACAACCCAGGCACACATTTCAATAAAAGACCTTGAAACAGGAACTGCAAAAAATAAAGGATCACAGAATCCCCCATAAAGGCCAGCAGTTGAAACCAAATCTTAAAATGGCTTCCCAAGGACACATGGTTTCTGAAGGACACATGGATAAAAAAGAAAATGTGCAAAGACCCCAGAAATTCAAATAAGAATTGCAAAGAAAATAAAAAATAAAAAGGAATCACAGAATCCCCCATAAAGACCAGCAGTTGAAAGCAAAGCTTGACCATAGAATGCCCCACCACCACCGCATCCCAGGCACATATTTCAAAAAAAGACCTTGAAATAAAAATTGGGGGGGGGAACCCTTCCCCCACCCCCTGGCAAACACACACACACCAATTACAGTACAGCGCATTACATAAAAACAAGAGAGGAAACATCAGCCTACCTTTCCAGCAGTAGAGAAGTGCAGGAAAAAATCGCTCCAAAATTGCTCCAAAAATCTCCAACTCACTCTCGTTAACCTCACCACTCCTCCTCACTCCTCGCCTCGAACAACCCACAGAGGTCAGGAAGCATGGCACAGGCATTTTAACAGCTCCCATTTGCAAAGCGCCATGGGAGAAAAAAAAATGTGTAACTCGAGGAAACCCTATATTTTTCTCGTAAAGAAGTGTCGTTTAAAACCCAATGGAAACCCGCTCATAAATCGGGATTTTTGGATTTTGGGCACATCATAAGTCGGGGTACCACTGTATTCTGTTTTGAAAAATAACCACTCTATGATCTTTATACCCAAGCACTTACAAAAAAAAAGTTATGTACCTTTGGCTTACCCCATCTTCCTTCAAGAGTACAGAGCCTCATTCCCCATTTCGAAGCTCTCAATGCCATTTGTAGCGTATTCATTGAATGTGCTTTGAATACGGACTGCTTTTGAGGTTTGCATGCATTTACAAGTAGTGAATCCAGGTCATTTTAAGGCAATACTGAAGGGTGAATCAACTTGACTCAATAATCTTAGGAAATTACTCCCTATACATCCTGGACTATGATTATATTTAGAATATAAACAACATTACTTCTATTCTCATAATAATGCCATGTTGTAATTCCATCATCTCTACTGATGCTCATTGTCATACAAGCTATAATAATCAGATGAAAGCTTTTTGCCACATTTCATACAAATAGCTTTTGGTAACTTCCCTGTCACAGCTTTCAAAATCTGGAACTCCCTCCCACAGGAAGTGAGGCTGCTTCCATCTCTGATGTCTTCAGCAACCAGGCAAAGACCTTTCTTTTCAGGAAGGCTTTTCCTTAATGACTGGGGGAGGGGTTCTGAGAGGATTTTTAAATCCAAATCACTAGATTCTATTTTGATCTCGAGAGATTCAGATATGAGATTCAGTGTGGGCTTCAGTTCTTCATGAGTTTAGAAATTTGAATTCCCAGTCCTCCTACATGGACTTCTGCTGAAAAATAAAAAAACAGCCATGCCTTTTTAAAAAGCCTGATGTGAGTAAAATGTGGAGACATCATAGAACCATAACTTTGGAGTATACCTGCTAAATTTCAGATTTGAAGTTTTGGGGATTTGCTTATTGTTGAATTTTGCTCAATTGAAAAACAAACCTGAATACGGTTTTTAAAGACATCTCCACTCTGTTCAGTGCTCAGTCTTGCTTTGCATGGAGATTTTGTCCTTCTATTCTTTCTTCTTATATTGAAAGCACCTTGTTACAACCTTTAGAAAAGCCCCAAGCTTACAGTTAAAGAAGGGGGTTAAAAATGGATTACAGTACTGCACTGAAAGACAGTACAGTGGGGATTGGGCAGAGAATAAATTTCACCAACTAACACACAAAAACTCATACAAACGAACAGGTTTTGTGACTCAAATCAACCAGTAAAGGAGTCCAAGGGAGTTTTAGGCAAAAGACTACTAGAGTCATTGCCCCCCCC
>JAHTLZ010003518.1:5392374-5437494 GCA_023846285.1 Phrynocephalus versicolor | reverse complement strand
ATAATAATAATAATAATAATAATAATAATAATAATAATAATAATAATGTTTCAAGTTCTGAAAACCTTTGGGTTCCCCCACCCCCACCCCCACTCTATTTCAGGGATGTTGGTATTTTGGCTATGCAGATAATGATGTTCAAATCATGACCAACTAAAATTTAAAAAGGAGGAGGAGAAGGAAAATATGTTGAACATTCTGGAATGTCAAACCATATCCAGAGGACCAGCTTCATAATACTTTGTGAACAATGTACTGTATATGGAATCATTTAGTGTTCATAGAATCCATTGTTTTAAGTGTCAGGAAAAGAGAGAATGTGAATTTCATTATCTGTCACTCAGGAGGAAAAACACATGGACACCCATGCATATATTATTATCATATTCCAGGCCTGCACAATCTGTTGAT
The DNA here is from genome assembly GCA_023846285.1 of Phrynocephalus versicolor. NCBI lineage: Eukaryota > Metazoa > Chordata > Lepidosauria > Squamata > Agamidae > Phrynocephalus > Phrynocephalus versicolor. The sequence goes on along the minus strand of JAHTLZ010003518.1, from coordinate 5,437,083 downwards.
CGCGGGCAACTGGTAGCCTGTGGGGCTGTTTGAAGTAGCCCACCACGTCTCTGCCAGCCTCCTGATCTGCTGCCAACGGCGGTATAATCTGGGGGGGGGGAATTGGCTCACCCACCTGCTCGGACGTTTGGTGCAGAGTTGTTCTCTTAGCTGCCACCACAATGCCCCCCCTCTCAGCTCCTCTGTAGGGCTCTCTGCCCTTGTAATTTGGAGCACCATGGAAATGTTCTGGAGCTTCAGGTAGACCGCGGGCTGTGCAACTTTGTCATATTCCACTAACCTATCTGTGATGGAAAGGATCTCAGAAGAATCACCGCCTATGAGCACATAGTTTGGCCTAAGATGAAGGTAGCTTCCTACCTACGTGATCTCCAGCCATTCACACTTGCCTGCTTTCAGACCGAGAGCCTCAGTTAAAGCACACTTTCAGATCAATATTATTTGGATGTTTCAGAGTAGATTTGGGGAGTTTGGAGGCTTAGAGACTATGACTTCACCCTTTGCAAAAATACTATTCCTAAAGATCTCCTGGTAAACTGAAAAAAACATTTTTATAAAATGAAAACCTATTTTATTATGGATTGGGTCGCCCACCCGTTACAGGCATGATGGAGGCACCAGGGTTCTTTGCGGAGTTCCAAGGGGCTCATATTGGCCTCGGGGCCTCTGCCGATTGAAGTAAAAACTCCTTCATGGTCTGACATAATGATTTTGTTTGTTCATTCATTTGTGCATTTATTTGTTCATTCGTTCATTCATTCTTTCTATTTTAATACCACACATCTGGCCTATGGCATTCGGTACAAAACTGCGACCATTAACCCATATTTAAATAATTGTCTGTGAGGTATATATCAAAAGCCCCATATATGCCTAGTTAATCTCGATACTGAGTGGTTCATATAATCAGGCTGAATTGCTTATTCTTTACAAATCATGAAGGATTTAGATTTTTTTGAAAACTAAATAGGTCTAAGTGCAGTAGTTCATAATAATCTGCTTCAGAGGGAGAACAACTGTTAGCCATGTAACCATAGCTATTGCAAAGTTTATGAAAGGGTTGGAGCAGAGCAAATTTTGAATTGCTACAGGTTTGATATGTTCTTATCTAGATGTGTCTACACAGTAAAGGAAGCCTTGGCTACCTATGGAATTCTGCATATCTTCCAAGGCTGACCGTGAGCAGTTAGTGTGCTGTTAGAATGTACCTGTGACTAGACGTATGTGACCTGTCCACAGCAGCCTTGTGGATACATTGTGGGAGGACAAGTGAGAGAAAAAAATTAAAAGAGGCAGTGAAAGGGAGGAAAGGAAATGGTGACCTTCCCTACATCTGGTTTTGGCCCAACATTCCATTAGCTTTGCTGACACCTATGACAGGCACATGGACCTAAACAGATTAGCCCTGGGGGAGGTGGGGAGTGAACTTTCATAGAAAAAACATATTATCATTTTATGCAGTACAGATGTTGGACCTTTACTGTCCTGCCTCCCATGCCAGTTTTGTCTTCTTTCTCACTGTAGTAACCTTTACATTCAATTTCAGTAACATGCCAGCTACAATTATGATATGAACCAGCTGATATGCAGATTAGTTGGGCTTTGGAAATATCAGTCATACGCAATTATATGACTATTAAGTTAGAGGTCTCAGCTTATCTAATGAAATTGAATTATTAGGTAAGGCCATGAAGGAGTGTTTCATTTCACTGTCCAATTTGGTATCAGTATTGCACCCACGTTTTATCCTTAAAACGAAAAAAGCCTATCTGTGATTGGATCTTTGTTCTTCTTGTGTGCATGGGGGGATGGGCAGAGCCTATTTGCTCAACTTTGTGTTCTAGGCTGCCTATCTCACAGATAGATTTAAAGAAAGGCAAGTGGCAGCTGTTGAGAAATGGCCGTTGCTAGCAGATTAAAAGAGTGATTAGGCTTCAGCAGAGCAATTTGTACCAGAGAATTTAAGAGTGGAAAGGTGTAAAGAGTTACACAGTGCACCACACACCCCTGACAGGTGCAGCACTTGTTGATGGAATATAGAAGGCAAGACGGCTAGTACATTATCCTTACAATCATCAGGTATCACCTTTTCCCACACCACTTTGCATGTAATGGGAAATAATTTTATTGAATATACAGTATGCCTAGACCTCTGTTCAGATGTTATATGTTTGTACTCATCACAGACAGAGGGAGATGTCTTTGCCCTGTTTCTGGTGGTCCTACTCTCCCACATGTCAACAGTGATGTGTTCGAAGATGGAAAGCCTTTGCTTTCCATGCGGCTGTCTGCAGGACACTAGAAAATCAGGCTAAATTTGCCTCTACGAATTAATGAGGCAAATTCAACAATTGGACCATAACTGCCTGTGGCCTTCTGGTGTTTTCATCCAAAACCACAAATCTGCAAGCTAGAGCTCACATACAGAACCTCCACAGAAAGGAAGGAATCTCCTCTTCAGATTTATTGCTTTCCATGTAAGACCAAAACAGTATAGTTGGAAAACACCTTACTGGAGTTGTTCGTTGAATTAAAACTTGGTGGTATATAAATCCAAATACAAGCAAGCAAGCAAGCAAGCAAACACACTAACCTCTGGTGGCTAGAACAATACAGTAGTTAATGCATACATAGGCCTATTAATTGCAAATATACTATTTTTGTGGACAGTATTGTTCCCATTCATTGAATGAGGTTCATAGGAGACAGCTAGAAGATGTGGAATTAAATGTCAATCTGGCTGAAATCATATTGCTTAGCATAATCAACTAAAGTAGACCCATTGAAGCAACAGAACTGCCAGAGGAAATGACTCATCAAATTGCCACCAATTTAGTGGACCTCTTCTAATGCATTTTCCTATGCTAAGCAACAGGTTTTCCCTCTTGTAATTTTTTCTCTAGATCTCAACATGGAGGTTTAAAAATGGAGCTCATTTAGATTAGGGAGGCTTTCTTAAGGTGGTTCCACTGTATCCTGTGATCCTCAACTGAAGATTGGCATTATTGTCTTCCTCCTCTATTCTTCTAAACTGATTTGGCTTTTATATAAGTTGCATAGAATTTAGTGATTTTAAATTACAATATATAACTGTAACTTGACAGAGCATAAACAGCACTAAGGCAGCTTGAGCAGTAATAAAAATGTTTCCAATCAACTTGAAAATATATTCCTGTCATATCCTTTTCATAATGGAATAAAAAATAACTTGTTTTGGAGGAGGGGATAAAATATATAGGAAATATTTGTTGTGTTGCTGTCAGTGACTGTTCTTCCTAGCTCTGTTTACTTCAAGAAAATGGATTATTCCAGTGTTCCCCCCTTTGTTTTTGACTGTCATTTGCTTGAAACTGCTCATCCTCCATCTGCTCCTTATTCGGGAGCTTACACCAGCTATCTTTTCTTCATGCAGAGACCATCAACTTTTAAGTGTGTCACAGTGTTTTTCGCTCCAGCCAGCTCTGAGAAGCCTATGGGGCGATAAAGTTTTTATAGATGTTCAATCTCAGATGCCGGCTCACTTAAGTCAGATAAGTCTGAGCAGATATTTGTGTATCCTTGGTGCCTACGGAGCCAGGCATCAAATGAATGCCGGAATGTGGAGTGCTCTTCTGTGGAGATACAATTGTTTTTGTAACATCAGCACTAAGACTCTGGAAATATTTTGTGTACCTCTTGCAGTAAGCTTCAAATGCTGCTGTAAAAATATTTCAGTATCAAGTAGGATTTTTGTGGGGATTGGTGTTCAACATGGCATGAGCTGAATTGTGACTTCCTGATTAAAGCACTTGTAAGATCTGTTCTCTCCTATTTCAGTTAATGATCAATTACTCTCTAAATTGCAGTCTTGGTGAAAGGAAATCACTTGGAGAAAGCTATTTACAGTTAGGCAAAAAGCAAATTTCTTGGCCCTATTTGGGACGAGAGAGTAGGAGAAGATTAAGCCTCTTCATAAATTTGACTTTTTCCTCTCATCAACTTTACACATCTGGGATAAGTTGCAGGTGGCAACCGGAATCAGTCTAAGCTGGCAACAATGTCTTGGCTATGCTAGAAAAATAAAATGTGAAGAGCAAAAGCAACATCTGCAGGAAGACGGGCTCAGTATCTCTATTGAGAAGAGATTAAACATCTGAACTAGTCCAATATCTCTGTGAAAAGTTTGTGGGAAATAATTTCTCTCTCATATTTTTCCCTTTTAAAAGAAAATCTGTAGATACACTTCTACAGAGGTTCAGCAGGATATTAATGGGTATGTGCTGTTTTTGGCTGGAAAGGATTTTTATTTTTGGGGGGTATAGTCTAAATGCCTTGTCTTGGATGAAATTGATGCTGCTTTTTTTTTTTTGAGGAATGGGGGAAGAGTACCTCTGACAGAACAGAACAATGTTCCACTAGGGACATTTACTGTATTTTAATGGTATTATAAAGTAGGGTTTATTTTATTTTGTCTTGTATAGGACATAGTCCATTTGATCAGAAGGATTAATTGACACAAGGTCAAACATTGAGCAGATCTACATAAGTTGGATATGGTACAGTTAGAAATGGGTTAGTAAAAATTTCAGCAAAGATTTTTAAAAAATCAGCTGAAAAAGCGGAAGCTTACAAAAACTAAGCCAAGGGCCAAAAAGAGAGAAGAAATATAAGTTTAGTTCAGGAAAGAGAAATGCTCACTAGGGTTATTGCTCAAAGATCTCCCAGTCGTAGAGGATTGAGAGCAGAGACACTCAGCCTACCTTTGAGTTAGGACTTGCTGGACAGGGAAGAAACTACTGTCATGGCTGGTTGAAGTCGGCAAAAGAAAGGCTATAAATGCCAGAAGCTGAAGATCAGATCAGAGAGGGATATTTGAAATTGTTGGTCCTCTCTTCGCCTCCCCCTCCCCTCTGTCCAATTGCCACCCACACCCTATAAAGTAGATGGGAAGACTACAAAGTTTGGGGTTCAGAGAACAGCCAGAGAAATATAACTTCCCACCTTCCCCCCCCGCCCCCAGCGGCTGAAGGAAAGCCTAGGAAAATGTGTGTATTATTTTACTTCATTTCACTTCTGTTTATGAGACAAAGCATTGCCAGTCCTTGGCTGTGGCTTACCCCAGTCCTCCACCTCATAAAACAACAGATCCATGTGACCCAAACAGACATCACAGGTATATGTACAGATCAGATTTATTATACTGTAAAAGGTTTCATATGCAATATGAAACAGTAGGCTGTTTGTTATATATCCTTTTACAATGGAACTGTCTTTGTTCTATAGTAATGCATACCTTGTTATTCCTATCTGATTTTTCACCAAGTCCTGTGAGACAAAGTCAATATAATTGTGACTTGCCAAGCTTTCTTTCTGTTCTCAATATTCAACTGTTTTTTGTACAATTGCAGAGATTTCTTGGATTATAGGGAGGTAATTTTCTCCTCTTTGGTTTTGTGTTGGTGTTTGCTTCATGAAGCTTTTGTTTGGTAGTATTCTTTGAAAACCTGATGTCTGAGTCACAGAGCAAGACCATTCTAATCAATGGAACTTCTGGAGAAGTTGACTCACTCATTCATTCAGTGAGCCCCCTGTAGTGCATAGGATTTTGGTCATTGTATAAAAGCAATATTGGATATTTGATGTGGTTGAAGGATAATGTGTTGTATTATGATTTGAGCGAAGGTGCTCATTTGAAGGCCTGCTTCCATTCCTGAAAGACTCCTAGCTATACTTAATTCTCATGTGTACGTGATTATATCAGCTCTTTGATTTCTAGTGTTTCTTTAAAGATCAGTCTGACATTTAAAATATTTAGCATGAAAGAAAATTAAGCTGATGATTTCCCAATAAAAGTGACTGACAGTGCAGTCCGACAACCTGTTTACTCAGGCATAACAGCCACTTGGGTTATTTGGAGTGTATTCTCAGTTACAATTGGGACCTTAAAATCAGAAACCATATTGACTTTAGAGGTCAAACTGAAAATCACATGCAACTGAGCTAAAATTCATTATTTTTTCACTTTGGTTTAGAGTATGGTTAGAGTATGGTTTCTTTCTCTCTATGCAGAAAAAATATAGTGCTTCAGAATTGCAAGAAGAGATAATGTGACTAGAAACATCACCCTTCCTGTGACAAACAATCACCTCCTATAATAAATTGTTAGAGAATACAGTACAAAACACAAATTGATTGTTTCTTTGAGGTACTCTATAAATTGGAGAAGCAATAAAAGCTGCCTTGATCGTGCTTCTCATTGCTATGGAGTGTCAAGTTTAATGGCAAATAAGGGTTATAGTTCAACTACATCTGGATGAAAATACCAATGTAAAATGTATTTTGATGAAAAAGCACTTGCATCAAATACTTCAGATTGTCAGTAATAAAATTAAGAGAATTTATTTATTTACTTTACTTGATTTCCTATGCAGATATTAAGCAACAGCTAGATCATTCAGTCGCGTCAACATCCTTTTGCATAGTGACATCATCAAAAGGAAATAATGTAATTGACAGTGGCCAATTGGTGTTGCTTAATGAGTCCCTACCTGGATTTTTCATTGGGCAACTGTTTCTGTAGTGCATAATGAGATTTCTCAGTGAGGCTGTATTAATTAGTAGCAATTTCACTTCCATTCATGTAACTCTGCAGCAGGATTTTTGCCCTTATTTAAAATCATATCAAAAACTATTTGAAGGGTTTTCTTTAAGCCATTTATTCTACTTGTTTTAATAACTCTAACATTGCCCACCAGGCACTCTCTGCATGTGTTGAACTACAGCTCCCATTCCCTAGATGGGAGGATGTTGGGACTGTGATCCAACACATCTGATGGGTAAGAGTTTCAGTAACTCTTGTATGGCAGTCATTATCTTCCTCAATATTAAAATATAATGAGAGAGATTATAGTGACTGGGGAAAATAGAGAGTTCTTTTTAAAAAAACATGAGGTAAAAGCTAAATAAATATGAACTGATTGGTCACAGCACTTTTGCCATTCATCTAACTTTGTCCTATCCCTTTTAGCAGATAAAAGTGATGGCTCTTATCCTGAGGATATGAATGATGACAACTGTACCAAAACAAAGAGAAATAAGTAAGTGATTGTAATACCTAAGAGAAAGAACTGGAAACAGGGGAAGATACATTTTCTTTTCTCTATTTCTTATTTTTTTCAAAATACTGGGGCATAGTTAGTTTTTTCTGTCCTATGTGATGTGTGTGTGTGCATGTATGCATGTGTAAAATATAAAACAGATGTTTCAGAACTGCAAAAAAGAGATAATAGTTTGGCTTTGAACTACAAGACTAGACTGCTGAAATTAATATCATCTAAATTAGTTTTGACTAGTTTAAATCTCCATTGGTTTCAATGTGTCTGCTATTAAATATGGCTACATCTAGATCCATAAAAATTTAAGTCACATCTTTTCTTGGCATATCTTCCAGGTCAAAATGGGAGTGGAACGTTTTAAGTGAATCCCATATGCATATGACCACCAATGTCTTTGTTTGAAAGTACCTGATCTCTAAGGATTCCTTCAGTGTTCGGATTAGGGAATTCCAACAAGCCACGAGTTCTCAAAACTACGTATTCAAGTCTGCATAGCAGAAGTATATGTATCTGTAGAGCTATTCCCATACCTCAGTAAACAAATTCAACACTCTAAACAAACCCAGTAGATGCCAGATAAATAATATCCACAGGAATTTTGCTGCTAATTAGAATGTGTGTCAGTTTGTTAGAATACCAGACAGATTATCTCTCTCAGAGAAGCACCAAGCACTTGGCTCCATTGCCTAAATACATTTTAAACATTGCACGCCACTTCTCCTGCCCCCCTCCGGGCATGGGAGGAGCGGCGCACGATGCCTCTATGGAGGCAAGACCAGGGCTCCAGCTGATTGCCGCTGGGGTAGGGGAGAGAAACCTTTATTTCCTCACCCCAGTGCCAATAAGCTGGAGCCCGGGGCTTGGGCAAGGGGGGGGGGAGGTTTTAAAAAAGCCTGGGGTTTTAAACCCTTCCCCCCTCCCTCAAATCCCAGGCTCCAGCTCATTGGCACTGGGGTGGGGGAGGAAAACTGTACTGCGGTCCCACAATATAGTAGGACCACAGTATATGGGGACCACTGAGGATTCGACCCATTCTCATTGAATGTGATAGAAATTCCGTCCTCCCTTCCACCGCTCAAAATACAGGGGAAAATCAAAGGGGCAGAAATCCCAGATAAATTCTCATGAGGCAGCAGAGGTTATCTATCCATATTCCAGAGTTCCTGCTGGAAGATGGGCAGTATAGAAACAAAAACAAATAATAATATTTTGCATTTCATTTCATATTTAATTGTTTCATTTATATACCACCCATTTTCCAGAACGGAACTCTGGGTGGTTTACAGCAAGTTAAAAGAAGCAGCAATTTAAAAACAACAATATAAAAGACAAGAATGGCAAAGACTCAGCAAGATGCATCGGGGGGGGGGGGAAGGGAATGAAAGAAAGAAAGAAAGAAAAAGAAATTAAGTTGCATTTCTTCATAACAATGAGCTAGGATTTGTTTTATCATTTTAATTACCAAGTCAGGTATAGTCTCTTCCATATTCCTTTCCAAGCCAGCCAGCCAACCAATCAATCAAGCATAGCCTAAACGTAGTGAAGACATCATGTGACAAAATTGCTTTGTGTAGAGCCTTGTGTCTCACTGGTTAAATTTCATTACTGCAGTCAAGTATCTGCTCATGACCTGAGATCTGAGGGAGCTGGCTCAGGATTGACAGTCTTCCATCCTCCTGGGGTTGGTAAATTGAGAAGTTGACTCACTTTGAGGGGGCAATGTGCAGCCTGCATAACTGAATTATAAACCACCCATAGAGCATCTTACGCGCTACAAGACAGTATATAAGTAGCACACTTTGCTTTGTTTTGTCATTGGAAAAGTTAGGGGGTAATTAACCAAGCCTCAGTGCACCCCCCAAAAAAACCTGCTCCAGACAGCTGAGAAACCTCCTGTGGCTGCTTTTTGAACAATGCCAAAGATGGCAAGGAATGGATTTAGGCCATGGCTTTTTTACCTCCCCCATGGGTGAAATAATAGGCAAGGCATCATGTTGGGTTGTGAATACGGGCCACACTTTATTGAGTACAGTGCATCTCATAACAGAGAGGGGACTGCCACCAGGCAGGGAACCATTGGAGATCTCCGAGAGACCTCACCAAATGCATCATTTGGGGGGGGCAAGTTCCGCAGCCTCAAGGGGGCGCCATTCCAGAGTGGCACCCCGTCGGCCAGCTGAAGGTATACCATCCCCCTGTTGGTGGGTCGCCATCATGTGGCCAGTACCAGCTTTGATAGGGTTACAAAGACCTAATTGCCCCAGCTCCATGATCACAGGATCTGCAGAGCCGTGAGGTTGGAGGGGCATAACTTGTTAACCATTTTGGAACTCACCCGATGCTTCTGTTTCCCACCCTACTCACCAGCATGGACAAAGCCATGCTACCTGTGCCAGTGTGGGATAGGCAAAAAATCCTTGGTCAATCGGGGGTGGGGTGGGGGGTGGAATGCAAAAATACCTATCCGGCCCCTTAAGGTGACCATATTATGACACAATAGGTTTTAATAGGCGGCGGGCAGGTGGGTTGCTGCCAGCCAGGGAAGAAAGAAACTGCATGGGTGGTGAGGCCCTGTTATGTAGGTCCCTCGCTCTGCCCCCTTTGCATGGCTTGCAATAGCTGAGTGCGAGGGTTCTTGTGTTACTTCCCGGGGGGGGGCAAAGAGGTCCCAGCGCCAGACGGGCGGAACGGCCCTTCTCCCCATCAGGATTTGAAATCCACCTCCCTATCCCATTCTCAGCATAAGTGGTAACCTTTACTTACTTCATTTTACTTCTATAGTTATTTTAAGTACATGCACAAACCATCTGATCTGTTGAATCGCTCTCTAATTAGACCTACAGAGAGACTCTGTATTGTTGCCTTTGTTGGTGAATCAGTTTTCTGGACTCCTATCCGTCTCACTGAGTATAAAAAAGTTCTTTGTGATTGCCAGAGATTAGACTGGAAATTTCATAGATCTTATTCCAGCATAGGATAATTGGGGAAGAATCAAAATAGCTAATACAATATCCAAGTCTCTAGTCTAAAATGAAGAGTGATAATTTGATGCCTTTGGAGCTACTAATACCACACAGTATCTGTTCTATTATAATTTAAGAGTGAAAATGTATCATACAGTTATTGATGGAAAGAAAATAAAAGACGAGGACCTGAATTGCTTTAGTGGATAAGGCAGTTTAATAGCTGAAATCTGATATTAGCATTTTCCACTCCAACAATGCTTTTCAGAACCTTGTGAGAATACATATATATTTGCATCCAGTGGCTAAAAGTGTCTCATCTGTTACAAATGCAATTGATTTGGCTCAGTATTCAGATGGTTTTTGCCACTGAAAATTAGATCATGTTGATGAATCTTTTTTTTTTCAACTGATGTAGGAGTAGTGACATGTTTAAATCATTTCTTTGACAAAATGGATGATGAGAAAATTTAATGCTGTGGCCCTCATTATTTTCTCCTTCCTTCTAAAGAACTGGATCCTCAGTAACCTCACCCTTGTAATAACTGCCTTTAAATTTAACCCTTTCAATTCAAGGATCTGAGGAGAAGTCTTTTACATCTCACTGAATGTGCTCAGAATCCCCAGTATAACAGGAGCTGTACAGAATCAGGGATCAGAGTATGGATACACTACAAAATTAAAGCCATTTGATATGATTTTAATGTCATGGCTCCATCTGATGGAGCCCTGGGATTTGCAATGTGATGTGATACATGGACGAATGTGTTATAAAATCCTAGAATGTGCCAGTGAATCTCAGCAAAGAAAAAAACATCTACAAGTCTTAAGGTCTTTTAGTAGGAGCTACAGTAGTTATAGAGGTATAAAATCACTTGGAACTGTAGACATGGAAGATTGTAAGCCCCTTCAGTCAAATATATGAAGACTTTCCCTTCAGGGATTTAGCCACAAATTTATCCATAAATGTCAGGGATGACAATTCTGGGTTTAGGAACACTAAAGTATTGCCACACTGCTTGAACACTTGGAGGAACACTTCCCAAAGGGGCAAAAGTCAACCTTTAATGCAGCAAAACAATGGGTGATTCCAAAGCCTGGAGGAAAACCCCACTACTTCTACTTAAAACCAGTTGGCTTTGTATATCACATTTAAGCATAGCCGATCCTTTTCCGCTATGCTGTGTCAGAAAAAAATTGTGCTCCTTTTATTGAACGCCTTGCTGCTGAGCTTGTAAAGATAACTGAGAGTTACAAATATATTCCCATCCCGCATATCTCTTCCATTATTTAAGACTGGAAGATCCTCAGAACGCTGAGCTAGACAAGGTCAAAGTAGAAGAGAAAAATGTGAAAGCATCGGAACATCAGATTATGCTTCCTTTGGAAGAACGTATTACCCATTTTCGAGATATGCTACTGGAAAGAGGGGTAAGCAATAAGGCTGGATTGGTCTGTCATAATTTATGGGAATGAGATATAATATCAGTGTTCCCAGTAGGCATGCTGCAGTATTCTAAGTTCCATTTGCTTTTTAAAAAATATTGCTTTCTTATCAATACATATGACGGTTGAATGCTATTATGTTCCTATCATTTGTTGTGCATAAAGCTAGGTGTTTTAATGGACTCAGCATGATTTGACTCATATCCAAATGGCAATATTCTTTTTTTTTTCAGTCTAATCTCAGGATTTTTGGTTTATACTTAACTGTGTCACTGTCCTCATGTAGCAGGTTGGTTATTCAGTGTAAATCCAAGCCAGTCTTCACTGAAGCTGTTGAATGTCTCATCCTAAATTCTTGAATGGTTTTTCAGTTCCAAACTGTTTCACATGTGCTTACTGATATAATTGTAGAGATTGCTCTAATCATAATGAATAAGTGTAATAAATGGAGAAGATGGGGGGGGCTGTGAAAGCCCTTGTACAGCTATTCGGCACATTGATAAATGTGAGGTGATCATGGCATTTTTATATGTAACAAACATTGTTTATGGTGACTACATGGTTTACCAACTTTAAACTTTCGGGTATAAGACTGATAGATATATAGTTAATCTCAATATTTATGATTCATAGTATATTTCACCTTTTCTTCAGAATTGATTGTCTCCTTGGTACATTATTCTGTACCAATGCAGCCTTTTCAGCTTTTATGGGACTGCATAGAACCTTCAGCCATACCCACAGCCAGAGATTGGAAATGTGACATCTGTGGGCTACATTTCCCAGAATCCCACAGACAGCATGACTCTAGACTATGCTGGCTGGTAGGGATGGACAAGCAAGCCCACATTGTGCTTGGAACCCTCTGTGAACCAAGTGAGTCCAGGTTGTGCTTGGAACCCTCTGATATACAACCAAACAATGTCTTATCTTTCTCTGGGTTCGTGCAGGGTTAAACTCCAACAGGACTCAGGCTGCCACGTCATCATCTTTGATTGTGCTGTGGTGTTGGCCAATCAGACAGGGAGGCGGGAAGATGCCAGTCCCTACACAGCTCCTGATTGGCAAGCACCACAGAGCAAACAAAGATGGCATCGCAGCCTGAGTCCTCGTTGGACTTTAACCCTATGTGAGCCAAGAGAAAGGTAAGACATTGGCTGGGTGTGTATCAGAGGGTTCCAAGCACCACTTACGCTCTCATGGGTTGTTTCGGAACCTACTGGTTCCAAAACAAAATGTCCATCCCTACTGGAGATTCTGTGAGCATAAATGTACTTACATGAAATGTCCATGCTGTAGCAGTAACTATTTGGAAGGCATTTTATCATGTAGTGATCTCATGTTATCTTTGGCCATGGCATGAGTGAATGATGCAACAATGTGGGAAAGACAATCTGATTGGGTATTTCTAATGGGATTTTCATTCTCAAGTTTTCCTGGGGTTGTAAACTGAATAGGAAAGATTCTCTTTTACCTTACAATTGCACATTTCACAAAGAACCCACAGTCATAAGAGATAACAAACATTATCGATAGCAAACCTTTAAAATGCATTAAGAGATAAAAATGGGTGTGTTTTAAAATTAATTGGCAACCTTACCAAGCCTCAGTGCTTTTTACAGTGGAAATTCTATTTATTCCCATAGTTAACATTTAAAATAATATTAATTCCCTATCATTTATCCACATGCTTTAAAGCTTGGAAAATTGTGTCCCTTTCAAGTTTGCAATGTGCATATACTTAATTAAAATTCACTTTTCTTCACCAGGAGAAGAACAATATTCACTTATGGAAATATGAACGTTGACCAGTTAAACCCTGGACAAGACATTGATGACATATAGCAGGGCTGTTCAAATTTGAACAGGCCAAGGTCCACTTTTTCCAGCCCAAAGTGCCTGAGGGCTGCTACACTAAAACCTCTACTTAAGAATTTTATCTGTTCCAAACACATGCTCATAAGTAAAGACTTTTGTAAGCAGAACAGTGGTTTCCCATAGGAATGCATTGAAAACCAATTAATCTGTTCTAATTAATGCCATGGCCCTTGAACTGCCCCACTCGGCTCAGACAGTGGGCTGGTAGAACCAGAACTTTGCTGGGGCAGTGGTGGTCCTTGGAATGGAGGAGGGAGGGGGTTGGAGAACTTATCCCCTCACTTTTTTATTGATGGCCGGTGGGCTACTTTTGAACCTTTCATGGGCTACCAGGCAGGCCTGACATATAGGATAAAGTGGCCCATGGTCTATGGAGCTAGGCATATTAGTCTGTTGCAATAGAAATACATGTCAAATCATGTAACAAACACTTTAACAAGAACAACAACAATAAACTGTTAGTTCTTGAAACAGCTTGAACCAAATCAGAATGATTCAGAGTTGTCTAAATCAGATTGATCTTGATTTGATCTGAATTAGAGGTTGCATCATTCCAACTGCAATGAAAGAAAGCCAGACAGAGTTTGTCCAAAATGTTACAATTCTACATGCCTGCATGTGGCTCCATCATCTTGATGGCTGCAGAGTGATTAATCCCCAAGCATTTAGTAAATTGTTTCTGTCTCACTTTCTGTCACACTTGCCTTCAGGTCTCTGCATTTTCTACATGGGAAAAAGAGTTACACAAAATAGTCTTCGATCCACGTTATCTTCTGCTGAACTCAGAAGAACGTAAACAGGTGAGTTTGCTTGCTTGCTTGTTTTCACCATTCATAAAGGCTTCCCACTAACTTACTTCCCTGCATTGCTCACAAATATTAAATAGGAAAGTGCAGTACTAAAGCACAACTTCATAAAACTACAGGAAAGATAAGAGATAAAATCATTTTCACCGTATAGCCCAAAATGCAGCAGGTCAAGTACAGAAGTTGAGAATCACAGATAAAGATACAGTGGTAACTCGGCTTATGAGTGCCTTGGTTTACGAATATTTTGATCAGCGAGCAAAAATCTCTTGTGATTTTTGCCTTGATAAACGAGCAATGTCTTGATATATGAGCATCAGGGTCACTGGCCCAGGGCTGCTGGCTTCTGGCCGCTGCAGCCCCAGGACTGAAACAGCAGCTCTGCTGCTCCATGACCCACCACTCCCCTCCTTGCTGGGTCAGGGCTGCCAGCTTTTCACCTGCCAAGCCGTGGGTACCCCACCCCAACACTGGCTGTCCACTGGTGTCCTGGATGAGTTGAACTTGGATGGCAAAAAGATGCCACCACTGAAGTGGGAAAAAGCCAGTGTTGGGGCAGGCACTGGAAAGCCACCATAGCAGGGAAAAGGCTTTTCGTCCTTGAAGAAGCCCAGTGCCAGCAGGGCTAGAAGGAAGTTGTGCAGCTGGTTGTGGCTCAGGCTGAACTTCACTGTCACTGAAGCCCCATGCCCGGCCTTCTGCCTTTGCTGTGGGCTGCTGCTGCCTAGCTGTAGCCTGCATAAAGCTCCCTGGGCATGGCCACAGCCTCCATTGCACTCCCGGTGCTGCTGCTTACTTCATGTTGTATGAAGACTGATGAGTTAAGTCGTGCCCACCTCCAATATATTATTTTTAAAAAGTTGTTCGAAAGTATGAAAAAAAAATCACCTTGCACAAAAAGGGCCTTAAATAACATGCTAAGTAAGCCTCTCCAAAGTAGTAAAAACACACCACTAAAGTGTCACCTCTAAGGAGGCCCTCTCTCCCATAGATGCTCCCCCCAGGTTTCTTAATGTGTACTGTTTTTCATAAAGAATTCATGGCCACATTTTTAAAACAGTGGAACTACTATTCATTCCCATTTACTTGCACCCATATATCATATTAAAAACCACATTCATCATGTCATGAACCAATATAGTCCTGGGCTATACAGACGCAGCCATGTGAGCAAGAGAAACCATATCAGGCTTTTCTAAAGATAACTTCTCTTGCTCTTTTGGCTTGATGCAGATTGAATGGGAAAGAATCTTGTGATTCTCTTTCACTTTTTTTCTGCACAGCATGAAAGCAGCTGCCAGAGAGGGAGAGGGCAGCGCTTGTATAGATAAATATAGGGAACAGACCAAAAGGTAAATTTTTTGGAGGCAGAGGAGAATCACGGGTCCCTTTCCTAACCTCTGCATCCAGCTTAACTGAAGGAAGGCAGGTTATAAAACAAACATCTAGTTTTCATTTGTGACAGTAGCTGCTCAGAAATGTGGATTAAATTAATATGTTTTACATGGTACCCTCAGCATACATAGAACTATTGAGAAAGCCTCAACTCTAGAGATGGACATGAAATGGAAAAATAATGTTTCATTTTGTTTCATGCCCACCCCATTTCATTTGGGTCCTAGATTTGGTGCCCAGGAGCCACCTTTAAAGGGCTCCAGCTGAGCTGCCATCAGCTGTACCCCTTTAAAACTGGCCCAGTCACCGGTAGCAACTGGGCTATTTTTAAAGGGGTCCAGCTGCTGACAACTTGGCTGTACCCCTTTAAAAATGTCCTGGTCACCACCAGGAGATTCCCCCGGTGGTGACTGGGCCATTTTTAAAGGGGTCCAGATGATGACAGCTCAGCCGGGCCCCTTTAAAAATGGCCAGGTCGTCAGTGTGAGGCTCCCACAGTGGTGACCAGGACATTTTCAGAGCAGTCCAGCTGAGCTGCCATCGGCTGGATCTCTTTTAAAATGGGCCAGTCAGCACCACGGGGATCCCCTGGTGGTGAGTGCACCATTTTTAAAGGGGTACCGCTGATGGCAGCTCTGCAGGACGCCTCTGAAAATGGCTGTCCAGAACCAAATTTGGTGCCTCTAGGACCCAGGGGAGTCACCCCCACCTTCCTCCCAGCTGAGAGAAGGCTGGAATCCAGGGCTGAGAGGAAGAGGTGGGGAGCGCCAGAACGGCTGCGGGAACCCAGCTCCACCTCTTCCCTCCCCTAGACTCTGGTGGTGGTGGCAGTGGCGGTGGCGGCTCATTGCCAGCCCAGCAGGTAAGGGACCCTTTTACAGATGGAACAAAACTGTTTGGTTCAACAATAACAAAAATGACCATTTCATTACATCATAACAAAATGCTGCTTCCTCATTTCATTTCCTATTGAAATGACAATACAGCATTTCATTTTTCATTTCGTGCCCTTCTCTACTGAAGTTATATGTAACTGAGCTGTATCATATGTGACAAAAATTATATTCCATGGGAAGAAGAGAATATTTGCATTTAACCCTCCCTTTTGGATCAAACTCCCTGCACGGGCAAAGTAAAGCCCTAAACAGACATTGTAAGTTGTCATCAGACATCATTGCAAAGTCGGAAGAGGTGTCTTTTAGTGTTTTCAGCTGAAGGGTTCCTGATCATGGGAAAGTTGAAGGCATCTTCAGCTGAACATGCTTGCAAACACCTCTTCAGACCCTTGTGGTCAATTGAAAAATATTTGATTGACATCCGGTGGCTGGGAGGCAGGGTTTAAAAGTGGGCTTCCCATCCATACCCCAGTTACAGCTCTTTTCACTTCTGGGCTATAATGCCTGCATAGAGCTTAAGTATCTGCTAAAAAGTAATCATTGTCAAAAAAATAATAATATCCTGTTCTAAACATGCTAAAACGGCATCTTCTTTTAGCAAAACAAGTTGCACTTGTAAGGTAAAATTGCAATTCAGCATCTCATAGTGGAAACTACTGTAACAATATACTTTTTAAAAAGAGCAGACTTTTTAAAGCAAGGGGGACTCTCTATTTCCTTTCAGTGATTTAAGCAAGGGCACAGTCTAGACCTTGACTAGTCAATCAAGCTTTATTGCTCCTTGCATTTATCAAGCTTGCACATGATGTAGTAAAATTATTTAATGAAGAGTCGATCAAGCTTATGCTGTGGGTATTAGCTTTGAAACATGGGTGACATGGGTATCATTTGTGAAATATATTGCGCACTCAGAGAAAATGGTTATGAAAAACAATTTTTGTATTTTCTCTACAGAGAAGATTAAAGTGGTGTTCATATATCTGGAAGGAAAAATAACCTAGTACTCAAGGAAGACATTTATGAAGTGTTATAAAATAACTGTTGTTCTTATGGCCAACTGGAACGTTATATATCGCTGGATTAATTCCCTCACCTTTGGTAACCTTTCCTTTAGACATGCATTGTAGAAGAGCTTAACTTTAGAGACAGGTGAAAGCTAAGAGAAATGTCCCATGGTAAAATCCTTATTCCTGAACTAGGTTGCTAGTTCAGGAATGAGGATTTATCTTTGGATTACTAGATCAATGGCTGCATTCTGCTAGAATTGGAGAGGAAGATGCAGAGAGACTTAGTGGGAACAGTCAGAGTCAGTTTATATGGAACAGAGCAATTGACTGAAGTACATAAATTCTATATTGCACAAGTACTTAAGAACATAATGACATAAGAAGAGCCCTGCTGGATCAGGCCAAGGGCATATCTAGTCCAGCTTCCTGTATCTCACAGTGTTCCCCCCAGATGCCTCTGGGAGAACATGAAATAACTATATACCTGTTTCCTGATGCCACTCCCCTGCAGCTGGCATTTTGAGGTGCCCTCCTTTTAAGCCTGGAGATAATGTGTCTTCATTGTGGCTTGTAGCCTGCTATGGAATTTTCTTCCAGAAATTGGTCCAATCCTGTTTTAAAGGCATCTAGGCCAGATGTCATCACTACATCCTGAAGCAAGCAGTTCCACAGACTAACAATAAACGGGGTAAAGAAATGTTTTCTTTTGCCTGTTCTCACTCTCCTGGTCCTCAGTTTGATTGGATGACCCCTGGTTCTGATATTGTGAGAGGGGAAAAGAGCTTCCCTCTATCTACTTGATCCATCCTCTACATAATTTTGTATATCTCAGTCATGTCCCCCTCAGGTGCCTTTTTTCCAGACTTGAAAGCCCCAAACTCTGCAGCCTTTTCCTCATAAGGGTGGTGTCCCAGCCCAGTAATTGCTTTAGTCACTCTCTTCTGCACCTTCCACTGTGTCTTTTTTCAGATGGGGCAACCAGGTCTGGTGTGCTGGTCTGAAGCATATGCCATTACAGATTTCTCAATAGTTGTGGGTTCAAATGTCAGGTGAAAGTTCTGGACAACTGAAGTGAGAGATATGGAGTTGGATGTGAACTTTGGACGCAGAATTTAATTGGTTGATTTGTGAGGCGTTCTGAGCTTTGCAAAATTATTTAAAATGAAGCTTTCTCACTGACAGGACATTAGCTAGAGACTTTCTGAATCCTCACTGTGCCCACTTTTCTCCCTACTATATGATGATACAGCCTCTGGCAAAGGAAAGGAGAGATGGTTGCTCCGACAGTGCAGAAAATATGTGGCAGCCATGTCATGGATGAGGGTTTAGCTAAGCAGCACAGATTCATTTGGGAGAATATTTTCATTCGAGAACTCCCCCCCCCCACAGCAGATGGAAGATCAAATGTCAAAATATAGGACTGTTTGGCAGATTGTACAATGTGTTATTTACTCTCTTCAAGTCAGGATACAGAAAGGAATGGTTTGTTACTATCCTTATTGCAAAGGCTTTTCCATAAACAGAAAAGAAGATTACACCCATTGTATTTTGATTGCCAGAATGGCCATTAAGTCAGATGAGAACTTGTGCAAGGGAGATGATTAAGCACCATTCTTTTTTGCTTCTTCTTCTTCTTCTGTTTAAAGGCAAACATTTCTGCTGCCTCTTAATCAACAGTCCCAGCAACAAGTCCACAGCTCTTTATTGATCTTATGTCCCAACCTGTGGGCATCACCATGGTCCACCCTGATTTAGCAACCCTGAGACAAAGGAGTATGGAGAAGCAGGGGAAAATGTTAGATCTGGAAATAGCACTACATTTAAGGGCTCAGAAGCTGCAACCATGAGCCGTTTGTTAATGTTAGCTTAATGTATTCCTCTATTTTTGACCTCATGGAGGACTGTTTCCTGGAACAATTAAAATGTGCCTCTTATTATATTACTCTCTGACACTCTCAGGAAAGGAGAAATAAAATAAAATGGGTGTTGTTGCTTTTTCTAAAAGAACCCGATAAGGTTTTCAGTAAAAAAAAAAAGAAAAACAGAAAACAGAAAACATGGCTCTGCCAGCAGCAAATAGCCCATTTGCCATTGTTCTTTGAAAAAGGTTGTGTGATCCAACGGTTTGCCTGCAAATAAACAGAATTAGGCTGATCAACTCTTTTGCATGGAGGACTGACCGAGGGCAACTTCATCCCATTTCTCTCCTCATTTTCCTAAAGAGCTGATTGTCACAAGGCATTTTCTTTGCAGAACCTATATGTATACCTCGGCTGCTGCCCTGGGATTGTGTGTTAGGCTGGGAAATCACATGAACTGCATCCAGGATGAGAGGAAATAGACTTATTTATTGTATTGCCTTCATCTTGTGTTTTATTGTTGTTTTAATTCTACTGTTAACCGCCCAGAGTTCCCTGGGAAGACGGGCAGTATAAAAATAAAATAAAATAAAATAAAATATAGTAAGTGATTGCTTTCAGGGTACTGAGCACTGGCCAGCTGGTGTATGGAAGAGATGGGGTCAAAAATGAAATGAAACAGATAGCAGCACCAGAGGAAGGAGAAAGAGGTAGAGTAGACAGTGGCTTGCACTGGCTCACCAGCATGAATGTGACCAGATGAGCCAGCATAGCAGCAGACAGGATATATTGATTAAGCCTCTGAATGGACATGGATATACTATGTAGTCTAAAGAAGCATCCAAAATACTCAGAGGTACGTAGTCCTAATGGGAGTAGAGTCCTCAATCCTCTGTCATTTACTCTTGCAAATGTGCTCACTTCAGAAGCCTTAGTAAATCTTGCAATTGGTCTTATAACCCAAAGGTTTTGTTTCTAATTGTGCAGATCAAGAAAGTCATATGTTGTGGTGATTCAATTAGCCAGGGAGCTGCTTTGTTATGTTTGGGAGGTTTGAATGAAATAGTTCCCAGCAATCTCTTGTTCTTTTAACCTCTAACTGAAGGGAACATTATGCACTAAGCTGAATATCAATCAGTAGGATACTGGGCCAACAAGCCCTATACTTTACATTTGTGACAATGAAGCTTATACCTTACATCAAAGGCATAAGGACAACTGTCAAGCACTTTTACTTCCAGTCTTTTCACAAAAAGGCAGTTGTTCTGAAACTAAATGGGTCAGAATTGGATTGTGGACTGAGCCTTCTCTTGTTTTATTGGCATTTTGCTTCATCTTGCACATCAGTTAGAGTGAAAAGGTCACAGCAAATTAACAACAGTTAGAGATATAGAAGGAATAAGACCACGAGCTTTGGGGAATGTACATTGTGAGTAAAGAGGCACAGAGAACTGAAATGGTCTTGGAGAAAGCAGCTTGGTTTTGCAAGCAGGTATTACTTGTCAAGTCAATTGATGTTAGTTATGATAAAAAAGGATGCAGTTATCTCATTTACATGCATACCACTTCTTTCCTGAAGTGCCTTTATGAGCATATGAAACTGCATTATAGTCAGTCAAATACAGGTTCATTTAGCTCAGCACTCCTATCATCCAACTAACAACACACTGGGTAAAAAAATTCTTTTGTCTGTTCTCACTCTCCCAACCCACCATTTGAATGGGTGCCCCGTAGTTATGGCATTTTGTGAGAGGAAGAAGAGTGTCCCTCTATCCACTTGACTCATGCTCTGCATTATTTTGTACGTCTCAATCATATCACCCCTCAAGCACCTTTTTTCCAGACTAAAGAGCCCCAATTGCTGTAGCCTTTACTCATAAGGGATGTCCCCCAGCCCATTAATTGTTTTAATCGCTCTCTTCTGTACCTTTTCCAGTTCCACTATATATTTTTTGAGATGCAGTGACCCGAACTGTATGCAGTCCTCCAGGTGTGTTCTTGCTATCGTCTTGTACAATGGCATTATAATGTTGGCTGTTTAATTTTCAATCCCCTTTTTGATGACACTAGCAAGGAATTGGCCTTCTTCACCACTACCACACACTGGGTAGGCACCTTCGTTGAGCTATCCACCAGCGCACCAAGATCTCGTTCCTGATCCATCATGGATAGGTCAGAGTCCATGAGCTGATAGATAAGAGTAGGCATCAAAGGGCAATTTTCACAATGGAGAGAGGTGAAAAGTGGTATGCCCCAGGGATTTGTCGTGGGACCAGTGCTTTTCAATCTGTTCATAAATGACTTAGACCAGGCTTGTCAAAACTTTGGCCTTCCAGATGTTTTGGACCACAACTCCCACAGTCCTTTGCCATTGGAAATGCAGGCTTGGAATTTTGGGAGTTGTGGTCCAAAACATCTGGAGGGCCGAAATTTGGACATGCCTGACTTAGAGACAGGGATAAGCAGTGAGGTGGCTAAGTTTGAAGATGAAGGACCTCTCCAAACTGAGAGAATGGGCTGTGAAAAAAAAATCTCTGAATCTTGCTTTTACCATCTTTTCAAGAA
Organism: Phrynocephalus versicolor; assembly: GCA_023846285.1. Lineage (NCBI taxonomy): Eukaryota > Metazoa > Chordata > Lepidosauria > Squamata > Agamidae > Phrynocephalus > Phrynocephalus versicolor. Next base: position 5,415,174 of record JAHTLZ010003518.1, on the reverse strand, counting down.
TGAACTAAACAAATGGAATATATCGAACAGGTAACTAGTTTCCTAGTGTTAAGTAAGTAAACTTTTCTTCCCATTTTCTTCTCTTCTTAAGATATTTGAGCAGTTTGTCAAGACTCGGATTAGAGAAGAATACAAGGAAAAGAAAAATAAGCTACTACTAGCCAAAGAGGGGTTTAAAAAGCTGCTAGAAGAATCTAAATTGTCACCAAGGTATGTTTTTTTCCCTGAATGAGTCCCTATCTGTGAAATATAAATTTGAACTCTCTCTCTCTCTCTCTCTCTCTCTCTCTCTCTCACACACACACACACACACACACACACACACACACACAAATTTTAACTGGCACAAACATACAATATGTAACAGTCCTTTGGTCTCCCCTGGACAAAACTTCATTCTAACAAATATATACTGGTAATTTGTTGTTATATTCATTAGTTTGTACCATTATACCGCACAGTGCACCAAGACCAGATATGACAGACAGGTTCATGCTGGGTATACCCTGGATCAGAAGCAAACTAACCAACTGAAAGTTTGATATAAGCAGGCAACTGAGACTGCAGCCATCTGTATCCAAGGCCAAGGTAGCTGAGACGGTTTCCTTGTCCATAGTCTCCATGAACCCAAGACTCTCAATGTTGCCAGAACTAACCTTTATTAGGGTTGGAAAGTGGTATGTAACATCAGGTTGGCCACCTTGAGCACGCCTCACTGCTCCCAACACTCCATGAAGGCTTGCTTTACTTCATTAGCCTCTCATTGCTCACTGTCCTTTACATTTCTTTCGCTGGTCCACCAGATCTCCCTGTCCCAGGCTGGGTTAGAGTTCACAGCAGTGACCTCAGTCAGTTAGGGCCCCTCAGGGAAGGTGAGTAATGCTGGGCCAATGGAAGTGTCCTTGTCCCAGCAACTCATGGTATTAATTGATCAGATGCTACAGCCCCTGGTGGTGCCTCTTTCTTCTTGAGTGCTTCTTCATCTGGTTGTTGGTCATCCAGGTCATGGCTCTGTCTGTTCCCTGGACATCTCTCGTGGGGGTGCAGGAGGGGCAATCCATAGCTGCTACCCTTTACAGCTTCTGTCTGGCATAGAGCTGATCCATTTGATGGTCTGTGGGTCATGATGACGCAAGGGCTAGTTCTTAGTCAAGATGCAGAAGAAGTGGCTCTTAGCATGTCTCTGCCCCTACCTCTAATCCTGTGCCTGATGACAGCAATGAACTGTCCTTCACTTCCTCTTTTTCTCCCTTTAAGCCCAGATTCTTCCCTTTCTTTGACCCCACACCCTAGATGTGGCTCGTATTTTCCCAGACTCCCACTTCTGCTTTCCTCATCCTAAGGCCACTCTGTCACCACAGTCTTGAGGTAGTCCGCTAGGGTATATGGAACATAGTGGATAGCTGCTGGGAATCGCCAGAACATCCCCCTCACTGCAACTTTGTTAGATTTGTCATTGTTTGAGATGGTTTACTTCACAGGCTTGGATGGGAAGATGCAGTTTTTAAATACTCCTCCATGTAATACAAAAAATAATAGTAATCTTCCTTTCCAGAAAATATTTTCATCTAGCAGGAATTGTGGTATCTTCTTGGTCTGTAGTCTAATGTGCTGTTTCTTTAATGAAAATATTTTACCTTTTCCAGCATACATTGCTGTCAAGGAAACTTCCAGTCTCTTGTCTCAAGGAAATATTTCTATAATCCAGAATTCAAACCATGGTTGTAAGAGTTCTAGTGCATTACACCTAGTTCCTGAATATATATACCTTTTACCTTCACTAGATGTAAAGAAATGGTTCAGTTTCTCATTCTCAACAAGACAGATTATCTTAATACATTAAAACAACCTGTTAGATTCTCATTAAATCCTGTGAATTCCCACACATGAAGCACGAGAACAAGCAACTTTTCTTTGTCGGTTATTCATTCATTTATTTTTATTGTTTATTTTGCATTTTGAGAAAGTTTGCCAAAAACTAGTATTCTTTTCTTTTGTGAACTAAGCAAAGACACATGGCAGTCACAGAAGAATTGGTAGGTTGATTAAAAAGATACAAGGGATCTATCCAGTCCTTTGATTGTTTAAAAAAGCCCCTTCAATACTGTAGAAGTTAAAAAAAAAGGACTGCATATATGAAAACTCTAGCTAACACTGGGGGTAAAAACCCAAAACAAGAAGCAAAACAAACATTGTCTTTTTGTAGACAATGTGAGAAATGTATCAGTTCTTTGTAAATTTATTCTTGTGGAGAGGAATGAAGCACGCAAGGAGTTCCATCACTGGTCTTCACCTTATCCCATTTCAAGCCAAAGTTTTTTGTGGGTTCAGCCCAGTGCCAGTATCTTATATCTTTTCCATACTAGCTTTTCCATCCCCACCTTCATGATTCTGCAAGAAAAACTAAATTTTCTATCCAGGAGCATTTATGTATATTAAATATGCATGTAGTGTGCATAATTTATATTGAGTGTCACATCTGATGTTGGCAGTGACAGAATGTTCCCATTTTGTCCACCAAACATCAAAGCCAGTATAGTGACCAAGTTCAAATTGTTAGCCATGCAGTGCTGAGCTGATCTATGTCTATTACTCCATTGTATTTGGTGCTCTGAGCAATTAAAAACCATGGTGCAACTTCACTGTGTTTTGCATTAAGAGACTGAAGTATGATAAGTACAGTATTTGCATTAGGTTCAAGTACAATAAGGGTTTCATGAGGCACAATCAGTAAAGAATTTCTTTTACTGATCTTTTTGAAAAACTACATTCACACAAAATGCATCTTTAGGATGGTGCCTGTGCTATAAACACAGGATTATAAATTGTTGCTTGCTTGCCTGCTTTTCCCAACCTATTATCTATCAGCATTGGCAGAACAGTAAAACATGGGATTCTTTTTTGTGATTCTGTTGTTTAGGAATCATCAAGGTAGATTTCTTATTGCAAAGAGATAAAGGTCTTTCTTACTAATATTTTGAACAGCAGTACAGGTTTTTACATACTAAGGTACACAATATCCAACCGAAGTCAGTATGCAACCTGGGACTAATGGCATTACTTAGGTCCTTTTCACGCGACCCCTAAGATCCGCTGGCCACTTAAATTCAGACCAGAGATCTTGGGGGTTCGTTGCTCTTCCTGCGTCCCCACCCCTCCGCACTTCCTTGCTCCTGTCTGCATGAGGGGAGGGAGAAAAAAAGAGAGGAAAAAATGCAGGCTCACCTCCGAAGCCGCCCGGAGCCCCGTCATTGTCCTGATTCCTTCTCTTAAAGGGGCGGGAGGCAAAACAACAACAAACAGAAGCGAGGAGAGCCCGTCACTCTAGGTTACATCCGGATCTGGGGATTTTCACCCTCCGAGACCAGGTACATGAAAAGTGTGCTGGGACACGCTTAGGTGGGCGTGGTCGCACTTACTTTTCTGCAAAATCCGGAGCTGGTGGGGAAACAATTGTAAGCTCCGGAGCTGGCAGCCATTTGCGGTGGAGTTTAGGGGTCATGTACAAATACCCATAGAGTAGTAATGTTTCAGATCATGGGCCAGAGATAATCCAGTGCCATTTGCTGTTGCAGGATTAGGTGTGCACACAACTGTAGAATTGGTTGGCCAACCAGTTGCATGTTTGTCTAAAAACCATCTCTGACAATTGCATAATGTTTGAGTGCAAAATGTTTAATTGGAAAAGGAAAGCCAGCTTCTGGCATTTTCTATACCTTCTCTCAGCTGGGACTCACAGCTAAGGATCAAAAGGTATGCCATTGTAACAAAAGCATCAGCTTTTCAAATTATTACAGTGAAATAGGAAGAAGCAAATCCAAATTATATTGCAATTCTCACACAAATATGTGCTTGCTACAATAAGCCTATACCCAGATTCAAAACTCTTCCAGCCCAGGGGCATATAGTCATGATGACAGCACAAATTTAGGCTGAGGTAGGAGAAATCAAAAGGTATTTCAGATATCTCCAAGCTGGGAGCTTTGCAGGCTCAGTAAAGCTCCAGCTGGCTTAGAGTAAGTTAACCATAGGTAATCATGGCTCTTTCCAAGAAGTCCCAATGAGCTCAGTAAGACGTACACCTGAGTAGACATGCATACCATTGCACCTTTATGGGTAGGGTTCTGTTTATTGATGGATTTAGAGCGTTAATTTCTGATAATTTCATCTAATTACTCTGGATAATTCATGATCATGATGGACCAATTATTCATCAAGTTTCCTGAAACTAAAATGTTTACACAATATGAAACTAAATAAAATAAAATAAAATAAAATAATTTAAAAATGGCACTTTGTCCAAGAATTTGGATCACTTTAAGAATGGATTGATTCACTCAATTTTTCAGGAATCATCTGATACAAAGGCAATAGCAAACTAGTCCAATCCTTATCCACATCTAACTATACCTTTTAGAGTCCCTAGAAAAGTATACTGGTTCTTCTAGTCTAGGTAGGATTGCTTCATTGTGGTTCCGTTCCAGTATGCATGTTTGGCAGTATCAAACCAAATTGGATCTGTTCATGGTCACTTCGCTTTGTTACCTTGCCGCAAAATGCAACCTTCCTGCAGGTAGAAATGAAAGAGCTAATAAACTTAAAACAAATGCCACTGTTCTCCTGTTCCTCTATGGAGGGAGAAAGAGAGAGAGAGAGAGATGAGGAAGCAGATGACTTTCTTTTTAAAAAAATTAAAAGCCAGTGCTGAATCAATTAGTGGCATGCTAATTTAATAATATCAGTGTTTGAAAAAAATGCAGCTTTTACCTACTATTGAAGGATGATGAGATGGGTGGGGACACAGAGGGATTTTTGTTCTCCTTCCCCCTTTTATGGGGAAGAATTGGCTAAATAGAATTCCTTGAGTTATTATATAGTACCCTGCCCCAAACCCACACAATCCTTGCATGTGAGTGCAGAAATCTTCCCAAATTGCATACTGCTTCTCACAGTGACCCTATTTAGCCCAATAAATCCAAGTACCATCTTGCTGTCTAGTTGCGCCCTTCATATGAGATCAATGAGTATGTGAAATGTTGACTTTCCATTTTCATCATTGTTGAGTGACAACAAGATGCAGTTACAATGACTGCAGTAGGGGAAAAGAGGTTTTCTATGCCACCAAGATAGGGAGAGGTAAGGGAAATGTATTGACAAGCCAAGAGCCTTGTGACAATATTGCTTACATTCGATCTTTTCCTTTCTGATTCTTCTTCCTCCCCCAGAACAACATTTAAGGAATTTGCAGAGAGATATGGCACAGATCAACGGTTTCGACTTGTGCAGAAGAAGAAAGACCAAGAGCATTTTTTCAACCAATTCATACTTATCCTTAAAAAGAGAGACAAAGAGAACAGAATAAGACTACGGAAAATGAGATAAAAAGGAAATCTGCCATAAGAATGCAAGTCAAATACTGTGGCATCTACAGTGGAGGAAGTGAATGGCATGCATTTTTGTGTCAATGTTTTTTGAGTTTCAAAACCCAGCGATGTAAAGAAAATCCTGATAATCCAAAGAGCCCCCTGTGCACAGGAAGGCTCCTCTGAAAAGTAGTTCAAGGTTGCATTTCAGGAATCGGCAGGATATTTCATTCTCAGTGACTTAATGTTTCATATTGAAGCTCTCTTTTGTACAACATTCAAGTTTGATGCATTTCTAATTATCATAATATGTCAGCCCCTTAATTGTTTTAATTATGCAAATTACTTGTAATATACACAAATTTGAAATCCAGTGTGATTTGTAATTAAGCAGAAGCAGATGTCATCCATAACACTCTCTAGACTTTTTTTAACCATTTAAGAAATATATATATATATATAAATATATATCTCTAAAGCTGTACTCCTCTGTACACTTACTTGAAAGTAACTACCGTAGAACACATGGAAACCTAATTCCAAGTAAATGTCCTTAGGATTCTGCTACATAACAATGTTTTGGCAACTTTGTACATTACACATAAATTGTTCAAAAGTTCAGTGGTATTGAGGATATCAGTACTCAGTGTTCATAGGTCTAAGTCTAGTTTTCTGAGTAGTAGTAGTAATAGGGTATTAACTGTAAATCATAGTGAAGAGTGTGAAAAACTTGGCATTGTTTCCTGTAGAACAATGTAAAAATCTTTTAAAAATGCTTTGTAAGTAAATTATTTGGGATGATGCTCCAAGCACACTGAAATAGCAGCACTTCTCTACTAAACGCTACTATAAAGAAGTTATTTTGTAAACCCATCCTACTAATATTTGAGTTATTTTTATTGTATGCAGAGAGTTTGCATGAGATTAGTCTCATCTTTGTACAGACAAATATTTTAACTTTTTTTAATTAATAAATATTTTAAGACTACTGACCATTTAAGTTTTCTGCTATAAAAGAGTTGCCTTGTAACCCCAACTTGGTAGCCTTTAACTTTTTTGGACTATGATTTGCAGCATTCCTAAGCATTGGTCATGTTGTGTGGGACTTAGGTGACAGTAGTTAAAAGAATTTGAGGGCACCACCTTCAGAGGGCAGAAGGGGGAGTGCTTTTCTGACTAGCTCTGACAAGTATGTACTGTCTGTCAAGATGAGGTTATTCAAAATTAGAAAATTATTATTTTTGTCCTGTAAGTTGATTCATTTTTTTTAAAAAAAGAAGACACCCTACCAGCTAAGAAGTTACCTTTTGTGAACTTGTACCACAGCATTCCGTGGCTTCATTCGCATGAACAGCTACTGAGATGGCACAATTGATTTTTTAATCATTCCACTTCAAGTGAGAGGTGGGTCTGTCATGACTAAAAAACTCCTCCTTGACAGAACAGTTCCCTAAATGTAGAAAGCTCACATATATCATGGTGAAAGACTAGTAAGTCTGATTTACAATAGGTAAAAATTTGGTGTCTCAGTTGATCTGATCCAGGCAGCTCCACTTTGTAACTCCATTCATAGGAAATGTTGTTCACATGCCAAATCAACAGCACCATTCAGAGAAGGCCATGTTCCTCCTACTCATCAGTAGCCCTATGAAAATGGTTGGGTGGACAGTTCAGGGTGATCATACTGCCCACCTGACCATTTTAAACTTTTAGATAAACTTTTAAACTTTAAAACAAGTTTTAAAAGCCCACCTTTTCCCCACCCAATTGGGTGGGAAAGTAGAGATGGGCATGAAATTCTAAAATAGTGGTTCATTTTGTTTTTTGTTTCGTTTTGTTTAATAATAATTTTTTTCATTTCATTTTTAAATGAAAATTTGTTTCATTTTTCTTTTTGTTTCATTTTTAACATGTATTCTGTGTGGGGGAGGGAAGGATGGGCTTTCTAAAACTTGGTTTAAAGTGGGCTTTTAAAACAATTTTTTTTCCACCAAAGCCAGCACCGATCAACTGGACCATGGGCCTTCGGCAAGAAAAGAAATTGAAAAAGCCCATGGTTTCCCCATGGCTGATTGGACGCATGGTCAGGGGGAGGGGGGGACTGCTGGCTTTTCCCCACAGGAATGCATGTTTTCATTCATTTCATTTTTCTTTGATGGGTCATTTTGTTTTTCATTTTGTTATGTAATGAGATGAAAAATGAATAACAAAATGAAAAAAAATCATTTTGTGTCCATTTCTAAGTCGCTGGCAAAATAAATAGGCAAGATGCCTCAAGGTAGGTTAAGCTAAGAACAATGGGTGAAAAGAGAAGATCAGCTGGCTCCTCCCTCCCCAGCTCCTGATATAGGCAGCAAATCCTTTCTTTACATTAAAAAGGAGAATATTATTGTTTTCAGAGGGCATCATGGCCATGGCCCCCATTGCACTAGGTGATAATATGTGGGAGTTGCCAGTCATCATAAAGGTGCCCCGGGGGGGGGGGCTTCTTTCTAGGGATCTCATAACTGATTTTGGAATAGCGTCCAGCCACAGTGTATCCAGAAGTATCAGCCAAATTAGCTTGTCCTAAACTATGTTGTCCCATCTACCACACACTGCCACATCTGTCATCCAACCATGACTAAATTAACCCAAAAGATTTGGAACAAATTATTCAGGTCTCTCAGTGTACCCATCCATTCTCCATAGAGAAGGTGACAGGACCTTGCCCAGCTAGCTCAAAATCAGACCTGGGTATCCTAACACCTTGCCAAATAGAGCAGCAAAGCTGTGGCATGTGGCTCTGTGCTAATACCCGAGGTTTCAAAAAGTATGCCTTCTGCTATGTGAGGACTCCCATCCCCTGCCAATCCTACCACAAAGAATTATCCATCTGTCAAGCTCAAGCTCACCTATGTTGTCAATCTTTTACTCTTCTTTCATTTTGTTCCATTTTTCATGTGGAATTGCTAATTATTATTCATCTTCCTGAAAACCCATAAGCATTTCCATTTTTTTAAAAAAATCATACTCATTACACATTTCCACTCTTTTTATATCTCTGTTTTATGCATTCTTTTCAGGCATCCACTGTTTTGAATGCAAATATTAGTTCCAGCACTGAGTAAACATTTCATGTGCATTTTCACATGAACTTTTAATGTATGCTTTTTTGTTAACTAAAAAAAAAATAAACCTAATGATTTTGTAAGCTTTAAAAAAAACAATTCTGCAAACTTCGGAAATACATGCTTTTTCAAGGTCCAAACACCCACTGGCTTGCATTTAAATAGTTTGTGTTTGGACACATGAAGAATAAATATGGTAAGTAAAGAATAAGTAAGCAACGCAGAAAGGGGACCGTGAAATAACAGTGTGAAAAAACAATGAGCTCCAGAGAGTAGCAAGCAATCTTTGCCTGCGAACCAAAGGCATTCTGTTGCCATGTCCTTAGATCTCATTTTACCAGTTGAAGCAAAACAGCTTTTGTAGTTGTCTCTTCCTCTCTTTCTTTGAAGACTCAAGCTTTTCTCTGCCACAAAAAGGAAAGAGAAAAGCCCAGAACTGTTCTTTCTCCTCAAAAACCAAGCACCTCAGAAGAAGCGAGAATATATTTAACTTTAAAGAGCATTGGCAGGAAAGACAGTATTACATCTGAAGGAGATTTGACAGTAATGGTGAGAGGCTTTTTGTGTCCTGGGTGGTTTTTTTGCTTGTATTAAAAATGTGTCTCTTTGTTTTCCTCTCCAAAGAAGGTGATATTGATTTAATAATGGTGGGAGGGACGTTAGAAGCTGCTGGAGTTTGGAATTCAAAACTTCACAGCTCTTATGCATTTTGATATGCTTATAAAAATGTGCATATGTGTGTGTTATCAGAAATATAGATTTGCTGGATGCAGTGGTGACTGCTGTTAGGCCAGCATTCTTAAAGCACCCTCGAACATTTCACTGGTGTTCCAACATGGCTGTGAGGAAGGGTTGGTAACCATTAATAAAAGAGAAAGGAAAATCTATTTATTTCATAATATGAGGAAAACAGACTGATTCAAGGAAATGCCAAGGGGGGTATTTCATATGTCTTGTACATACACAAGACAAGTTGCATTGTGTTCAAGACAGCTCATTTCTAGGCAAAACTATAACATTTTCATTGATATTTTTTGTACTGTGAGTTTTAAAAACCCAGAAAACAACTTTCTGCAGCTTGGTTGCTGGCTAAGTATGCACGGGATTTCCCAACCTCAACTACTAATTGCAGCCTTGAATGGTAAAAATTCCAGGACTCTCCCAGATGGGAGATTTCTGCTGTCATATTCTCACCCACCCCTTTATGTCACTTGGTGACAAACATAAATGGGGCTGGCAAGCTTTGCATCTAAACTTCTGTCTTGCTGACTTATTATCACAGAGTATTAATTGGGAAAACTTTGCCCACCCCAGCCCTGAAATAAAGAGGCAAGACAAGAATTGTGGAGTTGAAATTGGACCACAATTTACTGATTAACTGTAGATAGTAAACTGTAATGGACAGAAGCAAGGGAGCCTCAAAATAGTGCAAGTGACGTCAATTACCATGTCTAATTAAATTTAGGATGGTGCTGTCCACTAAAACAGCACCCATCCCAAATAAACGGTCTGGCCAGCCCTCATCTAACCTCTAGGGGACAATTTTAGTGCTCTAATATTCTTAATATCCTAACATATTAATCTTGAGGGCTGCCGGGTAAATTAAGAACACTGCACTTTCTAATACTGACTAACTTGGGTTGCCACTTGCACTAACCACAACTTGTGACTGGTGAAGGATGAAGACCACACCTCACCTGAGGAGAATAGTATGGACAAAAACTCACTGCTACTTTTGGCCAATCTGAGTAAATATTACCATCTGGCCCTGAAGCGACCAGCTAATCTCACTCTCCTGAAGGGTGGGCAGGAAAGAGAATGACACGAGGCAAAAGAGGCTGGGGAACCTACACAGGAGCTTAATATAGGCTCCCAGTCTATCGGACCATGTGGTCCACAATTCAAACATCGCATTCAGTGCGGGGAGGCAAAGGGGCCCCTCCCATCACTAAAGGGCTGTTTGGAGCAGCCATTCCTCAAGGTATATCTACTTGCCTGGAATCCTGATCCCATCAGCCCCATACTTATACCAGGGTTTGCTCCATTAAAAGGTAACAGTGAATTGAAAGTTCCTGATGAGGTGGTGGCAGCAGTCCCATGGCAGACAACCACTGCAAATGAGGAGTGCCTTAGCACTGAAGTTCACGCCTAGAAAAAAGCAAAATAAAATAAATTAATGAGGATTTTGTGATAGTGAGAATGGCTGATTAACTCATTGCTTTGGGTATTTGGCCATGGAGCAAGATTCTGGAAGTTCATTTCTCCACTGTGCTTCCTTGACAAGGGTTGGAATCAGTGATCCATCGGATCCCTTCCAGCTCTGCAGTTTTAAAATGATCATGATGATTAAAGTTCGGGGGCATATGAAAATAAAGAATTATAAAGCAAGGCAAGAGAAATGTTCTCTGTTTAACAGGGAAATTTATTTACAATTAGGGACATAAATGGTTACAAATGCTCCACCTAGAAAAGTCTTTAGACTAAATCCCTCACATGACTGTTTCTTGAAGTATTGGCTAAAAAGGCATAGATTCAGGATCTACTATTTGTGAATACAAGAGCTCCAATTATGGAGAGGGCTTTCATCTGATTTAAGGGAATGTCCTCCTTTCCTCCTGCACAACACCTCACCCTATCTGTGTCCTGACCCACTGGGTTGCACTCTGGAGAATGAAGAGGGTGTCATAGAAAGAACTAGAGATGGGCACGAAATGGGGAAAAAATGTGTTTCTGTTTTGTTCTGTTTCATCAGCATTTTGGGGGGAATCATATGAAATGAAACAGTAATAAAATGTTTCATTACTGCACTCCTTCTGGGCTCCAGCGGTGGCGGCTCTGATGGGATTGCTCCTCAGTTGGCTGGCGGGGCTCCGGTGGTGGGCCTAGGCCAGCCTGCCAGGCCCGCTGTCTAGCTTTGGCAGCTTTGGCAGCTTTGGCGGCCTCAGCAGTGGCGGAGGCAGAGGAGGGACATAACCAAGTAGGTAAGGGAGCCATTTTACAGACAAATAAAATGGTTCATTTTAATGGAGGGGGGGACACCACTTTGTTTCGTCTGTAACAAAATGCTGCTTCTTTGGCTCATTTCATTTCATTTCGTTTTGTTTCATTTCATTTCATTTCATTACATAACGAACTGATGAATCAGCATTTTTTTTTCATTTTGTGCCCATCTCTAGAGAGAACTGGATGAGGACCTATATTTCTACCAATCCAGCTGCATATATTCGTTTTTGCTCCAAGAAATTTCAGTGGCTGAAATCCTGTTGGCATAAATATACCTGCAAAAGGGTGCTAAATCATCACTGTGGGACAACTCCTGGTAATTAAAAAATTCCTGCTTATGCCATGCCATTTTTTACAATAGCTATGTAATCCCTTTTGTCATGTAGAAGCTCTGAGAACTTACAAGATGGGGTGGTAGACTTCTTTGATTGCCAAAGATTGCTGCCACCGCATGAGGCTTCCACTAGTTAAAAACTTCCTCTTCTAATACTGTGGTTCCCACTGCTTCCATATGAGGAAAGGAAATACGTAGGGGTTGTAAAAGCCACAGGACATGAGGGGGAAGTTTTTCATTTCTGCAAATTGCCCCTGCTAATGACATTATCACCATTCTTCTGGTAAAAGTCGCACAATAAGATTTCACCCAGTAAATTTTTTCTCCCTCACCACTTCCCTGGTGTGAACACAGCCTCAGAAGATCTTGAGAAGTACAGTTGTGTGTTTTTTAAAAAAAAAAAAAAAACACCGAAAGGGTGTTTTTGTAATGAAAAAAAAATCACACTATAAGCCTGCCTTGGCAGCCATTCCTCAGATGTTTGATTACTGATGCAGTTCTTCCTCTTGTCTTGTGCTCTAGAAATCGTATGATGTATGATAGAAAAGCTGACAAAATAGAATCACATAATAGCATAAAAAGAAGAGATTAAATGATAATGTTTTCCCACTGTATAGCTGCCACCTTAAACATATGTGTTAGGTAGTGTGTCAGGTGAAGTGTGCTCACCTGTGTAAGTTTGCATAGGATTACAAAACCAGCAAATATGGCATAAGTCAAGTGGCATTCAGTTTTGGACTGTATCTAATGTTACTTTGATGGCATCTGCTCACAAGAACTCCAAACTTGACCTGGTCATCTGAGAGACTGTGATGCTGCATGCTAACCTGGTGATCCTTCTTCAGCAACCATGGGTGATATATTCTGTGTATAGGTTTCACTGTCAAATGTAAGAAATGCAAGGCCTGCCCCTGCTGGAGTCCTTCATTGTGCTGACATTTTCAAAGGAAAATCTTTTGTGAGGGGAACTTAACAGCCTTGTTAGACATGTTCAAGGATATTCAGCATAAAATATGCAGGAACTCTGGTACTGCACTGAATTTCTTGAGTGACAGTTTTAATGTAAACAAGGATCTTGAATTGTGTATATATTAGCCTAGTTCACCTGACATATGGTATGCCTTATTTTCTGCACCTGTATCTTATTATTGAGAGTTAGAGATGGGCACAACCAGAAAAAATTACGTTTTGAGTTGTCGTTTGTCGGGAAGGGCCCGTTTCGGGTCGTTTCCATTCTTTGCGAAAATTTTCAAAAATTTGTCATTCCGTTTGTCGTCTGTCTTTTGTACAGGTTTAGGGGGAGGGGTGGGCTCTGGGAAGCACCTCTCTGGGTGCCTCCCTCTGAGTTGACCCAGAAGGGAAGGGAAGCGTAACGCGTAGCCAGTAGCCACTGCCAATTATGTTGGGTTGTTAGTGTGACAGGAAACCTCATCAGCACTTCGCTGTCTCACTAAGAACATTATAGCCATTAATAGCTATAGCTCAGCCATATTTAGCCAGGGTTGGGGGTAGTGTGTCAGAGGCACCTCTCTCGGCGCTGACTCTGACTCACTAAGAAGGAAAGCATACTGGCGTACGGGTTACAAGGGAGGAAGTGGGTCTGGAGTTGGAGGCACCTTTCGATGCACCACTCTGACCCACTAAGAAGGGAAGGGTACTTGCGTACAAATCTGGCTTAGGGTTGGGGTTAGGGTAAGGGCTAGGCTTAGGGTAACGGTTAAGGTTAGGGTGGGTTAGTGGGCTGCACCTCTGGGTGCCTCTGACCCACTAAGAAGACAGTGTACTGACGTATGGGTTAGGGTTAGGCTTAGGCTTAGGCTTAGGGTTGGTGGGCTTTTTATGCCCTCTCTGGCACATCCAGAAGTCTCAGCAAAACCTGGCCATGCAATTGGTGGAATGGCTCCAAAAATTTGCATGGTTCCATCCCATGGCCAGCCCATCATTGCGCGTGTGCAGGTGTAAATAAAATAAAATAAAATAAAATAAAATCAATGGAGACGTTTTGTTGCAAGAAAAACCTACTGCTGCTACTATAAAAAATCAGGCATTTAAAATACCTAATTTTCAAATGTTTCTGTTGTGCTTTGGTGGGTTTTTGGACCCGATTTAAAAATAAATATTGTGGTCGCCATTTTGGATCCCCCCCCACCGCATGGCAAATGGAGACGACGATGCCCCCCCCCAGCCTGGTGCAAGCAGCCCAGGACAGGAGAGCGGAGGGAGGCCAGGGACCCCACCAGAAACCACCCGTCTCTGGTGGGTGCCCTCACTGAGGCAGGCATATTTTTGCCTGCTTTTATGGCTGGCGGGAATCATTTTTTATTTTATTTTTAAAACTTTTTTTCTGTGCTGCGCCGCTTGGCATTGCGCGATCGCCGGCGCCGCGATGCCATGCACGACAACGACAAATCAGACCCAATTTATCGTTATCGGATCGGGTTCGAGTTGGAGCAGAGTAACTGTCATTCTCGTTCCTCGTTACGTAACGAGCACGAAGAACGAGAACGGAAACGAGGATTTCGCCAAGTCGTGCCCATGTCTATTGAGAGTGACTGAATTTTACTATTTTAAGAATGTCCCTTTTAGTCTCCCCAAAAGGAGGCTCTGCTTTTGGTTTGTTGTCAAGTTTTACATTGCCCATAGCTTGTGAAGTGTTCACATAGCACATAGTTTTCATGGATTTTAATATGAGTAAAAGGCATGGGCATCAACTGCATTTGGGCAGTTCAGCCCCGTTCTTTGCAGTGCCCACACAGATTTCCCACAGGCACCACATGCTTCCTTCCCTGACCCCTTTCATCTCCTCCCTGGCAGAACTGCTTTCTTCCTTCTTCTGGCAGCTGCCTACATAGAGGCAATGCTGTGGGATTCCCTACCTGTCTCAGATATGAATGTTTGGAAGCTTATGCATTCACACACAAGACAGAAGTAAGTTGACTTTTTACAACAAAACAAAATGAATCTGGCAGATTCTGCCCCAGGGTTTTCACTCAATACAAGTCTGAGCCTGACTCCTTATGTATTCAGTCAGGGAGGAATGCTGAAATAGGGCACCCCCCATCCCCGTGAGACATTTTGTGTTGACAACGGTATGGCATGGCAGGCAGAATACAATTCTCTCCAAGCACCAGATAAATATGCCTGTGGAGGAGCATTTCATTTCAGTTTAGTTTGGAGAATTTACTAGAACTCTTAGATTATATACTGTTAGAATTGAAAGAACTGGAGTTTGTTTAAAGAAAGGTCTAGAACAGTGGTGACGAACCTTTTAGAGACCGAGTGCCCAAACTGCAATTCATAACCCACTATTTTTTTTTTTTTGCAAAGTGCCAATACAGTAATTTAATCTGTATACAGGTGGGTATGAAGGGACGATGTCGGGTGCCCACAGAAAGGGCTCTGAGTGCCACCTTTGGCACCCGTGCCATAGGTTCGCCATCACTGGTCTAGAAGAACTCAAAAGAGGCAAAAAATAAAACTCTTAAGGCTGGCAAGTTGATGGCTTTTATTTTTTTACTGCCCCTGCTAATAGTAAGCCTAGCTCTGAGAAACCTTTGCAGCATTTTTGTTCCTCTGAGGGGGGGGGATGGAGAAGTGACTTCCTTCCCAACTTCTATATCCAGACATAAGTCAGAGAATTCCCCCCACATTTTAGTGTCAACCCTACTTCCATCCCTTCCATGGGTCTTTTAATTGGTCTCAGTCCAATTCCCTTGTACAGGTCTTTACTTAATGGTGGGGGGAAAATCTAAGGCAAACACTATTCCATCAAAATGTCTCCATTTAAACAATGGAGTACTTTTTTTGGCACAGTGTATGGATATGGCTTCTGGTGGTGGTGGTAGTGTGGCATGGAGGGCACGGCCGAAACCTACAAGTCACATACTTTGAATATCAGTAGCTTGGCTGTCTTTGTTGGGGTAGGGCAGTGAAATTCTCAGTGGGTTTAGGAAATGTAGCATGTACAAGCATAACATCCACCCTCACTACAATAAACTTGTCAGGAGTTCAGAAAATAGTTCAGAGAGATATCCCCCAATGATTTTTTTTTAATGATCAGGCTCAGGGTTTTAGGATTTGATTTCAGAAGAAAGCTTTGATAAATTGCATCAGAAAAAAGGGCCTTTTCACATGACCCCTAAGATCCGCTGGCCACTTAAATTCGGACCAGACATCTTGGGGGTTTGTCACTGTTCCTGTGTTCCCACCCCCTCCGCACTCCTGGCTCCTGACTGCATGAGGGGAAGGAGAAAAAAAGGAAGAAAAGAATGCTGGCTCACCTCCGTTCTGCTGTCTCCCAGCAGCATTCCAGTCTCTTAAGTATCTCTTAAAGGGGTGGGGGCAAAACAACAACAAACAGAAGCGAGGAGAGCCCGGCACTCACTATGTTACATCCGCATCAGGAATTTTTCGCCCCCGGAGAGCAGGTACTTGAAAAGTGCCCTGAGACGCACTTAGGTGGGCGTGGTTGCACTTAATTTTTTGTAAACTCCGGAGCTGGTGGGGAAACAATTTTAAGCTCTGGATCTGGAAGCCATTTGCCGCAGATTTTAGGGGTTGTGTGAAAAGGCCCAAAGGCTGTGCTGTTTCTAGGTCTGATACACACGTGGAGATGACAGGTATAATTCCTCACACAATAAGAATGCTACACAAGGACTCTTCCTGAGTTCTACATTTTTTTCTCATTCCTGTCTATTATCCACCACCCTCAAAAGGCCTCCATCGATATTATTCCAAAACGGTCCTATTGCAATCCTGCTTTTCTACTTGGAAATATGCATTGCGAGAGTTGTCCTGGCTGCTTTGAAAGGTCATTCTTCTTAGGAGCATCTACTGAATGAGAAGGAGATGCTATCATCTGCTGGCATCCTTGACTTTGGAACAGTGCTACAGTCTGTTCAAGCTTCTAGCCTTGAGCCAAAGCAATGGACTGTTGTCACTAATGCCCTAAGCAAGCCACAGAGGCAAAAAGAATAAGGAACAAAGAAAAGGAAGAACAATGTTGCACATTAAGCAACTACTAAGCAATGATAACAAGCCAGCAATAATTAGTGTTTCGGCCAGCAGTTCCTGCAAAATGAAGATAAAGATAGCTCTTTTGATTGGCTTTGAAGAGGCAGTGAAATATTAGCAGGAGAAAAAGATGATTACATTTGAATTGATCTATTCCCCCCCCCACACACACAAGGTTGGGAATTAATGGGAAAGAAAAAAAAAAAAAGTTCCCCCCCCCCCCCACTCCTCCACGTCTGTAACTGAGAAATTTCAGGTAAGCACGGCGCTCCTTCCCCATTGCACAAATTACATAGAACTGTTGATCCATGAAGGACAAGGCAGCAGCCAAGGAAAGGTGGGGAGTGATAAGCAGTAGGAGGCATGAAAATGGGATGCTAAGTCTCCTGTCATTTTCATACACCCAGAGGTATTCAAAACGAAGACCAAAATTGACAGGATGTTAGATGTGTGATCATTTTTTACAAGAACACTAACTCCCTCCCAAAACTGAGAGCAGTACATTTATGCAAAGCTAACTCTTTCTTTCAGTAGCATTGCACCAATAGACCCCCAGTTATTTTCTCTAAGAGGTAAAGTTTTATAGGTACAGTGGACCCTCGTATAACAAACGGTTTGTATAACATACAATCTGTACAACATAAAACATTCCGGAGATAGGGGAAATTTGCTTAACAGAATCGTCTATGGGGTGAATCCGTACAACATAAAAATGGTTGTAATTAGGGATTACTGTTTCCAGTGCATTCCTATGGGAAATTTGTAAAAAGGAAAATTTGCTTAACATATTTTTATTTGGAATGAATTAATTCCTTTATACAAGGTACCACTGTATTTTAAAAATGACATTCTAATGATTCAGGAAAATTCCAGTGGGGCTGGTCAGTTCTGAGTCAGTCCAGGAAAGCCACACTTATAGCAACCACACACTAGTCAGGCAAGGAAAATCTGAACATGAATCCAGACAATGAAGTCAAAGTCAAAACAATTCAAATCCTACCAGCTAACCTGAAAAGCTATTGTAAGTGCAGAAGAGCCGAAGTCAAAGTTGTATGTCAGCCTAGGAACAACTATCAACCAACACAACAATGAATTTGTCATTTTCAGAATGCAAAGAGCAAGGACTAATTGCAAAGATTGCCAAGGGATGTGTTGCCATCACAACTTTTCTCAAATGTCTAACAAACACTTTCAATTCACATTCCCCCCAAGTTGACTTTTATAGCAATTCTTCCAACCACTGCCATTCTCCATTGACTCCTTGGGTGTCCTGCATTCTTCAAAATTTGGGGATAGATCCCTTTTAGACTCTGTTGCAGGGTTTCCCCTCATTGTGAGGGTTTCTGATCTTCAGAAACTAATGAATCCATCCTCTGTGAAAGGGATCAGGAATTGTCACTCTATGAAGACACTACCCTCTCCAAACAAAGCAATAATAGTGCTGCTACCCAAAATATATTAACTTCAAATGAATCTTTGCAAAATAACTCCCAAATACAACCAACTACATAACTGCTGAAATTAGTTTGTGCTCATCTCCACACTTTCCTTTTTCTTTGGTCCATCCCTCTATCATCTTTTGTATCTGGAAATTTCCCACAGAATGCTGGTACCCTTGGTCCTTAGCAAAGAATGCCATTGCTAACAGTGACATCCTAGCTTGCATTGATCTAGGCGCCCACTCCTTTCGATGAAGATAAACTGAGAACTGCATCAAGTGTCAATCTGGTGCAGGCCACACCTGCCTCAACCCTTCTCTAGTATGAAACTGTACAAATTCTATGCAAGTAGCTGCATAGCTACATGTAGTGCTAGAAGATAATGCTATACTCATGGCCCTATTGACCTCCAGCCTCCAAACCTCCATACCTCACCTGGCAGAACCTCTGGTTGTCCCTGTGCCCCTGGTACCAATTCCCTGAACCCGTCTCAGAAGACATCATGTGGCAATAATGAGGCTTCCTCAACCCCTTCATGGCTTTACATAATCATCTCAAAAATGTCCTGCCAGGTGCTTTCACTTTACAATTCAAAATTTAGATGACACACATGAGTACAGAGGGTTGTGCCTTCAAAGAGTGACAATTCCCAGTCCCTTGCACAGAAGACAGATTTGGTAGTTACTGAGAATCAATCCTGCAATTTCTTTAATGTTACATTTTTCTTAACCAACTTATCTCCAAGGTGTCACCTAAATCCCCCCACCTTGTTCTCCGGCAACCTGCTAGACTGCTGACTGGTATTCTGTTCCATCTCTTGAAATGTCAAAACCATAGCCAGCCTTTTAGTCTTTTCATCTGTCAGAGGCACACCCAGTTCTTTGGTGATCTTGTGAATGGTTTCCATGATTCGGCCACATTGTGATGTCCCTAAGAGCTCACAAAATAAAAAAAAATCATCTAAGTAATGCACCACCTGTCTCAACCCTACTCTGCATTTGAGTACCCACTCCAAAAAAGGTGCTGAAATGCTCAAAGTCAGTGCAGAACGGTACACACCACATGGCCAATGCCCAATCCATATAAAAATGGCTTATTTTGCCATTGGGCAAAACTGGAGTTTGCCATAGATGGTTTCTCAGTCTTTGTCATCATCACATAAGTATGATATAGAAGGATTCCATTCAATACAGGCAGCTGAAAAAGTGTTGAGCACTCACTTAAGAGTTGGAAGCTGTTTTTAAACAAAGTGTGGTCACCAAAAATTGAGGTTTTGTGATGCATTTACTTTGATGTTAGGTAGCTACAGCAATTCAAGGACAGCATTTCCCATCAGTCATGTTGATATTTTGTACTTGCCTGAGTGTGAGAACATCTGATGAGATCTGCAAAACTGTATTTGTTTTGTAGATTCGGTGAGGACTTAATCAGGCATCGACTACAAAATTTTACAAAATTGTAATTTTGTGTGTTGCTCATTGTTGATTAATATTTTTGTTGAGTCTTTCATCAAGGATGACATCAGGCAGTCTTTCCCTTAGTAAATGAATATATTGGAGAGGTTTTAAAATGAAACAATTTGCATTTTGTTGCTTATCAATCTGTTTCCCATTGTGGTATAATGGGTGGAGTGACAGTCTTCGGTCTCTGGATAACAGGGTTTAAATATCCACTTGGCCATGGAAACTCATAAAACCATTCTTTATATTTCTTACTTATCTTGTAAGCCCAATTAGGGTTGCTATAAGTTGTTCTGACCTGACAGCACAGAATAGGAATCTAATGTTTCATTTAACCACTGAGCCTCATGGTACAGTGGTTAAATGCCTGTACTGCAGCTAAAACTGTGCTCACAACCTGGGGTTCAATCCCAGGTAGCCGGCTCATGGTTGACTCATCCTTCCATCCTTCCGAGGTTGGTAAAATGTGTACCCAGCTTGCGGGGGGCAAGCAATGTGTAGCCTGCATACTGTAGATTACTTGTATGGGCACTATAGAAGCAGACCACTTTATAATATTAATATTTAAAATATTTAAATAATTTATTATTTTTAACTTTAAAATTTTGTTTTAATGATGTAAGACACCTTGGGTCCTTTCTTAGGAGAAAAGCAGGATAAATATTTTAAATAAATAAATCAAATCAATGTTCTTGAGTTGAGTCAGCTACACAGTAAATGCGTTTTTCTTCCATTTATTTTAGTAAGACGAACATAATAAATCATGCATTGGATTGACTCTTTTTCCACTCCTTTAATTAAAAAGAGAAGGAAATGGCCATAAAAACAACATTTGGGGATGATTAAGTGCATCGATTTTAGTTGTCTTAAGCACACCTAATTCTGTGATAGATTTTGACCTGTATTTCAAAGGGTACCCATTGGATATATTACAGGTAATCAAATCAGCATTTTCAGTTCAGTTCAGTGAGACCAAATGGTTTGCAGCTTCAAGTACAACACGTAGTGTGTGTGTTTCCTAAGGAGTGGAACATTTTCAAATACCAGATAAACTTGCAAATGAGTATTTGTTTGCTCTTCAAATGGCAGCAGCAAGATTACTAGCGCACACAAGTCCCTGATGGTGTTATATCCTTCTTATGAAATTCAAGTGTCTTATAAGGACTGCAGCTGTTGACGAGTATGGTATGCCTTTTGAGATGGTGCATCCACCTGTATCCAATTAAGATGCTACAAACTAATTTTAAAAGGTGAAACCTATCAGATTCTGCATCTTTAAAAGCAGCTCAGATGCTGGGCAGAACTGCCATGGGGGTTGTGTGAAAGAAATATTCTTAAATATCAATATTGATGTACTCTAGTGGATAGAACAAATATTAAGAATGGGTGGTTAATTTTTTTCTGAGCACAGCAAAGACAAGTGGCAGATTTAAAGATGACGTCAGAATTGATTACATGGCAACACCCATTTGCATGAACCACAAAACTCATTAAATCACAATTTGGGGTGGCCAGCTCCATCTCTGGTTATGGCACAAAGACATGAATATGGCAATAATCCACCTTTGAAGTTGCCCAAAAAATGAAAAAAAAAAAAAGATTATGTTATGCCCAGAAGAAGAAGAATAGAAAATATAGGAAAGATTGATGATAAAATGTTGAGATTGGATTAAGAAGACACCTCTGTCCAAATCGCCACACAATCATGAACACCTTGGGACTACTGCTACACCTACCTACCTATGAAAAGCTATTACTTTGGGGATAATCATGCAAGTGGTATCTACTAAGGATAGACATAAGTATCTCTAGTTTTTCTTCTTTATATATGTGGAAGGTTACAGGTCTGACAAGAGAGAACATTGCTTTTAGTTGGCAGTCTCAGTTGGGGCCAGAAACCTGGCAAATCAACATTCACAAACAGAGGATCAGATTCCCCACCCCCACCCCCTTCCCTTGCAAGACAGCAGCATAACTAGAAATGGAGACATTAGGGCACTGATTCCCAACCTTGGGTCCTCAGATATTCATGGACTAAAACCCGCAGAAGCCTTCAGCACTAGTTGTGCTGGCCAGGACCTCTGGGATATGTAGTCCAAGAACATTTGGGGACCCAATGTATGCTTTTAGCCCTGGTTACTATGCATTAATAGCTAACACCTAAGCAGAGCTACAGATTGTGGGTCTGGCCCCTTTGAAAACAGAATACTAGAGTACAGAACTTTTCCTATGGTCTTAAGGAAAATAACAATAATCCAGGGTAGCAGTCAGAGAGAAGAATGTGTCCTAGGAGTGAAGTGGACCCCCACCACATCCTACCCTTGACCAGGACCTAGATTTGCTTTCTTAGGAAAGCAGGTTGGGTATCCTCATGAGTTGTAATTCTACACTCAATCTGCTAAATGGAAATGAGAATTGATTCCCCCACACACCCACTCCTCAAACACCATTGCATATGCATCACCCTATTTGTGGTTATAATAATAATAACAATTTATAATAATTTATTGTCATTGTGTGTATATATACAGTATACACATGCAACGAAATTCACAGACACTCAGAGACCAAACTCAACACAGTGAGAGCCTTATGTTTCTGCCACACTATAGGGGATGAAAAGTGACACAAATTATTCCAGAAAGTTCATGTTTGGTGCATTTGTCTCCTGAAATGTTAATAGCATGAGGGAAAAAAAGGCATTTTGGAAGTGGGTAGCAAGCCAGACAATTATTCTCTATGAAGCATTTGAGAGACAACATTCCCGACATTATTCCATTTTTCAGAAGACAACTGACAGGTAGGGACGATGGGCTGAATGTAGAGAAGGGCTTATAGTTTCTGATCTTGTCATGGCCTTGCTATCCTGATAGGTTTTAGCCCTGCAGGCACCTTGAAAAGTTCAGATGTGATCAGAGGCCAGTTCTTCTTTCTTAGCTGTGTTGTATCATGTGATCAAAGTAGCTTCTGCTAGCAGCAGTCTCTCTCCCTCTCCCTCTCTTCCCCCCCTCTGTGTGTGTGTGTGTGTGTGTGTGTGTGTGTGTGTGTGTGTGTGTGTGTGTGTGTGTGTGTGTGTGT